>CM019148.1:124459174-125071414 GCA_009733165.1 Naja naja | reverse complement strand
CAATACCATTAAAGATAAGGACTAGTCTTAAGGTCTGACAGGGAATCTCATTGTGGAATAAGGCTTGAACTCCGCTCTCTTCTATTTAATCAATACCACAATGCCTTAAAAAGGAACAGAATTGTGCATAATATGACTTATGACTGTTGTGTTCTAATCAGGCATTATTACCTTGGAGGAACTGACAGCAGTATTGCCATTTGGAGGAACTTTTGACTTGCTACAGATCAAAGGTTCTACTCTAAGACAAGCATTTGAGCACAGTGTTCACCGACATGGGCAAGGAACTGGTGAATTGCTACAGGTCTCAGGTTAGCTATCTTCATCCGTTGCCAGCACAAAGTTTGTTAATATTTTTAGAGATACAAACCAGAGATTTGCAATAGATGGTATCTAAAATACTTGTGACTTTTGTTTCTTAATAGGCATAAAAGTCGTATACGATCTCTCCCAAAAGCCAGGGAAAAGGGTGGTCAGCTTAAATGTTCTTTGCACAGAGTGCAGAGTACCAACTTATGTGCCGCTTGAGATGGAAAAGACCTACAAAGTGCTTTTACCTTCTTTCCTTGCTGCTGGCGGTGATGGATATTACATGCTAAAGGGGGACTCAAGTAACCACAGCAGTGGTAAGTAGCCTTTCTGGTGATTAGCAGATGGCAATGTAATTAGAATGACTAATTATGGAAGTACTGGAATTCATATCCCTGAAATGAATCTGCACAATGTAACTAAGGACAGTATTGCTAACATCCCACAATTTCTATGTTCCCTTTTTCAAACTGCAACAAAATCTAATATGATTTGGGCCATTACGCAAATGAGGGAAAATAGAAGTGCAAGTGACTTCACCGTTTTCCTGTAAAGTAAGATTTGAGATAAAAATACAAAACTTGATCGAAATGTCATCTTTGATGAAGAGCCATGGTAGCACAATAGTTAGAATACAGTATTGCAGGCTAACTCTGCCGACTGCCAGTAGTTCGATCTGGAGCACTCAAGGTTCATTCAGCCTTCTATCCTTCTGAGGTTAGTAAAATGGCGACCCAGATTGTTGGGGGAAATAGGGGACATATGCTCTGTAAACTGCTTAGAGAAGGCTGTAAAGCACTGAAAATCTATATAAGTTTAAAGTGCTATTGCTATCATTTTCATGTCTTTTACTTCCAAATAGAATAATCAAGCAGCATTTGTGTTCACAGTATTAACACAGGTTTATTTATAAATTAGTTAGGAAAATCTACTTGTGTATCAAAAATGCAGTTGGGAGAGTAGATCTCAAATTTCTCTCTAAAGAAACGTTTTATATCTGGTGGCATGGTTGGTGCTGCCTCCTTATTGTACAACACCAGCAAAAAACCTCTTAAGGCTCCTGACGCTGCGTGTGCAGTTTATAAAATCTAGGAATAGAAAGACAGAGAAATCTTAATATACATAAGACGAACAGCAAGGACAGCGGCAGCTATTCAAGAAAATGCACACTAGCATTCGAATGGCCATTCTGCTCTGTCATGAAAACACAACACTAGCAGAATTGCCTTGCATGAGATGGGCTGCATGTTTTTTTAAAAAGAATACTAAAGTTAAAAGCCAGGTTTTTACAGTGCCTTAAAGTATTTGACTGACATTGGGGAGTGCCGGGTTCAAATGCTTACTCAGGAGTTAATTTCACAGCAGAGCACTGAGTGAATCAGTCACTATTCCCAATCTAATCTACTAAAAACTGGGCTCCTGGGTGATATAAAATGAAGGTTGCATGGTAAGAGAGCCACCAGATATAGGTGGCTGCAGATTCCATAGGCAAAGTACAAATGTGATTACTTTTCAAAAACGAAATTACTCTCTTTACACCATGTGACCTCTGTTATAAAAATAATGTAATAAGGATTCTAGACTTTGAAGACTCTCCTAGGAGTATACTACCATAGTAGAAGGCAAAGAGAGGTAAGATTAGTGTATTGTACTAAGACGAGGAATTTCACAGTGGCTGTGTCCAGAACATTTCATTTTTTTGAAATCTATTTAACACAGATCATTCATAGGCAGTTCATAATTGGCTAATGTGGAATAATTATTTTAACAACTTGTTTTAAACAGGTGATCTTGATATTTCCATTGTTGGTAACTACATCAAAAGAATGGGAAAGGTTTTTCCAGCAATGGAAGGTCGCATGGTATTTTCGGCTGGGACTTTATTCTAAGCACATCATTCTTGACCTGGGGATTATGCATTTCACTTTTATATTTCATTCTTTAATTTCAAACTTATTTCAGACTCTTTGGTCAACACTTAGTTCATGCACTCTTGGAAGCCAGCATGTAAATTCTTAATTATCCTTGGAATGATTGAAATCCTTTGAAATTTACTACATACAATGTGTATATGATTTATGTATATTTATGTATTTATATGTATTTATGTTTGTGTGTATATGTATGTATGTATGTATGTATGTATGTATGTAATCTTTGATTTTTTAAAAAGTAATTTAAATGATCCAAAAAGGCAAATGATTATCATCTGGGGGACATTGACAAATGGCAGAAATATAAATCGCAGATTTCCATTGGCATCTGAATAACAGCAGAAAGCATGGTTGGAGAATTCCAATGAAATTACTCATGAAAAGTGGCCAGTGACAGTAAATGGTGTTATGTAACAATTTCTGTAAAATCTGTTTAATAAAAAGAGCATTCTTTCATTTTTGGTTCTGTACATGATCTTTAGTTAATGCAAAAGTCATCATGAATGAAGTCCGAATAATCTTTCAAAGTCATGTTCTGCATTTTTCCTCAGCGAAAATTATTCAGAAGAACAAATAATGGGATTTTCCTGAGATTCAATAAACAATAGGCTTTAATCAATCTTTTCTCAGTAAAAGTTTTTGTTTTCTGAAATAAAGGTTAATTATATGTACAAACAAATATACAAGACTAAACAAATAACCTAGTCATTAAATTAGCACACAGCAGTCATCTATGAAACGGAGTTAATTCAGTATCTTGATGTGTATGGGATCTTGATAAGATAAAGGAGCCATTCTTTTCAACCTGTGAAAAATAATGGAGGAGGGAGGGAGAGAAAATATATCAGCTAATGAAAAGACCACCACTATTTAGTACAATAAACATAAGTAATACTAATACAGTGGTACCTTGGTACTCAACTGCTTTGAAACTCATAGAATTTAGTACTCAAATGTGTTTTGACATGAAAAATGTTGTCCTGGTACTCATCATTTATTTGGTGCTCAATGTACATGCTAGACCTTGTAGGTGTTACTGCCTTGTGGCTCGCTACATTATTACTTATGTGAAAAATCTGTTTAGTACTCATCATTTTTGGTACTCGTCATGCCTTTTGGTACCAATTAACAATGAGTACCAAAGTATCACTGTAAAGTCATAACATTACATGTTATCTATTTAAGTTCTTTTTTTTAACATTTATCATTTTTATTTTTATTCTATAAAATACAAAAAAGAAAAGAAAACAGGAAATTAAGGGAGAAAAATGGAACAGGGAAAAGGGGGCGTGAAATACAAGGGGGAAGAGAAAAAGAAAGAAAAGGGGGCATTGACTTCCAACTCTTCCTAGCACAATAGTTTCATTTTTTTCTTCAGAAGCAAAAATTCCAGAAGTGATATCCAAATAAGAACATATTTTCCTCTTTAAATAAAGTAATCAGTTTAACCATTCCTGCTTTATCTTCCTTGCTACGGAAATAATGTGTATTTCTATTTGCACCTAGTAATCTTTGTGAATTGTCACTATTTTTATTCACAAAATTTATTGTATTCTTTCAAGGTTTTAGCCTAAAAAAAAGGGGGGCTTTTTCCTTCAAAGTAACTATGAGTACTGAAGGACCACTGTAAAGTCATAACATTAAATATTACCTATTTAAGTTCTTTATAGCTTCCAGTGGCTATAGCTTCCATTCTAAGAAATCCTTTCAGAATAGCCTATAAAAATGGTTGATCTTCCTTTATGCAATGATGAATTAAGGGCTACCACCTACTAAGATACTTCATAAAAGCTCTACCTTGCAATGACTGGGATCCTGTACAACCTTGCCTGCTGTTTTCATTCATTCCAGTGTGGATACTTCATGTATTAACTACACTGGTTGCAATTACTAAGTGAAACTCGAAAAGATTGTGGCCCTGATAATATTTTCTGCAATAGTGAACACCTATTCCTTTAATTAAAACATTCCTGTTTGTTTATATAAATTAGTTATATGTCTACAATGAACACATAATGTGTTCTTATATCTAAATAAAATACAGGGGAAAAATAGTGAAATAACAAATACAATTAGGGTTTTTAAAACTTAAAATATGTATATTGTAGTGTTTCCCAATAAAGCTTCTAACCTAAGTAGCAAAAAGTGAGGTGCAGTAATAAATTGTTGGTGAACAAAACAGAATTCAAACATCAGTAACAAAGAAAATTATTCTTTTTGCATTGTCCCAAAAGGAAACAATTGTCATTAAGTGCTGCAACAGTCGCTACTAAAGAGACACATTAAAGCAATTATATTTTTCTTTAATAATTATTAAATTTTATTATAATAAAACTTCAAAGATGCCTTCAGAATGAACATTTGATTTAATAACTGCTGAATAAATGCATTCATACTACAATGAAGGTGAGGAGAGTAAGATTGAAAAGTCAACTCTAATTAACCCATTTTGGCTGGAGGGATTTCTTGATACCAAGACTCATTAAGCAATGAAACAATCTTCTCAGTACAAGTGGTGGATTCTCCCTTACTGGAGGTTTTTCAAAGTGGGGCGCAATGCCACCCATCAGGGTTGGTTTAATGGACTCCTACAGTGAGGTTGAACTAGACCAGGGTCTCCAACCTTGGCAACTTTACGACTTGTAGACTTCAACTCCCAGAATTCCTCAGTCAGTTGTTGAAGTCCACAAGTAATGATTAAAGGAAGCAACTCAAAATATCCTTCAAAAGATTACTTTTAAAATACTTTATTAGTATTTTACATCATCAATCAGATAAATTAGAACTGTTTATGTTACGACATACCATTCAACTCTGGAAATAGTTCTTGAATCCCAATATCCAGTAGGACATATGTTAACTAAAAATAAAATACAAAGAAAAGTTGCAATTTTGAACTCTTTAAATATTACCTTAACATGGAAAGGTCTGCATAAATTTAGCAGCTCAAAGAATTATCATTCATTTGATAATCAGAATCTTCAAAAATTAGCTAAAATGTATTCTCAATTTCAGTAACTTGCATTATTTTTAAAAATGCAGTAAGCTGTTAACCAGTAGTTACAATAAATTACAAAACATATTTAAGAATTTTCAAAATAACCTACATCTACTTAACCTAAGTCTACTTTAAGAATTTTCAAAATAACCTAAGTCTATTTCCAAAGCGAAATCTGTCAGAGGCCCAATGACAATAGCATAAAGTTGAGAACTAGTAACCATTGGTGCCTATCATCCATATTTTGTGTCCATCCTGCTTTATGTCCACACTTGCTTTCTCCTTTTGAAATCTCTTTTAAGTCTTTCTTATTTTCTGCCTTGAATCTCTGAGAGTTACCAGTTCTGTCCTGTGTCAGTCAGTCAGTCAGTCTCTCTAATCCAAGGATCTTCAACCTTGGCAAGTTTAAGACTTGTGGACTTCAACTCCCAGAATTCCACAGCTAACATAACTGGTGGAGGAAGCTGAAGTCCCCTAGTCTTAAAGCTGTCAAATTTGAAGACCCCTGGTCTAATCTATCCATGTATCTACCGATATTTATCTACTGGTATCTATCTATCTACAGGTATACCTATCTATCTATAGGTATACCTACCTACCTACCTACCATCTACCTACCTACCTAACCTACCTACCATCAATTTAATTATCTATCTCTAAAGTTCTCCATTTCTGATCTCTCTCTTTTATTTTTCCCCTGCATTCCTTTCCTCCTTTCCCATCTTTTCTCAACAAAATGTTATTCAAAAAATATATTGCCTAGATTCTTCCATTTATCCCTCTTCATATCCCCAGGCTCTCCATTTCATAAATTCCTTCCCCTCTCACTCTGATACAAAGATTACCTTCATTTACAAATGTAAAACAGATTGGCTATGAGTAACACAAACAGCATTCTGTGGCCGCATCCAATCTCTTGAGTCTGGAAATATCAAGAAGTTTGGCCTATTTTAACCTAACTTAGCCAATTAATGACATTTGCTATTCTGGAGTGCTTAATTCTTTGACCATTGTTCCTGCTATTAACTGCAGAAACACAATAAAGGTATGCTTATTAATTATGCTGCTCTCTCAGCCACACATCTGTTATACAAAACAGTATTTGGAAATACATTTCTAAAACTTTGAAAATTATTTATTTACACATTGTTTTGCATACTAGCTATTAATGCAAGACGGCTGTGCATGCACTTGTAATGGTGCACACTATTTCAAAACTGCAAATTAAATCTTGACAAAAATTCTACCCTCCATTACAATAGGTGCCTCGTGTGTTCAATAGAACCCACCTGTTTGTTAAGTACTGGCTGTTGCAATCCATCAAATAGAAGTCTTATGCCTTCATATTTTGCATCTTCCCCAATACATTTACCTATCAGATCTGGGAAAAACATCCAAATGTAAGTAAATCAATTCAAACAAAAGAAATTCAAACTTCAAGCCAGACCTGAGCGCTTTGACAGCTCAAACATCTATTCTGATTACTTCAAGATTGATTATAATGCACTCTACATGGGGCTGCAGATCATACATGCAGGTCAAACGGAGTTTTGAAGGTTTATTCTCAGCGTTTTAAAGAGAGAAGGAATGCAATAAATAAGCCACTTTCAGTTTCTAGCTGGTGTGCAGCTGAGACACATCACACATCCCCTGCTTCCTGCTTGCACTTCATTCCTTTCAGCTACTCTCTCAGATCTGTGAAGTTCAGCTCTTTGCTCCCAAGTCTTCATTAAGTGCCTCTGCCTAAGGCAGGAGTGGGCAACTACGGCCTCTTTATGGCCTGTGGAATTCCCAGAATTTCTGAGCCAGCCATGCTGACTCAGGAATTCTGGGAGTTGAAGTCCACAGGTAATAAAGAGGCCATAATTGCCCACCCCTGGCCTAAGGACTAAGGACTGAATGTCTGAGAAGACAGCTATGAATGTGAGTAAGAAATCCTGGGAATGTGCTGAATTTCCATCTTCCTCATCTGAGGATGTGTTCTCCAGCAAGGCCATAAGAGCCAAAAACTAAGTTAATGCAAAATTTGCATTTGCTAATTTGCAGTATATAGATTACATATCTAATCTGCTCCACTGACTTCCAGTTTGCTGTCAAGCACAGTTCTTATCAATCACCTAAATATCTTGAATTTTCCATCATGTAAAGAACTTAGATTGGGGAGTTAGGATTTCATTTTGAAGCAGCTCCCAACTGTAGAAACCTCAAGTGAGGAAAAATGGCTTACATAGCACCTTAGGCATTTTAGCCTAGCTATTTGGGCACTTTCTTAGTGGACTGCATTAGAAGAAATTGTCCACATGGAACGGTTGCTATGCACTTAAGACTTCTCTGCTGTCCAATTAATTCCCCAAGGTTATGTGTTAATTATGAATCAAATTCATACGCTGCCCCACCTTATTCTGCAAAGCAACTCTGGGTGGTTTACAATTAAAAATTAGTTAGTGCTCAGTCCCAAAGCATTTCCACTTCCCCAAATAATAAGTAAGCAAAATCTCATCCAAAGCCCTCTTTTTAATACAGAGATTTAAAACAGAACACAACAACTTGCCTTCAACAGTATGCTTCTTTGACACAGGTAGTCCTCGACTCACAACTGTCCATTTAGTGACCGTTCAAAGTTACAACGGCACTAAAAAGTGACTTATGGTCATTTTTCACACTTATGAGCATCCCCACAGTCATGTGATCAAAATTCAGCTGCTTGGCAGTTGTCTCACATTTATGATGGTTGCAGTGCCCTGTGATCTTGTGATCACCTTTTGTGACCTGATAAGTAAAGTCAACGGGAGACCAGATTCACTTAACCATTGTGTTACTAACTTAACAACTGCTGTGATTTACTTAACTACTGTGATAAGAAAGGTCACAAAATGGAGCAAAACTCACTTAACAAATGTCTCACTTAGAAATGGAAAGTTCGGGTCAATTATTGTCATAAGTTGAGGACTATCTGTATTGAGTGAAATAGCTTAATTCAGTTACTTGATAAATTTTCATTTCCCAGATTACTGTCTTTTATGGTCTTGACCTATAGCTCTAGGATTAACCTGGGATTTGCTTAACCTTGATTTCTTGTCCTTTCCTAGATGCATGATTGCCTCTTTCTGTCATTCAACCCACATTTTTAGTGCCAGATTTTCTTTTTCATATTCATGGACCACTTGTCTTAGCAACTGAAAGAAATCCACTCCCAATATAGCACCCAATGCATTTGGGACCTGGTTCTATAGTGCAGGGAGTATGACTTGTCCTGTAAACTTCAATTTCCATTTTGGCATTTTGCCTCGCTTATGTCCTGGGCATGAGATGCTGGTTTTGAGAAAGGGATTCATAATATATTTGTGAAGCTACTAACAAAGTTCAGCCCCACCACCATCCATCTGCCAATTTTTAAAACCTTCAGAGTGTTTATTTGTTTGTTTGCTGCCTCCTTTACTTCCATGTTCCAAAGTCCCTTTCTATGTTACCCATACTCTTTTGGATATTTAAGTACAAAACTGGTTTCCTGAACTCGTCATTTATCTAGAAGAAACAATTCTAATGAAGAAGAGGTCATCTTTTGGTTCCATTTAGTGTAACATTTTTGATTATCATAATTCTGGGTTCCATCTAATTTTGCCTTCATACAAAATCAGGCTAGCTCCCTCAGTAGTGGGAACACTGGTTGACAGCTGTAACTCATATCCATCTGGAAGATTGCAGTCAAAAAATAGTTCTACCAATCTAAATCTAGTATGGAGTCTATTGCCTACCAAACCTACAAAGGCAAGCAGTGGGTTAATTGGAAAGCAGTGTACATAGCTTCAATCATACAGTTTATATATACTAGAAATTGCACTGCCTACATGCAGGAGCCATGGTGGTGCAGTGGTTAGAATGCGGTATTGCAAGCTAACTCTGCCCACAGCCAGGAATTCGATCCTGACCAGCTCAAGGGTGACTCAGTCTTCCATCCTCTGAAGGTCAGTAAAATGAGGACCTAGATTGTTGGGGGCAATATGCTGACATTTGTAAATTGCTCAGAAAATTGTAAAGCACTATGGAGCGGTATATACATCTAAGTCAGAGGTGGGCAACTATGGCCCTTTAAGATCTGTGGACTTCAACTCCCAGAATTCCTGAACCAGCATGGCTGGCTTAGGAATTCTGGAAGTTGAAGTCTACAGATTGTAAAGGGGCCATAGTTGCCCACCACTGATCTAAGTACTATTGCTATTGCATGTGGCTAAAAACTTGTTACATGAATTAAAATCAGGGCATTTCTGATCTCTGTATTTTCTTCCGCTAAATACTATGCAACAGTAGTAACATAGCACAGGCCATGCTACTCAACTCAAAGGGCATATCACTTCCTGAAGATGCTATGTCCAATACCAGCTTTGGTCATTGCCACTATTAGAATAAAGGGAATGGCTTGTAAAAGAGACAGGTAAAGACCAATACCTATAAAGCCTATTTGGGCTTCATGAGTTTTAGCAAGGTAATAATACATCTGAAGCTATTTCTAAATCCTACACTCCTTTCATACTAGAATGCTTTGATAAACATATAGTAAGAATGTTTATATTAACAAGTGCCATTCAACCTGATGGACTTTCGTCATTTAGACTGCCTCTCTTCTTGATAAATCATGCCACATAAACACTGAACCTGGAATGTATTTCATCATTTCTTCAAAGGTCTGCTTTGCCCGTTTGTGCTTATCTTGGAGAGAGCGAGGTTGAGAATTCTCACAAAATACAGCATCTAAAAAACAACAACAACACATTTTTGGGACAATGTAGAATTACCCAATGCAGACTTGCTTTAATTAGTTGGCCAATTTAAGTCACTTAAATAACAGAGACTTGGCCCCAGAGTAACACTGTAAAATTAAACTTGTTTTATTTAGCTTTGCCTATGATAGACTGCCAACCCTTCCCCATATATGAGAGCAACACTTTTGATAACAACATTTTATTTGCAGCTTTCTACTAACCTCTGAGAAGTGTTATTAGTGAGACCAGACGGTGTTCCTGAAAGAGCTGTTCTAGTTTATACTGCAAGTAGTTGTCTATATATTTTTCTAAAGTATTTTTGAAGAGAATCCTTCCACCCATCAAGATGTGATGAAGCCAGTCAGGAATATGGAAAACAACTCTAGCTGTAACATAAAACACCTTTTATATTATTGTAGGACACAAAAGTTTAACATCAAAGCAACTGCTTCATCTTTGACTAAAAGTTTACGTTCTCAAGGTATATTTTGAGATTTCACACTATTTTTTAAAAAGCTTATTTTCCAGCCAGTTATGGAAGATGGCACAATATTTCAGCTCTGACACTGAGAACAAAAATACTTTAAATACCAGAGAATTGTTGCCTTCCTCTACCATGGATATCTTACTAATGGTCTTGCTGGATTAGCCAGACTGCGACGTGATCCAATAAAGGCACAAAATGAGCAAACTGTTGAACAAACCCAGCTGCAGCTGATTTCCATGTGGCCTGCAGATATTGGTTTTCATTAACTTGCAACATACAGGATTTGAGAGATATTTAATTCCTGATTCTTGAAAACAAAGGAGTCTTCCGTCTCTAAAATACTGTAATTCTCATTGATTCATACTCGGTTGTTACAGAAGCAGAAATATTCTTGTCTTACAGAATTTGGGGATGGGTTTGTCTCAATAGGTGTTTGACTTTCCCAGGGCAGGGGAGTTTTTAGCATGTCTGGAAAACTTCCATTCTGCCTGGAAGGAGAGATCCAGGGAGCAACAAAGCTAAACTGGGAAGTTGACCAAACAAAAAAAAACATTTTGGAAGAAAGCAGTGGCAAACTACTTCCATATTCTAGCCAAGATAATTATCCATGCAGTCACCCAGATTTAGAGTTCAAGTTGCAAGTTTACTTTTCAAAACAAAATCACTGTGTTCTTCATTTATTAAAAATATTAGTCAGTGATAGCTAATCAGAAGATTCTATTTAATTTCTCCTTGTCTCACCACCTCCTATCCAGTCCTGAATATTTTATGGTTTTATCAAGGAAAATGAACACAAGGCAAGGGATTTTCATCTGCAAGTCAACCTTTTCATATATATAAAATAGAAAATAGTCCTTCTTTGCCTTTAATGCATAATCAGAAGTATGATATTATACATTCTTCAAGCATGCTCTGGAATTTTAATCTCATCATATTTACCTTTGAATCATTCTCTAAACCCAAACAACATAATGTCTATTAAAACACATTTCTGTCACAGTCTGAACAGACAAAAATCAATTCAAAAGATCACAAAGTTAATTACAAAGTTAATTTAGCATAACAGAGTATTCATACTCTCTAATAACATATTCCCAAATCAAGGCTTATATTGTACAGTGAATAATTTAACAGATTTTTGAAATCATACACAAACCTAATATTTATTTGTTTCTGTTTCATGTTTGACATATATTTACAGTAATATTTTATTTATTTATTTACCATCCAGTCTCTCTCTCTGAGGGAGATGGGTAGTTACAGAACGGTTACAGGAACTGGGCTTGGCTAGTCTAGTAAAGGGAAGGACCAGGGGAGACATGATAGCAGTCTTCCAATATTTGAGGGGCTGCCACAGAGAGGAAGGGTTCAAGCTATTTTCTAAAGTGCCTTTAGGCCAGACAAGGAATAATGGATGGAAACTGAACAAGGAGAGATTCAACCTGGAAATAAGGAGAAACTTTCTGACAGTGAAAACAATCAACCAATGGAACACCTTGCCCTCAGAAGTTGTGGGAGCGCCATTACTTGAGACTTTCAAGAAGACATTGGGCTGCCATTTGTCAGAAATGGTATAGGGTCTCCCTCTTGGGCGGGGGGTTGGACTAGATGACCTACAAGGTCCCTTCCAATTCTGATTATCTGTATCTGTATCAGTTAAGAAATATGAAATATAAACAAATAAATTCATTAAATTTATATGCCATCCATTTCACTATCAAATGACTCCCAAGATAATTTAAAATATTACTTCTCTCTCAAATTGTAAAAATATTCATTGTTGAGAATTTTTGTCAATGCATATTCATCTGGGACAATTACTACCTATGCAGTATGTTGTGATAACTTTTCTTCCAGCTTGCAGAAGCCTGCCATTCTAAGAATTTAACAAGGAATTTATGACTGAGAACCCTCACCTCCTTCTTTTTCCTGGGTTTAAATTCCCATGAAGTCAGGAACATATATTGGCTTGCTTTCTCTTGACACCTATTCCAAAAATATTTGGTTTCATTTGCCTGTGGTGAAGCAATTTTCCTAGAGCTTTTCTGTGCTACATTAACATTCTAATCTAAATAATTAAAATGCACAGACTGTGGTGGCACCGATTTCACAACCAGTCTACCAGTTCTCATATTACAAAAGAAGAAGCAGACAACAAAATCAGATCACCACTCATTCCACTTCCGCTTTCATTCTCAGAAAACCCTACCAGCAATTTCTTACCAATATACATTAAGTAGTCATAAACTCCTTCAACAGTCATCATCTTCAAGAAATAGTTCTCATTCTGTCTTCTTTCTAAATTCTCAGAACGGTTTGCATTGTTCTTATAGAGTTCGTTATAAAGCTAAAACCAGAGAAAAGCAGGTTTTTAAAAAAGCATGAATGTTGTGGCATTTGACTCCAAACAAAATCATTTTTCCATTAATTATGGGTGTATTCAGCGGGAATTCTCTTTCATAATTTTGGTGGCCCCAGATAAAACTGCCAAAAATTAACAGCATACAGCTGTGTGAGGTTCTTTTTTAATATATAAATTAAGTCAACTAAGTGTCTATGGAGATTCTTAGTTATCCAGGTCATAGTTGTCCCAAAGTGTTTTTTGAAGTGCTTTTTCGTTTCGCTTCTCATCCAAGAAACTTCTTCAAGAAAAGCCTTCAAGAAAAAAACAAAGTCCAGTTGTCTTTTAAAAAAACACTTTTGGGATAAGTCAACTAAGCTTTTTCTGTGTATGCCCCTTAACTTCTTTAAGTAAAAAAAGGCCAAACATTTCAAATCTGCCTAATCTATAATGTCATTTTATCACAGCGATTCTACCACCCTAGTGCTTGGGAGGCCCAAAGTCATAATTTTAAAAAGTGTTAAGAAAAATTTGAATAGGTTATCATTAGTACTTAACTTCTACAATACTACCAGTGTTTCCCGAAAATAAGACACTGTCTTATATATTTTTGGCTCCCAAAAACACACTAGGTCTTATTTTTGGGGTAGGTCTTATATATTTATGGTGCCAAATAGTGGGTGTGAGTGTGTAGGGGGTGTTTGGGTGCACGGTTGCTCCCTGAAAAGTCTTCCTGGAACTGGAGATTTACACTAGGTCTTATTTTGGGGTAGGTCTTATATTAGGGCAGATTAGTGCTAGGTCTTACTTTCGGGTAGGTCTTATTTTTGGGGAAACACGGTAGGTTTCATGCCCACCAAGAACCTTTATTTTTTAACAAATGTGCCAAATATTGTTTTCCATAATAAATGTGTAACAGTGTGGGATATGCAAGAAAATAATATATAATCACCCAAATAGAAATATATTGATCAACATAATAAAGTGAGTTTATTAACCAGTGTCATTCTTCTATTAAAATATTTAGAAGATTTCTCTTTATTAGTCTATTTTTCTTCTGTGTTCCTGTACAGGACATGCTATACCTTTTTGTTGTTTTCTGAAGTAGGACTCAGAATAGTAATTTCTGGTTTACTTGGCTTAGGCTTGGGAGACTCACAGGAGGTAATAAAATTGATAATGAATGGTTCCAAGTGCTGGCCTTTCTGAAATTAATGCCAAAAATAGTTAGAATAGACAAGTTTCCATACAAGCTATATGGCAGGGGTCCCCAAACTTGTCAACTTTAAGACTTGTGGACATAGCTGGCTGAGGAATTCTGGGAGTTTAAGTCCAGAAATCTTTAAAGTTGCCAAGTTTGGAGACCTCTGCTATATGGGATAAATGGCATTTATAAATAACAAGGAAACAAGATATCTTACCTCTTTTATTAATTTTCCGGGAACAGATTTTATAATTTTACCTATATGTCAAGATGAAAAAAGAGAAATAGATTTTTTTCATTATCAACATTTTTTAAAATTCTCTTGTCACTTTTCTAACTTTGCTGCCTGTTTTCTACTTCATATCTAAATTCATGAAACAGATTCTTCTTACATCATAATGAAACGTTACCCATTGTTTAGCACTTTAACACCACCATGTGTTCAGATACGAACCTAAGATTGAGAGTGTTAATGGACTCCTCTGATAAATTAAGTTCATAGAACTCAGACACAATTTATCAGAGGTCAATGAAAATGATCTGATCTTGTTCTACTTCTATCTAATGATCTGTGGATTCTAAACCAAACCATAATAATGTTTGTGCAAATATTTTAAAAGCTCTTTATTTGGCTTTCATTTATACCGTAGTACTAAAGTGAAAAATTATTTTATGAAAGCATCACTATTGTGTCATGCAAATGTGCCAATAAGTCATACTTAGTTTTGAGTGGCAGCTTGAACTGATTTAATGTCCCTTATATTTGAAGTTCAATTCTGAATCCATTTTTAAAAAAATAACAGCACTTTTCTTACCTAAATTTACATCAGGCAGTATTTTATCAAGAAACTGTGTCTCTCCACCATTACGGGATAAGAAGTCAGCCAAAAGTTGGCTGTTGCTTAGCTCTGGATGTTGTGAAAGTTTCTGTGAGGAAAACAAAAAGGTAAAAACTAATGACCTTCTCTTCAGTAAAGACAATTTAACCTCTAATAAGTAAATTATGCCAAGAAAAGATAGATTACTGCAAAGCAGTCTATATGGGGCTGCCCTTGAAAACCACTTGGTTCAGAATACAGCAGTGTGCACAGTAATGGAGGCCCTTGTTTGTCCATGTAACACCTCTGTTATGTTGAGTTATACTGGCTGCCAGTTTCATTCCAGGTGCAATGCAAGGTGCTGTTCATCACCTAAATGTCCTAAATGGCACCAGGCCAGGATATCTGCAAGGCTGCCTTTCCCTAAGGACATCCACCCATCCTATCAGGCCAGATACGGTGGGCATCTTCCTTGTCACTTGCCCCAAATATTATGATCTGATGGGAGCTAGGAGTGTTTCATGGCAGCCTCTGCCTTATGGAACACTTGGCTCCCTGAAGTTCAGCAGGCCTCTACCCTCCTGGTCTTCCGAAAAGCTTTGAAGACCTGCCCTTTCCCCACCAGATGTTCCCCCCACATTAGATGATGGCACGTTAGCACCGACTAGCACCAGATTTCTGTTGTTTTTAATGTTTTATAATTTTGCTGGCTGAGTTTTATAGTTTTTAAAATAATTTTATAATTTTTTTAAATTTTTGATTGGGAGCTGCCCAGAGTTGGTTGAAAGGTGGGCAGCAGTAGAAGTGTAATCTGTCAATCAATCCATCAATCATGTACATCAGACAATTGTGTATTAGGAAATATACATAATTCCATTGATTTATAAACACAAAAAGATATTTTCTCCTACCTGAAGGTATTCTTGAAATTCTTCTCTCTTTGATTTTAGGAATTCATAATTCTTTGGTCCAATAATCCTCTTGGAGGGAAGCTGAGCATCAGGGAATGCACCTGGTCATACAATAAAATTTAAACATGTTGAAAGTTCATTTTCACTTATACAAGCCTAAAGAATGTTACTGATACACAACATTATCCCCAGAAATAGGTGGTAGAGAAAGCATACCATGAAATTCTGTTAGCTTTGATTCAAGCACATAAAATTCAAGATATCTTCTATAGACCGACCAGTGCTCAGGTTTATGCCCAACTGAAAATAAAGAGACAAAATTATCATTTTTTATTTGTCCAGAATACAGGCAATCCCCGGGTTACGAGAGTTCTCTTAGTGAACATTCAAAGTTACACAATAAGCGCCCCCTAGCGTTTACAAACAAGTCACAAACTTATGAATATTGCAGCATCATGGCAGTTGTTTGCTCTTAGAACAACCGCAGAGGCTCTGCAACATTCACCCTGCCTAGTCTGTCTCCCCACCCCCACCCCCACCAGGGTCTTCACAGGCACTCTGCTTGTGGAGACTCACTTACCTTGTGAAGATCTCCTATCTGTCACATTTTTTTTGCCTGCTTCATTGCTTCAGGCTTTCGATGCATTCACAAAGAACAGAGGCCTAATGTACCACGAGTTCATGCAAGATCATTAGCACGAGATCTCATGCTACTGATCTTGTGTGATCTCGTACTTTAGGCCTGTATTCTCTGCGAATTGAGGCCTGGACATTTGCAAACAGAGGGAAGGCCTCAGTCCTTCAGCCCTTCATTTGCTGTTTCCTTGCTGAAGGTGCAGGGAGATTGCGTTCCGATAGGTTTTGGCAGCCCTTTGTAAAAAGCGTTGGTTGGCACCAATGGAGCTTGGGAAGAGTGGGCGTGTCCCTCTGAAGCTCTATTGCTACTGGCAAAGGCTTTTTGAAAAGGGATGAATGAAGCATAAAGGGTTGCAAACCTCAAACACTTTGCTGACAAGAAAGGAGGCCCAGTGGGCCGCATGCAGCCTTCCAGGCCTCCTTTCTCACCAGTGATTCGCTTGATGAGGCCTCTGGCAATGAAAAAGGAGGCCTTCCAGGCCTCCCTTTTTGTCACCAGACACCTAGTTAAGCCCTTTGCTGGTGAGAAAGGAGGAAGTAGGCAAAGAAACAGGGTGGAGAGGAGACAGATCTTCATAAGGTAAGTCACCCGGCATGGCAGGATGGAAGGCAAGAGGGGGCGAAAGCAATCGTGGGGACCCCAGGGGAGAGATATCTGTGGGTTGGGGGAAGCCTTGACTGAAGTAGGTGGTCTGTTCCATCACTAGCCCCCTCCATGGCCTTCCCTACCCTGAGATACCACATGTACACTTAACAAGCCGCACATTCAGTTATCAAATGCGTGGATGACAGCAGGGAGTGATCTCGTCCAATGTATGAGATTCACTCCAAGGAATCCTCTGGTTATGAATGGAACGGGCAGGCTCCATGACATTCATAACTCAAGAACTACCTGTAAAAGCATTTTACATGGAAACATATTTCTAACAGAACTAAGAGCAAGTCTTCAATCGTATTTTAACCTCACACTTTTCAAACTTTTTAAAAGCTTTTATTAGCAATCATAATTGTCATTATTAAAGTAAACACTCTTGTTATCAAGTTTGACAATGGGGATTTCAGAATTCATCCAAGTAGTTAAACTAGAAAACAATACGGAAATGGTTTGCCCCTGCCTTTTTCTGAGGGTTTTCCCCTCCCAACTTCCCAGTCTAGTCAATAACCCTGGGATTTCCTGGTAGTCTGTCAACCAAGAACTAACAAGTCTTATTTACTTTTTTGGGGATCAAATTGTTCTGTCTGTGCACTAGTATATGATGTAGCATTTTAAAAGAAAATGTCAAATGTACTCTCCTAAGACTGCAGGAAATAAAACTGACTGAATTTTATCTGCAGATGTCTTTCTTCACAGATGATGGGAAAACAACTTCTGGACAGCATTCTTGTTAGGGAAAGGTACTGTACAGGGAAATATATGAAGGCATACACCAGAGGTGTTGTTATGCTGTACACCGGAGGACTTGGGAAATGTCCTTAGCATGGATAAATGGATCACAAATGTGGGACCTAACAAGGGATCTATTAAGCTTCACCCTGAGGTGTTCACAAAAGAAACTTAATCTACCATGGATGCCACATTTTACCACCATTCTCCATGTGGTAAAATATCAGTTCAGATGTTTTCGTTCTCCCCTTTTTCAGGGCTCAATGCTCTTGGAAATGTTATATGAGATAAAATGAGTGTCAAACTGAGTATAAATGTGAACAGCATTGGAAGACTTTGTGCATCCATCCAATAGTGCTTACGTGCCAGCCTGTCATTCCTTTCCACATCAATGCAAAATACAGGAATTCTCTCTCTCCTTTCTTTCTTTTCAAATGATGGGTCTTCAAAGAAGTCAACATAAGGAATGGTAATTTTCCAAGCAGCCAGATTGCGAGGTGTATTAGGCATACTAAGTGCCTCCACAGGTGAATCATCTTCCATTACCATAATGCCTTCTTCAATCTACAGTAAAAATTTACTGCATCAAAGACCATTCCAGGCTATGTGACTACATTTATTGTACCATGTACACAGTAGAGATCCTGTTCTCTAAGTGTTAAATATTACAAACTATTTGAACAAAACAGAATGAAAATTGTACAATGAAAAATAAGAATGCACTTGTTAAATAAATGTAAAATAGTATTTTGCAAAAAAATACCATTGATTTGGGTTATGTTTTCTCCACTAACCATAATATGATGGTATCATAAGTTGATGACAATCACAATACGAACTCTATCATTAGCTTGCTTTAAGTTAAAAGCAAGATAGGTTATGATTAACTTTGTACTAATCTGAGTCAATGATTCTACCACAGAGCATACACACAATTTTTCAACAGTGACAACAGAATTTGAAAGTAAGCAACATAAACCCCAAAGATGTTTGATTATGAGGAATTTTTCCCAATGTACTTACATTTTGCAGCTGTACAGGTAGTAGTTTACCCCTCGTTTAGCAATCACTATTGAATCAATACCTCTGTTATTAAGCAAACAGTCACCAAGTAGGATTATGACTGTGCTTTACTTTGCGATGTTCCTTTGCCCTTTAGAATGCTTAGCCCAAAGCTGGGATAGCACCTTAAAACTGACAAGACTAAATCAGTTTCACACTTTTGGCTTTTGTTTTGCTTCCTAATTACCCTCCTGTTCTTGGAATGCTTACTCTGACACTGGGATAATTAGCAAGAAGGGCATTAATGTTTGCATTTACATTCATTGGAGAGGAAGTGGTTGCAAGAGAATAAGCAGTCACACAATAGAGAACACACATCGAAAGCAACTGGCTGCCAGTGCCAGTTCAAACAGTTCATTCCCCATCCACTCTACAAAGTGTGGGGGGGGAATAAACAGGTGAGCCAAAGGACAATGTATACTAACTACAAGGATGAACATATGACTGAGGGAGACTGTGAAGATCATAAACTTGGACATTGATTATAAAGTTATTTTTTAGCACCTTCACAATTTTAACAGTTGCTGAACGAGGCAGCCACTAAACAAAAACTATCTGTACCCAAGTGTTTCTTAAAGTAAAAACAAACAGGGCAACAAACCGAAAGAATTAAATAGGAAACTAATAAGAATTATTCTGAAAAATTACGTATAGCACCAGGCCATCAAATCATATTTATTTTGTGCAGCGTAGGCTGAATTGTATGCATATCTGCATGTGTGTTTTATAAACTAATTACATAGTTAAAAAGAGTACTTAATAGTCATAATTTGAATCACCTTAATTTTATAGTTTTCTTTTATGAAACGGGAAATATATAAATATTCAGATTCCTTTGCTAGCTACTAAGATACTTGTATGTGCAATATATAACATCTGTAGAAAATTTAACTTAATATGACACAGATAATGCCTCATATGATTAGCTAATTTTATTGGGAGATGTTGAAACAATGAATTAAGAGTTCCACATTTAATTATGTATGAAAAGCAATATGCAAGTCCCATTTCTTTGTAGGTGTGTGCGATATAATCCACACACAAAGGGTTTGGGCTTTCAACATGCTGCTGTGATATCCTTTTCCCCTTCACCTCTGTCCCCCCCAACTCTCTTTTGAACACCTCTCTTCCCCACAGACTTTGGCGTCTCCAATTATGTGAATTTTAACTCCTGAAATTTCCCAGCTAACTGACTGATACTGAAAATTCTAGGAATTGAAGTCCACACAAATTGAAAGGTATCCAAGATGGGGAGGATTAATTCAGAAAAGCACCGCATGATCCCAAATACAGGTAGTCCTCAATTTATAGCAGTTCATTTAGTGACTATTCCAAGTTGCAATGGCATTGAAAAAGGCGACTTATGACCATTTTTCACACTTACGACCATTGCAGCATCCCCATGGATCAAAATTCAGACGTTCGGCCACTGACCCGTATTTGTGATGGTTGCTGTGTCCCATGTGATCACCTTTTGTGACCTTCTGAGAAGCCAAGCCAACAGGGAAGCCGGGTTCACTTAACAACTGGGTTACTAATTTAACAACTGTGGTGATTCACTTAACAGTGGTGTCAAAAAAGCTCATAAAATGGATCAACACCAACTTAACAACTGTCTCACTTAACAACAGAAATATTGGGCTCAATTGTGGCAGTACCTCAAGGACTACCTGTATAAATAAAAGTGCTTCGTTACTGGAAATTCCTGTTCATGGTGTAAGTTATGTTGACAGTCAACAAACATAAGGCAAAATGAAAAAGGACTTGGAACAGATGAGAAGAACAATGCAGAAAGGCAATAAAATACACACAATCAATGCTGAACTCAGAATTGTTAGCTCAACTCACAAAATCATCCTCTCCTTCAGCAAGGAGATAGTCAGGTAGCATAGCCCCTTCCATTGTAGTGCTCTTGAACACGCCTTTAATTTTGCTGCTTATACTTCTGATTCCTGACGATTCTCCCCTTCTATGCATGCTTCTGCATAAAACAAACAGCAAATGGCACATCCATAATAATTTCAAAATGAGAAAACACTTCCAAGGGATATACTTAAGGAGTCTTATTGTCAACGCTTATATAATTTAAGAGCTTACATTAAGCACATTACTTTATATCCATTGTTCCAATCATGTAAAAGGAAACTGTGATGAAAAAAAAAAGGTTGTTTCTTCTTCTGTGCAGCTGTGGTGGAATGTAGCCTGGATTCCCAGGAGGGAGAAACTGCATTCCAGAAGGCAAAGAGACAGCAAAGGTTGGAATGTTTAATCAAAAACGCTTGGAACGTTTTACCCAGAAAGAAGTGGGTCAAAATGGCTCCTCCCTAGCAAATCACAGAGTATATCTACAGCTATGCAAATGGTTGCTTTAGTTAGGTAAGACTCAATCAATCAGAGTAGAGCTGGAAGGGATCTCAGATGTCGTCTAGTCCAACCCCCCTGCTCAAGCGGGAGACCCTTATACCATTTCAGACAGGTGACTGTCCAGTCTTTTCTTAAAAATCTCCAGTGATGAAGCACCTACAACTTTTGAAGGCAAGCTGTTCCACTGGTTAATTGTCCTCACTGTTAGGAAGTTTTTCCTTAATTCCAGGTTGCTTGTCTCCTTGATGAATCTCCCTCCATTGTTTCTTGTCTTGCCTTCTGATGCTTTGGAAAATAAGTTGACCCCCTCTTCTTTATGGCAGCCCCTCAAATATGGAATGCTACTATCATTTCACCCCTAGTTCTTCTTTTCTCTAGACTGGCTACACCCAAGTCCTGCAACCGTTCTTCATATGTTTTTGTCTCCAAGCCTTTAATCACCTTAGCTGCTCTTCTTTGCACTCTTTCCAAAGTCTCAAATTCGTTTTTGTAATGGGGTGACCAAAACTGGGTGCAGTATTCCAGGTGTGGTCTTACTAAATAGGATTTATAAACTCTGTCCATAGGTGAAGAACAATAAAGGAAACTACTCAGAAATTAATTCCACGTGTCTTTCTTGGTTCTTGGGAGGTTTGACAGGAACCAACCATATAAAAAAGAGGAAGCAAGACAACAAAACTGCCTTTTTTATGACAGGATTTTCTTTCATTGGTAAAACCAAGGAGATAATTAGTAATCACTGTGCCACAGCTATGCTTCACATTGACACAACCATGAATGGGCCTTGGTGGCTCAGGCTGTTAAATGCCTGCATTTAAGTTCCAGCTGTCTACAATTACTGTAGGCTCAAATCCCACCAGGCTCAAGGTTGACTCAGCCTTCCATCCTCTCGGGGTAAGTAAATTGAGGACCCAAGATTGTTGGGGGCAATAAGCTGACTTTGTAAAAATGCCGCTTAGTAATAAGCAGGCATATACAATGGAATGAAGGCTATTGCTGAGCACATTGGGTTGTATCCCAAAAATGGTAAGCCGCCCTGAGTCTTCGGAGAAGGGCAGCATATAAATGTAATTAAAAAAAAAAGTAATTTACTCAGGGTGTTTCTCCAAGCTGCTCACTGGTAGGACAGAAACTTGTCCTACTTCCTGGAACTGCTGCAGAGCAATATGAAGCAAAAGATCCCAGAAGTTTTAATTGGTTTTTGGAAAAGCATGTTGTTTCATGAAGTAATGTTAAACGAGCGATCCACATAAAAGTTTGCTAAACAGAGGCTATATACTCTGACATATGGTAATTCCCATTTATTTTTTAATGAAAAGAATACAAAAAATAGTTTACTAGGCTAGGGAGCTAGAAGGCATTAAAACCCATGTTTAACAGGCACATAAATGTTGTCATTGGGTGCCACACTGGATAACAAACAAATAGGAAGACTGTTGCCTCTTGTTAATATGGCCACATTGTCACAATAGGGCTTTATCGTCATTGACAATTATGGAAGAAAGAATACAGATAGTTCTCAGGTTATGTCCAGTCATTTAGCAACTGTTCAAAGTTACAATGATACTGAAAAAAACCCCACTTACGACTACCTTTTGAATTTTTTGCCCCGGGATTGCATCATCAAAATTTGGGTGCTTGCAGACAGACCCGCATATATAACTGCCTCCCCTCCACCCCCAGCTGACCTTTGTCTTTTGCCTGCCTCCCCTCCACTGGGCTCACTCATCCCCTTCCCCCCCCCGGCTGAATTTCCATGCAGGAACCTGGTTAAGTAGCTGCCAAGAATGGCTATCAGACATCCTGGTTAAGCATGACGGAGGCAGCGGGGAAACATCCCCATTGTGCTACCCAGCAGGAGGATTGCTCCACTGGCAGTAGCGCATAATGCAGACAGACCCATGGCCCTGGCCCCTTCTTTTTAAAAAAAAACATTTTTTAATTAAGTTATTAACAGAGTTGGAAGGGACCTTGTAGATCTTCTAGGTCCAACCACCCGCCCAAGCAGGAGACTCTACACCATTTCTGTCAGATGGCAGTCCAGTCTCTTCTTGAAAGCTTCCAGTGATGAAGCTCCCACAACTTCCAAGGGCAAGCTATTCCATTGGTTGATTGTTTTCACTGTCAGAAAATTTCTCTTATTTCTAGGTTGAATCTCTCCTTGATCAGTTTCCATCCATTATTCCTTGTCTGGCCTTCAGATGCTTGGGAAAATAGCTTGACTTCTTCCTCTCTGTGGCAGCCCCTCAAATATTGGAACACTGCTATCATGTCTCCCCTGTCCTTTTCTTCACTAGACTAGCCATGCCCAGTTCCTGCAACCAACTGTTCATCATATGTTTTAGCCTCCAGTCCCCTAATCATCTTGGTTGTCTTCTCTGCACTTTTTCTAGAGTCTCAACATCTTTTTTATAGTGTGGTGACCAAAACTGAATGCAGTATTCTAGATGTGGTCTTACTAAGGCTTTATAGAATGGTATTAGTACCTCACTTCCATTAATTTCCATTAAGTAGCAATGGAAATTCCAATCCCAAATGCCATCAAAACCAGAGGGTACCAGTACTTAAAAGAATGATGTATTGAATTACAGCCAAAGATTCATGATATTTAATTTTCAAAAACTAATGAGAAGCAGACAGAACAAATCCAACAGATACCTTCTTTAAAACTTTCAACTCAGGCAGGTATATTATACAAGTAGTCTTTGCCTTATGATCATTTATCTATGACCATCTGGAGTTATGACAGCCTCAGAATAAAGCACATCCGGCTGTTGTAAAAAGTTGCCACCCCCTGCGGTCACATGACCACATTTTGGGTCTTGGCAAATGGCTCACCTTTATGACAGTTGAAGTGTCCTGTAATCATGCGACCATTATTTGGGACATATTTTGCCAATTTCCAGCAAAAAAAGTCCATTCAGAAGAATGGGTTTGCTTAACGGCTGTGTTGGTTTGCTTAATTTCCACTGCAAGAAATTTCAAAAAAAAAATGGGTCCAGTCACATGGACTTACATAAGATTTCCTGTCTCAATTGTGGCTATAAGTTGAGGACTAACCTTAACCCTGTACTTACTTGTTTGACTTGGAATTGCGTGTTGGGGATTCAACTTCTTGAAAGAGGTGCTTGAAATACTAAATAAGGAAAAATAGTTGACAATTGCCAATCATGCTTATTTTATTTTGTTCTATTTGCTGTATTTTCTTCAGAATCTATTTTACAAATATACAGATTAGAAATAAAAATCACTATAGTTCACATATGTAACAGCATGGAAAGCAGGACAATTCAATAGGTACCGGCAGCAATAACTATAATGTTTGAATGTATTTTCTGATATAGTACTATCATTTTTTAAAATGTATAGTACATGCAGTATTTGTGACAGAAAAAAATTGAGATGAAACAAATATTTGCCTGATACCAAGAAGACACTAGGGTCCATCCTGATGAATCTCTCTAAAATTAAGAAACTGTACTGGAAAAGACTTTCACAAGCTATGTATTAGAGAAGAGACACTTCTCTTAAATCTATACAGACATTAAAAGAAGAAACCAGTGCTCTGAATGGACCAAGAATTACTATAAATAGCAACAGTGGCACAACATGATCATAATGCTCAATTTCTGTCAGTATTCTGCATTATTATCTAACTATTATTTTTAAGGAAACTCCACAATAATGCACTGCAATAATTTAAACAGACATTAGAACTAAAGCAGAGTGCTTATTTCATTCCATAATTCCAGAATACATTAAGACATTAGACCTAATATAGAGAGGTTATTTCATTCTAGAAATGTCAGTTGAAAGAGAAAAGGCAAGTAGACTCCTTGAGCTCAAAAACTTCAAAAAGTAACACTGAAAAACAGTTAAAATTACAAACTGAGATGGCGCAAATATAAACAGATACTTGTTACCTCATGCGTGTGGCAGAACCTAGGTATGAAGACATTTTCTAAGAGCGAGAAAACTTGTTCATAGGCTTCAAAGAAACACCGCATTTGTTGTAACTTCACAACTTCCTCATAGGGGCCTTCAGCAACTACAGATGAAAATGTCAGACATGTCAATAATATGAAAATACTTATAGGAAAGTGTAATATTTCAGGATTATGATATCTGTCTCAGCAGTATTTGGCTGATTTTATTTGAGTTTAGAAATTAAGCTGAATGGGGCCTAGGAGAACTTGGATGAGCCTATATGTCTCGTGTGCTATGCTTTTTGTTCTTTGTTTTTTATGTTTTTACAACTTTATAACCTATCCAGAGAACCATTTGTAAGTTGGATGGATGGATAAACAAACAAACACACAAACACACACACACACACACACATACTTGAATGGGAGACTTTTAAGGAATCCCCAATCTATAGTTTAGGCTAAGAAACTGAAAGGACATCCCAAAAGAAACCATTGCAAATGACTTCTGTATTCTTGTCAAAAAGCTAAGTGGACATTTCCATGAAGTCATCAGAGGTCAACCTTGATTTTTACAAAGGCACCACATCTGTTTGTTTCTCATTTCATGGGAAAGTGTTATGGGACTGATCAAGGTACAAAGATACAGCTTTAAAAAAAAATTAGGCAATGCTAGAATTTCCTTGTTATATGCTGAGTAGATCAGCCTTCCCCAATATATCCTCTGTAGGTAATGGTGCCACTATGCCCAAATTCTCAATATTGCTAAGACATGTTCATGCCAACATCTGTATTATTCTACAAGTACCATTCAGAAAAAAAGCAACAACTTCAAATACATTTTTCTTTTGATTTCACTTACTACTTTGTATCTCTTCCACAATGAAAGGATCAAATTTAATTTTGTCAATGCTTTCATCTAAGCAATATGTTTCATAGATTTTCTTGACTTCTTCATGGAGGGACATTTTCTCAGAATCTGATAACTCTGCCTGCAAAATTCTATTATTAAATTGCTCTGTTGATTGGGATAAAAAAATAAAGAAATGTATTGAGTTCAGATGGATTTAAGGCAATTCACAAGAGAAGACAATTCTCAAAATTCTCCTTTTGGGTTATAAAATTCTCCCTTAATTCTCCCTTCAGGTTATAAAGATGCTTTTGAAAGGAGAGCCTGCCCAAATTTCTAATTTAACACTTTACAAGGGTGGGGGGGAAGCTTCATATTTTTGGCAGGCCAGGATATTTCACAAATGGCAGGATACAGATTTAAGCCCCTTGCGTGGGATCTTCCAACCAGCATCCATCAGCTATTACAATATAATTAGAATGCCACATCAGAGGGGCTTTTTCATTTCAGCTCACTTAAAAACAAATCCAAGTACCTTAATTTTAAAAATCTGATTTTGATACGTAATCTGGAAAACTTCAGCAAAAAAGCTGTATTAGTCCAAACTTATACTTGCAATGTAAATAAGTATCACTTTAAAAATCAATTTTTTCCCTTTTTTTCTTCTTTAAGATTTTATGTATTAGATAATGAATTTTAGTGTGGAGTCCCCTCTGTTTGCTAACACAGGCTTAAGCGCATTGCAGAAGCAACTTTTTTGTTATAATGCATCTTTACGTAATGTAACTAAAAAGGTAACATATTGAGAGGGGTTTCTTACCTAACTCCAGGTAAAATTGCAAAACGTGTACTGTTCCTTCTTTCTTCAAAAAACTCATAAATAGAAAGAAAAGATCCTGCTTGCCTTCAAATTCTTTGAGTTCAAAGTGCAGGGCCTTAAGAGAAGATTCAATACAGAATTTATTTCTAATTATCCATGCCATCTTTTTTCTAAACAAAGGCATATACACTTAACATGCATTTTTTTACACTTACAGAAGGTTTTTTGTTTCTAGATTCTGTAAATTTCTGCAAGAAAGGAACCAAAGGTGAAGCAGGTTCAGTTGCTATTTCAGGCTGTAAGAAAAAAATCAGAAAAAAAATCCAGCATCCAGGTACAAAACCATGATTTCACAATTACTATAACTCTTTTTTTAGTAGTACTCACTGGACTATCATCAATGAAGATAAGTATCAAGTGGTTCACAGTATCCTAAAAGAAAAGACAGGCATAGTTAAAAGATAGCTAAGGTACCTCATGTTATAGTTTCCTTAGAAACATTTCTTAAAGACTCTAAGCCCTACCATTAGAAGAATTTGGCCCTTCTGCCCTTCTTCCAACTTATGTGAAAGATTAATTTGGAAATCTTATTTGTAAAACTGGGGCATAAACCACCACTTTAGGGCCCAGAACTACATGAGATTCCACCTAATCACCTGTTTCTTGTCCTACGCACTCAAAAAACCCAGTTAGGGTGTGGCTACCAGATTTGGAATGTAAATATCCAGATCATCTCTACATGGTAGTAAACAGAATGCTATGTATCTTTTTATTCCTCTGCCTAATGATGAATGTTTCCAGCCCTGACAAACCTGATGTTAACATTTATTAATATTTTTATAAAATGGAATGTTGGTAGTCAAAACACAGGGTTCTAGTAGAAGAGCAGTACAGGAGGAAGGAACAAGCGAGTGGGGAAAAAGGCCACAACTTGTACTAACCACTTCCACCTCTACTTCTGGCCCCGTACTGTACACTGAAGCAACAAGATGCTCTAGAAATAGAGCCCTCTATACACTACCCATAGAAATTTAACAGTTAGATTCATATCTAAGCCTGGTGGAAACCAAGGACCTAAGAATTATTAAGACAAAGTCTAAGAATTTAGACAGTCCCAAGCAGGATAGTATTTTGTAAAATACTGTGATAAATTCAGTATTTCCAGATATCGAGGAAATCCTTTAGATATAACTTCTAGAGCTCCAGTCAGTTATTATTATCATATCATTAACTCAAACCCCGCAAAGTAACTTCTGCTGGGCTGGGCTTTGCCCCCTGTTGTATTGGTGCAATTCAATTTTTTTACAGAGAAAAAACAGGGAATTCATAATTCGGCATATGTATACTTATGTAACAGTTCCATGCTGCAAAGCCTTCTATAACTTGACTTTCATGAAATTCTTCTATCCATTGTACTACTTTGCATGAACATGTAATTCAATTTTTAATGTACATAAAATGATAATATGAATTTATTTAACTGTCAAATAGGGTCAACTTAGAAGTTTGACTACCAGAGTCCCTGAGCAAGTTTAATTGCCTCCCAATTCTTCTCTAATGTTTGCTCTTTTATGCTAAAATGGGAAAGACTAAGAGATATTAAATATAAGAAAAAGAAAAAAAACTGATATTCTAGGGAAGCAATTCTCGATGTGACAAAGGTGTTTCCTTTCCCAACACTTCCAGTTGCAGTGACTATGGGGATGCCAAATGGAAAACTGCACTTCAGATTTTAAAGATTCTTCGACAAAAACTCGCTTTCTATGACCCTGTAATCTCTTAATTTGGGGTACAGTTGGGTGGCTGTAGGGAGCTGAGTGTTTTCTGGCCAGATGCCCTTCCTGACACCATGTGAAGTTCGCAGCAGATATTTTTTATTTGTGCCCTGATAGAGAAACATCTGTCACTGTCTAGGATTGAACTCTCTATCTCCCAAGTGGGAGGCAAGCATTTTAACCTGCAGGCCATCAAGATTCTTTAATGAACACCTAAAATCGCTCCTAGCTAAGATATCGACGCTTGCAAGCTATAATTCAATAGAATATAAAATGGGACAACCCTGAAGTTAACTTTTTTTTTTTTCATTAAAAATCTAAGTTCTCACTGAACCCCTTCCTCCTTCATTAAACATTTCATAAGCTCCCATACACCTGCCATAGCCTACCACAAACTACCTGGAGCTTTTCAGCACTTACCGGATCAGCTAAGTAATCCATAGAGGGAAGGAAAACAGAACCCGACAGGATTTCTCTTATGAGTAAAGTGAATGTCCTGGAGAGAATAAAAGCCAATTTTATGCAGTCATACCTTCTTCATAAGCCTTTATGAAGTTAGCATTCAAATTAAACTGGGGTAAAGAATCACTTAATGCACTGTTAAACAAATACATACATACACAATTTCTCGTACATTTTTTTCACAGAAAACTGCTCTGCATACATACACACATGTACCCCTTTTTCTTTCTGGTAGTCTGTATATATCCACCCACTCAATGTGACTTTGGGGGCACACAAAAAAATGAAAAGAAGTCAAAACCAATAAATAAAAAAAAAAATCCCCAACACCTGTCACTAAAATCAAGCAGGCAAAACATAGCAAATGCATCTGAAATATACTGTAACTCCTAAAAATTGAGACTTTACTCATTTAGCCTTTTGGGAGCAGGTGATCCTGTAAATAATAGGGTTCTATGTCACACATAGGGCATTTATTATGATAGCAGCCTACTATAGATCTAGGCCAATTTGAAGCTTCTGGGCTGCCACTGGGCTGAAGGAACCAGAAAAATGCAGTGGCTTAATGATATCCTCCATTAAACCTCATGGCAATCTGAAGAACAATTATCCAGCCTCGGCTTTTCATGTAACAATGTACAATGGGGAAGGAAAACTAACTATAGGCTGATATTCTCATCTCTGGATGGAACCGAACAGTTTCTTGCCTGTGTGCCATTCTTTCTTCTTGACACTTGTAATCTTGCAAGTAATTTAATGTGCTGTCCTGGCATATAGAGAGAGAAGCCAGATACACTGAAAGATACAGCTTGGCACTACATATGTTGTGAAAAAACAAAGAAAAAACGATTCCCAATTTGTAATTTTCTTTCCTTCATGCTGCACATATGACTATTTGTGTCTGGGCAGAACCGCCTCAAAATGTGTTCTAGAGCTAAGAAAAACTTGTGGTGGGATCTCTGCCTCAAAGTGATGTACATTTAGACATCGTTATGGTAATTTCCTGGTGTTTCTTTGACAATCAAGGCAAGCCACAGGACTGAAAGGATAATAGTTGGAGTGAAGGTAGATAATGTGAATCCACATAAAACCTATGTGAAGAGTTGAAGTCGCAAGTAAGCTTTGTTCCACTGTCCCCTTAAAATACTGTAAGATTCTCACTTTTAGTCAGGTGATTGCAAAGCTAAGAGGTCAACACTGCTTTGCAGAAAACATAATCTTGAATGGATCAAATAGCTAATCTCTTACCACTTCTGAAGCTAAAAGCATTGCAGCCAAGCTGTTACTCTGTTAGTTGTAGAGCAGACTATTCTTCAGTGAAACTGACAATTGAAAACAACTTCTAGAATAGCTAAGCACCTTCTATCTAAACAAAAAGGTTAACTCATTAAAGGAACATAGACTATACAAAGGGTGTGTGTGTATGCATATAATAAAATAATAAATAATAAAAAATAATGTGGGATTAGAACTCATGGTCTCCTGCTTTCTAGCCTTGTGCCTTAACTACTAGACTAAACTGACTCTCAAGCTTAAAAATAGTTCAGAGAAAGTGCTCTAAATCTTTAATGAGCATCGTATGGCAACAACCCAACTTTTTTATACTACCGCTCGGAGAGGAAAAGAAAAAGCTGCTGTCACTTGTAAGGACAGGCATAAATAAAATTTCCTTAGTTTCCTTATGGAGATTTCTTGAAAGAGGATAGGATAAAATTACAGAAGTCTCAGCAACCAGAAAGATTTCACCCTTTATTTATCTGCCAGCTTTTTGAGGCAGATACTCATAGCTCTAGTGCAGGGGTGTCAAAATCGCGTTGTCATGTGATGTATTGGGACTTTCTTCCCCTTTGCTAAACCGGGGGGGGGGGCAGTATGTGACACATCCGGCCCTCAGGCCGTGAGTTTGACACCCCTGCTCTAGTGCAAACATGTGAGGAAGCTACTTCTTCATTGATAACAGAGAACTGTCCAGCTAATTAGAATGTGAATCAACCCCTCTCTCCCCTTCCCTCCCTCCCTCTCTCTTCTTCCAAACATACCATCATGGGATCCACCCATCAAAGTTAATACAATGTTTAAAGCACTGGCAGTGTTTTTCCCCCCAGAAAAACTGTTACCTGTTCTAGAGAGTATAACTGGTTCTACAACCACTTTAGAAAAGGGGCAAATAAACAAGGCATCTGGAGAGGAGAAAAAAGTGCATTCTGAGGTATTCTGTAGAATATTTTTTGTATATAAAAATACGCATATACAATGCGTAATGTGGTAGAAGTCCTGTTCATAAACTAATAGGCTAGGTCAGGCCTGTCAAACTGGCAGCTCACGGGTCGGATATGGCCTGCACAGGCTCCACCCACCCCCGCTCCACAAAGGCAAAAAACATAGTGATACATCACAATATGGCCCGCGATGCGAGTTTGACACCCCTGGGCTAGGTGGTCCTCAAACTAGACTGATGGCATAATTGCAGAGTCAAAAATCTTTCATTCCCGGCAAGTTACATAGTAGAACTTCCTCAGGATCTCTCAGAGCTTGTGGTATTAAAAAAGATATTGCTAGTTATCTCAGAGTGGTAATTAGGGCATCTATACCAAGTCTGGGACTTATACGTTCACTTCTGATGCAGCTATTCACTTAGAAAAGAAAGTCCTTGATTCTAGCACTGATTTCTCAACTCAAGAGGCAAAAATATGAGCAAGCATGCCTTTGAAGAGCAATGGTTGTTGTCATGGTGTCCTCTTCATATTCTCCATTGAATCTGGGCCTGTTAATTTTATTGGTGGACATCTCTAGAAGCCTTGGTCAAAAAGATGTGGACTTCCTTACCTAGTTCGCTCCCAGAAGAAGAACTCCACTAACTCTCTCTTAGCTCTAGAATATTGCAGAGAGGCAAGTTCTTATGGATGTCATTCATATACAACATGATGAAATAGTAAATACTAAATACATGAACCCAAAACTCATACACCCATCCATTTACTTCCACATCTGGTTTTGCTAATTCTAGGAAATAAAATATATAAATCAATTCCAAAGTCAGGTTTTTCTGATATACTATAAGTATTCAAAGGATCTGAGGAGCTTTGAGCCAGGTAAAATGTATTCATGTAAATCACAGGTCTGCCACCTGTTATTTTATTCAAGGTTATTTTTTGGAAAAAAAAAATTGCCCTACCCCTTTTTCTAATGCAGGCCCTGATAAGCAGTTTCAATACTAGTGTGGCCTTTTGTGCAATGAAGGTGGCATACCTGATGGTTGAAGATAATAGAACATTTTCCTTCACTGACTGAAATTTAGCACAGTCAAGCATTGACAAGACCAAATTCATACCCTACACTGATGGCTTTTCATGAACACTGAAAGAATCAACTATTCCAAGTTCATTTATCTGTTACAAATTAAGACTGGTAGAGTAACCTGCCCACAGCAAGATTTTCTGACAAGTTCGCTTTTCTATTTTACAAAAATAGGAAATTTAAACACACTAAATGTTAGAGCTTCATAATATAAAAGGGAAGTATAATATACCCGCAATCTGTTGCCTTTGGAAGCAGAATATAGGAAAAAAGAAGTTCAGTAAGTTTTCTTAAATAATTGAGTTCATCTCTTCTACTTCTCAAAGCCACATGGAGTGATGGTCCATATTCTTCTAAAGCTGCTTGCTGTAAATATTCTGTATTTTTTACTGTAGGAAAAATTAAATTCGGTAAAATTCATATGAAAATTCATTTCTGACAATACTTAAAAGAATAAAAATAAAAGCATATATAAGAGCAGTAAGGTCAATTTATTTCTAAATAAAAGGCATGCAATGTTTAATATTACCTTTTTGTCTAGCTTTAGCTATTACTTCTATATGCTTCATTGCTGCCTTCAGCATTCTTTTTGTTACAACAGTTGGAATATTCACCTGAAGAACAAATAGGAAGAGAAATTATTTGCAAATACAAGAGTAATTTTTGTTTTGCGAGTAGATTTTGCTTGTATAAGGAAACTTTCCTTTACTCTCCTGCTCTCCCTAGCTTATAAACACACTGTCAAGATCTTGGAAAATCGGGGAATTATTTAGAATTATTTTGGAGTTATTTTACAAACTTCATAAAAACATTCAGAAGAGATTAACAACTACCCCTGCATAATTCATAAAAACTCATCATTAAATAATTTTCACTACTCTACTAAACCAAGGGTCCTCAAACTTGGCAACTTTAAAACTTGTGAACTTCAACTCCCAGAATTCCTCAGATAGCATAACTGGCTGAGGAATTCTGGGAGTTGAAGTCCACAAGTCTTAAAGTTGCTAAGTTTGGACACCTCTGTGCTAAACTAACTTTCCCCAAGATTTTTTTGAAGAAATTCACAAGTATTAAATTAATATAAAATGTTTACAATGAGATAATCTCTTAGATATTTTTGCTATGCCTATGCCTCAAAAGCCATTAATTAAATACAACATCGATCCCATCATTGTGTTTCTCACCTTGTAAATTCTGCGAAGTAACACAGATGCAAAAAATCGTAATGTTACTCTTAATTCATCCACAGGTGATTCATCATCAGTTATCTCTCTACAAAATTTCAAAACAAAAAATAGCTCTGTCTTAGTTTGGCTGCACTTTGGTTAATTTAATTTTATCAAACAAGAATATTAATTTTTATTTTAGGTTTATATTAGTTTGTGAACTTTTTCTTCGTATACATTTTATAACCTTTATATTATTTCCTATGTATCTTATCTGTAAATCAACAAGCTTTTGGTATTCTGAGGTCTATAAATGTAAATACTAATAATTTGAGAACTTTACTCAAACATGCCATTCATAATTTTGAAATAATTCATATGTGCGTTCAGAATAATATGATTCGTGCTAACAATTTTGGGGGCTTTCCCCTTTTGGCAGAAGGCTCTCTTCTTGCCAATTATGCAGATCCTCAGAACTCCCAAGGTTTACAGTGGCCTATGTATGTCGGAGGTCAGGATATTACCACTTTCTTCCAGAGAAAGCCATGGGAGATCAGACATGGCAGCCCCTCACCAACCATGGCAGTTTTCAACACACACCCCATAATATTCCGTGAGATACATGCCAGGATTGCACCACCAACTGTGGATTACTTGTTGCAGTAACTAATCTGTGAATGGGAAAGTAGTTTGGAGAAAAAAATAAATAAAGGAAGAGAGCAAGTCTGCTGCTGTTAGTACTGATTCCTTTGAACAATTGCTCCACAGAAGTTTTAAAAAAATGACAGCAGAAAATCCTTCTCTTCCCCCATTCTCTGGCCATAGGTAGAAGTGGTGGCGGGGGGGTGGGCACTGAGATATCCTCTCCTCTTTGAGGCAAGCACAGCAGGGAGACAAACCCCATTGCTGTCAGATCTCCAATTTCAGGGTGACCATTCTATGGAACTGAAGAACTAGCAGAAGGTTCTGCCTCCAGTAATTGAAACCAAAGGGAGAGCGCTTCCCATCCCGCTTCTTTCCTCCCACATTTCTCATGTGAGCTACATCCCTATTCGCCTTTTGCTGAAGCAAACTAGAAATCAGAACAGTAGCCAGCATTTTTCCTGCAAGTAACTTCCTAAAGAGCAGCACTTTAATATTGTTGTTAAGTGGAAGAATTCTGAGAAAGCCTTTGAAATGGTCTCCTAGCAGTTTTCACAGTAAATTTTAATTTAACTTCTTTTCTTCTTTGCAAAGTTTAAACCTGAAAACTGGAACACTTATCAAACCTTTCTAGGGAAGTTTGGAATTTAAGTTATAGCTCAGATAATGGAATTATTCCCATTTAATCAAAGTTTCTTTTATTTAGAAATTGAAGAAAATATCGATAGGTAAATTTATAAATCAAACTTATAAATCAAATGCATTGAGAGGCTGGAATAAAAAGCTGAAAATCTAATGTAGCTCAAAATGGGAAAAAAGGAACATTAAACAGGCAAAAAGCTACAAATATACATAAACAAAATTCTGCATCACCCAGGAACCTGTCTTGTAACTAGAATTGCCAACTCCCATCAACACCAATTCTAAAGAATGCCCCCCAAAATGTAAGTATTTTGACATCTTTGTATTTGCCTCAGTATACATGCACGGACAATAGTCACTGACCGAGGCTATGCTCCCAAGAAAGGGCAAAATCAGGACAAAAAAGTTAAACATTAATTCAACTAACAATTAAAATCAATTGCCTATAAAGCAAGGTACCCTACTGTTATCCTATCAACATACATATATTATTCTACACACACGTCTGGCTCACACTCAAAATACCAATATATTGATAAGGAAAGGGGAAAAAGTTAAGGGTCCTTATCCTGTAATAAGTCCTATTGGATATCATGGATTTTATCCCCAGAGAAGTATACATACTGAACAAGAGCTGGTAACACTTCTGAGTGGTTAGTTTTACTGGCTTTATTTCATTATTTGTATATATTGTTTAGGTTGTGAGCCTCTAGAACTTGGTTAAGATGGGCAGACATGTAAATACTTTAAATAAACAAATAAAGATGAAGGCAGAAATACAAAAATAGTCATGTGAAAAAAAAACTGAAGTCAGCACTTAAAAGATTTAAATATCACCACACAAGTAAGACCTTACAATATAATTTGACTTAAGCTACAAATTGACCTTGGGGGTGGGGGGTGGAGTGGGGGGATGTATTATTAAACAACCTAAATAAACCTGAAAGTAAGATAATAATATACTGTCTTTGGGAGATCAGATGGAATTTCAAAGGCAAATTATAGAAGAATCTTACCTGTACCAAGGATAAATAAAATTTTCTAGTACTAGCTCAAACATCTGCAAACAAGTAAAATAATTAAGATGTGTATGGCACAAAATAGCCAACAATAATACTTAGCACATATAAACATACAAGAACACTAGGCAGATAATATTTTTCACTCTCTGCACTTTGTAATTCAAGTTACTTGTACATAATACATGAGATAACCAAGGATATGGTATGCAACTGAAGGACATATTCAGTACCATACGTAACTATAAAGGCTACCCGAATCTATGTTCATACCAATAGTTATAGTTTCAAGAGTACAACTAGGTAAATTGTTGCATGCATCCAGATTAAGAGACACTTGCATAATAGCATTTGGATTTTCTAATGTTGTTACATTATCAACAGCCAGAAAGGATTAACTATCCTACCAAGGTAGCAACTGTAAAAATAATGAAAACTGTTGTTCATCTTGGGATTTAAGAAAACATGACAGAAATATTTATGTTTAAGCAGTTTTAGAAGAATAGCAGTTGACAGAAACTCCTCTGATTTAAAAAAAGGAGTAGCAACAAGTTATCTGTAACTAGTGATGCTAAACAATTACCTCTGATAAGGAAGCATCAACATTAGAAGGAATTTTCAGGCCCAGCCATGGCTGATAATCTTCTAGTAGCGAGGCACGTCTATAGAAACGACAACAAAAACATTCCATTCATCCCCATTAAGATATGAAAATATAATTACCAGTACCCCCCTGAAATATTTTAACTCACCCATGTCTATTACATTTGATATCTTCACATATAGCACAACTGCCATTCTGGGAAGATTGTTCTTGCAATTTTAATTGCTAAAAGGAAAACATAGAAAGGAATTCATTCTTCAGAATGCTAGTAAAATTACTATCCATTTCAAGGGGGGTTTTTTGTAACAAAACTGATCAAACTTTGTCAGTTGTGGAAGTGAAGGTAATGCAATTACAGGTAGTCCTCGACTTACGACAGTTTGCTTAGTGACCGTTCAAAGTTATAACAGCACTGAAAAAAAGTGGCTTATGTCCATTTTTCACACTTATGACCATTGCAGCATCCTCATGTGATCCCCTTTTACCTTCTGAGAAGCAAAGTCAATGGGGAAGCCAGATTCACTTAACAACCGGGTTACTAATTTAAGAAATGCAGGGATTCACTTAAACAAATGTGACGAGAAATTGTAAAATTAGGCAAAACTCACTTGACAAATTTCTCACTTAACAAACTTTTGGGCTCTATTGTGGTCGTAATTTGAGGACTACCTGTACAGTATGGAAAAAATAGAAATTATTCCCCTAGCATAAATATATTTTGAGAGACATCAGCTAGAAAGTTCAGTTAATTCACACATGGAAGCAATTCTCAAATGTATAGAGTTGGGATCCCACTTTCAAAACATCCATTTCTCCTTCTCTTCTGCCTTCCCTTTCTCCCCACTAATCCTTATTAGATATTACTGAAAGACTAATTTTCTCATCAAGCCAACCAAATCAGGGAAATAGGAATAGATTACCTAGTCTTACTTTGGATAATGCTGCATGTGAAAATTTTGCAAGTCCCCCCCCCACTTTTTTTTAACACTACAGTCAGTTCTGGATTTATTTATTTAAAGCAGCAGCAATATCAAAACCTTAAGATGAAAATACAGTAATCCTCAATTTACAACCATTCGTTTAGTGATAGTTTGAAGATATGATGGCACTGAAAAAAGTGACTTATGGTCATTTTTTATGCTTATGACTGCTGCAGCATCCCCATGGTCACGTGATTAAAATTCAGGCACTTGGCAACTAGCATGTTATTTATGATGGTTGCAGTGTCCCAATCATGTGATCAGCTTTGCGACCTCTTGAGCAGCAAAGCCAATGGGGAAGCCAGATTCTCTTGATGACCATATTAACTTTATTGCAGTGATTCACTTAACAATTGTGGCAAGAAAGGTTTGCAGATGGGAAAAGACCCCCCTTAACAACTCCCTCACTTAGCAACATAAATTTTGGGGTTCACTTGTTAGTCTTAAGTCGAGGATCCCTGTAAGTAGAAAAATACAAACTGCCTTAGAATCTCCCTCTTTCATTACAACTTCAAGTCACTTCTCCAGTATTATAAGTTTGCCAGCACTACTCTCATAACATCTACTTCTGAAGACTGTGCTTTTTTTTTCATAACCTTTTTGTATGATCTAAAAATACAGAAAGCAAAATAAGAATGAACAATGTCTTCCTGACCACAATTCCTAAATATTAGTTCACTGCTAGATAATATATTCAATATTTATACAGTGAATTCAACAATTCTTTATATATTATGAATACATTCTACCCAGTTAAGTCAATAAAAATCTATCAAGTAATTTAACTGATTAAAGAACAATCTTACAATCAGTTTACTGAGAATGGTAAAAGAATGAAAACTTTTTTAAAAATGCCATTAAACTTATGGGTGAAATTAAATTAACTTTATTAATCCACAATGGCAAAATGGATTTCCTGTTCCCACTATAAATCTCTACATATAGAATCCAAATTTGTCAAACAACTAGGAAATGTTTCAAAACATATATGGGTGCAAAAGAAAAGTAAAAGTTTACTTAACACAACCTTAACACAATAACAAGTTTATTTCTACACCTTTATTCTTCCTTTTAGAATAGATCAAGGATATATTTAATTTGCATCACGGCAAATAAAAGTAATTAGTAATGAATAGATCTAAAATGCCAGCTTCTTGTGTAACATTTAAAAATGCTGAAGCCTGCAGGTAACACAAGCAATATTTCATTATTATCCATCAGAGATATCAAAAGTACATTGATAAAGTTATACATTACCTTGGATTTTTGCTTTACTGTAAACAGAATATTTGGTAAGAGGGTATCTGGTCCTAAGTAACAATAGAATGTTACAAATCCCGCCACAAAAGACCAGAAGATCATTAAGATGTGACGATACCTCAAAAGTAAAAGGAAAAATTACAATCCAACAGACAGTGCAAAATAACATAGCCCTGCCTCCAACTCTGGAATATTATATTCAAATACCAACATGCTCAATGTATAATTACATGCCTATCAAAATAATCATCCTCCATGGCATTTACTTCAGAAATATAGCATTCTCAAGCCCAATAGGCCAATTACAGAATGTTTTTTGTAATTTTTAAAGAAAAAAAATTACTTTGCTCTGGATAGTGAGACGGGTGGTATATAAATTTCATAAATAAATAAAAATACTGTAGTTAGGAATATGCAAATATCATACATAAGGAAGTAAAATGGCAACCAAAGCTCAACTTTAGTTTTTTAAAAAATCACCTCAGTGTAAGTTTTCCAAAATGGATATAAATACTGTATTAAATATGAATTTGTCTTGGGTTCAAAAAAAGCTGGCAATTTTATAGGTTAGGGAAAAAGAAGGATTTGATGCTTTAGTTTCATTTCAGCAATTTAAGGGGAAATCCCTCTACAATAACTAAAGAGCAACTATTGGGATCATGTTGCAGATGGAATTGGTTAAGTCATTTGCACCTGGCCCTACTGTTGATCCTTTCTTATACTATTTCACATATACAAACCAACAATAAACCCTGGTTATACATTCCTATTTCTATAATTCCAAAGCAGTTGTTGCTCTAGGTTCAGAAAAGGAAGCAATTTAAGGCAAGTAGGGGAAAATGGCAGGAAGCACTAATTTGTTAACCAGGCTTTTTTGCTAATTGTGTAAACACAGCTGCACTGTTTCACCTTGCCTTGGAGGCTATTACGTCTTGACAATTAAAATCAGAACAGCAGTTTATTTATAAAAAAATATTTTAGCTATGCTTCCAAGACTCACAAGTCTGATAGTATTCTTTAACAGGTCCTCTCCTGATTTGACAATGTACTTGTTATCTGCATTTTGTTTTGTTTTGCATGTAGTATGACCGCAGCTTTATAAGTAAGATTTCCTCAGCCTGCATTAACAGATGTGATAAACTATAATTCCTATTAGTCTTCTAAAACATCTATACTGTAAATAAATATTAAAATTCACTAGTGGAGAAGGAGTTGTCCATTATTCTAACCAACTTCCTCAGATCTTTCAGTAAGAACTACCATCCTTCCTTTCCTAAAAGGAAGTTTTGAAGCTCAACTCAAAGGAAAAGCAGTCTTGTTTATATTGGAACAATTATAAATCCCTTCTTCACAACAGTGTTCTTGTTTACAAGTAGATTATGTACAGAGACACAAAAAGTGAAATTAGCTAGACTCCTTTAGAAAGTTGGGAAGAACAACAATCATACATGTTCATTTATGTTTATGCCTTCTACCTGCCTGAATCATGCTAAAAGGAAGGGCATCAACATATGGTAAGAAATTAGCTAAGTTGAATAATTGACTGGGGTTGGTGAAACCAATGCGTGCTAGTGTGATATGCTTAACACGTACAGTACTGTAAACTGGTTGGGGGAAGAGGAAACACTCCAGCTACTTACATGTGTGTGTATTTAATACCGTGTTTCCCCGAAAATAAGACCTACCCCGAAAGTAAGACCTAGCACTATTTTCTAAACCTGCCCTAATATAAGACCTACCCCGAAAATAAGACCTAGTGTAAATCTCCAGTTCCAGGAAGACTTTTCAGGGAGCAACCGTGCACCCAAACACCCCCTACACACTCACACCCACTATTTGGCACCATAAATATATAAGACCTACCCCGAAAATAAGACCTAGTGTGTTTTTGGGAGCCAAAAAAAATATAAGACAGTGTCTTATTTTCGGGGAAACACGGTAGTATCAGCATCCAATCCTTACTTGGCCAGGGGTTCTCAATGGATGAGTCAGAGCCCCATGGGAATCACATTTAAAAAGAACAAAAAATACCCAATCCCACTTGCAACAGTAAAGTAGGCCATTACCAAAACTGGTTCTGAGCTTTATTCCTCATTTTCCAGAGCAAGTCCTACATCTACAGTTTCACAACATTCTATAACTCTGTGGTATATATGGTGGTGGGAATAAAGCTTATAAAAGTAACATACATCTTTCTTCTCCAACCCAATGAAATTATTTCCTTGGAGGGGGGCGGGGGCTGTCACACGAATCCACTATCTTTTAGGAGATCGCAGCGTTACATACTTTGAGAACCACTGGGTAACTGATACGGTTACCGAGGAATCCCTGTCGTATCTTTTGCTGTTTTTAGAAAGCATCACTTCTTCCCCTTCTTCATCCTATCAAAAAGTATCATTTTCCTGCTCGAGTATATATCCTCCTCCATCGCCCCGTAGGGAGAAGCTGCGCCAAGCAGCACATGTAATGAAGTCCATGTCATCTCGCTCCTATCGGCCAGCACCAGACCCGGACCCAGGTCTCTCCTTACCGGCTGAGCAGGAGTGTTGCCACACTGAACCCCAAAAGGATACAGCAAAACAAAGGGTACTGGCGGCAGGTCTCGCGCAGGACGTCCACCCGGCGCGCGCGCTGGCACAGCCTCTCCACGGCCGCGCGTGCCCACCTCATCCTGGAGGATGGGGGGAGACTGCGCCCCCGGCTTCAGCTTGACCCGACGATCCCCAGGCGCTCCGTAGCACACTTGAAGAGACCGAAAACCCCTGCCTTCCGGTTTCCACCACTCGATCCCTTTGCATCACGTGGCAGAGGGCTAGACCAATAGGGTGGCTTCTCCAAGGCGGAAGATAATCCTCGCCGGTCCCCGAAGCCGTTCTTGCTTACTTTCCCACCCGGGCTCCCTTAGTTAGCACCAATACGTCGCTGCTTGAAAGGAGCGGAGTTGGATCTTTTCTTTTCACTTCTTCTCGCGATCTCTCGAGTCCCAAAAGCTATCGACCAAACAAGAAGGGGCAGACGGAGGATGAGGAGGCACTTCCGCCCTTACCGTGACTCTTGGTTGCCCTTTAGCCTGGAGGAAATAAAGCCCATTAAAATGGCGGCGTTAATCGTTGCCTTGATGCCCGAAACGCCGAATCGCTCGCGTTCTGTTGGATTGGAAGCCTTGAAACTCTATAAAGGCGAAAGCCTCCCCCACCCCCTCCTTAAAACTCACTTTTCTTCCCTCAAGATGCCTGGACTTGATTGCAGCGTGTCCTGCCCACAAATTCATAGCGTAGATGAAGGATTTTCAGCGGTGGTAGTAAACTTGGGGACCAGATGTCATTAAATATCAATTCCAATTTTCGTTCGTTTGCAGCTGGTACGGCAAATATTGAGGGACGCTGGGAGTTATGCTACTTCAGCAATCCCTGGAGTATACAATTCCAGTTCACTTCCGATGCAAAACCAGTTGAACACCAGCGATAAATTGCACGCACCTGCTCCCCTAATGCGATATACTCCTGTGTGGCTCCATACTTAGCTGGTTATCGAGGACGTGTTCTTGATAAAGTGCTTGTGCGAGTTTGCTGACCAATTCACATTTTCTTTCATTTTACTGCTAAATCACTGTTCTAGATTAAAGTTGGCTACAAGCCTGTTTATTCGATGAACTCTGCTGAAAATGAGTTTGTTACAATCTGGCAAGCCTCCTGGCTATAATGGGAAACAGCTGTTGTTTTAAAGCCGTTTTATCATGCATACCCCGGGACTCTTCCCCCCAATGATATAACCCCTCAGCTGACCTAACTAAAACGAATCTGAGTACACAACAGACCTCCAAAAGTACTTCCAAGTTGGTATCTATATCTTTAAAATCATAAAGAATTGGGGTTTGAAATATTTAAAGGAACATATTTTTAAAATATTTTCTTGGCCCAGGTAGAAATTCTTGGACATTTCTGTCATGCCCCATATCCAATGAAACACAGCCTTCTCTGTGGGGAACTCCATTTATGGAAAGTCCTTAGAGCTGAAAGTATAACTCTCCTTTAATATATTAAAATATATTTGAAACTTTTTGAGTGTTGTATTTTAAAGTTTAACTGTGTTATATTGAAAGATGGTTTTATGTCATATATTTATGCTGGGATTTATTCCTTTAATAATGTCATCCATGATTACTATTATTGTGCAAGTCAAAATTAATTTAAAATTTACTTGCAGGAAAAACAGCTTCTTCCATTTTGATAAACCTAATTTCCCTTGCTATGTATGCAGTGCGACCTGGATCATTAAGTATAAGTAGTAAAAAATTTTTTTCCAAGCTTCCGTTTTGTAGCATGAACAAAAGCATAGTACTCATTCTCATGTCATATTCCCACAATCTAACTTATGAGTTGGGATGTTTAAAACCAAAACTAATTTAAAGTACTGTAGTTTCCTTATCTTTAGACATTTTTTTCCAGAAAATTCAATAGGTCATTTTAACAAAGCATACACATTTTGTACTTTAGCTTACAATGAAAGTCAATATCCAACAAAAATTAAAAGTAGTTTCAGAATTAAACTACTAAAGTATAAATGCAAACTGTACAAAATGGGCACTCCCAAATAGCAAATGAGTTTCATTTGAATAGTCTTTAAAAAAACTAATGCAAGTCTGGTTATTCTTGACACAACCATCCAAATGTCTGTACATTTAATTTTCTGATGTACGGTGTCCCAGCCTGTAATCCCACTACAAATATGTGCTTTGGTACTGGCATATAGAACTCATGATTCCATTTGGAATATAGTGGATTATTAAAGCAGTTATGTTCTGCGTTCAAGATAGAGTCCTCATATATTAACACTGTGGTTTTTCTATTCCTAGGCTAATCTATAAAGATCACATTTAGAAACCGCCGATCTCCTTTATAGAACATTTCTGGGTGGTGTATATGTAGACATAAAAACACAAAAGCTATATATAATTAGCATGTTTTACACGTTTTACACATCTCCACAGATATGTGCTCCTCTATGGGCAGTACAGCCAGGCCTGCAAACCTTTTCAAAAGGCCAGGAAAGGGAGCTTGCCTCACTTATTTTGGGGGCATTTAAAGGGCAACTTGCATCATTTTACCCCAATCTCTGTATCTGTGAGTTCATGAACATTTTCAAACTGAATGTTACTGTGCTAGGTCCTAGGATGAATACTGTCAAATTTTCCTTCTTCCCATCTTTTGTCTGCAGATAGGATAAAATGGAGGAATTCCTTCTATTTAAGAAGTTTATCTCATCTGTTTTAACTCACACATGCCGAAATGTTATTACCTACTTACCTGCATTTTTTGTGCACTTCTTCAGAATAGCAGACAATCATACTAACATATCCCTATTCTAGAAGGGTATGTGAGTAATTAGGATTAAATGTGTATGACATTAATCGTTTAATATTAACTTCATGTTTCTAGGTGTTTCAACACATGTACTATTCCTAGAATTCCAAATCTTTTTTAGGGGGAAAGCAGTATAACATCTTGGAAGTTTTGTTCTAAAAAGTATTAACATGTAATTTTTTCACTGGAATACTGTGGCATAACACAACCATAGTATATACAATGTCACAGGTTTCTTTTGTAGCAGTTAAATCCAACAAAACTCATTGTTTGATTAAATGTAGCATTCAGTCATTCAGATTTAACTTATAAGCAAATACTGATTCTAATCTCAAAAGTAAATTGTACAATCTTAAGCAATTTACAACTATTTCATTTTTAAGAAATATCCATCATTTTGAATCATCATTTGAGTTTAATTTCCAATGTGTGATTTTTTTTCACCTTTTACTGTAATAAAGTATGCTTAACATCCTCCTCCTATTTCCTTCATAGAATGCAATTGTATACCAAGGACTATCAAAACTATATGCATACTTTTTTACAGTTTTCTTTAAAAACCATCTTGTATACCAAAGAGAATTTCAGGGCAAAGAGAATTTCAGGATACCTTTATGTAGCTGACACTTCTCAGTTAATGATTTGTCAGAATATTCTATAAAGACTGTCTTAAATTGTGTTTAATTTTTGATGACCATGTCAATACATAGCAGCCTTCTTTCAGGATTTTTTTAAAGGTCCCCCATCTAGTTTATAAATCCTGCGATTTCCAGATTTTTTTCCATTTCAGCCCAGCTCAAGTTATATACTACCTGTGATATAGTACTTCTTAGAGTATAAACAATCACATTTAGTTTACTCACCACTTCTTATATTCACTAATGTTTGCAAATATTGCTGCTTATCAAGTTCACTTTAGTTCAGTATACACTATGTAATACAGACTGTAAAGTCTAGAATAATTGCTTTAAACATGGTTCCAAGAAATACTATTTTTCATTAAAATAGACTAATTCCAATCCTTAGTCTTCTATAAGTTGCAACAGTAACTTGCATAAGCTACTCAATTCTGGAACACAAATGCCTTCATTAATATGTAAGCTAACACAAATTATATACCTCCAACATTCCTGCTGTAATACAATAGTAAACCTCTGTCTTAATATGACAACAGGATGTGTAATATTTCGTAAGCATCATATCCTGATAACTTCAATAAATGTTGATGTGATCTACAACATTGACATCCATCATGATCAATTCAGTGTTATCTAAAATCATATATATCCATTAGTGAAATATCATTTCCTTTACATATTCAACTTTAAAATTTTCAAAATTAACATTTTCTCTTAAAAGATCAATTTTTCCACAATACAAGTTTCCACATGCATTTTACTGTAGCTTTATCATTATATTGTTAAAAAAACTGCACCAATGTCAGAACAGTGCAAATAATGTTTAATTGTAAAAGTCAGAATGGCTTGAATTCATAATTATTTGAGAACACTGTCAAGATTCTGTTACTTATTACTCACCATTGCTTACAAACTCTACAGATAAGTCAATTCCAGTCCATTTTGACATATATCCTATAGCCCACCTTCTCTTACGGACATGTGATTACAATTTCAGCTTCCATATTATTGTAAATTTTCATTTTTCATCAGCATCAATATTTGTTCTGAATAATCATTTACTCCCCACCCCGCATCGAAATCAGTCATGCTTGAAAACTTTTAAGAAGTTTGCTTTTCAGCAATGGGAGGGATTTGTAAGATCCAAGTTAGGATTGTTTTCCATTTTTCTAAAATTCCTATAAAGAATCAGGTCAGATTTGGCATGAACACCTTGACAGTGCTCTTCATTGAACCATGACAGTAAAGATGCCAGTTGGCACCACAACCTCATTGAAGGGAGCATTTTAACCTCCTTGGCACTAGGATTGCCAATACCAAGGATTACAATGAAATCAAAATTTAAGGCTATATTTAGCAAACCTAAATTCCATAAACCTCATCCTATCAAGTTTAAGATTTTAGAAGCTGATGCAACACTCATATTTCTTATTCAATTATGGAAAGTAGAACTTTACCATGGGCAGCATATGAAACTGTGGCAATAGGTGTTTCATTAAGCAATGACTTTTTACCATCAGCCACTTAGCTTTTCTCTTAACTAGCAAGGCACATTTACATATTCCCATGAATACTTGACAAATTTTAAATTACACTTTATGTCCCAGCTATCCCAGTAATTGACATACAATATACTAAAATGGTTTATTAATATAACAAAAATTCAATTAATGTGAGAGACAGACTACTGGAAATGACTATTCTAAAAAATGTAAATACAAGTAAACATACTGAAATGTGTGCGCACGAGTTTTTAAACCAGAAGATTTCTGCACTAACACACATTTATATTAATGACACATAAAAAAAATAAAAACTTTATTACAAAAATAAGTTACACTTGCCTCCAGCTTACAGTATAAAACAATTTTATTTGCAGGAATGCAAAATGATTGTTTGCAATGAGCAATTTAACATATGACATCTATTTTTTTTTTAATTTTTTCATTTACTGGGGAACTGGTGTGTATAAAACCTTAATTCGGTGTCTCAGATCTTATTGTGGTGCCTACAGGTAAGTAACAACTGCAGTATCCCTTTGGGGAAGGTATAACAAAAGCTCTTTCTGTGAAGTCCGTATTAGATCATAGTGTATCTTACCTATGCATAGTTGGACTTGATAGAACTTTTTGGAAGAGTGATTCAAAAGAGGATGCTTCACCACTTAACACTCACTGTCATCAAGGTGCTTTAGAAAATTAAAACATAGCACAAATGATTGTATTCTACTCTACAGATTATCATGATCTGCATAAAGAGAAAATGGAAAGCTGATCTGCTTGTTTTTACAGCAATCAGCAGTAAGAAATGCACTAATGAGAAAACATACCTTTACCTAAAAAGCTAAACTACAGCCATATACTATTTTCTATGATTTATGAAAAACTTCAAAATATCCAAATGTCAGGCTTCACTGTACAGCTGTCAGTTTTAGTCTGACCTTTTATAAAGGGACACTGCAGTATTTAGTACAAGTTGCTGATGCACTTTTTTTTAACATTTGATGTTTTACAAAAAGTAACATCTTGCTAAACTATTATACATCCAAATAACTACAATATCTGAAGAAGCAAGGCTGCTTTTTCAGCCACAAAATACGACAAAAACAAGGCCTGTTATGATGGACAGGAGGGAATCTTTTACAAAGCCTCTGAAATCAAAGGCAACTTAGAATGTTACATTTGGTATATATATTTACCCTCTTGTCAAAATTAAACAAGCCTTGATTTTATCTACAAAGATTTTCTATGTACAGTACAGATAGGGTATAGTTCAATCCTCTGCTACTGAGGTAGTTAACCAACCCTTTAAAAAAAGGTTCTGAAAAGAACCACTATCTGGAATGCCTGACCAACCAGCTTTGATGATTACACCTGAAACCGCTGTTATCTGAATACATTTCAAAGTGATTACCATATAGACAACCATGATTAACCTTGATGAGCAGAAATAAGAGTTAAGGATACCAGTGATGGTATTCAGCTAATATCACTGCAATAAAATGTTCAGAGCAGTAAAGAATACCACTTCAAGGATCCAACTTTAAAAACAACAGGGAAATTCTACTTTAAGTAGACAGGTCTTTCCTTTTTTTTCCTTTTTCTTTAAAGAACAGAACATTTATTAAGAGGCCATGCTATAGATAAATTTTGTTGAACACATTGGGAAAATATTAGCTTTAGAATTATAATTTGCACTGCAGAGAAAACTTAATAGAAATTTATATCAAAGTCCAAGTGTCCCATATTTGATTCCATGATCTTCACACGAAGGATCTTCTACAAAATAATTTGCTCCTATACAGCCGAAATACTTAAGGTTGCTTGATTTCCTTACCATTACTCCACTGCAAGCTTCTGGTGTAATCCCACTTAGCAAGTCAGTCTTCATTGTAACAGGTCAGGACCGGCCTCGACCCCTTTTCCCTGCTAGCCAGGTAACAAAAGGAATCAGTTAGAGAAATATTAAAATCAATGTCTGTTTAAAATATGAATAAAGCAATATATTAAGCCAAAAACAATTTATAATTTTTCATTAACTGTGATATCTTTCCCCTCCCTCCACTTTTTGGGCTTTCTATTTTGTTCAAACTGATTTTATTTATAAACTCAACACCTTTTGCAATTTTGGCACTTACAACTTTAGATTATCTTATTTTTATGAAGGTTATAAGAAAATTATATGTAGCTTAATTCAATATTGTAATTATATTCATTTTGTTAATTTATAACTAAGTAATGACATGCATTTGCCTTTGCTATACGGTGCATGCTCTAATTTGGAGGGTTGGTTGGTTTTTTGGTTTTTTTTTTGAAAATTAAATTTAATAGTCTGGTCAACCATTTGAGACACTTCCCAAGATGAGGCTGAAAATCACATGAAGCATATCAACTAAATTAGTTCAAAGCTGTAACGATAAGACATCCTCTTTAATGCAACTTTCAAAATCTATATATACGTGCACACATTGGCTTGAAAGTTGGACAAATTTTAAACAAATACTAGTTTAAAGAGGATGCAACAGGCAAGACATTTTTTTCAATTTTCAACATGCATATTCTCTCAGGCTTATTCATAATCTATACATTAAACTCTGTAAATCTAGTATCTATTACTACAAATCTAACACTAATTTACTTTTAGAATTTTATACTAAAAGGAATTTGAATATTAATTTAAATTTTAAGATTCAGCTGGAGAATTGGAATTAACTGTGAATCATTCTTATTCTGAATTTAAATACTTACCAACTTAACTTACTACTAGAACTTTATCATTTGATTGAAACATTGTCAGTTGCAAAACTATTACTTTTATACCAGAAGCAAAGAATAATAAATCAGCACTGCATATTCTGCTATACATATTCCATACAACAAAATACAAGGCACAAAACCTTTAAATTGCCTTGCCATGCTACATGAAATTTGAACCAAATTTGCAGTAAAATTTGCCAAAAACGAATTGTAAACACAATTTTAGAACATGTACATTTAGGTTGTGAATTTTTATTGAAACAACAACAGCATAAAGATACAGGTAGCCAAAATGAATAAAAAAACCAAATTAGTTCAGCTCTAAATTAAAAAGCAATTGTGTAATCATTTTATCTTTTTCTTAGCAATTTAAGTTGGTAACATACAAAAACTCTGATACAAGCTGTTTAAAGCAACATTTTAGTTTTTATCAACTACCTTTTATAAAGACATCAAGACTAAACACTACTGAAAACAATGCATGCACTATAGCCAAATAGACTTGAGCCAAGTCTTCCCAAGCAGTAATGAAAACTAATGTCTATGAATGCCTTTATTGGAAAAATAAAATGAAAATAAAATCAGTTCGCCAGAAGCAGTTAGAAGTGTGGTTTTGTTCACATCCAAGCGGATTATTAAAATATATACATAAAGGGAATCTTGCCAGATGTCACAAATTAGAGCGGCAACCGTTCAGATTTAGGGCCAGTTTCTGATCAACCTATCAGTCTCTAATTCTACAGAAGCCCTAATTGTTCTACTTCCACTGCTGCCCAAAAGAATCCTGATAAAACTCCTGGTTTTCAGATTTGTAACCATAGTTACCAGAATGATCACCACCTTGGAGTGGTTGCTGAGCAATGGGTTGGGAGCCCCAGTTCTGATTATTGGTCTGGCGCCGCTTGGAATCTGGCTGGTTGTACCCATCAGCTTTGCGCTTTCCTCCTACATTTCCACCGCGGCCACCCCTTGCACCACGTACCCCGCGGCCTCTTTGTTGCTGGGCACCTCCTCGCGCACCACGAACACCTCTTGCTGATCCAGGACCACCTCTTTGTGCATAACCGGATCTGCCACGGGGAGGAGCAGCCCCGCGACCTCTGGAAAGAGCAGCACCCCTTGCTCCTCTACCACCCCTTCCTCTAGCTCCAACTTGAAAATCTTCATAACCATAGTAAGGATCTTCATATCCACCACGATAGTTATGGTAGTCATAGCCATAATAATCATAATAATCTTCATATCCGTAGTAGTCAGGAGGATATCCATAGCCACCTCTTCCTCCTCGACCTCTACCTCTTGTTGGTGGGGGCATATGAGGAGGGCCATAGTAGTAATAATCATCATACCTGGTAACAAATATTTTTAAAAATGCAAAATTTTAATGTCGCCCCATGCACTTAAAATAACACATTATGTCATCCACATTGTTTTATACTTTAAAAAAGACTTTATTCAAACAATAGTACTGGTAATCTTCATTTAGCAACTGTCTTGTTTCATTTGTAGTGATCATTTGCAGTTGTGACAGCGAGGAAAATGTAGCTTTATTACCAATCCTTCCATATACAGCCCTCACAGGTCATAAATTCAAAGTTCAGAAGCAGTTGGTTTCATTTGGTGATTGTTTTGATTAACGACCAAGTTTCAGATTCCAATTGTGGTCACTAAACAAGGTCTATCTGTAGCACAATTGGCTATACTATTATATTCTAAAATATTTATTACATTGATTGATTCAAAAGGCTGTTAATGCCAAGCAATTATTTTTATCAATTTTACTAATTCAACTATTTTCCCATTTTAAAAAATTCAGATTAATATTAACAAAATCATATACCTTTTTTTTACTAATATGAATGTCAAGAATAGGCACTTTCCTAATCTTTGTTAATAACAAATACTCCAGGACTGCCAAGCATTAGAAGAGGGAGTCCCCAACCCCCGGGCCGTAGCCCACTGCCTGTTTGAAACCCTGCTGTGTGACCAATCTGCAAATATGCAAGTGAAACTCCACTTGTGTGAGTGGATGGGCAAGTGCGAGTGCATAAAGCTCCATTTGCATGAGTGGTGTGCCCTTTGCACAAATGGGAGTTTCACGCATGAGCACAAGAAGTGCCCTCCACTCGAAGGAATGGGGCACGTGAGCCAAGTGTCCACTGCTTGCACCAATAGAGCTGTGCGCAGGTATACCTGCCACCCATACACCCCTTCCTAGCACCAGGCCAGGTTGTCAAAATAGACTGTCAGAAAAGCTAAAATGCAGGTAGTCCTTAACTTACAATAATCTTTTTCCAAGAGTCTTTTCCCGTCCAATTCAATCTAACAGGTTGGACATGCTGCAGATCTCATCAGCCACAAAGAGTGTCAAGTAGGCAGAGACTAGAAGACAAGGCTTTTCCACAGTTGCCCCTAGTCTATGGTTGGAATATCCTTCCCTCAGAGATTACAATGGCCCTAACCCTGTTGGCCTTTCATAAATGTTCAAAACTTAATTGTGTTCCCAAACCTGAGGCACTGAATGTAAAGCTTGGCTTTACTGTTAACTGCATGACTATCTGGCTTCCCCACTGATTTTGTTTGTAAGAAGCAGTCTGGGAAGATCTGATGAAAAAGGCAGGCCAAGTGTGTTTTTTAATTATTAAAAATACAAATCCAATTCATACACTAAATAAGTTCATGTTAAGATGATTTGAACACTTCCAAAACTGAGTTACATGGGATGTAACCCATGAAAGTCGTAACAGTTTCCATTTTACAAGCCCTATACAAATTTTGGCTTGCTATTATCCTTATGGTTCTAACATATCTACAAGTTACAACTAATTTGCATTCTCTCCTCCCCAATTTTTTCAATTATATATGTCACTTCTGCTGCAGTCATTAAGCAAATCACTGCAGGTTATTAAGTTTGACATCACATGACCTTGACTTGTGACTTGCTGCCTGCTTCCCCATTGACTTTTGTCAGAAATTGGCCAAATCACACAGTAGTTAAGCAAATCTGGTTCACCCACTGACAACCTGGTCACAAATTATGATTATGTGGGATGCGGTAACCTTCATAAATGCATACTGGCTGCAAAGTATCCCAATCCCAATCATGTGATAACTGCATTGGCTGCAAGTTTGAGTACCAGTCATAAACTTACTTTTTCAGTGTTGGTATAACTTTGAACAGTCACTTAACTAGACATTTGATAAACGAGGATTACTTGTATATTTGCAGTAAACTAACTGTGGTTTTAATAATGGAAACTGCCCAGAGGTGTTTGCTATGAGATGTGTGGCAAATAAATAAATATCAATTTACTACTGTCTCTGAAAGACTAATAACCACATCCATTGATAGTTACAGCTTAGGCTATCACAAATATATATATAAGCATGGCAGCCTACATTTTAAAAAATACAAGCTGCCCACGAATAGTTTCACATCGCTAAAGCTGATCTTTCTAAGAGTAGATTCCTCTACTCTTTTGGTTTTATTCAACTAGCTAAATGAAATGTTCTTTAATATTTTGTGTAAGTTTGACTCAAGAGGAATATTACCTTCTATGATTTAGAAAGTTTTTCTCATGACCAATATGTCAATTACTGCTTACCTATTCCTATATTATTTCTTTTGGGGAGGAGAAAGAATTTTCACTTGATCACATCTAACTAAGATAATCCTCGTACAGAATGGGATTCTAGTTTATCAATAGGTATTAATCTGTTAACGTAGTTATTCTCTCTGTACTATCGATAGATCAAAAGGCCAGCACTTACATCATAGGAAAAGCATGGATTAAAAAGGTGATATACTGACAACTATCATAATAGAATTCAAGTATACATATGTTTTCTGTCACAATATAATACAACCATTAAACAGGTACATTGTTCCTTAACACAAGAATTCAACATATAAGGTAGTGTTAAATGCATTAAAATCATGCTTTTCATTCCTTACATTTGATTTTTGGCAGCTTGTCTCTGTGCTTTCCGTTCTTTCCTTTTCTGATCTGGTGGCTTTGCAAAAACAATTTCTATATTTTCTCCTTCTAAATCTTTGCCATTCATTCCTTCCATAGCCTATGAAGAATATAATTTGTAATCATTCTTACCAAAGTAATCTTACAAATACAGCATGCCAACTATAAGTACAGTAGGAAAAATACCAATGGTACTTATGTAGAATACACAAGATCATTGCCTCTCTCACTAAAGGCCACATCAGTCTATTTCTTAATTTTTCAATGTGTAAGATTTAGAAATATTCTCTGCAACCATGAAAACCAAGAATGAAGATTAAGAGCAGAATTTCAATATATTTTGGAATGAGTACTAACAAAAGTCATAGTACCCACTTCATACTTTAATTCATATTTTTTATAGAATTTGACATTAGCATAAAATCTGAAGCAAACTGATTTACTTAGTATAATTTACTTGAGTTTACTTATTTACTGTCCTGGCAACAGTTGGTATTGCTAGCTCATTCTCAACAATTCTTCAGATTATTCATGAGGACAATGAGAACTAATGGCTGTAAATTGGCACACTATTGAGAGGATAATTAAACCTTCCCTTATTTCTTAATAATAAACAGAACCCAAACCTGACAGCATAAAATTGTAGCATAAATTTTAAAGTTTATAACAGATTTCTGAAGAAATTGCCACTAAGAGTCTATTCATGAATTGCAGCAGAGTAGCAATGTGATAAATACCTGAGAGCTAATTTCATGTAGTAGTTAAGATGTTAAGACTTAGATATCAGGAGACCACAAATGCTAGTTCTCCCTTACACATGAAAGGTAGGTGGGGAACTATGGACTAGTCGCGCCCTCTCAAGCCAAACCCACTTACATAGTTATAGTGGGAAAATCAGGAAATGTATACCACTTTGAATTCACTAAATGTAAATCTATTAAATAAATGAAACTGGAAATAAAAACATACCTTTACAGCACCATCACGCTCATCAAAATGAATAAAAGCATAATCTTTTAGCTTTTTCACCCTCTCCAGTTTTCCAAATTGACTAAAAGCCTTTTCTAGTATTTCTTCTGTGACTGAATTTGCAAGGTTCCGTACAAATAACACTTTTACCTAAAACAAAGCATTGTGTTAGCTTAGTATGACCAGTATATTACTGCAAACAATAAAACAAGCATATGCATTAGATCTTAGGTTTTTTTTTCAAAAAGTAATTGTGATTTGGGTAAGTCATAAGTGGACACAAACCAAAAGTGTCTTATTTACAAATAATTTTCTTAGCTGGACTATGGCAATGCACTCTGAGGGCTATCCTTGAAGAGCATTCAGAAGCTTCAACTGGCCGGAATGTGGCAATTTACGTAGTTTTGGGCACACTGCAATATTCCTATGTAACACCACTGCTGTGTGAGTTATATTGGCTTCAGTGCATTCAATTCAAGCTACTTGCTATCACCTTTAAAGCCCTACATGGCATGGATCAAATTACTCAAGGATTTCTGATGGTCTCTGATAGTTTACAGTGCACATAGTTTTCTGTTCAAAGTTATGATAATGCTGAACAAATGGTACTCATACCTGGACCTCTGCAGCAGCACCTCTCCCCCAAGTCACATTAGTTTTCAGTAATGTTTTTTTTTGCCTAGACCTTTGACAAGGGAAACATTTTTCCTCCTTTTCTTGTTTTTTTGGGGGGGGAGGAGGGGTATGGTGGCTCAGCAGTTAAGACATTGGGCTTGTTAGCTAGAAAGCCAGCAGCCCAGGTTTGAGACCCAGGCGCCACACAACGGGGTGAGTGCCTATCTTTGCTCCAACTCCTGCCTACCTAGCAGTATGAAACCATGCAAATAGGCATTACTATGCTGGAAAGGTAACAGTGCTCCGTGATGTCATGCTGGTGTCTTGTTATGGAAATGTCTTCGGACTCAATGGCCTTGAAACGGAGATGAACACTGGCCCCTATTGCTATAGTCAGCAATGACTAGCGGGATAAAATCCACAGGGATTCCTTTAACTTTTCCCCTTGGTTTTATTGTACTTTCTCTGTCCAGTTTGTTACGAGTGACCTAGAGAAAGGAGTTGGACAGCATACATATTCAATAAATTATTTTTATATTATCGATTTATTTATGGAGCTAAGGTTTAACTGCTACAACAGAGATGTGAATATATTATTTGCTTTAGCAGAAAGTCCCAAACTGATCAGGTATTTGTTCCTGAAATAAAAGTGGTACTTAACATCAGTAATTAACAAAAGCCCCACCAGCCATAGATGTAGAATTTAGTGCAACATCATTTAGATAAATGAGGATATTAAGGCTAAACAAAATAGTAGTTTCTCACTGAGACCATACAGAAGTTTAAGTCACTCTCTGAATCTGTGCCAGTTATGACTATTCAGCTCACCAGTCTAGTTTGATCCATGCCCAAGCAAAAAGACATCTGTTCACTAATAACTAATCTCCACTCAGGATTGAAGTAAATTTCAAGGTATAATGTCTAAGTAATGAACTCTTGAAATACAAAATTCCTTTTTGTATCCCAAATCTATCAACATTTGTTAGTCTCAACAATTTGGATGTAAACATGACTCTACAAGGAGCAAGGAGGAGTATTTGCTCCTTCTAAAAATCATCCCAGAGTCAAAGGACATTTGAAGAAAATACTGGAGGTGATACAAAGTTTTAGAAGGAAATAACACATCCAGGAGGATAACAAATCTTTCCACTGAGTCAAACACTATTAATGAAGAGGAGCCTTTCTACAAATAAAAGGTGAGCCCAGGATTCAACTATATCATTTCCATGCAAATTAAATAGGTTTCCTGAAAAACTCATCATTGCTAATGTTGAGTTTGAGCCTGTGAGGAATCCCTGTAGTTTTGGTTCACTGAAAAGCTTGCTGTAACCTTTGCTCAGAAAAATCAAGGGAGGCAATTAAAAAAACAGATCACGTTGGGAATATAACAAAAAACCAGAAATTTGAAAATGTGTGTGATGTGTGATGTATAAAGTGACAATACTGAATACTATGCTGTAACAGACTTCACTGCCATAGCAAAAACGGGAATGGTGGAAGGTTGACAAGGGATCCCCCATATTTAAAAAATGCACTCACACCTTTTGGCAGGGTCACACTTTAACCCCTGTAGGAAAAATAAAGAAATCTAGTGAACACTGTTTTATCAATGAATCAAGGTGCTATGAGATCGAATAAGGGCTTAGGGAATATTTCCTATTCCAAGGTTGAAGATGTTTTTGACTTGTTAAATATCAAAAAATATGAAACAGCGTCACAGGAGTAACCAACAGCTACTGGAAACTTCTATGAAAACAATTATATAATGCGTATGAATTATTTTGTGTAAAACATCCCATTCATAGCAGGGGCAGTAAATGTTAAACATGCTATTTTACAGAACAGAATCTATGTCCTTATGATGTACATCAACAGTCATAATGTTCACAAAAGAGCAGAAACAAATGCATGCTATTTTCACTGCTCCGGTAAATGTTTACCTTTGCCATCACTTCAGGATCTGGATCTTCTATGGGGTCAGCCCATTCAACTGTAACAACATTACCCCAAACTTTCACTTTTCCACTCATTAACCTACGCCTGGCTTGAGCTGCTGTTTTGTGATCTTCATATTCAAGGAAACAAAAGCCTCTGTTCTTTTTTTTGTCATCAGGTTGGTGATACAATATTACATCTGTGAGACCCTCTGAAATTGAAGCCAGTTATATACATTTAACTGAATCATTAGTTATAAGTAGACTATAACATTTATTAAAAATAAAAAATATTAGTTTTAACCATTTCTCTTTTATATTTGTCCCATATATTTGCTGCCATATGAAGATATGTAAGAGAATATTGCTCCAAGATAACAGTTTTTTGTGCTTGTGCCTTTTAAAATGTTTTTGTTTTGTAATGTGCCCAGTGTTGTGGTTCACAGTATTGGCACCTATATTTATCTTTTATACATATAATTAAGCTCCCCTCTGCAAAAAAATGCATGCAAAACTATAAGAAACTGAAATTCCCATCTAAACCAGTGGTTCTTAACCTGGGCGGTATTGCCCCCCAAGGGGCGATTTTGTTTTTCAGGGGGGCGATGGAATGAAAAGGGGCGACGTGGGGGCGAAGGAACGGAAGAGGGGCAATATGGGGGCGATGGAGCAAGATATATTGGGAGAGAGAGAGAGAGCGATCTATATTGGTAGATAGGTAGGTAGGTAGACAAAAAGACAGACAGGTAGGTAGATAGGCAGGAAGGCAGGCAGGCAAACATACAGACCTTTTGGATGGATGGATGGACAGGCGCCAGTTCAGGTGCGGTACAACAATTAATGGGGTGAGCCTGCAGGGCCGGCGCCTCGAATGCCCCCCCTGCCGCCTCTTAGCGTCCTCAAGGGGGTCGACAGAGGGGTGCTAAGAGGCGACAGGGGGGCGTTCGAGGTGCCGGCTGGCCCTGCAGGTTCACCCATTGACTAGCACTGCTCCGGAGCCGGCGCCTCCAATGCAGAAACAGTGGCATGTTACGTGCTGCCGCAGCCGCGTTCAACCCACCGCCCCCTGCCGCCTCTTAGCACCCCTCTGCTGGCCCCCTTGGGACGCTAAGAGGTGGCAGGGGGGCGGTTATGTTGGGGGAGGGGGGCGATGACAATTTCCTCAATGGCTCAAGGGGGTGATTCTTTCAAAAAGGTTAAGAACCACTGATCTAAACTATTGTTTAACAAAGAGAATCAGCTCCTATTTCAAAGGACAAAAGATGCACAAAGCACTTACATGGGTTTTGGACATGGAGCCCAGTAAAACAGTTCAATAAATATTTGTCACACCATGTCAAGCTGGTACACAAGACCACTGAAAACAAGTTACTGTGATGTCATTAAATTTTCATTTTCTATATCAGGTATATCCAAACCACAGCCCATAGGCTACATGGAGTTCGATAAGATCTTTAACATATCTGATTTATATACATTAACTATCTTACATATTTTATATACGGTTCAAGAAATTTCCTCTTTACTCTTTACTTTCCTCTTTACTTGCCCAGGCAAGCCAAAAGGTTAGACACCCGTGTTCTAAATGCTTTACAGCTTATATGACAAGAACAAAATGTCCCCTCTAAAATGGTGGCTGTTCCAATTGCCAACCAACTCCATTGCCAGAGCATGCAATGCAAATGCTGAAATAAATCTGGAATGGTCTCTCAAACTTCAGCTTCTTAAACAGTTCCCATATCTTTCTTTCAACTTTATCCCTTATGATCTCAGTTTACAAAAGTTATCATCATCCAACATCAGCCGAAAGATGGTGATAAAGTTCATCACAGATCATATTAATAACAATTACATTATTAGCACTTAGCAACTTACCTGTTACTTTGCTAAATTCTTCTACAATTTGCTCCTTAGTTTTACTCTTAGGGATAGAGCCAACGAAGAGCCTATTATTGGCCACAGAGATACATACTCCAATGTGTTTCCCAGAACGAATTTCATGATTGTTATACTAAAAGAAAGAAAGTTATATAATAAATTACTCTTACAGGATTATTCTTTCACCCAATTATAGTTGATGAGTTTGGCTCATATGCTTAAGTGTCTAGAATGTTGTCCAACTCTTTTTCTTACATGAAAATTTGTTCTCAATTGTAAAGGCCATCAGAGGACCTTTGCTATATTTAAGAATGAAGGTACTAAGAACACTAACAACAAAGAATTGTAAGGAACTGTATAGACTAATAACTCTAGCACAGAATAAACTCCAGGCTACAAACTATATGTGCAATCTATTATTAATACAGGTCAAACAAAAAATTTCCAAAATTCATTTCTAACAAACAGATACATGGAAAAAATGTAGGGCAAACTTGATCTCAGAACATGGAAAATCTGATACAATCTAATAGCGGCCAAACATTTGCTGGAACAAGTGGGATCTGAACAGTTAACCTGCCCTACTTCCAATAAATATGACACTTAGCAATAACAGACCAAACGTTAGCTTATGTTGCAGCAGGGTTCCAACGTATTTAAGCTACATTTCACCTAAATTAAAACAGAGGCATTCTTCTGAGTGTGAATTAACAAGAATGAATGAAAAAGAGCCAGTTTGGTATAGTTAAGTTCTTGCCTAGAAACCAAAAACTGAGTTTTAGGCCTCACTTAGCCATGAAAGCCAGATGAACAACTTTGGGCCAATCTCTCTCAGCCAACCTACATGACAAGGCTCCTGTTGTGAAGAAAAATAAGAGGTAGAACTATTAGGTATGTTCTCTGCTTTGGATGGATGGATACTGAATATTTTTTAAGCTTTAGTAACTAAACAATTCATTTCTACTGTCAATAGAAGAGGATTAATCTAAGATTAGAAGCAGACTTCATAAACTCGCTTGAACCAATGACACATAACGTGATTGTGATTAATATTAATTCTTGCTTAGTTCAGGTAGAATTGTTTCACTAGTTTTTAAATAAATAAAGCAAGGCAAGGCTTAGAAGGAAAACAACTAGAAAAATCCCACATTATAGGAAAAAAATCCCAAGAGACAACAGTAACAAATCACTTCCATACTGATGTCAAGAAAACTGCAAGGTTGTTTTCACCAGAAAGCTCAAAGTTTTTACTTTTCAATGTAAAATCCAGAGATTCAGTGGCATGACTAAGCCTAGGCCCAAACTATTCATTTTCATTGTCACTGCCATATTACTTTCTGATTCTTTAACGAGCACATAATTCACAAGGAACAATATACAAGTACTCCTCAACTGGGGAGTGTTGGAGGCATTGTTTAAGGTGCTTCCAGGTTGATTAGTCAGTGATATCACTATTGCCTGGGGGAATGCCCATGGGGCTCCTTTCATGTCCCTGTGAAGGAAGGAGCTAGAGCAAATGCCCAGAGCTCACCCCACCACCACACAGTAGCATTAGGGTCTAAAATGTGGACTTGCTAACCTCCAACTCAGTTCCTAACCACGTGAACCACTGCACTCTAGTAAGTTTTACTAGATACCTTGTTGTTTTTTAATATGATTATTATTGAATGCTTTTAACAAAAGTAAAAATTATAAAAAAAATAATAAAAAGCAGTAGAGGAAAAATATAAAAGATTATAAAATGGCCCCAATTTTCCTGACAGTAATTTAGATACATTTATAATTTGCCCCTTCTCTTCAAAGTTGCATCGCAATTTCCTTCTTTTCATAAGTTACCTTTTCTAATCACAATCTCATCATTTATAAAGCGTTTCCAATAAATGTAATTGTTGATCTTTCTCTAATCAAAGTACTTTTTTCTGTTGGAACTAACAAATCCCCTGAATAAAGCAGAAGTATCTTTTTCCCATACTCAAATTCCATGTTTCCAATATAACACCAAATAATGTGGCAACAACCATTCAAATCTGTAGCACCCAAGCTTCCTATAGAATTCTATCACTTCCCAGAAAATTCCATGGCAACACTAAAGTCAATGTTTTTTTTACCATAGAGAATAAATCTTATTTTACACCTAACCATAGTCAAACACTAATAGGATTGTTAGGAAACTTTGCATAAAGGACAGAAAACAGCAGCACTATTTAAAGTTATGCAAGAAGAAACGGCTACACTTAGTAGGACCTGTAACAAGTTTACCAATATTTTCTATATTCTGTTAGAAAATTGGGGCTGTGCTTAAATTTACTAATGATCAGTCATGGCACGCAAGAAAAATACCAGTCCGTTTTACCTAATACACAAACAATTTTAACATATTCCCAGTTTCTATACCAGTCATATAGAAATGTAACACTTAAAATAAGCCCAACTGAATTGCTTCTGAGAAAGCTACTTCTCAGGACTAACAGGTAGTAAGATGCATATATTATTGAAAACTAGAGTGGGATAAATATTGCCCTCTTTAAAAATAAACTGTCATTCCTGGGCTTTAAATAGCTGTATGTTAAAAAATACCATATGCTGAGTATTACAAATAGAAATGATAAAAGGAAGTCTGAAGTTTTAATATGTTCAGTAACAATACACCGATTTCTGAAAGCCAGTAGGTTTATCCCGTTCTATACATTACAACATAAGCAGAAGATTAAGACATTTTACACAATTAGGAATCATAATACTTGATTTTAAATTACCACAGAAAATATGAAAAACTTACCAATTTAACAGCTTCCTGAGCTGCCTCTTTGTTACAAAAAGTGACAAAAGCATATCCCCTGTTTAGACCTGTCAGGGGATCCATCATTAAGCGGAGATCCCAAATAGGTCCAGCTTTTTCAAATAATGGAACAAGTTCATCCTCAAATAAGTCCCTTGGAATTTTACCCACAAATATCTGTAACAACAAATCAAACACATTTTTTTCAACAACTGAGATTTAAACAAAGAGACATGTTCTTCCAATATGTTGCATCTCTTACCTCAGTGCCAACAGAAGGTTGTTGTCCTGAATAGACACACTCTGGTGGAGGACCACCATACTTCCTCTGTCCAGTTGTCACATCAAGTGTATAACTCGTTCTCTCCAAAAGAGCCTTCAAAGAGAGTTATAAACCAAGTACAATCAATTAATGAATACTAATAAATATTCCACCAATATAGTTATTTATTCTATAGATTCTGCAACCTATGTTAAAAGTCTGCCTTAAAACCAATTTTCCTATTGGGTCATGCAACTGATTTGTCAAGTGAGTCTATCTAGCAAATCTAACATCAGAACATAAACCACTTGGATAAGAACCACTTTAATGCCAAAGGAAAAAAACTATCATCTTTCTAATGTCAAATCTGTTACACGAAGTTCCCCAATTGCTTATTAAGCATCTGAGAAGAACTTGGATTGTGAAGCAGTAATAACATCTAAAGAAATAATTCTTGCAGATGTCATTTTCTGCAGGACTACATCCATATGCATCATCTTACAGTACCCTTCAATTGCCTGTTACATTTCAAATGCTTGTTCAATTAGAAAAATCTGTGTCTTTAGATTCTGGGACATTTAATTTATGGATCAAAAGATGAAGGATGCAGAATCCTCCTTTCAGAGAAATGAGATTAAGACAACATGGATTTCTGGCGCAACTGAAGCAATAGGTAGTGCAAGAGAAGTTGCTGCAACTTGTTATGAAACACCATTTTCATTTTCCCTCAAAGGGATAGATAACATAGATGATAGACAGATGCACGCATACCTTAGACACTATTAAAGACTTCATCCCCGCAAGCACATACATTTCAATTTCACTCAACAGTATAATAATTTAGTAATTCAGTAATTAGAAAGGAAAACGGAACCAAAATAAGAATAAAACAAAAATTAAAATGTCAAAGGAATGGATCCCTATTATGTTTAAATGTTATGTTCGAATTATTTCATCATTTCATTTATCACATTACTCTGGATTTATTCATGACAATAACATTTTTTGTAATTTTTCCTGCTAGAACCAGCTGAAATATTTTTGAGATATATTAGAGAGATTCAAGATCAGTGAGGCACATCCTGTTTATTAACTACTGAAAACTTAGTACTGAACTACTTGTACTATTAGATTATGTGCTAGTTTATACATCAAATCTCAGGTTACACTATTGAAGTGGCAGTGTAAAACTTCATGAAGTCCTTTATATCAGTTATTCACATATATCCTCCAAAAGCAAGATATAAATCAATCCTTCAAATTATAGTGCCATCGTAAAGTGTAAAAACATCAGTATAAAATGCCAATTATACTTGTCCTAGTGTCGATTAACTTATTTTAGGTTCCTGAAATACATTATCAATGGCACCTCCATTAACAGGTATGAAACTGGATTTATATGGAAGATTAAGTGGTAATATGCACAAGAGACAGCTACTAAAATGTATCCCAAGTATAAAAACTGAGCTGATAATCAGCACTACAGGAAATATTAGTTTTGAATGACATCAATCTTCAGGGGAAAAAAACACTCTATGGCTGTATTCATAGTATTAAGAAAAAGTTTCTTAAGAAAAAGTTTCTTACAAACATACCTTGATTTTTGCCTCATCTGGTCCTTTGCTGGAATCTGCCACTTTGGTCCCTTGTTTTTCTCGTTGTCTATATGTTTTCATGACGCCACATAAAAAGGCACTTTTGTTCTAAAAATAAATGATATGGATGGATTGAAAAAAAATGAGAATTAAATTTCATAATGCATCTGTCAAAGATCAAGCAGTTTCTGTATATATGCTGAAATAAATTAAACAGAAATATTTCCTTGGTACATTACCTGAACATGAGAGAGATCACTGTCTTTAAATTGTTGAAGCACTGCCAGTGCACCTTCGTCATTAAATTCCTTTAAAGCTTCAATAGCTCTTTCATCTAAATCACTGTGTGCAACTAGTCCTAGAAAAAGAAATATTTTATTCTAGGATGTCTCACTTAACTATTATGATATTCAGAAATTCATCTTCTCAAATTAATTACTATTTGTTATTAATTGTGATGTTAGGAATTTTTCACATACTAAAATGCCCAAAACATTAATTTCTATTTTATTCCTACTGGAACTTGGAACACTTAAGAAATTCTGGAAAAACTTACTGCATCTGAGTAATTAGACAATACTTTTTGTTTCTAAAAGTAACTGATGAAAACTCTCAGCCATTCTACTGCACTTCAAAACTATGCTTCAGGACATAACTGAAAACACTGTAGCCACTACACCCAGGAATCCAAGCAGTGAATCAGAAAAGAGACATATGCAATTACTACTTCACTACACAGTCCTCCAAAAACACGCAGCCATAATCCAGTATGAACTATTCCTAAAGGTTTACGTTCCAACTACTTGCCCTCACCACCACCCCTTCACTCAATGTCAAAAGCTACTCTAAACTAATAGAAACATTGCATATTAATATTGATCACCCAAAACATTAAGAAAACTGCAGTCCCCATACTTTTTTGTTTGGAAACCACAAAAAGTTGCTATTTTAGCTCAAAGCAAGGAAAGTCCAATAGAAAATAGTGAATTTGCAAGTTTTACATCTTACCTGCAACGTAAATTTCATCTAGTTTTTCAGCAACTTTCTGTGGTAAACCAGGATCAAGCAATGTCTGGAAATGCTCAGAATGGGCAACTGCAGCAGAAGTATCCATGGGCTCTTCAGTACCATTCCCATTAACATGTTCAGAAGCCATGTTTCCAGATATCTGTTCAAACGCAATAAGCATAATTAAGCTAGAGACCTTACAAGCCAAACAATTTGGGTGTCAATATATGCAGCTGCCTCCAAGATGCTTGCAGAGTTTTAACCCGTTTTCCCTACCGCTTTTCGAAATCAGAAAGCTTAACTATCTTTTTTTTAAAAAAAATTCCAAATGAAGCGAACTAATAGCGCAAAGCAATATCCTGAAACCACTGCCAAACTCTCTGACTCACGTCTCTCTGAAGCACGCCCTAGAAAGCTCAGAAGCAGCTTTTCTAACTAGTAACAAGCAGCAAACGGAGGTGGGGAAGAAACGGGCAGACACCACCGCTATATAGCCATCCACTAGCTCCTTTCGCCTTAGCCGCCCTGTGTACTTAACCTCTCCACGAGGCCCGTTCCTCGACTACATTCAAAGTGTGTCGCCTTCCCGCCTCTCTGACAGGGCCTAAGCCGTCAGGCCAAAAGGAACAAAGCGCTCTCTTAATCCGCGCCCAATCGAGGTGGCGGCAGTGGCTGCCGCCATAAGTCTGAGAGAAACACGTGCTCGGCGCGTTCAAATGTCTTACAACTTCCTCCAGCGACCGACTTCCCTCCGCCCGGAAAAGCAGCCTTTCCCTCTCACCTCCCCATCCCCCCCCTTTTCCCCCTCCGGGATAAGAATTGCAACACCCTGAGCCCTATTTCGCCACGCGGGATTGTGGGTGGGGGTTGGGTGGGTGGAAGGGAAAAGCGAGAGAAGGTAAGAAGAAAATGAGTGCTCGACATCTGTCCGGTTTCTTCCCTCCTCCCACCCCGGAACAATGCATACAAATCACAGCTCCTCTGCTGCTGCCGCCGCCGCCGCCACCACCGCCCCGCCATGCGCTTCCCACCAACTCCTGGGCGAGTAGAGTTCTGTTTCCCAAGCGAGCTTCTCCGCCGGGCCCACCCGTTTTTACGTGAACCCGAGGCGGGCGACAGCCCCCCCCTCCATCCCTTAACCCCACCGCCACATAGCCGGGAGTCCCTGCCCTGCTCCTTCCTTTCCCCACCCCACCCCACCGGCGCCTCGTGGCCAATGAATGGCGCCCGGACAATGAGGCGCTGGGAGCCTGTTCCGAGGACGGGCAGAGGCAGGCGAGCACGCGGATGGAGTCCGGCTCCCATGCCATGCCTTCGGCCTAGCGTAGCCCGCCGCCGGCAGTCAAGAATGCCTTGCAGGCGGCGGCACTCGCTGCACTTGGACAGGCCGCTGGCTCAAATCGTCCTCTTTGTTTTAAGCCCCGCTTCAATTTTTTTAATATTTTTTGGGCGAAGGGCCGGCTACCCCCGGGGGACCCTTTCCCTCACGGGTGGTTTCAGCCCGCGCCCGCCTCCTCCTCCTCCTCCCCGGGAGCTTTATTTTGGGGGGGTCTCTCCTTTTTTCATGCCCGACTCCCTCCTTCCCTCCCCTCCGCTTGACAATCCGCGCCGGCGGCTGACCTGTGTGGGCGAGCGGCGGGGGTGATGAATGGTGAGCAAAAGAGCTCCGGAGGGGGTGGTGGGGGCGCAGTGAAGGAGCTGCCCCTTCTCCGCTCCCTCAGCGTGTCCGGAGAATGTGCAGGAGCCTGCGTAAAATGGCGGCCGCTCGAGCGCTCACGCCGCTGCTGGCACCAGCCAACCCCAGCCCCCTTCCACTCCGCTCAGGCAGGGAGGGGAGAGACGAGGAGGAGGAGGAGGAGGCGGTGCTGCCGGCGCGCGCGCGCGCGCGCTGGCGCAGCCCCAACGCCGGGGTCTCCCGAGCCGCTCCACAAGGGTTATCGCCCCGCCTGCTGCTGGGGAGCTGAGCTCGGAAGCAGGCGGCGACCAACCAGATAGCGCATGCGCGCGGCTAGATGCATTCCTCGCGTAGCACGTTGCGTAGGAAGTTCGTCCTCTTTTCTTTTTTTGACAGGCGCCCGGCGGAGGCTAGGAGGGTTTGGGAGCATTACGGGATTTCCTCACCATCACATCCCCCACCGAGATCCTGAGCACTCCCTGTTGCGAATGAATGGTAATTGTATTCTGAAGCTGTTTCTGTGACAGGCTTATTTGCCGGGGTGGAGGTGTGGAAGGGGTGATGAATTTCTGAATGGCTTTATTGTATTGCTGAGGTCGTGAATAAAAATACTAATCACAATAGGTGGAGTATAAATATTACAAAAATTCAACACTGCAGTTAAGGAAACATCACATCATTTAGAATGCATTCAGACCATTACAGCCGCCTCCGTGGCACCAGGTTATAATCCCAATTCAAGTACAGGTAGTCCTCAATTTACAACCACAATTGAGCCCAAAATTTGTTGCTAAGTGAAACATTGGTTAAATGAGCTCAAGAAGCTTCTTGGATGAGATTGGCTAAATGAGTTTGCCCCAGTTTGCCTTTTTTTGTTAGTTATTAAATGAATCATTGCATTTAAGTTAGCAACTTGGTTGTTAAATGAATCTGGATTCCCCACTGACTTTGTCAGGTTGCAAAAGCTGATCACATGACCTCGGGACACTGCAACCCTTATAAATGGGAAAAGCAGTCGTAAGTCACTTTTTCTGTGCTGATGTAACTTTGAACAGTCACTAAATGAATTGAGGACTACCTATGATTCACATTATGAATCAGTTAAGCATTTCAACACAGCAGTAATGAAGCACAATGTGAACACAAACTTCTGCAAATTACTGTTAAAAAGGGTAGCTGCTTGTGAACATTTGATTATGTACCCTCAAGTTGTTTTCCACTTCTAGTAACCATATAGTTTTCTCCATATAGAGTATCCTTACTCTGGTCTTTCAGGTCTTCCAAAGATGCTCTCATCACCACTGTAACTGAGTCCATGCACCTTGCTTGCTGGTCTTCTGTACCTCTTTACACCAGGTGGAGTTATGAAGGTAACTGCAACTGCTTCCTCTTCTTTGTAACTTTCATTCTGATTTTTTAGTGAAAATAAATGCAAGGCAGCTAAATTCAACATTACAGCATAATATATAATCTCTCTCTCCTCTTTGTATTCTCTGAAGGGTTATTGTATCAGAACAATGCAGACGCACATGGAGCGCAGGGGGATCACACACGCATGCGCAGGGGGCGTGGGGGGGCTGCGCGCATTGCCTTCTGGGTGCTGGCACATGAGCGAGCGTGCAATTTTCGACACGGGAGACAAAAAAGGTTAGCCACCACTGCACTATAGGTACACACAAAAAGCCAACCTCTATATTGACCACATCTTCTAAGTTGTATCTTGACCACCTGGACACACGGTATTAATTTACTCTCTATAACTTGACCAGTTGAGTCCAGTCTGCACCAAGGGCAAGAAGAATGAAATGCAGAATTGGTAGCAATGACATTCTTTGTTTCTAGAAGGATATCAAAGAATACAATATCTTTGACTTTGATTCGGCAGTTTAACAATAATTATGGATTCGTTTCATCAAATTGCAAAGATTTATTTTTTCCCCGCCCACCTTTTCAGGATAAAAAAAATAGCTAATGGTAAAGTGAAGCAAATACATACACAACACAGACATATGCAAGCCGTTTTTACTTTTAAAACATTTTACGTTTCAGCTTGTGGCAGTCATCAATGAATAAATAAATCTCAGCCTGAAACAATACAGAAGCCCCTCAGGAAAGCTGGATTTGTTAAAAGTCAAGAGCAAGATATTGCAGCTCTACAAGGCAGCTCACCTTCCATGGAGAAATTCGGAGTAGATTTCAAAGATTTTCTTGCAATGCATGACATGACATAGATTTCAAAGATTTTCTTGCAATGCATGACATGACAATCTGCAATGAACCTGACCTAGAAGTAATTTTCCAATCGGTATGGACTGAGATACAACCCAGTGAAAAAGTGATAGAAGCAACTGATGAAGCAAAAAAATTAAGTGAAGAATTAGGTGAGGACACAGAAATTGTAGATATTCCAAAAGAAGCAGATGTCAGCTATTTGATAAGGCAGTTAAAGTCATTTGCCATGGAAAAATGCCCAGGTATTCTGAGTGATATAGCCAGTATTGAGTGCTTTCTCCGTTTTAAGACTAAAATTGACTTTTTTTCCCAGAAAGAATAGACCATGAGAAAACAATACACAATTTTTGAATCAAGGTTGTTAAAACCAAACCAATAGCAATACGGTTTGGGGAAATTTAATGTTCGTTCTGGTTACATCAGGGCACTACCTTTGTCTAAAAGGTTGGCCCAACAGGTCATGGGTTTGTTATCTAAAACTATAGGTCCAATACAATTAAGATACTTAAAATTTAGTTTAGAGAGGCCAAATATTAGGAAAAATTAGGAAAGCATTAATTGGGGAAGTTTGTGCATATTGAGGCAAAGATTTTAAGGATTCCAACAGTACATAGCTATCCATCATTTAAACAGGAGCCAACAGTAATACCAATTGGATTTCATTCTAAAATCTGCCATACAGATTTTAAATACAGAAAGGTTCACTTTTAGGTACAAAGCTGCAGACTTCTTCAGGATGCTTAATCTTCTGGCCAGTTGATCGAAATAAATGTTAAGTTTGGCCTTTCCAGGCAAAACTGTGGAGTTCTGGTAATGGAGAACAAACAAAAACTACTAGAGAAATATTTTATTCTTCCTTTCTCTTTGCAATCCTGCTGAAAATTGCTGGCTTCCTGCTCCCATTAGCTGGAAACATACAATCTTAAATAGAATTACTATAATCATGCTTTAAAATTGCTGTTTTGTTCCAGTCTTGCAGCAATTACCCCCAATATTACAAAGCTGAAGTGGGTGTTCATGTGAGGGTCAAGTAGACATTTTAATTGATTCAACTTCCATTTTAAGGAATTCAGACGTATAAACGGTTTTACCAGATTTGTGAAAATTACAAAAGTTATGTAAAGTTGCAAATTATGTTCAAGTGTTTCTGGAACTGAAAAAGCCCCGATTGTATTTTTCAATGTTACCCGTAACTGAACCAGCAAACCAGTAAAATCTCAAGTGAAGTTGAAGTCTGGAGCAACTTCCTCAGCACTGAAGGTGAGGGGGTGTATGCATGTCATTCAGGGACAGCTGCAGTCAGTCATTACTGTTACACATCAGAGAAATTTAATATGCTGGCTAGGCAATCCTCAAACAGCAACCCACTTACCCACAAAGCCCTTTGTAGCGTAGGTATGTGTCAAGGACTACGGGCAGTTGTGGGCAACTCTAAAAGCCTTCATAGTATTTTCTGCACTGGAGTGATCTGGAGATGTGCCATTGCTGCCCTGACACTTTCCCTTACAGAAAATTATGACACCTATGAAGTATTTCATGGGGTCAAATTGCCTGCCTCCACTTCTAAATGCAACCGTCACTCTTTACAGGAGTCATCTGCAGAATCTAAAAGTACTGCTACTCATGATTCAGTCTTTGTAGACAGTATTCTATCTTGCAGTTCATTTAACAAGGCTAATTCAATAAAGCTTTATGGATCTGATTACCAATTCCAGAGGCACTTGTTGTATCCAGTAAGAGACAATGCACAACCAAACTTGCTCAGAGGGTGTTTTCTTTTAGTTGCAATGTCTATTGCTTTTAGACAGGAAATATGGTTTATTTTGGAACTGAATTTTAAACTGTTACCGTTTACATTTAGAACCTCATATAAACTTCTTGCTGCCCAAGACAGGTTTCATTTAACACATTAGCCTAGACTCACCATGTCACACAGAAGTTATATTCAATATAACTGCATATTATGTGACTGAAAACTTTACAGCTACATTTATTTTTAAAATGACTGTCCATTGCATTTTTCATTGTTTGGACAAGTGTAGTTAAACTGCAGATTACTGACTGGAGCATGAAACCTTTTTGATGACTTTTAAGTCTTATCCCCCAAGAATTCTCCCAGATTTCTGTAGGACTTCCGAATGCTGCATTCTCTATATTTAAATACACAAAACTCATTTAAAGGCATAAACAAGTCCTAGCTAAGGGAATGCTTGAAACATTTAAAATTCCTTTCATGTCATTCTGTTAAGACAATTTTATACATGAGTATTACAGTAATGCTCCTACTCTTTGGCCTCAAAATGTTACTGAAAGTAATTTTTTTTTTTTTTTAATTACATTTATATGCCGCCCTTCTCCAAGACTCAGGGCGGCTTACAATTTTGGAGCACAACCCAATGCGCTCAGCAATAGCCTTCATTCCATTGTATATGCCTGCTTATTACTAAGCGGCATTTTTACAAGGTCAGCTAATTGCCCCCAACAATCTTGGGTCCCCAATTTACCTACCCCGAGAGGATGGAAGGCTGAGTCAACCTTGAGCCTGGTGGGATTCGAGCCTGCAATAATTACAGGCAGATGGATCTTAAGAGCAGGCATTAACAGCCTGAGCCACCAAAGCTAGATTATTCTATCTTTAAAATATTTCCATTTATCCATCCTACCAAAGAAGTTTCATCAATAAAAATCCAATCTGGTGCGTTTGATCTTTATTTTTATAACTTATTGCATAGGTCCACAATTACATTTTCTTTAAAAACACACATTCACATTCTGGTGCTACATTTAATGCTTAAGGCACTCTATCAGATCCAATTCCTTAAACTTATCACTTCCACTGTATATTCATCAGGGATATGATTTAGTTCATACCCAAGTGGCCTAGTGCTTTTTCCTACTTTCTTCAATTTAAGTCTACATTTTGCAACAAGAAGCTCATGATCTGAGCCAGTCAGCTCCCTTTTTGTACTGTTTTTACTCTGGCTACAAAGCACATAATCTGATTTGTGTTGACCATCTAGTGATGTCCATGTGTAGATATCTCTTGGATTGTTGGAAAAGAGTGTTTGCTATTACCATCAAGTAATATCTTGGCCAAAATTGCCTGTTATTCCGGTTATCTTTTGGCTTCCTACTTTAGCATTTCAATCCCCCATGATGTTAAGGATCTTTTTGGTGTTAATTCTGTATGGAGCTGTAGTTCATAGAACAGTCAATTTCATCCTCTTTAGCACCAGCGACTACTGAGATATTGAATGGTTTGCCTTGGATACAAACTGAGATCATTCTGTCATTTTGGGGATTGTGTCCCAGTATTGCTTTTCCTACTCCTTTATTGACTACAAAGGCTACTCCATTTTTTGAGGGATTTTTGCCCGCAGTAGTATACCTGATGGTCATCTGAATTAAATTCACCCTTTCCTGTACATTTTAGTTCACTGATTCCCAAGATGTCGATGTTCAATCTTGTCATCTCGTTTGACCATGTCTAGCTTGCCTTGACTCATGGATCTTACATTCTAGATTCCTATGGAGAATAGATCTTTACATCATCGGGCTTTCCTTGCACCACACAGCTGAGCCTTTCAGCTTTGGCCCAGTTGCTTCACTTTCTCTGGCGCTACTAGTACTAGCCCTCTGCTCTTCCCCAGTAACATATTGGACATCTTCCAACCTGAGGCGCTCATCTTCCAGCATCCTATCTTTTTGCCTCTTGGTACTGTCCATGGGGTTTTCACGGCAAAGATACTGGAGTGAGTTGCCATTTCCTTCTCCAGTGGATCACATTTTGTCAGAACTCTCTGCTATGACCTATACGTCTTGGGTGGCCCTGCATGGCATATAGCTCCTAACTTCATTGAGCTACGCAAGCCCCTTCACCATGACAAGCAGTAACCCATGAAGGGGGCTTAAGGCAATAGTTTTACATTTTTAATGCACTGATTTTCTTCAAATCTTCGAAGATCATTAGAGCTCATGCATGATGCAACTCCGGCCAAGTCAACTTCAGATTCCCCTTCAACTTCAACACTGTTGATAAAAAATGGACAAATACAGGAGACAGAGCATACTAATTTACATCTTGCCACATATGCCGTGCTCAAAAATCCTAATGAGGGTCATTTGAATAAACACAAATTACACTATTTAGAATTATCTCACTACTGTGTTTTGGGTAAAACATTCATTTAAGAACAAAAACACATGCACAAAAATGCCTCTGGTCTGCTGTTGGTCATTTGCATATATGGGCATTTAATTAACAGGATAATATAACATTTGCAGAACTGTAAATTCTCAGCAAAAGTTAACACAAGTACAGTAGTTATTCAATTGACTTACAAGCAATTGCTTGTAATACTGTTTTCAAGCAATGTTTCTGCTTGTTTAATAGTCTGGATATTTTAGTGTTTATTCATTGGAGTCCTATCATCAATCCTGAATCCAGCTAATAATCTGTGTTGTACATCAACTTACCTTTTTTTTCAGCAGACATAATGGCTGTCTTTAGTCTAAGATTGTTCCCATATCACTGTTGAAAAGCAATGATGTAATATTTATTATATTGAACAAGGCAATGTAAAAAAAAACCTTGGGTTCTTTCCCTCCACATCTCATTCTTTTAGTTCATAACTGGGGTCATCAATAGGACAGGACTGCCCAACAAAAAATGCCTATATGATAAGTGCAGCTCCAATGAGGAGTTTTTAAAATTGAATCTTAAATTTGCAGAGGGTTGCAAAGATTTATTTTACTTTCACCTAAATTAAGCCTAGTAGTAAATCAGAACACAGTAATCCAAAATATTCTACTCACTTGATGCATGTTAGGAATCAGAAACTGAAGACCCAATGTCAATGCCTCCCAGCTGCTCTCTGGATTTCATCTAGAAGTCAAAATAGCATCTGTGTAAGAGAATATTCTAGCAGCAATGTTTCTGCATAACAAATTCCAGTTGTATTAATGGCAGCATAACCTCAGAAGCCGGATCCAAATTGGCATTTTTTCATCAAGAAGTCAGGTTCGGGATAGGCTCATCACTGGTTGGGCCATTCTATACCATTTATTTCAGTAAAAGCAGTTCACACCTACCTTCATCTTAACAGTAGTGTTATCAGGTCTGAAAAGAGAAAAAGCAAACACAAGTTCTTATTCCATACTTTGTATTTCTAGTAAAGGACAAGTTGTAAAAAAGCATTCAAACAAGCATTGGTTTAGTTATTATATGGAATTTTAGTACAAATGCAGCACTATGCCAAGAAGGAAAAAACATTAATTGAATGCAAATTGTGGCTTCCAAAGCCAGGCTCACATTCTTTACATTCTTAACAGCTGTCCATCCATCAGCAAAATTAATTTTGTCTCTGTAATCTTCAAATCAACTCCAGAATAGATTTGAGAAATTCCATTCAATAAGAGAAATGTTAATTATCAATGGCCTAAATGATTCCAACAAGAATGTCATTTCATCAATAAGAATGGGGTTTTTCTTCTTCTTACAAAGTCAAGATTTGAATCATTTTTATCACTAGTTTCTCCAACAGCAAATGTTACAAATGAAAAGAAGGAATTATTCATGTATCTTCTTAGTAGAGGCAGTTTGGTTAAGGTACTGGCCTAGAAACTGGGAACTGTGATGTATGACTCCTTCAGGCATAAAAACCAGCTGGGTGACTTTTGGCCTCACTCAGCCCAACACACCTGGTAGTGTTGTTGTGGAAAATAGTAGCAGGAATATTAAATATATTTGGCACTGAGTTGAGCTAATTTTTAAAAAGTGGGACAAAAATTTCTGTACAAAGGATTTGCCGAATTTCAGTCACATGCAACCACAATTGAGCCCAAAATTTAGGTTGCTAAGTAAAATATTTGTTAAGTTAGTTTTGCCCTATTTGATGACCTTAAGTTTCTTGCAGCAGTTAAGTGAATCACTGCAGTTTAGTAATATGGCTTCCTCATTGACTTTGTTAGGTTGCAAAAGGGAATTACATGACTCCAGGACACTGCAACCATCATAATTAACCAGTTGCAGAGCATCCAAATTTTGATCAAGTGATCATGGGGATGCTGCAACAGTTGTGTGAAAAAAGTCATGTGTCACTTTTTTCAGTGACATTGTAACTTCAAATGTCACTAAATGAACTGACAAAAATATTTCAGTTGGAATTATCTCTATAATTATATAGTGTTTGGTCAAGGATTTATTTTCAACAGTCAGTGATTTCAAATTCAGAATTTACACTTATAGGATTTGTTGCCCAGTAAAAAGTCTTACCAAAATCATAAGATTCTTATCCAGCAAATATTTTATATTAAAATATTTTTAAAAGATAAATGCAAACTCATATAAAAAAATAATTGAAGGGAAAGTTAAAACTACAAGAAATTAAATAGAAAAAGATAACAAAAATACAAAATTTGTACATTAATCTTTAAAATTCTCCAAATCAGTTGTGTATTTGAATCCAAAGTATTTTTATTTTTCACATCCACTAGCATGATAAAATGACCCTTCTAGTTCACATCTCCAACATTCAAACTAGTTATACATTTGACAATAAATATTTAAGTTCTTAATGGCTTGTGAACACTACCACAGGAGACAACTCTTTCCAAATACTTCAAGCCAATTTTTGAATGCCCTAATCTTACCAAATCTACATGCTGAAATGGAGCTGGCCAATTATGGTGCATTATGCCCCTCCTTCACATATTGCCAGCATTTTCTATGACACAAGCTCCTTTTAAATTCACTTTATTTTAACCTACACAGCTATTATCTCTGTTAACATTTGTTTCAGCATTATATACAGGCAACTAATAATTTTTAGAAATAGTCAGAAGAGAACCAGAAAAAAGCAACTTAATTCTGTGAAGATTTAAATTAGATTTCTCACGAAAGTACCCAAGTAAGGATAGTCCTGACAGTTTAATGTACTGGTAAAATTTTAAAATGTACTACACCAAATCTTACTCATTCACAAAACAGCCTCTTCAAACATAGTGCAATATTTAAAAATAAATTCAATTGTGAAACGTACCACAGAGTTCATTGTGTCTAACAGCAACACCATCACAGGTTTTAGGCTCATATTTCCTGGAACATAAAAAAATAGATGGCTTTTAAAATCAAATAACTAATATCCATGTACAGTAATCAAGCTTGGTTAAGTTACTCTTAATATCTGGAGGACAGTAGTGGCTTTTTCATGTTATTCCCCTGCATGTGTATCTCTGCATCTAGTAAAGCATTCTGAACTATGCAGCACGAAATCACCAATTCAAATTGAATTGGTGTTTCGCCACGTGGCCTTAAGTAAGCCATGTTTCCAGACCTTCCCTGCAACCCTGGTCCACCGGCAAAAATGTGCAGGGCACTCATTTTTAAAGTAGTATGAACTGAACTATTAACCACACACACACACACATATATATATATACATTTTTCCCTCTCTTCAGCCGCTAATTTCAGTTGCAGTCGAGCACTGAAAGCAAGCCCATCTAGTTTAAATCGTGTACTTTTATCATTAAATCACTCCCGTTAATCAGCGATATGCCACACTCCCATCAAGATCAATACTGCAGTTTCGAAGCATCTCTCTCCCGCCCCCCGAAGCAACTCTTGCAAAACGTCTTTTGCATTTCAATTTGCATTTTCCAAGGGCCGCACAGCTTCGAATAGCGAGTTTAATCTTTTAGTAATAACTCAAGCCAATCTCACTGTACACATGTTGTACTCTGACAATAAAGGTAATAATATTCTTCAAGCCGCAAGGAGCGCTGAAGCGCGAGGGACTGGACTGCTTTCTCCTTTTCCCGCCAATCGCGCTCCCGTCCAGCACTGCTGGCTTTTGGCGCGGAAGGGGAAAAAGCCTCGACTGGTGGCCCTTTTCACTTAAGAGGTTATACTTGAAAGGGAAGTCTACCCTTTTCTCTAATCCTTTGTTTTATAAGTTAGCCCAGTTGCACGTTACTCGAGGTTTGACTCTCTGTCTCAGCACCGCTCATAAACGGAGGCAGAATGCACCCGACCAGGGACTGCCGACAAGCGCGGTCCCTCAAAAAAAGAGTGCCTACCTCGTGCAAGTTGCCTTCTTTTTATAGGTGTCGCAAACAAATCACTTCTAGAGGGTGGGGTGTGGGGTGAAAGGAAAGGAGGGGGAAAAAAAGGAGGGAGGGAAAGCCACGCACAAAATGGCGGCGCCCATTTCTCTCCTTCCTCCCACCCGCCGCAAACTTACCACGCTCCGAACGTACAAACGAAAGGGCGCGCAAGCTTTCTCAAGGCTTTATATAAGTCTCGGGGCACGAAAGTGGGGCTGGTCACGCCCCTTCGTTCTCATTGGATACAAACGCGGAGAGGGGAGGCTGTTCTCCAAGGGTTAATCTCCCCCACCACCACGAAACGTAAGCGCTACGAGTGCAAAATCAAATCCCTCGTGATTTTTTTCTTTCTTTCTTTTATCCCGACGGCCTTTTTGTCTTTTATTATTCTCTTTGTGGGGGACTTCCTTCCATTGTTTCTCCACATTCACTAAATGAGAGATCTGGAAAAGAACTGGGGCAGGGAGATTTTCCCATTGCCGCCGTTACGAAAAGCGAGCTTGGCTGCACTGAATTGCTTTTAGAAGGGATTAAGTGGCAAAGCGGCGTCCCTTAAAGTGAAATCCAAACCATTTGCCATGTTGAACATAATGCAATATTAATATTCCGTAAAACCTGAGAAGCCCCAATTGTGTCATTTTTAATTATTAATACAGTAAATATCAAACTATAGTTTTTGTATTTTGTATGCATTTTGTTTGTAGTATTCTGCAAATGTAGCTGGAGGTTAGCAGAAGCAGCGGCGCACAGGCTTTGGGGAGGGAGTCAGCTGGAGCTACGGTGCTGCCGGGACTCAGCTGAAGCCTCTGAATCGCCGCTCCAGATTATCTGCGCTGCTTGCTAAGGACCAGCTGGCTGGGCAGCGGGTGGCTGCAGGGCGGAGGGTGAGACTGGGGTAGCGACCGAAGCCGGAGCTCTGCCAGAGCCTGAGCGGCCGGCGCGGCCGGTAGAGAAGAGGAGGCGGCCGGGGGGGGGGAGTGAGGGATGGAGAAGATGATAGGGATAAGTGAGGCTTCTTTTTGGCAAGCTTGAGGGAGCTAGAGAGAGAGAAGGAGATAAGGATATGTGGAGCTTCTGTGGGGCAATTCTGAGGGACATAGAGAAGGAGATAGGAATAGGTCTGGCAACTGTAGGGCAATACTGGAGATAGATGACGTTGTATCCCTCCCCCTCTGTTGAGAGATGTTCAATTTTGACATAAATGGCCTCTTTGACCCTTCTCTCAAACCAGTGATCCTCTCTGTCCAAAATGCGGACTTTGCTGTCTTCAAAAGAGTGGACCTTGTCTTTTAAATGCAGATGGACTGCTGAATCTAGTCCTGAGGGGTTCTCCTACGTTGTGCCATGTGTTTATGAAGTGGTTGTTTTGTTTCGCCAGATGTACAGATCCGCACATCTCACTGTATTGTACTGTATATCTAAAAAGCTCAGGAGGATTTTCAGCCCACACAACATATGTGCACACTTTATACACTAAGGCAGAAGCTTGTCCACCCCAAGGATAAAAACCCCAGACAGAAACTGATGTGGTATATGCAATACAATGCAGTGAGACATGTGCAGATCTGTACAATGGTGGAAAAAAACCAAAGTCCAGTCGCCTGTTGAAAAAGCGCCTTTGGGGCAGCCATTTATGAATTGCATTCCCAAAATCTGTTTTGGGATGAAGTTGGAATACAGTGGTATCTCGGTACTCAACTGGTTTGAAATTTGTCAAATTTTGTAAATGTGCCAGTACTCGTTGTTTGTTTGGTACTCAATATGTGATAGGAAAAGGTACTGCCATGGAGAACGGACAGGAAGTCGGCTATGCCAGGAAAGTCACTGCAAAAGAAAGAGGAATGGTCACAGAGGGCAGACAGGAAGTCAGCCATGCTGGGAAGGTCGCTGACAGGAAAAAGGGACAGGCAGTCCTTCCTGGCTGAAACAAAGAGTCACCTGATAAGTCATATGGTTTGTTTGGCACACATTTATTTATTTATTTATTTATTTATTTGATTTGTCAATCAAATAAATAAATAAAATAATAGGTATAAGTATGAACATAGTTATGAATACATGAAATGGATATATATATAAGAAAAATAAAGAAACAATAGGACAGGGACGGTAGACACGTTGGTGCGCTTATGCACGCCCCCTACAGACCTCTTAGGAAAGGGGTGAGGTCAATAGTAGACAGTCTAAGGTTAAAGTTTTTGGGGTTTGGGGAAGAAACCACAGAGTCAGGTAGAGTATTCCAGACATTGACCACTCTGTTGCTGAAGTCGTATTTCCTGCAATCAAGTTTGGTGCGGTTAACCTTGAGTTTATCTATTGTGTGCTCTTGTATTGTTATGGTTGAAGTTGAAGTATTCATTGACCAGAAGGACATTGCAATGTATGATTTTATATACTATACTTAGATTGGACCGAAGGCGGCGTAGTTCTAGGTTTTCTAGGTCTAGAATTTCAAGTCTGGTGGTATAAGGTATTCTGCAACGAGTAGAGGAGTGGAGAACTCTTCTTGTGAAATATTTCTGTACTTTCTCAACTGTGTTAATATCAGATACATAATGTGGGTTCCTGACTGATGAGCTTTAATCAAGTATTGGTCTAGCAAATGTTTTGTATGCTCTAGTTAGTAGTGTAATATTACTGGAGAAAAAGCTATGTAAGATTAGGTTAACAACTCTTAATGCCTTTTTAGCTATGTAGTTACAGTGGGCTCCAGCACTTAGATCATTAGAGATGAGTACTCCAAGGTCCTTGACAGAGTTTGGATCATCAACAAGGTCTTGACTATTCAGCCTGTGTTTTATTTTCTGATTTTTTTTGCCAATATGTAAGACAGAGCATTTATTTGTTGAGATTTGAAGTTGTCATTTGTTTGACCATTCTGATACATAGTCGAGGTCTTTTTGAAGGGCAGCAGTATTGTTGGTGGTGTTGAATAGCTTTACATCATCAGCGAGGAGAACGCAGTTGCTCTTAATATGATCACAGAGGTCATTTATGTAGAGTATGAAGAGAGTTGGTCCTAGAACACTGCCTTGGGGGACACAACTGTTGACAGGTACATAATTTGATAGGACGCTCCCAATTTTGACCATTTGTTGTCTGTTTGACAGGAATGCTTCTATCGAGTTATGCAGTTGTCCAGAGATACCATAAGCTTTTGGTTTTAGGAGTAGTTTGTCGTGTACCACTGAATCAAAGGCTTTACAGAAGTCTATGTAGATTGCGTCTATTGCTTTGCCCTGATCAAGTTGTGTAGTCCATATGTTTTTGCAGTGTAAGAGTTGCAGATTACAGGATAGTTTTTTTCTGAAGCCAAATTGTTTATTAGAGAGTAGGTTGTTTGACTCTAAGTGGAGGATAATGGATTCGTTAATAATTGATTCAATGACTTTACAGGTGACGCAGCATAAAGAGATTGGTCTGTAATTTTCAACTAGGCTGGGGTCTCCCTTTTTGAAGATGGGGATGACCATGGCTTGTAACCCTAGTTTTGGCAAGGAGCTGGTCCTGAAAGATTTTTCAAAAATTATGCTTAGAGGTTCGGCTATGGCAGTGGATAGCTTTTTTAAGAAGTATGCACATATTCCATCCGGTCCAATAGATAGAGATGGTTTAAGAGTGCGTAGTGCTTTTTCAACATTGTCTTCTGTAAAATTGATATGTATTAGATCATTGTAGATCATTAAAAACACTGTTTTTAGTACACGCGCCTCCTAGAACCAATTAACGACAAGTGCTGAGGTACCAGTGTAAATGGGCTAGAATTGAAATGACAGCAACATCATGAAGTGAGGGAAAGAAATGATTCTGGTCAAGAATGATTTGCCATGGTTAAATGCAAGTGGAGACATGATTTAAGCATAATTTTGAGCCAACCTGTAACCTTTAAAATAGGTCTAGTCATTAAAAATACACAAATTGTCCCAAATGTCACATATTTTAAACTAGGTTAACATTTAAAGCATTTTAGAAAACACACATATGTGATTTTAAGCTGATTTGCCTTGCCGTATTACCCATATGTCTTCTCCGCATTGTTAGTTACAGTATATCCACACACCATGTTTAGGTTCCAGTTGTTAGGAAAATAAGCTCAGATGTGCTTATACTAATATCAAGTGGGATATAATATTTATCTCTACTTGTTCCTTCACACACTGGACAAATAAACCAAACTGTAAGGGCTGTGAGTGTTCTTAAACCCTCCAGCTGTAAAAAGGAATGATATAATAGCTGGGTCTTGTCAAAGCCTCTTTGTCCAAAGTGTTTTGTGTAAACAAACGTGAGACAGCTGGGCTCAATTCTATATTGTCAAGGGCCAATGTGATAAAGCAGTAGTGATTATATAGTGAATTGAAACCATAATTTCCGCACTTTTACTGCCAGTTCCATTAACTGGAAAATTATGCATTGGGAGGTTTTGGAACTTCTTGACTGAGGAGAAATTCTGAATGTGCAAAGCAATCAAAGATAATTTGAAATCAGTTATTGCAGAAAAGCCTCAGAGAGGGGGCCTATCAAATTTCTCAATATTTCAACATAAGTGCAACTCTGAAATAGGATATAATGAAAGATAAAATGGATAATTTATGTTTTTGGATGGTACTTTAAACATTTAAATCCAAGTAACCACAAATTATTCCTTAATCTACTTAACACTTCCATTTTATGAGACCAAGCAGATAGAACTGGGCATTGAGATTTTCTTTGAGCAAAAGGACATTGATTTATTGAAATTTAGCAATAGCAATTTTAGTGCCCATTTCAAGGACAAATGCTAATAGGACTACTTTCCTGGAAGTAAGAAAAAGTGCTGCTCTGCCTCAAAACTATCCTGCTTTTTCCATTAGAGTACACTGAGTCCTGTCAGGTTCTTTTCATGTCCCTTATACTTTTGGCAATCACTAAAGTGGGACAATGAGGATTGGTTCAGATGTACACATGACTTCCTGCCCCCTGCCTCTTATCTTATTTTAGTGATTAAATAACTATGTCATGAGACTGGAAGCTCAGTGGTCAGTCTTGTGAGCACCATGAAATCAGCACAGCCCAGATATGTTGTCTGGCCTGAAGGAGAATGGCTAAATATTGTTTGACTCAGCCATAAAGAAAAAGCCTCAAATTTATTTTGGAACATAAAGTGACAATTGTCAGATCTTCTATTGCTAAACTGCAATATTAGATTCTTGTCTATAAGTACCTAAGGTCAAGTTGTATCTAAAATTCTAAGACAATTCAGAATAAAGAGTTGATTATCGGGACCAGTGGTCCCCAGCCTTTTTTGGCATCAGGGACTGGTTTCATGGAAGACAAATTTCTCATGGACTGGGGGGAGGGGGAGGAGTGCGCAACCTAGATCCCTCACATGTGCAGTTTACAGTAGGGTTCACACACCCCGCTCTCCATTCTCTTTGCATGTGAGAAGCCCCTGTGAGATACAAAGGTAAAATGACATTATGTTGGCATCCTTCCAGCTTTTAACATATTGGAATCATTCACCTGTCCTGTACCTATCATTGTGTTCTGTCACACATACCTGGAGTGGGATAGATAAGTTCTAAACCCCACATATGAACCAGCTGCTAAACCTCAAGTTGGGTTGAGAGAATAATAGCCGTCCTGAACTTGAAAGCTCAAATTGAGTCTTCCCCCAATCAGAAAATTAATCATGCACAAAATCTGCAGAACAGCAGCAATTCAAAGGAAAACTTCAGCTTTACTGTGGTTTCAAATAAACTAGAGGAGAGCCAAAAAGGAAGTAATTCCAGGTCGGAGTCAATCCCAAAATGGTGCAAAGTATTTCAAGTGCTACTCATAAAGTTACCTTCTATCTTATGATCTGCATTTGGCTTACCTCTGAGGTTAATTAACCCTTCTCCCTCCCAGTAGCAAGCATAATGTAGCTTTCCACAATTGATTATACTCTAGATACAGGTATGTGTATTACAGTTTCTCTGGTTCTGTGTCATATGCTGAATGGCTGAGAATTCTGGAATTTTTAGTGGAACAACAACTGGGGGGGGGGAGGTCAGGAAAGCTCCTCTAGTACAGCATAAGATGACATAATTCAGCATAAGAATCTGATTACAAATTTTCATTCACAGAATTTGCATTATTTTGCTCCTTAAAACATTTTGATCATTTAGGTTAACCTCTGGAAGAACTGTTTGAAAGTGATATTAATATATCTTAGAAACTGCTGTGAATGGTCACTGAAAATAATACAATAATGAATGGAATTTGTCCAAATGTGGATGTTTAGAATTGGAGTATTTTATCTCATAATAGAGGTTGAGTATAGGTGTGGCTCTAATTTGGTATTAGCATACATTTTCATTTTATCACCAGTAGGGGGCAATTAAACACAAGGTATTTATTGTATTTCTCTCCAATAGAATAGAAGCTGCTAATTAATTCACTCTATTTCTGTTTGAGAAATAGGCTTTAATTTGTAGGGTTTTTTTTTGCAGAATGCAAGTTAATCTGTCCTATTGTACCTGACTCATGGGACCAGAGAACAGAGAATAAGGTTCTCTGAATAAGGTTCTATTCTGTGTAATCACTGAATTTGGCAAAAATGCCACCAAGATGCACAATGAACTTGTAATGCGGTGGAGAAAACTCATCTTTGAATCAAAAGTGTGTGAATGCATGCAGAAACAGTATATTAATAAGGGCCAATGTGTATCATATAGAAAGGCTTAATTTATAGAGACTTTCATTACTGAAAATGCTGAGAGCCAAAGAGTTTGAACCCCTTTTAAGTAATTTATTTCTAACATTTGGTTGGGTTGGAAAGAACAAAAAAGAACACCCAGCTCTAAGAATGGGAATGGCATCCAAAATTTGCAGGTTGTCTTAAATCTACATCTATGCACACGCACACCTCACAATGAAAGGTATTTGATACACAAGGTTGTATACCTTTTTGTTGGTGGAGACCATCTGTTAAGCTGTACGTTGCAGGCTGAACCTCTAAACATAGTCAAGGCCAGGAAAATTAAACAGTAGTTGTGATTAAATAAGTTCCGGTGAAACTTCTGTGTGCAACTTTTATTTTTTCCCTTCTGTCACGTTAAAAATTACAGTTGGATGATAACTTAAGGAGATGCTTTAAAGCATCTGTTTGCACATTCTTACCATGGTGTTTATAGGCACTTTATCTGTAGTATAATTAATTAATGTCCATTTAATTAATTAAACTATTTTTATAAGAGGAATGACATTATAGACATTTAGTGCATTCCAACAAATTTGAGTAAATGCAGTTTCCCTTTAGCCAGAAAGCAATGAAGCACAACCTTTTGCATCGTGCTGCAGTTTTTCTATCTCGTTGATTGGAGTAATGAGAATGGATTTGTATGCAATTTTGCTGCCTGCAAACAAAGTGCTACCACTGCTGATTTCAATTCATCTTAAAAGGAATATCTAAATTCCTTTCTAGATTTAGAATATTCTATATTTAAGTCACCAAGCATAAAATTATAGTCATGTTGAGAAAATGTTTGTATGAAGTATCTGATGTTGGTAATATAACTGAGATATACTCATTCTGTAAGGTTGATGAGAGTTACAGTTCTAAGAATACATACACAAAAACACTATTTATACATTGTACACCCTGTTGGGCAGAGGTTTTCATGGGATGTAGAAAAAAAATAAAGATAGTTGGGAGTGTGTAAAGCTCAAACTCTTTGTATATGTGTTACAACACATGTAATAGAAGAGCCAAGCTTGTTTCATATGGTCACAGTTACCATCTTGAATTTTTTTGCAATCACCTGCAGATGCTCCTCAAACTGGAACTTCATCTCTGAAAATATATAAACTCAACAACCCCCCCCCCCAATTATAAAAGTGTGTGAGTGTGTGCACATGCATGTGTATGTATGTTTTTGAGGAAGGCCAGGTCAAGAAAGAACTCTACAGGGATTCTTGGAATGCTACTTTATCATTGTAGGGTATATTAGCAGAAACTTAAAAGCCTGTTTGAGTTTCTTCCACTCATCTGATACTAAACAGAGTGAAAGCAGGGACTCTGCTTTACAACATGTCTGTAAGTTGATTGACAAAATATACAAAATAAAAAGGATAATAACTTTTAAATTTGACTACCCATATTACGACATTTTCTGATTTTAAAAAAGGGAATAATTACCAATGCTGGAAAATCATAACTCTTTCAAATGCAAATTCTCCAGAGGTTTCCAGATCTGCCTATACTGTATCTTCAACCTCAAGCACTACAGTATCACATATATGCTATGAAGATATCCATGAGTATCAATTAGAGGTGGGACCTTTGATATATGTAGTTGTCAAGCAAAACCAATAGTCTGAAGTGATTCTTTAGCTCAGAAGTTATTGTGCTTGTTAGTTTTTTTTTTAATTACATTTATATGCCGCCCTTCTCCGGAGACTCAGGGCGGCTTACAATTTTTTGGGATACAACCCAGTGTGCTCAGCAATAGCCTTCATTCCATTGTATATGCCTGCTTATTACTAAGCGGCATTTTAACAAGGTCAGCTAATTGCCCCCAACAATCTTGGGTCCTCAATTTACCTACCCTGAGAGGATGGAAGGCTAAGTCAACCTTGAGCCTGGTGGGATTCGAGCCTACAGCAGTTGTAGGCAGCTGGAACTTAAGTGCAGGCAATTAACAGCCTGAGCCATCAAGGCCCTTAAGGTTAACAGGGTACTTAGCTGCTATTTCGCATTGTTCTGTTTTCTGCTGAACGATTTTCATGAAATGTGAAAATGTGTTCCTAAAGCTAAATTATCCATTTCTTTATAGAAGACTCAATTATATAGTTTACAGCAAAATGATTTGACGTCTTGACCTCCTGATTTTTTTTGCTGTGAGCCTATATATACAAAAGAAACGTTTTTTATACTCATTAATATTTCTAATGCTTCCCTGTGTATAGATAACTGCTTAAAGTTTAACAGTTGCAGAAACTAAAAGAAATAAATAAATTAAATATGCACCTTACAGTATCCTCCCTCCAATGATAATATGATGAAATCTAGGATTGTGAGGTAACAGAAAGATTGTAATTCTCTTTACATTACCTGTCCAAGTTATTTTTTTCTCTCTAAGACAACAGCACTTGCTTTAAGACATGCTCTAAAATTTAGCTCTCATTCTCCATTTACTTTTAATTATAAAGATGGATAACATTGGGCCAGGACTTAATGAAATAGCATCATTCCATTAAGTCCATCCACTCCTAATCTAATTTACACTAATAGTAGTGATGTCATTATTTATTTCTTTATTTATGCTTCAGTGCTGCCCAACTCCAAACCAACTCTGGACAGCTCACCATTTAAAAAAAAGAAACAACTACAAATACAATAAAAGTAAATTTAAAAATACAATAAAGGAAGTAAATGGCAAATCTAGACCACTAATATCAAATCATGTACGAGAGACACAAACTAACATGGAGTTCCATCCACCAGTCCAAGGCCTGGGAGATCAGCTAGTCTTGAAGGCCTATCAGAACAGGACCAGGGTGAGAATCGGGACAGACCTTATTCCAGAGGGCAGGTGCCACGGAGAAGCTACACTTCCTGGATCTGGAAAGATGTCACTGCTTAATCAAGGAGATCTGATGCCTGCCCATTCTGTTGGCCAAGCAGACCTAGGGAGATAGGCAATCCTTCAGATAACCAGGCCCCATACATGTGGTGCTTTATATGTCATAACCACCACTTTGAATCACACCCAAAACAAAATTTCATTTTGTTAAGTCCACCCTAATGACATCCACTTATCTTGTAGAAATACATTAAGAGCAGTTACTCCCCTTGTTTTCCAGCCTGAAAAATAATTATATATGTGTAAGATGAAGTAGAGATCTGTCACTGTAGCAAAGCATGGCTTGCCTCCTTTAGGTTCTTCCCAGCCATATCTTCTCTGATGAGGTTTAAGATGGCTTAATTGCTTTGTTTAGTGGGATTTTATCTATAGTATATATTAGGGCTTAAAGACACAGGTTGGGACCTCTTTTCTGATCTTTAAATGAGTATGTAAGAATTGAGGGTTGAGTTTTCTGTTGCAGTCATCCTCTTCCTTTTCCTTCATGAGGGGTTTGGTAACTATAGAAATATATGAATATGGTCTTAAAGATGGTATGCAACAGCCATTGCAAAAATATCAGCTTAACACAGAAAGACAGCAGCAAATGAGAAACTCACAACTGCCCCACATTGACTGACTCTAGCATAACACAACAGCCACAGTCTTAACTTTTTTGATCCACTCATCTCCATTCTCACTGAATGCCTTTTTTATACATACCAGAGGCTCTAATTCACAACCATGGTTACAGCATTTAGGAAAGCTGCTTTTCTGTAAAACTATAGTGTCATGGTATCATCACAGCCTTCAATGGGAATTGATATGCAGGAAGAATAATATCTTGACTATCAGTTTTCTCTTCATACTAAGCACAAATGTTTGGCAAGACAGACAAAAATGCACATGGCACATGTTGAAATCATAGAGGAAAGAGCTTAGCAATTTCCCCCATTTTTGCAGTGGGAGCAAAATGATTTTTGTTACTCAAGAATTACAGTAGCTCAGAGTTTTGAATCATGGTTCCTACATGGAGGAAGCATGGCTCATGTTTTTCTCTGCCTTTGCTTAAGAGTTTGAAGTTATAAGAACGAAGATCACGTTATAAAATAACGTAAGGGACTGCAGAATACCATGTTTCCCCGAAAATAAGACCTACCCCGAAAGTAAGACCTAGCACTATTTTCTAAACATGCCCTAATATAAGACCTACCCCGAAAATAAGACCTAGTGTAAATCTCCAGTTCCAGGAAGACTTTTCAGGGAGCAACTGTGCACCCGCGAAACACCCCCCCTACACACTCACACCCACTATTTGGCACCATAAATATATAAGACCTACCCCGAAAATAAGACCTAGTGTGTTTTTGGGAGCCAAAAAATATATAAGACAGTGTCTTATTTTCGGGGAAACACGGTAGAAACACTCTAGACAGTAATGTTACCTAATAGTTAATATTTCTTCCCCAAAATATAGATGTTAGGTAACATTAAAGATATGAAAAATAATATGTTCCAAAAAGTAGAGTTTGGTCAAGAGATTAATATAAACACATGCCAAAATTTTTGTTAGTTAGAAATGAACAAAAAGCAGAGCAAGTTAGCAGATGCTTGTTGCTAAGGAAACTGTAGTGAAAGTATTTTCCCGTTTTCCTGAAATCAACAGAAGCCCTGTGCAGAATCTGAAACTTGCATGAGTAACTAAAGAAGCCATGGCAAGCCAGGAGCAGAACCACAGATATACCCTGGGGATGGTTGTTGTTGTTTTGATGAGCTTTGACTATAAAGATCCTTTTTCTTCTAGCCCTTACCCCATGGCTGCTTTCTCTCTAGCTGTCACATCCAGATATCTGAGATCACTCCACAAAGAAGTCCCACTAAGTGTTCCATCCTGGCTGCACATTCTGCAGGTTGTAATCTAACATACCTGGATAGCATTAGATTCAGCAGACCTGCCTATGGAGTGAGCTATTGGACACTTTGGTAGCATTATGTTGTGGGGATTCAATAACCAGTCATTTCAGTGTCCAAAGATGTCTGACCACATACGTGGCGTTTATTACTTTTATACCATTTTCACAAGCAGAGAAGAACAGCATAGATACAGCATTGGGATTGGAGAATAGATCCACATGGGTGAAACCATTCAATCACATTGGCATAACCCCTCAACCAATCCTTGAAGTTAGTGGTGATGTTAGTAAATGGTATCACCTGTACACCTGGAAAATCAGAGACATCCCATCCCTATCCCAACAGATAAAAGGATGAATAGAAGATGAGCTCATGGGATAGCAAAAGAGGCCCCCTCCACCAGGCTGCAGTGTGCTGCCAGCTTCTAGTGTCATCCAGGGAAACTCAGTGGCTACCACATTATGTCAGCCTTGTGGGGTAGTCCAAATAAGAAGCACATCCAGAAGTACTAGCACTATCTTTATTGTAAGGTTACATTAACAGAATCTTGCAAATCTGGAAGTACAGTTCGCCCCCCCCATCAACATTATAATCCAAGAAACTGGGAAGGATCCCTTGTGAGATGTTTCCCACACCCCCATTCTTTCTGCAGGTTCAGCTGACTCTTATCTGACATTGTCTAGTCTAAGACCCTTCCTCCTATTGCCCAAGGTCATTCGCACATACCATTACACATTATCAGTTATGTCCATGTGGCAAGTCACTGCCAGGAGGGATCCTTACATGTTTTAAGGCTTGTCTGTCATTTCTCCACAATTTTATTTGATTTAGGTTGGGTTCCACTTAACCTCATTTCCCTTACCCCTATTATTTCCAAGTTGGAAGACAGATAAGATTTAACACTTGTTCTGCTGCTGTAGTTTCTGTAGTCCAAGAACATATAGGGACAACATTTATTGGACTTTTCTCCAGAATGTACTATAAATTCTAAATGAGGCAGAAAAAGGCATATCTAGCAGATAGCATATGAGCAGGTTCAGCTTGGGTTCTCATAAAGTCAGTGTATTAGTCATCCTTACTTTGTGCCTAAAATTTCCTAACTCCATCCAGAGAATAATAAAGGCTTCCTTGATTAAAAAGATATGCATAGCTTTGGTGGAATATTTTCTGATAATAATAGCGTTAAAAAAATGTGTAAAATGAGCTTCAATTATGCAAGACTTATGGCTGAATAAAACTGAAGAACTTAACCATATCTCCCTGTTGCAGAGTGCAACATATGAAAAAAATGAGCAAGTTATAAAAATTTGGGCAAAAGGTTAATTTGTCAGTATATTTTTTAAAGTGGTATCTGTTTCATTTGTCAAATTATTTAAATTAAGTGCAGGGAATTCCTTGCTCCATAAAAAAAAATGTTTTTGCTATTGGGGCCTCCTCTGACTTGGTAAAAGAAAAATACTTTATATGCAGAGTACATACTAACATCTTCAATTTTTCAATACCAAATACATTTCTAACATTGCTAATAAGAGGAGAGGATTTTAATAAAATGTTGTAATTTCTGGTTAGTTGTGCTTGTGAACATAATTTTAATAATGAAAACAGACAATATTGAAAAATATGGTATGGCATCATTAGCATAGACTTCAAATGTCTGATTGGTATAAATCTGCCTACATAAGTATATCCAACACCTTGATATAATATTCTTCAAAATTATAGTATTGCATGAAGAGTTACTGAAATGCTGTTTTCACGGGAAGATTTCTTATATTAGGTTGCATAGAGTGATTCATCTATTGCAGTACAGTAAGCAAGAACCATAAGTAAATCTCTAGGGTTTTAGACTCATCTGGAAATGCCAGAGATGTAGCTGGGACATGGACTGTCAAATAATGCTTCTGTGGATCCTATTGAATACAGGTGAGCTAATATTAATCTTCCATTTAAGAAAAGCCTGTCTTTTTCTAAACATTACCTTGATATGTTCATCCACCTTTCTCTGTCGAACATTCATCCCTGCTACTTAAGTGCCAACTTCCCATTTTGCTCTTTATTGATAATATAACAATAACAATAAACTAGCCAAAGCAATGGTATCACTGGAACATTGAAAATCTACTCTGCTTCTTTAACAAGGGCATAGTTGTACATGGGATATCACTTGAATTTCAGCTGGGACATTGAAACAGAACAGGGTTGGCAATGCAGGAAAGCTGATGTTCCAATTCACATTATATATCAGAGTCACATGGAATCACTCTATCCAAACTAATTCAGCCTTTCTATTTTATCTTAAGATACCTTTGATATAAAGGAAATTGCCGTAGGCTCCATGCTGTGAAGCAATTTTTCAGCAGCATGATTTTTTTCCCTACTTATAGGAAGAGATTTTAACTTTTTATTTGTGATAGATTGCATGTCCTTGGGAGGTGAAAGTGATCCTAGAATCTGGAAGTTCATCAGTATTGGGCCGTTTCCTAATTTCATTAGTCCCTAATTTCCCATGGAGATTGTAAATCTACTTAGGAACATATCACTTCAGACTATGCTACGACTTCACCTGACTTAGTACTTTTTTTTAATAAAAAACTAAACATGAGAACTCCAACATATAAAACATAAGAGGTTAAGAAATAATCTAGTCTTTCCTTTGATATATTAATTTTTTATACAATATGAAGTATAAAAAATTCCTCTTAGCGAAATTAGCTAAGATGTTCCCTAATTTGCCACCGAACTGCTGGAAGTGTACCTATATCCAAGGAACATATTTCCACATGTGGTGGATGTCAGCTAAAAAGATACTCCTTTGGTCTTTTTAGCTGCCAGAAAAAGCTAGCTGGGAAAACAAGGCATTCTTGAAATGTCTAGATATCAACTCAGCAGCCTAAAGTTGTCAGAGCATAAGAAGGTTATTGGAGAGCCTGCTAGATGACTCTTGGAGACTGATGTGTCCTATTGGAGAAGTCACATCCAGGGGGTGGGGGAAAGACCAGGGTCAAGGGGGAAATGTATGATGTGATTTAGTACCGGCTGCACCCAGCCACGCACCAACATGGCAATTTCTATTAAACCAATTTACTTTTTCTGAGATGCAGCTAGAGACTTTTGCTTTGAATGAGGGGGATTTGTTGGAGCCCTGACAGTGGACTTGCCCATGCACACAGAAGTTTTGGCAAAAAATTAGAACTTGGATATTAGATATAACGAAACAAGAACTAAAATTTGAACCTGAAATTTTTCGATTAGGCATGATAGATCCAAAAATGGGGAAAAAAATATCAGTATCTGATTCTGCATATCATAACTGCGGCCAGAAAAAGCTTTGCCCAAACCCCTCATGAAGGAAATTGGCCACCATCCCCTCAGAAGACATGATAATTTAAAAAATACATGAGTGTGCTGAGATGGACAGTTTAACCAAACTATTAAAAATAACCAAGGTAGTGACTTTTACAAAATATGGAATATCTGGTATGATTGGTTGAAGAAAAGGTAACATCTGATAATTGGACAAGTTAATGAAAATAAGGGAGACGTGTAAATAATTGCAAAGTTTATAGAGAACTAAAGACACTAAAAGGACGAGGAAGTTATTGTAACAAGGTGGAATACATCAATGATAGGAAAATACAAGTATAAACAGCACTTAAAACTAACTGTAAAATGTATATATGTAAAATGTATATATATCTGTATATATATATATATGTATGTCTGTCTGTCTGTCTGTATGTATGTATGTATGTATATATATGTCTATTCGTTTGTTTTTAATTGCATAAATGTTAAATATAATTTTAAAAAATTCCTCTTATTTATTATTTATTTATTTATTTATTTGAACTTATATGCCGCCCCATCTCCGAAGACTCGGGGCGGCTTACAACTAAAACAAGAAACAATAAATACTTAAAAAACGATTAAATTAGATTATAAGTCCAAACATTATAAAACCTTAAAACCATCCCTCCCCCAGAGGGTCACAGCCCGGGTTAGTCAAATAACCAGGTCTTTAACTCACGGCGAAAGGTGCGGAGGTCAGGGGCCAGGAGGAGCTCCAAAGGCAGTTGATTCCAAAGGTCAGGGGCCGCGACAGAAAAGGCTCGTCGTCAAGGAACCGCCAGCCGGCATTGGCCTGCCGACGGGACCCCGAGGAGTCCTTGCCTATGGGCTCTCACAGGGCGACCGGTATTCGACATTGGAAGAAGACGCTCCCTTAAATATTGAGGACCCATGTCGTGAAGGACTTTGTATGTTAACACCAAAACCTTGAATCTCACCCGGAGCGCAACCGGCAACCAATGCAGGCCGCGCAGGAGGGGGGTCGTATGGGAGAACGGTAACTCCCATCACTACCCGGCGCCGCATTCTGCACCAGCTGCAATCTCCGGATGGTATGCAAGGGCAGTCCCAAATAGAGAGCGTTGCAGTAGTCGAGCCTAGAGGTAACAAGGGCATGAGTGACCGTGCGCAGGGTGTCCCGTCCAGAAAAGGGCGAAGTTGTCGAACAAGGCGGAGCTGGGCAAAGGCCCCCCTGGCAACGGCCCCCACCTGTTCCTCCAACCGGAGCCGTACATCCAGGAGGACCCCCAGATTCCGCGCCCTATCCACAGGGGCAACACCTCTCCCCCTATGGCCAAAGATGGATAGTCTTGACTGGGCCGGGACGCCGATATGCACAGCCACTCAGTCTTGGCCGGGTTGAGTCGAAGCATGTTCCCGCCATCCAGTTCCGTACGCATCCAAACACCGAGTCATCAGGGAGAAGGCATCACTGATCTGGTCTGGGGTGGAAATGTACAGCTGAGTATCATCAGCGTACTGATGGAATTTCACCCCAAAACCACGGATGATCTCACCCAGCGGCTTCATGTAGATGTTAAATAAAAGGGGAAAGGACCGACCCCTGAGGGACCCCACAAGAGAGCACCCTAGGGGATGACCTAACCCCCCCGCCAACACCGATATGCACCGCCCGAGAGGTAGGAGGAGAACCACCAAGAACGGTGCCCCCACTCCCAACCCCTCAAGGCGACGCAAAAGGATACCATGGTCGATGGTATCGAAAGCCGATGAGAGGTCTAATAGGACCAGGACAGAGGAAAAACCCCTATCCCGAGCCCTCCAGAGATCATCCATCAGCGCGACCAATGCCGTCTCCGTGCTGTAACCGGGTCGGAAGCCCAATTGATATGGATCTAGGTATCTTGAGAAAACTCATCTAAGAGTTTCTGTTGTAGTGAAGTGATACAGTCCAACTCTTGCATATTGTGTGCAACTACAAGTACAGAAATGAACGCTGAATATTGCAGGGATGTAGGCAAAGATTGATGCAATGGTGGGAAATCTTGAAATTCTTCTTCAAATGGACCTTTGAAGTAATTCTTGCTGAAAACCACTGATTTTTATGATAAGGACTATAGTTTTTTTAAATACAGTGTAGGCTGTTGATACAGCACAAATCATAAAAATGAAACATCACATTATGAGTGGCCTTGTCGTCTAAATCTTATTGACAGAACAAAGGAGATGGAGGAAGCATATGTCAAGGAAAAGAAGCATAGTAGGCAGAAAGCTTTGTAGAATAGATTAATCCATTTTTTAAAGTCAAGGCTGAGATAGATAGATATAGATAGATAGATAGATAGATAGATAGATATGAATGAAAGAGAGAGAAAGGGAACCAGGACATGCTACTGTAAATGAAAACTCATATTGTTTTCTCCTTTTCCATACTGTGTTCAATCAGGTTTTGTCAAATTGATATCATATGGCTAACTGAATGCATATAGATACAATTTAAAATACAGAGTAATTTTAGAGAAAGAAAACAGCAGCATTTTCAATTCTCTTTGTAGGTCCACGTCCCACCCCATGTTAATTATTTGAAAAATTATTACAGAAGTTCTTGGAAAACTTATTCAACCGGATCAAATTAAATGATCTTATATTAGAGATAGAGCCTGACATTATTTCAAAGAACATTTTATCAGAAAAATATCAGTGATTAAGAGCTAAAACTTGTGAGGTGGGAACCAGTGGGTTTCAAACTAGATGGAACCATAAGTGAATATTGAGCAAATATCTTCTAAGTTCAAGGCCATGCAATGGACCAAATTTCTGTTGACTAAAAATACAGGAGAACCCCCCCCCCCAAGTTTAAACAGTGTAGCCAGTATATAGGACTTAATGTCTGTGTCCTTCAATACGCAGATCTTCTTACATACATTTCTTGTCTACAGTGGAACATCTTATCTGCCTGACATCCAGGGAAAAAATGGTGGACTGAAGGCAGCTCCATGTGCAGAATGAAGAGCCTGTGAATAGACCAGCTCCCTGATAATTTCTCTGCAGACAAATAGAGGGTTTGAGATTGCCCACAAGTTCTTCAAACAGCTGCTCCTCACAAGGAGAACAAGACAGTGGGCTGGCTCCTGCAGCTCTGGAAAATGAGCACCAAACTGTAGTCAGAATCTTTGAAAGGACCCTGAATTTGCATTTTCTAATCACTTTTGGAACTTGCTTGTTGATGGCTGTTAGGTACCTTTAGATTGACACATTTTACAGCACCAGGTGTAATGGAATGACATTGATGATGAGGAAAGAGATGTTGCCTAAGGAAAAATCAGACAAAAAGGGGAGGAGTCTGCAACTGAGTAATGGGCAAAGAAAGAAAATTAGAAAGGATCTGCTATAACTTATCAGATGATAAAAAGAGACAATGGGAGACCTGTACTTTAAGACTTACAAGATTCTGTTAATGTAGACTTATAAAGTAGAATTAACTTATGTTGCTTCCTCCCTTATCCACTTGGGAGGCTGACAGTGGGTGAGTTTCCTTTAATCCTTTGTAAAAGAAGTTTTAATTACAGTTAAATTTACACACCATTCAAAAGACATAATAAAAAACTAAGGAGGAAATGAGCAAAACATCCTCTTCGGCAACCAACACCCAGATAAGCAGAGATTAATACTAGACAATCAAACAGAAAACAAATCTTAATCAAGGAACTACCAATTTGTTAGTCCTCTGGGATGTATTTAAGGCATTTTAATGGATTTGCTGTTACTCTCACTGAAAAAGTATCTTTTGCTTTTGCTAGAAACTCACAGAAGCATCGCATCGAATATTTATAATAGCTAAAGTTAAATTGGGGCTACCATATTCAGCAATTTCAATAATCTTTGAAATGCAATAAACATTGGAAAGGAGTTAATGCTGGAACGTTATACACTAAGGGACAGAAATGTCAGAAACAGTGAAATTTTAAATCTAAAATGTAGACGACCATGGTCAGTTGGGTAACAGACAAAATCTGTTACTTAATGTGGTTACAGTTTTTATACCAAGTTATATAAATTTGAGGCATTTGTAACTCAACAGCAAATTTTTAATTTCTTAGTAAATACTGAATGGAAGAGATATCTCAGAAAATTTTTTAAAAACTGCACAAGCACTAACATTACAAGAAATTACGGTACAAAAATAATACTATCTATGAAACTGGAGATAGCCCTTGGATCCAATGGTATTCAGTTGAATGGTATGGAACTTGATATTAGCATCTGTATTGTTAAAAGAAATTTGTAATCGATCAATGATTTAATACAGTATATTAAATATACTTAATACTTTTCTTCCAATCTGAGAGGTGTTAGCTGAGAAATCTAAAGAGGCTCTTTTTAATTCACCACCTTTTAATGAAAGTACCAGTTTAAAAGACATAACACAATTACCCATTTTTATAAGAGGAATCGGTACAAATTTTGAAATTATTAAGGAATTTGCCAGGATGTGACTGACCCTGACTGACCACACAACCTGAAAAGTAATTTTATAAATGTTTACAATTTGTACTAAAGAAACATTGAAATTTGGTCTGAAGAATGTGATAGCAATTCATTCTGACAAGGACGCCAGCCATGAATGGCAAAAACATTGGAGCCATTCCTGTTCTTGAGCACTACACCAGACAAGAAATAACCAAACTCCATTGCAGTATTCATCTACAAATTCTGTGTACTGGTAATCCTCAGTTAATGACAGCTCATTCAGCAATCATTTGAAGTTATGATGGTGCTGAACAAGTGGTACTTACAATTGATTCTGGAAGTTCCAGCCATTTCAGCACTTGTAGTCATGTGATCTAGGCACTTGGAAACCTGCTCCCACTTGTAATTGTTGCAGCATCCCACAGACATAAGGAAAGTGAGTGAAGGTCTCCCACACCCAGCAGCAGCCATCCCCACCTGCCTTATTCATATCATACCGCACCATCCTTCTGCACACTCCCACCCAGGATTGCTGTTGCTAAGCAATGTGATCGCATCACATTACACTATTATGACCGCATAGCTTAGCGATGGGAACTCTACTCCCAATTGCCATCATTAACAAAGAATTATCTGTAGTGAAGTTTTAGAATTTGATCATGTGACATCCATGGCTGCCCCCATTGTTAATTACCTCCATAGCAGTGGACTACAACACAAAACATTTCAAACATGTCTTCAAGAAGCAGAATATAATGGCTTAATTTCTCACACGGAAATAAGCTGACTGAGTCAAGGATGCATATTTTAGAATTTCATTACTATAAAAGATGAAGTAACAAAATTTATGGCAAATGAAATGAGAAAATTCAAAGACCTCGAAGATGAAGAATGGAACTATGACTTCTTTTGTGATGTCTTAACATATAAATAATGTGAATCTGCAGCTTCAAAGAAAATACTGTATCAATTAATCTTTAAAATGTATGATTCAATAAAAGCATTTAAAAAGAGATTGTATTTTTTCAAAGGATATTGAAAGGAGCCTTTGAAAAGGATCTTTCCTACTTGTTCTAAGCATATTCCTAATTCAAGCTCACTGAGGTAAGAAAAAATATGGACAGCATGTTAGTCTTCTAATTAATTAATTAAATTAATTAAATACATTTTTTATGCTACGCAGCTCCCTGTAAGGTGACATGGTGGCTAATTGAAGAATTCAGTGAAAGGATTCTTTTGACGGAAGAAGAAAAGATTCAATATGATTGAAAATGCATTTGCTGTAAATTCAGAAGAAATATCACCAGATTTACAATAGAAATAATCATCTTGTAATACTGAGTAACTTGTAAATTAAAATTTAAGGAAATCTATTTGATTTTTTTTACAAATGTTTAGAGGAAGTAAACTTTTTAAAAGCTCATCAAAATTGCTCAGAAAACTTTGTTCTTTTGGAAGCATATTTCTATTAGAACAAATGTATTAATAGAATAGAATAGAATAGAATAGAATAGAATAGAATAGAATAGAATAGAATAGAATTCTTTATTGGCCAAGTGTGATTGGAAACACAAGGAATTTGTCTTGGTGTAAATACTCTCAGTGTACATAAAGAAAAGATACATTTGTTAAGAATCAAGACTCATAACGTACAACACTTAATGATAGTCATAGGGTACAATCAGCAATCAAATCATTCTAGGAAACAGTCAATATCGTAAATTTATATGAGAAGGTGAATAAAAACAAACAGGGTTGTTCCATCACTAATGAACATTTGCAAAGCATTTTATAATATATAAACTGTTAAGTTTGCATGAAGAGTCAGACGTGAAGAGCTTCAGTGAAGAGTTTATTAAGTGACTACAGCTCGAATGGACCCGACTTGGCTGGGCTACGGCTGCTTCTTATAGCCAGCAGCCGTAGCTGCCGGCCAATCAGAGTGCAGGGTTTTCCCGCACTATTTAAACCAATCCTATTTGACATTTTACAAGAACAATTCAAACTAAACCAATGACATTCAAACCTACATACATAACATAAACATCTCATTTAACTTGATAGTACAAAAATGTATTGTTGGAAGACAGTTACAGCATTTGATATATGCATGTTTTTTTGCACTTAAATAGTGTTATTTTTTTTTAGTAATGCACTGCTGTTTTCCCCAAAACTATTCCTTTATAACCCATGATTATTCGTAATGTATCAGCGTGGGTAGACTTTCCTCTTTAAGAGTTATGCAGGCCTGCTGTAGATGTAGGGAGATTGAGAAAGAAACTTGAGCTATATTCTTTGAGTGAATTTCTAATAAATTACTTTATGCTTTGGCCTGTGCCCACCAGTGGTCTTTTAAGGGATTTCAAGTGATCTGTGGAGGCTGAAGGAGAGAGAGAAAGCGACAGAGAATTTGTGTGTGGATTTGTTTTTACATCTGTATGTGTGTTGGGTGTATGTGTGTGTGTAGGTTTTCCATATAATACTTTTTGCATTGCTCTGTATCATATTCAGTGTTGAATTATTATTCTCACAGTTTAACTGTTGGTTTACCTTAGTATTCTGTAAATTGTTTTGAAAATGATACAGTGGGTTGCATGAAAGAAAAGCTTGGGAAACTGCAAGAAAAAATATGAAGTAAATCAAATTCTGGGTTGTAGTACTTGTTTTAAAAAATTATTTATAAGGCAGTTGCCTTAGTAACCCAGAATGCAGAATTAAATACAAGTATCTATTTTTATGGAAACATTTAATCACCTGTACACATCTTAATGCTCCATATTTATACCTATCAGGAGATCCTGTATCTAGTTGCTCTTCAATATTTTGGAGTAGATTGACTGGGGAGGGGGGTGTTTCTGCTCATGCACATGTGTGCATAGCTTTTATTGATTTGATTTGTCTATATTGTAACATGTTTGGAATCTTTAGTTTAGTTTACTTTATTGTCATTGCATCTCGTACAATGAAATCAAACACCATCTTCAGTGCACATAATGACCATGAAAATAAACACAAACACACATCCTTCACACTCCACACATTGAACCGAAAATCCGCAACACCGCACCAACACTGCACTATACAGTAGAATTCAGAAGAGCTACTGCCCTGGGATAGAGGCTATTTTTCAGCCTATTTGTGCTTGTTTTTAGTATTCTATTACCGGCAGATGGTAATAATTTAAAAAAAAGGGTGCCCAGGATGAGATGGATCTTTGAAAATATTTTGAACTTTCTTAAGGCAGTGGGAGCTGTAAAGCTCTTCCGAAGAGGGGAGAGGGCAACCAATGATATTCTGGGCAATAATGTTAACCCTCTGGAGTGCTTTCCTGTCTGCCACTGTGCAATTGGCAAACCATACAGAGGTGCAGTAAGTTAAGATACTCTATGGTACAGCGGTAGAAGGTCACCAGCAGTTTTTCATTCACTTGTTGTTTTCTGAGAAGTCTCAGTATAATCTCTGCTGGGCCCTTTTGACCAATGCTGCAATGTGAGAATCTTGTGGAAGACCTGTATAGAAAAATTATAAATAAATATTTTATATTGGAATTGATGTATAAGTTTGTGGGGAAAGGCTAAAGCTGAAGTATCCCAATTTTGCCATTTTTAGTTACTCCACTTGTTAAGTAGGAATAGCTTGACCATCATATTGATCATTGCCTACTCTCATCTATGTTTATTCAAAAATAGACAGCCCACTCAATTCAATAGAGCTTCTTCCCAGAAAACAGTGTATGAGACCGAAGTCTTAAGGTATATATCCATCTTCTGCTTACATTTTGTCCTTACATATGAATTCTCGGTCATTCATACACTCACACACACTCACACAACACACACTGCTCTAGATGTACAGAGATTAAGAAAGGAACTTGAGATTTCAGCTACAGTCTTTGAGTGAATTTCTAATAAATTATTCTATTCTTTGTTCAGTGCCCATCAGTGCTCTTTGAAAGGATTTCAGGTGATCTGTAGAGGATGAAGGCTTAAAAGTTATTAAATATTTTAAACAGAACTTTGTGTGCAAATCTGTATCTTTGTCATTCCCACTGCAGGAAAACTTACAATGCTGGTTCATAAGTAATTCTGAGAGATTTGGAAGGCATGTAGGATTACCTGATATATGAAGAGTCAATGGAGCACACAAAGAATTGGGAAGGAGAATAAATGGGAGCGGGGGAAGAAGGACACATTGTTTAACTTTCTTGGCATCCACAGCAAAAATTACAGTGAAAACTGAAAAAAAAGTACTTTGATCTATACGTATAGGAAATTACTTTTTCCAAAATCACACAGATAGGCTTTTCAATAGCTGGCATGTATTAGAGCTAGTTAGGAAGCAAAAGCCTTCAGCGAGTAACTGATTACGGTCTTGTCAGTTTCAGGCATCAGCAAACCAGCAGGAGGAAGGGTCCTAATCCGTTACTTAAAGTAACAGAGGGAAGCTTGTTAACTTTTGTTTATCATTTAATAGGGAAGCAATGTATTGCAAAGAAAATCTGCTCAGGAAGGTAGACAAAAAAGCTAGATAGTATTAGCTTTTTAAGGAATGCTTTCTGGATGCATGACACAAAGACAAAATGGAGGACGTATCTTCCTTTTGCCAGACATCTTGTAATCCTAGTAACAGCAGTATTTCAGACCTTCACTGGGTCCAATTGGCATGACAGAATAATGGATATTTTTTCTTTGAAAACAAAAAAGAGAGAGCCTTTATTTGTGATATATCATGCTGATCCAGAAGTTAATGTCACTTTGTGAATGATTTTTTAAAAAAGATTTATCTTTCTTTTTTCTTCTGGAAACGATAGGCATTATAAATATTGGTATAGAAGGAACACAGTAAATTACAAAGCCTTTCACAAGCTATCACATATACATGACTGATCTGACTATTTTCTCTTCCAACTCTACATCAGTTGAGGATTCTTGTTGACATGAAACCAAAACTCCAAATGCTGTAATTAATTGGCTATTTCCTCAAGTGGTAAGATGGTCTGGAGAATTTTTATTCATATTATAAGATTAAGATAAGAACATTTCCAAGTTCAGGAAAGTCAAATGCGAGGAGGGATATGCAAACAAATCTTCCACTTTATTATCTGAAACTGACAACTTCATCAGTTACGGTTTTGATGACGCAAATGGAGAATTCAGAGCATTTTACTTACTGACTGCCCTGAAATAACTGGTCAGTGGAAATGAGGGAGAAAGATTAATTCTTCCAGGAAGCTTAAAGACCTCCAGAGCTACATCCAGATCACTAGGAAATGACAATGTCTTTTCCCCTGCCTTTTTGTTAACACAGAGGCCAAAACCTGGGAGGCGATGATGTGAGTAGCAGATCTAGCAAAATTATCTGTTTATCACTTTGGATGGTGACAGACAAATAAAATACTGCATTTAAAATAGAACCATATTAATATAGCATTTTTATAATAGCAGCTGATCAAAACTTGGAGCCTGGTACCTGATATTTCTTTACAAAACTCCCACATAATAATTACATGTGCATGGGAAGTCCAAACTGCCTACATGTAAGCTTATGTATAACCTGGAAATCTTCCAAATTGAGGGCTGCATAAGTGCATAGAAGACTATGCAGAAAGGACTGTCCTGTTCAAGCACCTATATTTTAATATTTCAAAGGCTGGGCTTGAGAAACTACTGCATAATAGCCTTGCTGACTTTTTCAATGCAGCTGGAACTACCTTCCATTAGACCTTTATGTCCATGGAAGCTGAGGATGACAAATTCCAATATGTGCCTATTTCATTTATCCTAACATCAGCTTGGAATCAAACTTTAAAGCAAGTGGGAGATCCAACAGCTTCTGGATGTGCCTTGCAGTCAACTTCATTGTCCAAAGGAAAATGCCACTGTCCATTTCCCTAGAGGAAGGAAGTAGAGCAGCGGTCCTCAAACTTGGCAACTTTAAGTCTTGTGGACTTCAACTCCCAGAATTCCTCAGCCAGCTATGTCTTAAAGTTGCCAAGTTTGGAGACCTCTGAAGTAGAGGATCAGACACATTAGACTTAATAGTTACTAACAGGAAAAAAGTAGTTGAAGAAGTGGAAGAGGTAATGAACTTGGATGAGAGTGACCATGTAATCCTAGAATGCGCCATCAAGAACAGCTAAAGAGGCCAAACTAGACTGAACAGCTTAAGCAGATTAGTGACTGATTATCGTCATGTGAACACAAAATGGTTATTTCCTTTCTTTTTACAGAGGGAGAATAGGGTTTTGGTTTGATGTTGGCTATTGTTAGAGTGTCCATTGCTTTAGACCTCCATCAAGGACCAAAAAAGTAAAAGCCTACATGATGTAGCCGATAGATTAGTGGTTTTCATTTCTTTGCCTTTGTCAAGTGCCTTTTGGGCTCATGTTTTCCATCCTTTTTAATTCTCATGATCCATTGTAAGCTCTTTTTCTGGCTCTTTCTTTTGCTTTCCCATCCGACAAAGCCGTCATGTAATCCAACATATGAAACAGTATTAGACCTGGATTGCCTTATTTCATCTGTGGTTTATGTTTTACAAAGGACTTAAAGGGATTAGCATCCATTGGGAACAAGAGAACAGAGAAAGTATTCATTTTCTATGATGTATTTCTTTCCACTAAGTATCAGTCTCATGATCCCTCGCAGAGAAAGTTTTTGCATAACTTACTTTACTATTGTCTGATATAGTAAACTTCTTTTAAAATAGCACTCTCTCTCTCAGGTTTTCCACACAGTTTCTTCAAGGTGCAAAAGGCTCTCTGTGATTTTGTTGTTTGTTTTTCAAATTATCTTCTTCAACTTTTGTTTCCTAAGGTAAATCTATTTTAGATATAGATCTAGTGTAAAAGTGTCTAGAAACTATCATGTGACAGTATGATGAAGTAGATGGCGGTGCCATCAGGACTGATGTACTAGCTGCAACCATTCTTGTGCAGTCTTATTTCAGAATAGTGAAATCTGCCTTGATTATACTTTGTTTTCCTCTAGACAAGAGGTTTCCAAAAGCTCCAACCAATGCAAAATTGGCACAGCTGAGCCAACTGATCCCTGATAGAAAGATGACATGATGCCTACGTTAAAAGATCTGCAGCGGTAGCCATTTGATTTCAGGGAACAAGTTAATGCCTCGTGTTTTAAATTCCTAAATGGCTTCCTGACTGATTAACTGAGGTCCAACCATCATGACTCTAGAATCTTTGGAGGGACTTTTTTTGAAAATGCCCATGTTTTTAATACAAATGTCTTCTGCACTGTTGCCCAAATAGCACTTGGTCCTGTTCCCTCTGCCTTTAGAAATTAATTTAAGTAAATGGGTACAGAAAGAAGGCTAAACCATTGGTTTCCTATTAGGAATTGTCACCCCAGTTCTTAAGAGTTCAACCTGGCATCCAGTTTTCCCATAACAGGTTCACTTAGCAACAACAACAATGTCAGTTTTTAAACTAAGTAAATACCTTCTTAATTTTCTGAGCATTTAGTACTTAATTTGCCCTTATAATTTTTTTCTCAATTGTCTTTTTTTCCATTTTATTTCTGAGTACTCAAGAATTATCTAAGAGTGACAGAAATATTTTCTCTGATAAATCAACAAGCATGTATGCTCGCTCCAGGCTATGACCAGGATCTAAACTACAGTATGATTAATTCTGGACATCCAAGGAGATTGGGAACTTGCTTTGTTGAGCAAGAGTTCCTGAATCTCAAGGGTAAATTTCTTAGGAAACTAAGATTTTAACATATTATATGGCTCTGGGAAAATGCCAGTTATTGATAGTGAAAATTCTAATGGGCATCCATCCAAGTTTTTCAAATGTATGATGTAGAATATATCATTGAATATACCCTGTTATGTCCTGGAATATAACTGTGGACAACGTAGTTTCTCTTGGTGATATAGTTCAGGCAATAATTTTATGTCTACTGCTATGAGAATTTTTTTTACCATGAATTCAGGATGTAAGCTCTGTGATCAATCTACCATGAAGAAACTAGTTTGTGTGAACTGGCCTGGTTTTCATTTGTGGAGGTTAACAGCTGCTTCAGTGTGATAACATTTTTAATGAATGCAGTGTGTTCAAGGGCCAGCATAAGAAGCAATCAGTTCCCCATGTCTGCCTGAAGATAGCTTGAGGGAACAGGTTGTCTGTGTTATTACCTATGAACAAAGCATAAAAGTAACTCAGCAAATTGGGATATAGTAATTTCAACTATACTATTTTTATAATCAGCTAAATACTGTTTTCAGTACTAAAAATGTGTCATTCAAGTATTAGTGTATTAAAAGCTAACCAGTTTTTGTAAAGCAAAGGAATTAAATATTGTATTCTATATGCTTATGAAGTTAAAGTAAAAGTGATTTGATGTAAACATTGCCCTACAGATTCAGAACAAGAGTCAACTGATTCCAGCAACCTGGTCATTTCATCAGGGAGAAAGACTGTAAGTAGGATTCAAAGGCAAGAAAAATTTAAACTCAAGAGCTTTGAGTGTAGTAGATCCCAGCAGAGTTTGCTTTGTACAATTTTATAAGGCTTTATCGCAAGAGGATGAAAAATAAAATAGTTGCTTACTCCCCAGCAAATTTCTCTATTGCAGGTTACAGTTTCCTGGATCTCCAGGTTGGTTTCAAGGTTGATTGTCGCTCATAAAGCCTTATATGGCATAGGCACTGCCTATCCCCCATTGTTTCTGCCTGCCCACCAGGTCTAGCAGGCAGGCAGGAGAAGCTCCGGGCCCCTTCTATCAAACCACGTCATCTTTTACTTTATGTATTTCTTCATATCTTACTTTTATTATTTGCATAAATAATTCAAGGCTGTGAACACACCAAATGCTGCTTCCTCTTATTTTCCTCACAACAACAAAAATTCTGTGAGGTAAATTGGGCTGAGAGAGAATTGCTTACCCAAGGTCATCCAGCTGGTTTTCATGCCTGAGGCAGGACTAGAACTCATTGTCCCTAAGGTTCCAAGCCAGCACCTTAAAACATTAGACCAATATTGTTGGATCCTGGAGCTGCGCCTGCCCTATTGAACAGCATCCCACATAGATTAAGAAAGATGTGGATTAAATGAGAGACTAACAGGATTTGAATAACATTTAGGAGAGAAAAGGGATAATAAAATTGTAATTATTTGTTGAAAAGAAGGTCAGAAGTCACGTATTTCTTAACTTTAATTTTATTGGTAGTTTCTTGTTTTTTCTCTTCTTTCTTTTCTTTTCTATTTGTCTTTTATTCAAAGGGAAAATTCTTAATAATTTAAAAAAGATGAACAGCATCCACTTGGAGATTTGGACAGTCCCGACCCTGTTAGTTTTTTGCCCTGGTTGTTCCTTCAGACTTTGGAGCCAGGAGGTTAGGTGAGTTCTGCTGGTGATGTATTTTTTTGTGATTTTGTTGTTGCTGTTGTTATGAACCTTAAGCATCACGAGTTACATTTTCTTACTGTGGTTTTAATCTTTATTGGCCACCCAGACTCATTGTTTTGAAGTAGGCAGCTATACAAATAATAATAATAATAATAATAATAATAATAATAATAATAATAAAGCTGAATATAAAAAAGAAGTAATTGAGAAGCGAACTGAAAATTGGAAAAGCAAAGCTATGCATGGCCAATACCTGAAAAGTATTGAAGGCAAAGCTGACCAAAAGCTTACTTGGAACTGGCTAAAATCAGGAATACTGAAAAAAGAAACTGAAGGCTTTATTTTGGCTGCTCAAGAACAAGCCTTAGCCACAAATTGCATGAAGGCAAAGATTCAGCATGTCACCACTAACAGCAAATGCCGCCTCTGTAATGAAAAAGATGAAACAGTTGACCATTTAATCAATGGGTGCAGCAAAATTTCACAAACTGACTACCTAGAATGCCATAACCGAGTTGCTAAAATCATTCACTGGAAACTGTGCCAAAAGTTTGGATTTGAGTATAGCAACAACTACTGGGAACATCAGGTTGAGAAGGTTCTGGAGAATGAAAAAGTCAAGATCTTGTGGGACTTCAGAATTCAGACTGACAGGCACTTGGCCCACAACACATCTGACATAACAATAGTTGAAAAGAAAAAGGGTTGGTTCATTGACATTTCAATACCTGGTGATGAATGAATTGAAGACAAGCAGCAAGAAAAAATCACAAAGAATTGGGACTTACAGATTGAAGTTGAGCGACTTTGGAAAAAGAAATTGTGTGTTATCACAATTGTAATTGGAGCCCTTGGAGCAATACCTAAAGGGCTACCTCGCTATTTGGAAATTCTGAATTTATCAGACTTGAATACCCTGATTCTAAAAAAACCCATCCTACCGTGTTTCCCCGAAAATAAGACACTGTCTTATATTTTTTGGCTCCCAAAAACACACTAGGTCTTATTTTCGGGGTAGGTCTTATATATTTATGGTGCCAAATAGTGGGTGTGAGTGTGTAGGGGGGGTGTTTCGCGGGTGCATGGTTGCTCCCTGAAAAGTCTTCCTGGAACTGGAGATTTACACTAGGTCTTATTTTTGGGGTAGGTCTTATATTAGGGCAGGTTTAGAAAATAGTGCTAGGTCTTACTTTCGGGGTAGGTCTTATTTTCGGGGAAACACGGTACTTGGAGCAACGTATATCCTCCAATGCTACCTTAACAGTTCCTAGGTCCTTGGTTAGGACTCGAGCTGTTGAGCTACCAACCAACCCCAAAGGCTGTGAATCTCACCTAAGATTAACCATCAAATGAATAATAATAATAATAATAATAATAATAATAATATAATAACAACAACAATAACAATAAAAATAAACAAACCCTGCCTATTAGGACATCATTAAGCTATCTGCAGTGGCACCCTCATAATCCTGATGTCTGGCATTATTTTTTAACCTTTTTAAAGCAGTGTAAGATAGTGACCATCATCCTATCAATGGAAAATTCAGTGTCCCAGCCAGCATCATAAGTGGCTAGCAATTTTGCAAATTTATTTATTTTATTTATTTTAAAAGACACATATAGCTACCCATATTGTAATCACAATCCTGAGGGGTTCACCAAACAGTACAACAACAACAAGCAAAATAAAAACTCAATAAAAACTCATAACATCGTGGGGCAACCCTCTCTCACGCGTCCATTAACTTGAAATCCTTGGAACAGCATTGGAACAGAATTTTTAGCAGATTATTATTATTTTGGGTAATATGAGACTATTTTGTCCTTATACATTACCAAGTAAGTAACCTATACTTATCCAGCTATTTTATTAGATAACATACTGAATTCAGCTCAAATACATTTCACTTTATTTTTAAATAAAATAAAATAAAATAAAAATTGAATTATATACAGATTTTTTTTAAAAAAAACTTGTCAACCAGTTGTGTAATTCGTAACTCCACAATGACCAAAAGTTCTGTCAAGGCAAAATTTGCAAAAGTAACAAATCACTATGGCATTATTAATAGTAATGTCATAGGTTCAACAGGCTGTAAATCTACCAAAAGAAGGAGCTCAAGGATAATTTTATACATTTGTTTTATTTTAATATTTGTATTAAATATTTAACAAAATTAAAGGCATAACTTATAAAGCATATAGAATAAATCAGATTCTTTTTTAAATCTTTTAAATGAGCCTAATACTTTTCTTAAGAAGCCTAAAGGAGTAAAAGCAGATGATATGTTTTAGTTTCATCTGCCAGATAAATAGAATTATTGTCGCTATTAATAATGCATGAAGTGAAATCTTATGGCAATACTAAGTTTTGATCATTTAGATAAGTAACTGAAAATATTACTAAAGCTTGAAAGTAAAATTGATTTGATTGTAGGCCATGCTGTTCTACTATCGTATCTTTCAATATCTAATATAGTGAAGAACTGGAGTAGCTATTAACTACACATGCTCATTTTACATCATAAAATGATCTTTAGAAGCATTATGGTTTGTTTTTTCGGTATAATGAACTGCATACTATAGTGAAGACACCAGGAGGAAGAAAACAAATTTGAATCATAGCTGTATCAGTAGGGCAGAGAAAACTTTCAATTACTGAAAATATAATTCATGCTTAGTGAATTCTATGTAGCCCACAGAAACCTAAATCAATTCAATCACTATTGTACTCAATCAAATTAATGTACTATTTTGAGAGCACCAATCTATTAGATTTAATTATTTGTAATTGTTCTAAAAACCATCCTGTGTGGAAACGTGTTTTTTTATACTAGAGCAAACTCATAAACTCATGTGAGATTCAGAAATGAGCCCCTGAAACTAAATAGAGAGATTGGAAGGAAGGATACTAATTTTTCCTGCTCCTGCCCCTCCATAATTTTAATTTATAGAGGATTTTCCTGAAGTAAAGCAGAATATAGGAAATATTAAAAATAAAACTAATATTAAAAATACAAAATATAAGAAAACACAAAATCTAATAAAAACTGGGTCAGTTAGACAATATGTCAAATGGAAGACTTGCCAAGCTCCCAAAACTCATTGTGCAATTATTTAACAGCCTTCAAATGATAAAGATACAAAGGCTAACCAGGAGGAACAAAGATCAAGGTACCATGACTGAGAAAACCTTTACTGATGAAAAGTAGCCCAAAACAGTGCTACCTGAATTAAACCTTATGGGCAGAGAGGATAATTCTTTGGTTTATAACCCAAACTTTGAAAAGCTGTAAAGGGGAGATAACCATCAGAGTTGGTTAAAATTTGAAATAATATTGAAATTATGCAGATTAAGTAAGTGCAAAATGTCAAGCTCCAAATAGAAGGGCAACATATTAAGTCAGCACAAGGACCAGTAAGTTGGGCTTAGCCTGGGAAGATTCAAATTGAATTTCTCCTTCAGCCTTGAAGTTTATAGGATGAATTTGGGCCTATCACAGTTTTTAATCTAATGTACCACACTGGACTGTTTTGTAGGAAAAGAGATAAGATTAATGTATACAGCAAGTTGGGCTTTTTTGGGGGGGGGGAAATGTGCATGATAAAATATGTAATTGCTGACAAATTTCTTTTTTTTTTTGAAAAACTTTATTAACTTTTATTACCATTAAAAACACACACAAAAAATACCCACACCAAACACAAACTGTTGGACACACCAACATAAACCATTGAAACGTTAAAAATATTGTATTCAAAACAACCTGTGGCGATAATTACTTAGCAATCTTTTATATATTCTATTGAGTATTAACTCCTACTTGAATGTATTGTACTCCATCTATACCTCTATTGATAATTTCTATTCCTTCTTCTATCTCCTCTCTAGCCATTTGTACCAACGTTCCCACACCATATAGAATGTTGAGTCTTCTTTATCTTTAAGGCTTAATGATAATTTATCCATTTCCACACAGTTCATTATCTTTTGTATAATCATTTGATCTTTTGGGATGTCGGGCTGTTTCCAACATTGCAAATGTAATTCTTGGCTGTTAAAATATGTATTAACAAATATTTTATACTCTTTAGATATCTTTTCCTGAGAATTCCCAGCAAAAAGAGCTCTGGTTCTAAATCCACTTTTTCATCGATAATTTCTTGTAGACAAATTTGAATTTTACGCCAATATTTTTGAGCCTCTGGGCAGGTCCACCACATATGATAGTATGTTCCCTCTTTCTCCTTACACTTCCAGCACATGGGACTCATTTTTTTGTATATTTTCGCTAATCTCGAGGGGGAAAGATGCCACCTATAAATTTGCTGACAAATTTCATTAATCTTATCACAGCATTTTTGCTTCCCTGGAAATTCTTTACATGTTTCTCCCCATACAGGAATCTCCAAGAGTGCTTCAAATGCTGTTGGGCATGATCTATGCAGGATCATTTTCTGTGTGAGAGATATTGCAGTAAATAGTTTCTCCCCCTCCTCCCCCAAAATATCAGCCACTATTCAGTATGCAAATTTCCATAAACATATGCCATGTTCTCAGGGAGCATAGTAGGATGCACACCTAGTAATTGTAGAGAGTTAAGAGGTAAGATGTTTGGTTTTGATCAGAGGTGCTATTCAGCAGGTTCTGACCAATTCTGGAGAACCGGTAGTAGAAATTTTGAGTAGTTCGGAGAACCAGCAAATGTTACCTCTGACTGGCCCCACCCCATCTATTCTCTGCCTCCTGAGTCCCAGCTGATCAGCAGAGTCTTCTTTTGTTGCCCTGCACAGGAGAACGGAGCTGGAAAGCAGGTTAGTGGGATTGGGAGGGAATGGGATTTTGCAGTAACTTTCCCCCAAGAATGGGGAGAGAATGGGGATTTTACAATATCCTTCCCCTGGAGTGAGGTGGGAATGGAGATTTTGCAGTATCCTTCCCCTGCCACACCCACCAAGCCATGCCCACTGTTAAGTTTGCATGAAGAGTCAGACGCGAAGAGCTTCAGTGAAGAGTTTATTAGTGACTACAGCTCATAACAGACCCGATTTGGCTGGGCTGCGGCTGCTATTTATAGCCAGCAGCCGCAGTTGCCAGCCAATCAGAGTGCAGGATTTTCCCGCACTTTTTAAACCAATCATTTCTGACATTTTACAAGAACAGTTCAAACTAAACCAATGACATTCAAACCTGCATACATAACACCCCTCCCCACTAGGTTCAGTCCATACTCAAACCCCAACCTATCTAATGTATTCTTTTAAATAGGTGGGGTTCTTCCGTGTACGTTGAGACCTTCGTGGTTCAGAAGTTTTAATGTTCTCACCCAGTGAGAGAGGAAATGTGTCTGTTGACATTTCCCTACTTGGGCTTCCAGTGAAAGAAGTCCCTGTTTGATTGTTACAATCTGGTCTCTCCTCCCAACCCATCTCCAACCCAATGTCAGCACCCAAGTCAGGTAGTGATGTACAATCTTCCACTTCTAAGGATGGATTTTGGCATTGTGACAGGTTTTGGGATGGTTCCTGTTATAATGGCTCATTACACATGGGATTGATTCTTGCTTGCTGATTATCCTCATGCTCTTCCCCCTCCTCCCTAGAAAAGGCATTAGGTATGGGAACTAGAGAGGAACAATTGGGATGTTCCTGAGGTAATCTGGATCTAAGCTGATCAATGTGCCTGCTCCAGAGGACTCCATCCTCTGTTTGTACCCTGTAAGAACGAGGGCCTGTGATTTGAGTTATTTCGGCAGGAATCCATGAAGGTTCACCCATAAGGTTCTTAGCATAAACAGAATCACCCACACTGAACGTGCGAACTTTGCTAGTGGAATCTAGTGGTGCGTTGGGTGCGTAAGTGGGATGAAGGCGGTCAAGGGAAGACCTAAGTTTCCTACCCATCAACAACTCTGCTGGGGATAAGTTAGTTGATGGGTTAGGAGTTGATGTGTTAGGAGTGCTGAACACTAAGAAGTTTTTCAACTTTCTCAGTGATGTCCCCAGGACCCAGTTGCTGAAGCTTCTCCTTGGTAAAACGTACTATTCGTTCAGCCCGGCCGTTAGCCGAAGGGTGCCCAGGGGCAGTCAGGGCATGTCTGATACCCTGTTGTGCTAGATAGGATTCAAAAAGGTTGGATGTAAATTGAGGGCCATTGTCAGAGACAAGAACATCAGGTAACCTGTGGGTTACAAAAAGCTTTTTAAGCTGCTTGATGACAGCATCAGTTGTGGTGGATGCCATAGGAATTACCTCTAGCCATTTGGAATATGCATCTACTATAATAAGAAAGGTGTGCCCTCTGGTAGGGCCAGCAAAATCAATGTGAATCCTAGACCATGGGCCCCTAGGACATTCCCATTCCTGTGGGGGGGCGAGAGGTGGGGCAGGCCTGACTACCTGATAGTTGGGACAAGATGCAACCCAGTTTTCAACCATTTTGTCAATACCTGGCCACCATACATAACTCCTGGCCAATCCCTTCATCCTTACAATACCTGGATGACCCTCATGTAAAATTTCCAAAACCTCTTTTTGCAGTTTTGCAGGAATAACCACCCTGTTACCCCACAAAATTGGATTTAAAAGGTTGGGCAAGGTAAGGTAGATCTTGAAAAGGCCAACCTTTCTTAATCCAGCCTATAACAGGAGCCAATAAAGTGTCCTTGGCAGTCCCTGGCAATTTCAGCAGCGTGTACTGGAAGCTTGGCAAAAGTTTCTAGGAAAAAGGTGTGCGCCTCAGGTTCAAAGTCCTCAGTGTGAAACGGAAGTGGGCAGCGACTCAAAGCATCAGCATGGCCAATGTCTTTGCCAGGCTTGTGGATGAGCTTGTATGAATAAGCAGCAAGAAATTCAGTCCACCTCAGCATTCTTGGTGACAGGATAGTGGGTGTAGGTTTGTCTCCTGCCACAATGCCTAACAAAGGTTTGTGATCTGTGACAATGGTAAATGTTCTCCCATATAGATACTCATGGAATTTCTTGACAGCTGCAACAATTGCCAATGCTTCCTTGTCCAATTGGCTGTAATTCCTCTCTGCTTTGGTCAAAGTGCGAGAGTAAAATGCAATTGGGGCTTCCTTCCCGCTGGGAAGCCTGTGGCTCAAACCCACCCCCCACTCCAAAAGGGGATGCATCACAAGTCAGTACAACAGGCAAATTCTCAGAGAACTGTATCAGTACAGCATCAGACATGATTAGTCTTTTAATATTGTTAAATGCTGATTGTTCCTTCCTGCCCCAGACCCAAGCAGATTTTTTGTCCAGTAATCTGTGTAATGGTTCTGCAATGGTTGCCTTCTGAGGTAGGAACATGTGATAAAAGTTAATAAGTCCAAGGAAGGCTTGCAAATCTGTTTTGCATTTTGGTCTAGGGGCTTCTTTGATTGCTTGAACCTTGGCATCTGTAGGGTGGATGCCATGCTTATCAATCATATAGCCCAAGAACTCAACCTTGTCAGTTCTAAGAGTGCATTTTTCTTCCTTGACTTTTAACCCTGCTTTTTTGAATCTGGTAAGGACTTCTCTGAGTCTCTCTTGTAACTGAGTGTCATTTTCAGCAGAGATTAACACATCATATAAGTAAGGTACTACCCCTGGCAGTCCTTGGAGCATCCTTTCCATAAGGCTTTGGAAGATGCCTGGTGCCACGCTTACTCCAAACTGTAACCTTTTACATTTGAAAGCACCTCTATGAGTCACAATGGTTTGGGCCTCTGCAGTGGCATAATCAACTGTTAGTTGTTGATATGCCTGGGCCAGATCCAATTTGGCAAAGACTGTACCCCTGCCAAGTGAATGTAATAAATGATGCACCACTGGAACTGGATATGCTCTGTTGAAGCGCATGGTTCAATGTCCCCTTATAGTCTCCACAGATTCTTACTGACCCATCAGTCTTGACTGGTGTGACTATGGGTGTCTCCCACCTGGAGTGGTCAGTGGGCTTTAAAACTCCTTGAGCTATTAGTTTATCTAATTGTGCATCAATTTTTTCCTTTAATGCAAATGGGACCCTTCTGGGCTTTAAATGAATTGGGGGCACCTTGAGATCTAGGTTGAAAGTGATAGGGGTCCCCATATACTTGCCCAATCTGTCGCTGAAGACCTCTGGAAACTCAGACTTCAAGGCCTCCTCCCATTCAGTGTTGCTCACGTGATTGATGCCAGTCACCTCGATGCCTAGTGGCTTGAACCACTCAAGTCCCAGCAAGCTTGGGCGATCCTTGTCCACGATGGTCAGGGGCAAGCGTTTGGTGTGGCCTTTGAACTTCACGTTGAATTCTCTTGTTCCAACTACTGGAATCTTGTTCCCTTGGTAGTCTTTAAGAGTCAGTGCTTGCTTCTGGAAATGCTTCTTCTGAATGTTGGGAAGAAGTCTGTGAATAGTGTCCCATGACACCATAGATAGGTATGAGCCTGAGTCCACTTCCATTTGGCAAGGCCTTCCTTCAATAAGTACCTTGACATGCACTTTTCTGCTTCTTAAAGGTGATGAATGACCAATAGTTACTGTTTGATGAGTTTCATTCTTCCCATTTGCTTCTGTGCTGCGCCCCATTTTCTCACTGAGATTGTTAGCCTGAATTCTTTGTCTTTGCTTGTAGCAAACTTTCTTCTGTTGGGTGGAGTTCTGGATGATTTGCAGACTCTTGCTAGGTGTCCTCTTTTATCACAACGGAGGCAAATGGTGTCAAAAACTTGCATTCAGTGGGGTGGCTTCCCCACAACCTCTGCAGTAAAAATCTTGCCTCTTTCTTCCCAGGTCTTTCTTTTCCTCTCCGTTCTGAGTCTATAAATTCCTTCCTCCACCTCACTACAGTCTGACTCAGAATCTATTTGCTCGCAATGAGTTGTTGTGGACTTTTCCACATCAGGATGGCTTGAGGCCTTGTTAATTTTCTTCATGGCTGCTGCTGAGGACTTGGTGGCTTCTGCTGAGGAGGCCTCTTCTATGGCTTCCTTCAACATGATCTTAGGTTTTAATAATAATTTGCTCTGAAGCACCTTGTCTTTGAGGCCTAGAACAAATCAATCGCATGGCCTCTTCCAAGTTGTTAAACTCGCATGCACCCCCAATGTCTCTTAAACTTGCCGAAGTCATTAACGCTTTCCCCTTGATCCCGACAAAACTCGTGTCTCTTAATGAGGCACGATACTTGTGGAGCATAATGGGCTCTTAAAAGCTTTTTAAAATCAGGCCATTCCATTACCTTCACGTCTGCAGCTCCGCCAATGCCTTCGCCATCTTGAAAACTGCCGGGCCTCAGTGCGTGAGAAAGACCGCCCTCTTCCGCTTCTCGGAAATGTCGGCGAGATCGTTTCCCTCCAAATACATTTGGAAATCTGCGTCACAGTCCCAGTCTTCTGCCATCGGATCGAACGGGGCTGGGGGGGTGTTCAGCGCAGCCATCTCTCTCAGCTTGTTTTCTGCGTCGTCTTCTCTTCAGGAAGGATCCCACCTTCGTCACCAGTGTTAAGTTTGCATGAAGAGTCAGACATGGAGTGCTTCAGTGAAGAGTTTATTAGTGACTACAGCTCATAACAGACCCGATTTGGCTGGGCTGCGGCTGCTACTTATAGCCAGCAGCCGCAGTTGCCAGCCAATCAGAGTGCAGGATTTTCCCACACTTTTTAAGCCAATCATTTCTGACATTTTACAAGAACAGTTCAAACTAAACCAATGACATTCAAACCTGCATACATAACACCCACCAAACGACACCCACAGAACCGGTATTGAAAGAATTTGAATCCCACCACTGGTTTTGATGTATTGTGTTTCTTTTAAATCAAATGTTATTTGTGTCAATCAAATGTGCCTATATTCAAAGCATTGCTCCATTAGAGTTTCCTTCTGAAAAAGAAATCTCCCACTTCTTGCTTCCCTTTGCTGGATGCAGAAATTGCTATCACTACTTCCCTCACATGCATTTTTAAAAATAACAAATAATGGTCAGCTCTCCCAGATAAACCAGACAGGAAAACAGACAAGATGGGCTAATTCTACATTATTGTATGGTTATATTAACAGAATGTTATACTGCCTGAAAGTACAAACTTCCTGCTGCCATTTGTAACTGCTTGATCCATTATGGAAAAATCCTTCCTAAGTTTCCTTCTCTGATTATGAAGCCACTGGGGGTTTCTCCGTCTTTTGTCTGATTGTTCCCTAGGCTGGTCATTCTTCTCCTTGTCTCCCAAGGTTATCTACACATTTCATTGCAATAATGGACAAAAGCACAGACAATCACATGTAGAAGATATCTAAAATTCCTCTAAAATGTAGTGAAAGAGGCAAATGGATTGTTGAAAAAACATACACCTGGAAGCATAACAAAATTTATCTCACTTTAGAGAGAAGATGGTAATTCAAGTGCTAGGTCTTACCATTTCTACTAAGCATAAGGAGAAGATCTACAGAACTAATTATGATAAATGACAAATAATATCCTTCATACATTGAATTGAAAACCTTCTTTCATATTTATTTTCCACATGTCGGGATTTTAGGACTCCTAATTTCTGGATTTTAACAGAGATTTCAGTGAATAGGAACCATTCATTGTGTGGTGAGATACATCAGTGGTGTGTTATTTTATGTTAATATGCAGATAGACTAATAAGGCTTAGAATGACAGAGAAATCACTTTGTGTTTGTCCAAGAAAGAATTCATTAAGAATACTCTTCAGTGCAACAATAAAATATTGACCAATTAGCATCAACAATCATTAACAGATGGCCGGATAGTAGAGAGGGAACTGTGGTAGAAATTAAAAAGATGAGAACAATATTCTAATTCTTTCAGCAGCTAATGAAAGAGCAGTCTTGTATATTTTACTGGCACAAAACAGGGCATATCTTCTTTTCATTTTCCACTCATCCATGCCTGTCTAAAGGGCTGTCAGCTGTAGTGTGTTCACACTTACAGGTTGTCCACATTTAGCGACTGCCTCACACAGAAACTCTTCAAAGTTACGACAGTGACTTTATAACCAATCCTCTCATTTACTACCTTTGTAGGTCTGTAAAACAAAAGAAAGTTGATTGTAAGTCAAGTCACAGCTTCACTTAACTTCTACTTTGCTTAATAAATAAGTCACCAGTCCCAACTGGAGTCGTTAAAAAGTGTTACCTGTATTCTCAGTTGCTCCAAATGGTAAGATTAGAACTAATTGGGATAGAATTTTAAGGCTGTAGATAGAGATTGGACATTAGGAAGAACTAGGATTAAGAAATATAGAATTTAGACTAGACTAGACTAGACTAGACTAGAGTAGACTAGACTAGACTAGACTAGAATAGAATAGAATAGAATAGAATAGAATAGAATTCTTTATTGGCCAAGTGTGATTGGACACACAAGGAATTTGCCTTGGTGCAAATGCTCTCAGTGCACATAAAAGAAAAGATACATTCGTCAAGAGTCAAGAATTATAAGGTACAACACTTAATAATAGTCATAGGGTACAAAAAGGCAATCAAATCATACTAGGAAGCAGTCAATATAAATCAATAAATATTTTTTTTATTAATTTAATAAATATAGTCAATAAATATAAACAGTCAATATAAAGAACTAGGATGAGTCAGTTTGGTGTAGCAGTTAAGATGCTGGGCTAGAAACCAGGAGATTGTGTGTTCTAGTTCTGCTTTAGGTATAAAAGCTGCCTGGGTGATCTTGGGCCAATCACTCTCTCTTAGCTAAACTCACCTCACAGGATTGTTGTTGTGGGGGAAAATAGGAGGGAGTATTATGCCATACAGTCAAGAGTTGTCAATCAGTGGAATAGGTTACCTCATGGAGTGCTTTCTTACTGTTCACTGAAGATCCTTCAAACAAGGTGGATAGTCGTCTCACAGGAATAGTGTAATGAACCTGCATTGTGCATGAGGTTATATTTGATGAATCTGTGAATTTGTGATTTTTCTGTAGAATTCAGTCAGTCTCAGTTTCTTTTATAGGGAGTCCCCAGATACATCTTTATCAATCAGAGCAGAACTGGAAGGGAGGGGTTTTTTTTTTGCAGAGATGATGGGCCCATTTCCTGAATAAGTTTGCAAATGTCAAGAAAGCAGTCACTGACAATTAATAAGCTAGACAATGATTTTTTTAAGCCTCCAAGAAAAGCAGATATATCAGAAGTCATCAAGGCTGTAAATGCATGTGCTAAAATTAAGGACTAAAGTTTATTGGAACAATTATTGTCAACTTATTAAATTGGTTTTATTTGGATGTGCCTGTTTCCTATTCTACTGAAATCTGTTTTAAAATACAGAGGCTGTATTAATAGAGATTAGGGGTTCTGTGAAGCTGATGTGCGGAAATTACAAATGAAAGAACAGATTTGTTTTTCTTTTTATGACCCTGTAATCCCTTTATTAGGGGTAGAGTCAGGGCAACAGAAAGGAGCTGCATGTTTACTGGCCAGATGCCCTTCCTGATGCTTATGTGGAGTTTGCAGCAGATATTTTCTCTTTGCACCCTGAGAGAGAAACATCTGTCGCTGATTAGGATTGAATTCTCAATCTCCCGGATGGGAGGCAAGGAGTCTTCACTTCTAGGCTACCTGTCAGGATTCCGGTGATTGCCCTAATTAAATCATGAGCCTCGAGGCAAGCTTCAAAAGAAACCAAAATATTTATTAGGAGCAACATGTCTGGCACTATGAACCTGTATGTCTGGCATATGTAATTTACAGTCACCTGTGACCCTGTTTCCCCCTCCCCCCTGGGTGTGTCATAAATCAGATTCTCCAATGAAGCACATTCACGGGCTGGGTGTCATCAATCATGTTCTCAAGTTAAGGATTTTCATGGGCAGAAGATCCAGTAGCTTAGCTACAATCTTTGTAAGATAAGTGTTGGAATGTACTTGTGGTTTTAAATTGCCGCACTGCTCCTTCAGATTTCCTCCCTCCCTCCCTTGTTTATGGCAACTCTAAAACAGGCATAGGAATGCTTTGCAAGTTGACTTGCCACTCAAATGAAAAAAAACAGATATTATATGTCAAAAATAGTAGATATTCTGAAGAACAGTGTAACAAATGAATGGTCAAGGGACTTGATTATCAATCATGTTGAAGTAGGATTAGCCTAATATTAGAGACCAAGATAGTCATGTGCTTCATTGACCTGGTTGAGAGAGCTCTGTAAAATTTATTAATTGTTGTCACTTACTTTTTTTTTGAAAGTGGGATATAGATTGTTACATCCTGCAACAAGGAAGAATGTAGAATGCAATCTTAGGCATTTATGTGAAGGGATACCCCATTGGTTATAAGTATGCTTAGGTCAGTACTGTAAGAAAGCAAAACTTACTTATAAGTGCAATCCTTTCTTTGTAATTTCCTTCTCCCAGCAAATTTGAACTAGCAATTGAAACAATAATGCGAAGAGCCAAAATAACTTCTCTCATGACTTACAAATTGGCATGATTTAATCAAGATCATATAATGGATCCATCACAAAAATGGAAGGCCCAGATTTGGGAATTAAGTCTAATTCCTTTGTTCAGTATGTATTGCTCAGCATAAGAAGCCAAATTAGCATCTTTAAAGGTGGCCATCCAACCTCTGCCTGAACATGTCTAGTGAATGAAGAGCTCATTACATCTTTGGGTAATTGGTTTCAGTGTCAGGCTGGTCTTTTTGTGAGGAAGTTGTTTTAAATCCATTATTCTGATTCTGAACTCTGGAATGTTATAAAAGAGATCTTTATCTTCTGTGTAATAACCCTTTAGTATTTGAAGAGTGCTGTTATGTCTCTCTTCTCTCTTCTTTTCTCAAGGCTGAGAATTTCCAATTCTCTCAATCACTCTTCAAAAATCACAATTTTATTAAGAACTGGTGCCTGCTGCACCATCCATTCTTTCAAACAAGATTCAAAAGCCTGTTAAATAACTTAATTATTTAACAGGCTTTTGAATCTTGGATCTTCACAATGAAACTACAATTAATAACCAATCAGTGCCAGGCAAATAGTTACCTTTGCTTTGCAGCTTGTTCACCGAGTTCTGGTCCTCAAAAGTCACTGTGAAATGGATGCCCAACAGCTGGAAGGGAAGGAAGACAGGGGGTCCCTACCAATAGCTGTTTGCCAATGTTCTTTGGCTGTGTCTGCTGGACACATTCAGTGTATTAGCAATAGCAAATTCATTTAGGTTTATATACTGTCCCATAGCACTTTACAGCACTCTCTGGATGGTTTACAATGTAAAACATTGCATATTGCCCCCAACAATCTGGGTCCTCATTTTATCAACCTTGGAAGAAGGCTTGACACCTGAGTCAACCTTGTTCCAAATTAGGATTGAAGTCTAGACTGTGGGCAGAATTAGCCTGCAATACTGCACTTAACCACTGTGGCTGAGGTATTCCTTCATTTTCATGAAGCTGTTCAATGAGGAATATACTGGTATACTCTTCCTTGTCTGTTTCTGGACCCAGAAATCAATAGAATTCAACTAGCTCATTCAGACAGAGAAACCCAATCCCCTTGAAGACAACTTACTGGTGGAGTTCCGTTCTGTTCCAGCAAAGCCCAGAAAACTTCTTCAAGCTGTAGCCAACTCTATCCATTGAAAGGTCAATTGGCAGGGCTCAATCCTATAAGTCAGTGTCATTTTTGCAGAATATAAAACTATTTTAGAGCCATCTGTTCAATTTTGTAGTTGCCAGAATTAATTTGTTATACATAGTCTTACTAGCTTTAATCAGATTTACCTATGCATGACAATTAGCACCCCAAGAGACTTGTAGATACACTATTCATAAATTAAGCAATAAGACTATACAAATATAAAAAGAGCAACATGTCCAACAATAATTAGAGGTAGTCAACACTGCTGTAATTCTCTTCAAACAGTTAAATATCACTGAAGGATCACTTACAAGAAAATTAATGAATTATTTTTTTTAGAACCACTGGGAAATGAGAAATGGAATTAACATATGGCAGATTTGCAAAAATAATCATACTTTTGAAAACCAGTTTAGGGTAGTGGTTAAGGCACCAAACTAGAAATCAGGAGACTGTGAGTTCTAGTCCCAGTATTTCTCTCTCGGCATTAGGAAGCAGATAGTAATATCAAATGATTTCCTTTGCCAAGAAAACTGAAGTGATTATTCCAGACAGTGACCAGGAGTCAAGACTGAATCAAAGGCACCAAAATTACCTAAATAAACAGATCTTACAGATTACAGATACAGATTAACAGAGTTGGAAGGGACCTTGTAGGTCATCTAGTCCACCCCCCCCGCCCAAAGCAGGAGACCCTACACTATTTCTGATAAATGACAGTCCAAACTCTTCTTGAAAGTCTCAAGTGATGAAGCTCCCACAACTTCTGAGGGCAAGCTGTTCCACTGGTTGATTGTTCTCACTGTCAGAAAATTTCTCCTTATTTCCAGGTTGAATATCTCCTTCATCAGCTTCCATCCATTATTCCTTGTCTGGCCTACAGGTGCTTTAGAAAATAGCTTGACCCCTTCGTCCCTGTGGCAGCCCCTCAAATATTGGAAGACTGCTATCATGTCTCCCCTGGTCCTTCTCTTCACTAGACTAGCCATGCCCAGTTCCTGTAATCGTTCTTCATATGTTTTAGCCTCCAGTCCCCTATTCATCTTCGTTGCTCTTCTCTGCACTTTTTCCTAGAGTCTCAACATCTTTTTATAGTGTGGTGACCAAAACTGGATGTAGTACTCTAGGTGTGGTCTTACTAAGGCTTTATAGAGTGGTATTATTTCCTGACTTGATCTTGATTGTATCTCTTTGTTAATGCAACTTAGGATAGCATAGGCTTTTTTGGCTGCAGCTGCACACTGCTGGCTCATATTTAGCTAGTTGTCCACTAAGACTCCAAGATCCTCTCACAGTTACTGCTATAAAGCCTGGTTTCACCCAGTCTATATGTGTCCTTTTGGTGTTTCTTGCCTAAGTGTAGGACTTTACTTTTCTCTACATTGAATTTTATTTAATCAGAATCTGTACATGACCCAGGGAACTATCAATGAAAAAAAAAGATCTGTTTTGCACAATTGTGTGCACTGCCTTCTCAATATGGTACTTCCTTTTTACATGCAATGTTTTCAGTTGTGTGATAATAAGGCTTTGAAGCTGAAGTGTCTGATTAATATCTGCTTGTCACCCAAATTATTTCTCACATGCAATGAAATGCATAGAAATCATGATTCCAGCAGGATACACTTCTTAATGTTCAGGAATGTTGAGAGGTAATGTGGTGTAGAAGTCAATATGTTGATCTAGATAGGATCAAAGAAACCCAGGTTCAGGCCACTTTCAGCCATGGAAACTCAAATCAAAACATAAGCTGTCATAATCATTTCCTTTCAGTCCAGTCTACCTGACAGTGTGGTTGATAAAATGAAGGGAATGCCCCACCTAAGCCACCTTGAGCTCCTGGAGGGAGGGAGAAAATGAGAGAAAGAGAGAGATCTGGCAAAAAAACCATGCCAGCCAACAACTGAACCAATAGCTTATAATTACTGCTGTTTGGAAGGGAAGCAAACGCTTTATTACTTTAGCACAGATAAAATTGGGCCTAAAATTGAATGTGAACTTCCATATTGATTCATAAGGGCAAGAGTTGATAGAAATAATGCAAGTATTCTCAAATATCTTTAACATTGAGATTTCAGCTTTGCATTTCTAGGGATTTCCTTGAAATATTGAGCAAATTTAGAAGTGGTGTTTGGTCTGTCCAAGCCGGAATTCATTTTTATTTATTTATTTATTTATATTTCATGTTTCTGAATCGCTCATCTCCCTTTAAGATGGACTCATTGCCTGCTATTGTATTCCAAATAAAGTTGACAAAATAAGAAAGATGTAATGATGCTGATATCTTTCTCCAACATATATTATAAATGATACCTGCATTCTTTGCAGATATTAAGAGGAAATTAAGGGATGATAACAATTTCTATAGACTGGATTTACTATCCTCTGCCTACTGGGTAATTAATTTCCTACTGAATTAATCCATTCCAGGCTATTTTCAAGTACCTCTTAGTATCAGTTTTTAACAGCGGTAATTTAACTATTGAAGGAAGGATTTTTAAAGGCAGCAGCGCATGGCATGACTGCTTTGTTGCATTAAGAAAACAGCAGAAAAGAAGGCATATCTGAAATAGTACAGACTAGCAAACTAAGAAGAATAAAATTGAAAAAGAAACTTTTAGCACTTTATGAAAAAAAATCATTTTGAAGGATTTTGAAAGGATTTTTTTTTCAACTTCAAAAAGTTAAGAAACCTTATTTGGACTGCCAGAAAATGCTAAATCATTGCTGCCATCCAGCAAGCCAGATCTGGTAGTCCCAGAAAAGGGATTCTAAGTACTGGTTTCAAATCTATTTTTTTCTCCTGATTTCCACCATAAAATATATTAGAAGTCAGGGCAGAATGGAAGATTGTTCATAATGCTCCACTTTAAATGTTTCTTTGAAACGCTCCCAGCGATTTGTGTAAGTGGCTGGGTACATCAATGAATCCACTATGGAGAACCCTAGAAGGCTAGGTTGAAGACGGCTGATTCTGTCGTCACTAAGAAGCAACACAGACTTGATGGCACTCATTCAATCAATTAATCAATGGGCTGTGGTTTTATTAACCATGACTTATTGTGTAAACTATAATTGGCTCTGTTTGCACAATGTGTACACCATAATATAATTTGCTTGGCTTTGGACTTAGCATGGCACTGAATTAAGTCAACATTTTGTGGGAGTAAATTGGAACAGAATGGCTGGTTCATAAGTTACTTTTCCATACAGAGTTGCTGAAAGCACACATTGTTATTAATTAATTAAGGCATTATTATCATAAGACAAATATATGTTTAAAAAGTTTACATGTCCTACATAGATAAACTATAAAACTTCTTTTTTTATCTATCCAGAGCCCTATTCTAAACCAAAACAAAAGTGGGATTTTTTTGTGACATAATATGTTAAAATTTGGCACTGGAAAGCTCAGACTGCATGCAGTGTAAATATCCTCTTTGGCTTTCAGAGCAGAATATATTTCCTAGGACTTTTTTCAGGTCAAACTAAGCACTTTGCAGTGTGACAAAAGCACTTACTAATCTCTCTCCATCTGGAGTGGATAAATCTGAAATATGCTTACGGCTGACTGAATAGAGCACACAGGACTAAGAGGACTCATTTCCTTTTTCTCTTTTTTATGATGAATAAACCAAGAATGCTTTCTGGATCAATTTCTTATTTGAATTCTTATTTGAGATCAGACAGGGCTATCATTAAAACATGGTACCCACCACATAAAAGGCTGAGAAATAAGTAATGTAGCATCCCTTATAATATACAGGAGAAAGAAAAAATATGCAAGCTTTAATCCCTGGAGTTGTTAACAAATAGAGACCTGCCTGCTAATCTTCTTCATTACTAGGGCTTCCTATATCTACAATAAAAGCAGCATATCTCCTAGCAGTGATCTGGACTTTTCAGTGCTAACTACAGAATATAAATGTGAGTTTCTAGAGAAAGGTTTATTACTCAGTTGTGGACAGGGGTGGGATTCAAATTTTTTAACAACTGGTTCTGTGGGTGTGACCTAATTTGTGGGTGTGGCTTGGTGATCATGTGACTGGGTGGGCATGGCTTGCTGACTGGGCATGGTTTGGTGGTCATGTGACTGGGTGGGCATGGCTTGTATGTAAATATAAATATTTGTGTAAATATTGATGTTTTTTAGTAAAAAGAGCAACTTTTACCCAAAAGCAGACAAAGCAGGCAGGCAGATTGAGTTGCTCACAGAATCACAGATTCACTTAGAGAACTATCTATCTGTAATCGGCTACCTGAGTCTGCACTGAAAAGCTTCAGTCCTAAGGAAGGTTCAGCTCTGCTTTTAGATTAGCTAGAAAGCAAGAAATTCAAGGATTTCCTGCTTTCTAGCTAATCTAAATCTCCTGGCAGAGCAGAACAGCTAATGGTTGGTGGGGGGAAAGGGAAAAAGAGCAACTTACCAAAGCAGGCAACTTGGATGGCTCGCATGCCAGGTAAGGAGTGAGTGGGTGGCGAGGGGCGGGGCCAGCCAGTGGAGCGATTTGCGGTTCTGTGAACTATGGACAATCGTGTGTGCAGCGTTTGCAAGAAATCATCAGCTGTGTGCAATGTTTGAAAATCCTCTTGTTTCCTGCTTTTTCAACTTCAGCTGTGCCGCGCAAAGCAGCTGAGGAGGGAAAAACAGGGAATAAAGGACAGCCTAGAGCCCGGGCAGATGGGTGGGCCAAAAACCAAACTGGTTCGGTGTCAGCTGCTCTTCACAGCTACAGGTTCTATAGAACTGGGCTGAACCGATAGCATCTCACCCCTGGTTGTGGATCTCAAAGTGAGCATTTTGGAACAGCAACCCATCACTGCATTTGTGACATCAAAAGGTTTCAGGCAACACCCAAAGGGTTCATTCTTTTTTTTTATAAAAGTTTTTATTTTTTAAGACATACAAACAAAACATAAAAACATAAAACCATCTTCCATTTTATATACATACAGTGTGTCAGTTGGTTACAAATCTTTTGTGCTATCCTTTTGTAGTCATCACTCACAATTTGTATAAACTTTCACATTGTCAAGCTAACATATGCTTATATATTTATCAGTTATTAATCATCCATGACTAAACTATTTATTCCATCATTTTATACGAGATATTCCAAATTTTATGTTAAAATTTATATTATACTTTCATCCAATGGTTATATGTGTCTATATTATATTTTATATCAATCTATTAAACTTCTATTACAAAATTATCTAATCTATTACATTACCATGTCTTTTTGTCCAACCATTGATAAAACAAATCCCATATCATATAAAATTGTTTATCTTCTTGTTCTCTAATTTCAAATGTCAATTTACTCATTTCATCACAGTCCATAATTTTCTTAATAACTTCCTCCTGCATAGATATTTTATCATTTTTCCAATTCTTAGCAAATACAATTCTAGCTGCTGTTAAAACATTTACAATCAAATATTTCAATTCTTTATTGTATATTTCCGGTATAATTCCCAATAAAAAGATCTTTGGTTTAAAGTCTATGTGTTGTTTTATCATTTTTTCCAACCATGTGTGGATTTTAGTCCAATATTTTTTTGCATCTGAACATGTCCACCACATATGGTAATATGAACCAGGTATCTGATGACATTTCCAACATTTATCCAATTTGTTCTTAAACATTCTCACAATTCTCGTCGGAGGTTGATGCCACCTGTAAAACATCTTATACAGATTTTCTTTATATGCAGTTGACATTGTCATTTTATAATTTTGAGACCACAATTTTTGCCACTTCTCTAAATCAATCCCATATCCAAAAATTTTCCCCAAGCAATCATCGTTTCTTTAACTTGTTCTTCTTATTAAATTCTAATAAATGTCCATAAAGTTTTTAAATTACCTTTTCATCAGTACCCATCAAAATTTTATCTAAATCAGTCAACTTATCATAAATACCTTCTGTTTCAAAATCTTTATCAAATCTGGATTGTATTTGCAAATACGAAAACCAATTCATTTTTACACCTTGTTCTTCCAACACTTGCATAGATTTAAGTTCACCCTTTTCATTCAATATCTCACCATATCTAACTGTTTGTTACTTTTTATATATTACTGGATAGGAAAAAGCTTCAATGGTAGATATCCATAATGGAATTTTTAAGTAATATTGTCTTTTTGTCTTCTCCCAGTTCAAAAACAGTGCCTCTCGAATGTAATGTCTTCAAAAGTACCCCTGTGTTTTAGTTCCCTTATACCATAGAAAAGCATGCCATCCCAGCAGCAAGTCATGCCCTTCTAAGGTCAATAGTCTACTGTTCCTTAATGTTATCTATTCCTTTACCCACATCAAACTTGTCTCCTGGTAATATCAAAGGGCTCATTCTTCATTGATAAGGTAACTGTCATTTTCATCTGCATCATCATCATCTCTTCCTCAGGTCTACCCCACTCTATGCATCTGATGACGTGAGCTCCTTGCTTTTGCAAATTTCTGACCAGACTCCTCCTAGCAGATCTTGTTGACTCCTTAGTGAAGCTGCAACAATTGAGGGCTGCACTTATCTCCTTAGAGAGAGAGGGCGGCATACAAGTCTAATAAATTATTATTATTATTATTATTATTATTATTATTATTATTATTTTGAGGTGGGGAAGAGCTGCAGTGGGCAAGGCAATAACGTATGTGACCTGTTTCTCATGTGAGTGAAGACGATGCTAGTTGGCAGAGGTTCTAAATGTGAGAAGACTGGGGAATTCTGATCATTTTCAACTATGCTGAATCTAAGATAAAGCTTATATTATGTTTTTTATGTGTTTCCTACTTCAAAGTATTGGGAAATCATGTAGCTGAATTCCTGTAATTGTGAATAAAGGGAGACTAAGCGAGATCTCAGATTTAGGACAATGCATGAACTCAGTCTGATTTTTGCCGGATAATGGTTTACTCGTATACAAACTGTTGAGTTTCAGGTTTGCATATTTCATTATTCATCCCTCTGTCTAAAAAGAGGAAGCATATTAAAGATTCTAAGAGTAATGTGGAACCAACCAGAGTTTGTGAATATGTGAAATTATAGCTTGCAAAAAAAAATAATGCAAGTATTTCTGCAAATCAGCTAACCAAACCAGAAGGCATTTTAGGAGGAGAGCCATGCTACTCTGTGGCAGCCTTGTGGTAGCTCAAAATCAGAAGGAGTCTAGTAGCACCTTCTTAAACCAACACATTGTATTAAAAGGCACAAACTTTTGTGAAGTATACAGTAGCATATTTCGTTAAATGCCTGGAGTAATTAAACTGATGTAGTATTTAACTTGGAGGCCAATTAGGTTTCTAATGTTCTGGTAGTCCTCGACTTATGACCACAGTTTCTCTTGCTAAGCAGAACAATTGTTACATGAATTTTGCCCCATTTTACGATTTCTTGTCACAGTTGTTAAGTGAATAAACTGCAGTTGTTAAGTCAGTAACATGGTTGTTAAGTGAATCTGGCTTCCCCATTGACTTTGCTTGTCAGAAGGTCTCAAAAGGTGATCACGTAACCCTGAGACACTGCAACGGTCATAAAATATGAGTCAGTTGCCAAGCATCTGAATTTTGATCACACGATCATGGGGATGTTTATAATGGGGGTTTGATTGTTTTAACTTTGGGGTTTTTAATTCTAATTTGGCTTGTAATTGTTTAATATGTTTTTTAGGTAATTTATTTATTGTTGTATTTTTAGCTGTGAGCCGCCCCGAGTCCTTTCGGAGAGGGGGTGGCATACAAGTCAAATAAATAAATAAATAAATAAATAAATGTGGAAAATGGTCATAATTCACTTTTTACATTGCCATTGCAACTTCAAATGGTCAATAAATAAACTGTTGTAAGTCGAAGATTATCTGTGCTGCTAAGTGATGAGATACTTGTAATCTGTCTCATCTCTATTGGTTATCTGCATACAGTAACCACCTTCCATTTCATCCCAAGGGTTTCAGTTTTCAGAGATATGTAAAGTAGAAAATGATATTAAATGCAATCCACGAAACTATAAAAAAATATTGGACTGGATTCAAGACTATATAGACATAAAATCGGTTTCTTTCTTCATGGTTATTTCTCTTATTTGACTTACTCCCATACCACTTCTCCAAACTCTCTCAAGCAGTTCAAACCTGATTTATTATCACTCTTGCTTCTGCCAACCTTGAAATACAGATAATGATCATGAATCAGTCAATGTCTCTCTTCAGACAACCACAAAGAAAGAAGAAAAATGTCATTTAATCAAGGCCACACACTCCCCCAGTGTCTACCCTCTGCTTTGTGATCGGTCTGAAAATAACAAATCTCTCTTACCTGCTTTCATTCCAAAAAGGAAATAAAACAAACATCCCAACTTTGCCACCAATTTTATACTAAATTTAAGAAAAAATAATAATTTAATTTAAGAAAAAACATTTTGGGTCAGGGAGGGAAAAAATCAAGAGGTTTCTTGATTCCTAACTGGAAAACATATCACCTACAAGCTCTGCAGTGCCACAAAAAAAGCTCCAAGTTCACTTTGATTTCAGATGAGACGCAATACAGCAAGCGTGTTCTGGAATCAGTTCTGAACTGGTGCCATTGTCTATCTTCTTTTTAACTCTCATGCTCCAGTGAGTTAGCCTGGCACGAGGAAAAGTAACTTTCTAAAATCCCGCAAACAGAAGCTGACTGGTCATGGCAAGAAAGTTGTCTAGCATCTGAACCAGGGGTGAAATTCAAAAATTTTCCCTACTGGCTCTCTGGGCCTGGCTGTGGCCGTGGCTTGGTATAATAGTAATAGCAACCAAGAACAACCAAGGACAATATTTTAACCAATTCAAATCATCCCTACCACCTCTCCCGAGGTGGGCCGAGGTGGTTGAATTTCACCCCTGACCTGAACTAAAGCAAAGGATTCTTGCCGGCGAAATGCAGATCTGGGAACGTTTGTGTGCAGTTTAATGATGTCTGGTGGAGCTTTGTTTCTGAACAGAAATGAGAAACAAATTGTGCTGAAGAACGCTCAGACTGCTTATTGCGAGTATGTCCTCCAACTTTAAAATTACTGAGACTGTACACGGTCTCAGTCAGCTACTGTTGCATCACCATCATCATCAGAAGAGGGAAGAATTGCAGGCAGAAAGTGCCCTAGACCGTTCCCACCCCCACCCCCACCTCACATGGATGACAAGAAGATTGATGTTTTCTCGGTGCCAGGTGAATATACAGGGAGTCCTCAGTTTATCACCACCATTTCCATTGCTGAGCAAGGTGGCTGTTAAACGAGATGCACCTGACTTCATGATCTTTTTTTTACCATGGTTGTTAAGCAAAGCACTACGGTTGTTAAACCAATCTGTCATTGACTTTGCCTGTGAGAAGCAGGCTGGGAAGGGCACAAATGAGGAACATGCGATCCTGGGATGGTGCAACCATTGTAAATACATGCAGCTCAATTTTGTGACTGTGGGCATGCTGCAATGGTTGTGAGTGCAAGGACCTGTCCCAAGTCACTTTTTTCCCACTGTTACATTGTAACTTTCAGTATTGTTAAACTAAGCATTATACACCAAGGACTACCTGTATTCTCCCCAGCTTTTTCTCCCACACTTAACAGGTATCTCTATAACCAAGAGCCTTGGTGGTGCAGGCTGTTAAATGCCTAGTACTTAAGTTCCAGCTGCCTGCAATTAGTGCAGGCTCGAATCCCAGCAGGCTCAAGGTTGACTCAGCCTTCCATCCTCTCGGGGTAGGTAAATTGAGGACCCAAGATTGTTGGGGGCAATAAGCTGACTTTGTAAAAAATGCCGCTTAGTAATAAGCAGGCATATACAATGGAATGAAGGCTATTGCTGAGTGCATTGGGTTGTATCCCAAAAATTGTAAGCCACCCTGAGTCTTCAGAGAAGGGTGGCATATAAATGTAATTTTTAAAAAAAACTCCTTTTTATCTCTGCTGTCAGAATTTTCTTTGCTTCCTGCTTCAGTGCTTTACTTTTCAGATTATGCATGCTCTGGAAGTCTTTCATTAAACAGCAGTCTATAAGAAATCTGTCTGATTGATTAAAAAAAATAAACTAAGTAACTGTTTACCAAACAAAGAAGTAACAGTTCCATGAGAAGTCCTGAGCAAAGACCGAAAGTGGTTTGTTCTGGAAGAATATCAACAAGGGCAATTTTATGCATGTTCTTTTTGGTTGTTCATTTTTCCCCGAAGAGGCTCTACTGCTCTGCTCAAGAGCTCTTTGAACTTTCTCCCATAAATCCATTGCCATACAAATGCATTCCTCTTCATGAAATGACATAAAAGTCACAGAAATAGGAAGCTTTTATCTTTTTTAAAAAAAATTGTTATTATTTTAGGAATAAGAAGCTGACAGGGGAAAAAAAACCCTCATTTCTTCTGATTTTTCTTTTCAGAATATGGTGCCAAACTGATTGTTGCCATATTTTACCTATATGTGGATAAAAAATTGTCAAAAATGATTTGAGTAAACAGAATAGGCAGGATTTTCGGACTTTATGGACCAATGATACATGCAGCATCTCATCTAAATAAGGTCTTGGGAAACCTAGAAAAGAGTTAAAATATTTAGACTTTATGTCCTTCAACCCTTTTTATTTGCACCCAAAAATTTTTTAGTGCCCAATCTCTGGTTTGTGGCAGCATGCTGACTCTTGTGGAGCACTCAGAACTTCTGGAGACAAGCAGTTCCACTGGTTAATTGTTCTCACTGTCAGGAAATTTTTAGGTTGCTTCTCTCTTTGTTCAGTTTCCATCCATTGCTTCTTGTTTGCCTTCTGGTGCTTTGGAAAATACATTGCCTCCCCACCTTCTTTCTGGCAGCCTCTTAAAAGCCTGCTGCCTATCTTGGGCAAAGCATGTGAGCCATTTCCTCCTTTCAGTGGCCCATGAAAGTAGTATGTAGTATGTAGATAATAAAGTCAAAAAAAGGTGAACAACATTTTTACAGAACTATAGATACGTTGAGGCTGGATGTGACAAAGAATGGCTGGGAGGGGAGGTGCCAGGAGAAGCACTTCTTGATGTGAGTAACATTGAGTTGGCCACGCCCACCCAGTCACATGACTACCAAGCCATGCCCTCTCAGTCACATGACCACCAAGCCATGCCCACCCAGTCACATGACCACCAAGCCACGCCCACCAAATAAGCCATGCCCACAGAACCAATAGTAAAAATTTTTTAATCCCACCACTGTGCAAGCCATAAGGTTATAATGAGAACCAGTTTGGTATGATGGTTAGGACATCAAGCTAGAAAGTGGGAAACATGAATTCTAGTTTTTCCTTAGGCACAAACCAGTTGGCTGAGCTTGGCCCAGTCTCTCTCATCCCTAGGAAGGAAGCAATGGCCAAAAATCTTGCCAAGAAAACTGCAGGGACTTCCCCAGGCAGCCATTGAGAATTGGACACAATTGAATAAAAAAAGAAAAAGAAAGGTGAAAACATCTAAGTTACAATATGGCTGGTAGATTTGGAACTCTGCTGTTCCTTTTGCTGTGAGGCTCTGGATGTCTGACACTAAATCCTTGTCATGCCAGAAAGTGCCACTAAAGGCAGAATATTTCTGAATGACTGTCACAAAACATAATAAGCTGGAAAGGGTTGCCATTTTTATACTTTGTTTATAGCTGCCTGATTAGCTTCTGTCAGAAACTAAATGCTGGACTTGATGGCTGTTTAATCTTAGCCAGTAAGGTTATCTATATACCACACACGATAATATGCCGTGCCCTTCTCCTTCCAAAACGGGTTTTGTATCTATGTTTCTATTTTAGGAAGCAAAAAAAGATCTTGTAACTGATAATGCTTTTTAACATCAAATATGTTGCTTAGATGAGTGGATTCTGAGCTAGATTACACAAATTCCAAAGCAATTAAAGACATTTATCAAAGATTATGGAGGATTTAAAAGGTACACAAAATGATGCAGTGGCTGGCATTTCCATTCAATAGATTTCTGTAATTCTCAGACAGATTCATTCCCGAAGGCAAGATGAATACACCATGCATTCAAGATTAAATTGTAGTAATTTCCTGATAAAACATGAAAGAATTTAGATATGCAGTTGATAGAATAGCATAATAAATTATCAACTGAAATTTCAGTAGAGCAAAGCCAAACCATTCTATTCTACTCTATGAATATATAATTCTGTTTTTAGCTATTCATAGTTCGTGGTATATTTTTCCTAGTAATGTGTTATATATTTCTGAACAAGTGAGTTTAATAAAAGCATTCAGTATCTAGAAAGGCGCTGCCCTTTTCAGAGCATACTTCCTAGAAAATTCTCGGTGTTCCTTGACAGATACATAGGAACAGGAATGAAGACATTATCTTTTATTGCAATTATCTCTGAGTTAGCCCATAGCCTTGAGCTAGCAATGAATACCTCCTCTGCAGAGGCAGCTCTATCCTCCCTGAGATGCTTATCTGGTCTCTATCGATTTTGAAAGCTGCAGTTGATACAGAACAGGATCTGTATCTCCATTGAGACTACTAGTTGTATACAATAAGATCTTCAAAGAGCTTGTTTGGGACCAATAATTCTAAAATACCTGGTCTGATATAAGAAAACACATACACTAACTGCAAAAGCATCTCTCCCAAATATATAGCTATATACAGCACAAAAACCCAAGACGAAAAGTATATTTTAAACATTTTTTTATAGGATTGCACTTGCTTGTTTCTCTTAATATATTATTTCACCATAAAATTGAAGAACAAAATACCTCGATGTGAAAGTAAGGACTAAGAAAAGTATAGCTGAAATAATGTACTTGTTCAAGACAGAAGGAACAATTTCAAAGTGTTGTCATTTTACTCAAAGAAAGAAAAACACAGGACAAACACTGTAAAACGCAAATGTCTTCTTCCAATTTTTCCCCATTAGTTAATTACTTAATTATCAAAATGCCTCACACCTTTTCAAGCCAGTAAACATCATCCATGGATTTTTGGATCATTTCCACTTCAGGAAATGTAAGGACAACAGCACTGATGAATTTCATCCACATGATGTCAGGCTTGCATGTGCCTTTCCAAGAATTCGTAAACTCTGGGAATAACATGTACCAAGTAGTGATATTGACAAAGTTCAAAATTGTTTGAAATACAAATTTATGAAGCCCCTTATCATACACCATAGTAAAATGGAGTGGCATTTCCTGTAAAAGTTCATAATTTACTCTGATTCAACTATAAATTAGGTCGTATTTATTTAGTGTTAGTAGTCAACAGAACTAACTAGCTACTGTATAGAATATGAGGAAAAAGTTTGGATTTGGCCTACTGAAATTTCAGTTGATCGTTGTTATAATATTCTATCGACTACAAATCTAAATTCTTTCTGTGTGATCGTACCTCAGTTAATAGTAAACACTTCAAGCACTTAGATAAATTCCCATTGATTGCTGTGACAGACCAGATAGTCTGGCACAATTTAGTTATTTGCTTTATCAATCACTTTTTTATTGCTTGCTCACTAAAAACATTAAATTCATTTCTAATTCCCAGTGCTCATAGAAATTCTACAGGATGTATATCCACTAGATAAAAGTCAACATTAGTGTGTCTATTTCAGGAGATAACCTTTTGAAATTCCAAGGAGCTGTTCATCAGTGTTAGTGCTGAAAATCATGCATCTGTGAAAAATAAAACAAATACTGCACCTTTAGCATATGAAAATTTGGTCTGCACCGCAGCCCACCATTTCTTATATAGACACTTTAAAAGCTATAATTATTCATCCAGTTTTTCCTTCACTGGCAATGGATATCTTTAAACCAGAGGGATATATGTAAGTGAATTCAGAGCAGCACCACTTTTTCAAAATTATTTTTACAAATTTAGAGGTGCACAATTTATGTCTAAAATTGGGATCAGAATCTGAGTCATTGAGTGAAGTGGTTGTTGAGTGAATGCCCACATGACTGCTTTACTTAATGACTGTCCTCAATCCTGGCACTCTCGGTTGTGGTTGTTAAACGGTCTCATGTTAAGTGGAGAATACCCACTGGTGCCTCAGGAAGGCCTCAAGGGTGTGTGCATGTGGGGAGACTCCGTTCAGGAGCTGGAAATCCTCCCTGTCTAATTCCAAGCAGGATTTTCAGCCCCTGATCAAACAGACACTCATACGCAGCTTCTGCTCTGCTTCCCAGGATGTGAGGCCCCAAGCCCAGAGATGACACAGCAAAATCCAACCAAGTTCAATTCTTTATTTGCTTATAGCTAATGGACAGAATGTAGCTGAACTAAAGCTCTAACTTTATAGCCTATCCTGAGAGATTCAAGGATGTGGCTACCCTGAATCTCTTCCCTGCCCCATTCAGCTCAGGTGTATACAATCCTTTAATCCAGGCCTCTCTCTAGAAAAGCCGTGTGTTGCTCAGATTCTCTCCAACTGCTCCTGCAGGTGCACATCCCATCACATCAGGCCTCACCCGCCCATCTAAGGCACCTCACCAGCAGTGGGATCGTGCCTGTTCCACTACCAGTTCGGTGATTGCACGCATGCGCACCTAACATGCGCGCGCCTAACATGCTCAGCTTTCCACACACCAGCTGATGCCTGCAGCGCCAATCAGCTGTGAGGATAAAGAAGAGAAAAGCCCAGGGGTGGGTGGGAGGGCAGATCCTTTGCTTTTCTTTTCTTTCTCCTCTCAGCTGATCATCAGAGGTTTTTTTTCTTTACTACCAGTTCGGGTAGGAATTTTTGCTACCAGTTTGGCCGAACTGGGCTGAACCAGTAGCATACCACTACTGCGCCTCACACTCCTTAACTTACTACACTTCTTCTTCACTTTCTGTTTAGATTTAAGTTCTATCTTGTCTCTGGGGGCTGGCTGAAAGAGCTGCCTGCTGAAGGATTTTAGCTCCTCTCAGTGCATGGAAGGGAATTCTTTCAGTGGGTGCAGGAATGGAGGCGAAACCTTCATGAAGGAGTTCAGCTCCCCCGAAAGAGGAGAGGGCAGCAGCAGCTTACAATCTTCCCTGCTGGGTTTCCCACTGAGGGGGGGGAAAGCAGAAAAGACTGCAAAGGGGGCTCACATGATCTTGAAGTGTTTGACAGCTGGCTGTAAGTGTGAACAAGGTTTTTAGCACCCAGAGTGCAATGATGTGACTGCAGGGGTGATGTTGCATCATTAAATGAATGGTAGGTCATTGACTACCCATAAGCAGTGGAGATAAGGAATGTTTTTATGGTGAAAAGGATATGCTGGCATACAGACAGAACGGGACACAAGGAGGTAGGAGACAATGGACTTTATGCATATCTTATGAATTTATGCATATCTACTTTCAGGAGTTCAATGGGATTTCCTCTACGGCAAATGTGTAGAGAAAGTCACTTAAACACAGGAAGAGACTTGGCAACTATCTACGGCTGCTTCGGCTAGGAACCAGCAAACAAATAATCCAGCTACTGTGTAATTTACAACATAACCTTACGCAAGTTTAGACACAAGATGCAAGTAGGTGAAGCATCAAAATAAAATAAAAAGACCAAGCCCCACAAACCAAACAGCATATTGAGGAAAGGCCAGAAGTACTGAAAACCAGAAGTTTTGTTCTGATTTGACCTGATAGGTTATCAACCTGAGTTTGACTTTGAGTTCTAAAACCAAAGTTCTTGTCTGTTATCCATCACACTGGTCGGATAAAAAAAACACTCATGAATTGGTCCCCTATCCACATGGCCAACTAGCTGCAGAGACAACTGCAAGCAGCCAAAGGGAGAGCCAGGTGGGCAGGTGAGTGTGTGTGTGGGCAGAACGCAGAGTGGCAATGCAATGGGGGTTTTCCATTTTCACACACACACACACACACTGCTGTTGCTACCACACTGAGTTCCGTTTGGCGGTGGCAATGGTAGGCAGGGTGGATGGTGGGGATCCAGCAGCAGTCAGGAGCATCCCATTTTCACACCCACCATCGCCATTGACACTCCAAGCCCTGGGCCACCCACGGCGAGTTGTCCCCGTGGTGAGTAGACTGTGTGGAGTTGTGGTGATGGGCTGGCCACACCGAGTTGTCCCATTCTGACTTCCTTGTGCCAAGAGTGTAATCATTTTGATTTCTGTATGCTCCATTTGTTTTAACAATGTAAAATAAGTGGATTTCCAAAAACTCCTTGTTCTCCTGCTTTATTTCTTATTCCAAGATGATATAGTTCAGGCTTTCCGCCTTACTGTTTCCAACTTTGGGATTCTCAGCTCTGGTCACAACAGCACATCTTGTTGCTTGCATGTTCTATTGAATTTCAGATTGAGCTTGCCCATAAAACTCATCAACCTCCTCTTCTTCTGCATTAGTGGTTGGAGCATGACCTTGGATAATTGTCATATTAAAGGATTGTCTGCAAAGTCTAATTATATTATTTGGTCACTGGCTACATTGTGGTTAAGTACTATATTGGCTATATCCTTCCTGACACAGTTCCTTCTTGTGTTTCCTGTTCTGAGAAGTAAACAATGCAGTCCTCTGTCTGAACATGTTCGGTTGCATTCCATCTCAATTTGCTTATGCCTAAGATGTCAATGTACATTTGATACATATCATCTTTTGCTTTCTGGATCATTGTCATGTTTGGGTTTTTTACATTCCATGTTACCCCTTTAATGCTCCCTTTGCACATTCAGATTTTCTTTTCTTGAATGGCACTGTCAGCAACTAGATATCCGAAAGGCTTTAATCTAGCCATGTCACAAATACCATTAGTGCTCCAAAAGCATCTTCCTCAACATCTCGTTGAGGGCCATCTGTCCTGAGGGGCCCATCATCTGGCACTATATCATCAATCACTTTATACTATTTATCCATGTAGTTTTATTAATAACACACAAAAGTGGTTTACCATTGCCTTCTCTCGCATAGTATAAAGTGATGCCTTTGTCATTGTCACTAAAGTGATCATCCATCTTCAGCATCTTCATTTATCGATGCAGTCCAATATAGGTATCTGACTGCTTTAGCTAGGCATGCCTTGAGTAACTGATAATAGTATATACACTTCTGGTATATTTTCACCATTCTTATTCATCCCTTCCAAGAACACTCACAGTAGGGCAGTATAGCACAACTTGGAAGGTCCTAAAAATAGCAGATGGAATTGTACAGTTTACATTCCCAAAATTTACCCATATGGTATGGCAGTAGTATTATCATTGATTATCTGTTATCTTCTTCACTTCCCCTTCTTTTTTTAAATGTTATTTTTATTAAGCAATTTTCCTCATTTTATAACACCATTTTCATTCTTTACAACTTTTTGGTATCGGTATACATATGCTTTACACATATTTGTGTGTGTGTGTGTGTGTGTATGTGTATGTATACATACATACATACATACATATATATGGTATTTAGGTTTCTTCGGGTATTTTCCCACGTAATAGTTGTGCTTTTATAGTGACGTTTCGGCAGAATCCCATCTGCCATCTTCAGACTTGTGTATTGGGTTCTTTATTAATCATGTGTTTCAGGCTTGGCAGCCTTTGACAGTTTGAATTTGGTTCTGGCCCTGTGTTTTATTTGAATGGCCCTCTTTTCATCCCTATTGGCTGGGAGTCTAGGTCTATGTTCATTGGTGCTCGAGTTGAACACAGCAACTCGAGCACCAATGAACACAGACCTAGACTATATATATATATATATATATATATATATATATATATATATATATATATATATTTGTTTTCATAGATTTTCACGGGTAAGGTATGTAGGTCTTGGTGGTCTGTAAGATTGAGAATACCTTGAAATCTCATCCTTCATCTTCAGGCTGGTGTCTTCAGCTTCGTTCTTCTGGGAGAAGCTGAAGACACCAGCCTGAAGATGACGGATGAGATTTTCAAACGCTGCCAAGGTATTTCAATCTTACACGGACAAGAATACACCAAGACTACTATATATATATATATATATATATATATATATATATATATATATATATTCCTTTTTATATATTGTTTCACTGTAATATCTTTAAATCTACTGTTTAACCAATTATACCATGTGCTCCAAACCAAATAATATTTGGTTTCTCCTCTGTCTTTTACTTCCATTGTCAGCCTATCCATTTCCCTTCTTATTGGGATGATCATGATCATGATGGTTCTGTTGATTTTCATGTATGCTGAGAGCTTCTACACTGGAGACAAATTCTTTGTGTGTCTAATCACACTTGGCCAAACAAAGCATTTCTATTCTATTCTATTCTATTCTATTCTATTCTATTCTATTCTTTTTTTAAACAAGTTTTATTCAATTTTTAACAGTTCAAATAAGGCTCTTTTCAGTAGACAGCATATTCCCTGGTCATCACTTTTACATGCAAATATGACAATAGTTCTATATTCATTTTTGACATTTAACTTCCTATTTTATCCCATTTTTACTTCCATTCCGTTTTTTGGCAAACAAAGGGCCAAACAAATTAATCCTAGTCTCAAATCTTAATCTCAATCTGTATAACCCCCCCCCCCATTTCATTTCAAATTAGTTGTAAATATTTTTTAAACATTTATATATCTTAAAATAACAATATGTTTGCCCATCATATAGAAAATAAAGTTTGTCCATATCTATCCTTTAACTATCTTCACATTGTTAATACTCTTATCATTTACATATTTCTTTTATCCGTCAGATTTGCCCTTTCATCACATATTCTCTCCATAATTCTAAATCAATACAAGCTTTAACACAAAAAGAATAAAAGAAAACCTAGACTTGCCCCCCTTTACTACTTTGAAAGTGACACCTCAGTGGTTAACATATTAACATAGTAATAATCATTCCCTTTAAAGCAAAAGATAGAATAAAAGAAAAAGAGAAAAGAAAAGCTACATAACATTATATCTCTTTTCAATCGGGTTCTGCAACACATATCCCCTAAAATTTGTTTATAGTTCCAAAATAATAGTAAAAATAACTAACCTTGGTTACTGACAAATCTGGTTTTAAACATCTTCAAAAATCATTTCATTAATTCAATTTATCTAATCAACATTTACCTTTTTTATAAATAAAAGTAAAAGTGTAACCTTCATCTAATAAAAATTGTCAGTAACCCCTCTATTGTTTTACAGTTTTATGATTACAATATATTCTTATTACCCCTCTTCTCCATGCAGAACCCCCCTTCTTAATACATTAACCATTATCTCTATGTAAACGAGTTTCTTTCTTCATTATATAATTCCCATATTTCTCTATCTTCTGCTCTTGTTTCTTGTTCCCTCTCCTCCCTTTTATCCTGCTATATCCCTTCTCCATCCAATTTGAATCCCTCTCTCTCTCTTTGCCTTTCTGCTCCTTTTCTTCTGGACCTTTCTAGCATGCCTAATTTCATAAATGTTCCCCTTTTTAATTACTTTCTTAGGTTTCGTTTTTTTAACCACCCTTCCTTTCCCTTTTATTTGTATTAATCTTTGTGTTAATTGTCTCTTTAAAATGGCTTTCCCTTGTGCTGGCTCCTCCCTTTCCAAGATTCCTTCTTCTTGTTCTTTGTTCGCCATTTCCATGCCCATGTCTTCTGCAAATTAGTTCAGTCACTTCCTGTAGCAGTTCTTTCATACTTTTAAATTCCATTTTAATTCCTTGGATGGCCACCAAAGTTTTTATTTTCCTTATTTCTTCTTCTTTAAATTTTCTAAGATCTTAGCCCAAGTCCAGAGTCTATATCAATATCACCAACTAATCCAGCAGTCTGTCTTTTATTTTAATTCAAACTTTCACCTTCTATGGATCTTGCTTTTTGTTTCAGTGTCTCTTTAAAATTGTAACAACTCCAATTCACAAAGGAACAAGATATTTTCCTTCTTCTTTAAATTCCAATTTTTATCCACAAAGTGGCACTTTCTGTTACACGAAATCTTCTCCCTTTCCTTTTATTTTAATATTCAGGATTTTTCGAGCCCCAAACTTAAGTTCTTACGCTTCTTCCTTTCCGGTTTGAAGCCCTTATAGCTGTCAAAGATATTTTACTTATTATTTTTCCTTCACTTGACACTGCGCCGCTTCTTCTTCTTTTTTTAAAAACTCATCTTTATCTTAATCCCAGGGTGCCTTTGTTGATCTTACCATCCGATACTCCCGGTTCCTCTGCTGTCAACTTCTTTCTTTCCTCCTGCACCGATCTTAGTCCAGTTGAGACCTTCTCTTCGAGGTGGCCATATTGACCACCGCTTCTTGTCGTCTTTGGAGGGAAAAGACCAGACCCAAAAGGGGGGAGATGCGGCTCCCCTCACTCTGGCTGGCAGCTTTCCCTTTCTCCGCCGCCCCTCTGAGGCAGCTTCAGCCCCGAGCTGTAAGGATCGGAGCTCTCCAACGCAAGAGCTGGGCTGCGGTCGCAGACGATTGCAAACCGCTGCCCGTTAGCGAGAAGGCTCAACCCAGAAGTCCTATTCTATTCTATTCTATTCTATTCTATTCTATCCCATTCCATCCCATCAAATTTAAAAGACTGACATAAACTAATCTCAAAACTAGTCAGTCTTTTGAGGCAATCCATACAAAAAGCACAAGTAGAAGTACCAGCTCCATTTTTATTGAGAGATTATATTTATATAATCTTGTCCATTGGTGGACTTAATTGCTGTTTGTATGACAGTTGCCTAGTCTGCAGCTGTTTTTTTCTAGGATTGGGATTAGGATTAGGGTTAACAATCATCTTTTTCCCAAGGTAATGTAATGCCTCACTCTTTCAGGAATTGTTACTTACAACAACATTCATAACAACATCCTTAGACGATATGCTGGTAACAGTCCACATAACATATTATAATGAAACCAGACTCAACTGTTACTGCATTTTGACAGCATACTATGAAAGATTCCCTGGGAAACTAAAAAAATTAAATTTAGGACAAATGGAGCTTGCAGGCTGCACTCTCTTCTGTTTTATTGGCACCTGGGGGAAAGATAATAAACCTGACTTCATTGTTTGCACTAGCTTTGCTCAAACTGTGGATCTCTTTATTGAGTGATTATGGATATTAGTAAGCTAGTAAGATGTATTTCTCCTGCTTCCTCTACTTTAGCATGTACAGGGCAACAATTTCAACAATTTGTTTTTTTGTTTATCAAATATACATATTTGTTATTTCTAAATGTACCAGTTTGTGAGCTATTCCCTTGTGCATTAGGTACAATATGTTCAGTACACACATAGCAAGTTCAAGAGAAGGATGGCACTGAGACGGTGTTTATGTATTTTTTCCAGAAGGCCAATTCTCAGTGATAGGAAATTGCTGGTAAAGCAACAACATGATTAGCATGTTGAAGTCATCAACCAGAATCGATAAGATGTTAAAATGAAGTGATAAAAAATAAAGCTGTCTAAAAAGTCCTCCGATGATCTCTCTGTACAGTTTTGAAACAAAAAGAATATAAATTCTCCTACATGGGATTGCCTTTTCAGAATAGTTTTGGAAAAACATCTGATGCAAAAACCCCAAGAAATATGTTGTTAACTCTAACTAATACCAATAGCAATAGCATTTAGAGTTATATACTGCCCCATATTGCTTTACAGCATTCTCTGGGCAGTTTACAATGTCAGCATTATTTGCATATTGCCCCCACAATCTAGATCCTCATAACAAAAATGATCACAATCTTGCAGTCATGTTCTTAGTGATGGGATGGTGGGGTTGCTTTTATTGTGTAGCATAATTGATTCTTTCTTGACAGCTTCTCTAAATCACTGGAATGACATCAAAAGAAAGATGCCATGGATGCAGTATTCAACACTGCAGCAATGTTCAAAAGGTTGCCTCATGGCATAATCAACCTCAATAACACTTTCAGTGGATTATAACCCACAGCTACATAGGGAAATGACTGTTTCTTAAAATAAAGCCACCGTATGTGTTACACTTCAATTTCTATAATTGCCATAGCATGGACAACATAACTATATCTACTGGGAAATACAGAGGACGAATTAATGTGAAGAGACCAATTTGCTGAAGTCTTAAATTTACTGAATGTTAGAATGTTGTTTTCCTGTAGCTCAATGCACACAAAGATTCCTATAGCAGACAGGGCATTCATTATCAACCTTGGTTGTGTTTTTAAAGATCCTTTCATGTGGCTAGATTTGCAAATTTTATTAAAGGTTAGTTGCTTCCCCAAAGTGTAGTTTTTACAAAAGAGAAAGTTGGTTATGTTTTCAGTAACAGCACTTAGGGAAGAAGAACAGAAATGAAACATATCCACTGATCCAAACACGGGATCAGCACTATTAAGCTGGACAGTTCTTATCATATATCTGGAGACAAATGCAAGAGCAATCCCCCATACTGCAGTTTGTCATTGACCACATGGAGAGTCAAACCAGTGGGCGATTTGCACAAAGAAATTTGTTTGTCATGCATCACTCACACTCAGTGGATTAAAACAATGATTGCATTATGGTATATGATTACACAGAACTCCCCTCACAAGGAAACACTGCCATAGTAGTATTGAGCAGTATGCTTTCACTGTCATGAATTATTGTGAAGACTCATTCTCTGCTCCAGGGAACATTAGTGAATGAATTTTATACTTGCAACCCTTTAGTTTAACTTTACAGCATTTTGTTTGAAGTCCTAAGGGGCCTTATGGGAGGCCTGCAATTTGTATGTTGAGTCTCACTCTTTTTGCTTTCTGTCTTTTCTTTATGATATTTTATATTTGTCATCTTTCCTGAATAATTCTTCTGAACCTACGAACCAGTCCAACTTCAGATGTATCTCTTTGCATAAAAATTATCTCAGAAAGGGTTGAAGTGCATGCAAATTTTAGATGAACTTTCTGTGCTTGCCATATTGTTCTCTGTGACCCTCATGCTCCAATGAATCTTGGCTTTGATATCACAACATCTCAGCATTTTTTCTTCATTAACATCTACCAACCTTCCTTTGATATCTGCCTTCTCATTGCTCCCAAAGTGAAGATAACATTTCAGAAGTGGCTCCTTTTTACAAAGGAAGATTTTGCTACAAGTTATTCCTGAAAGATACTACTTTTTAGTTACATACAGAGACTCAGACAGACACACAGACACAAGCATAGTTTGTAAAAAGAGCAGTCTCTGCTTGTCATAATAACCATCTTTTCACACTGAGTTCACCTTGATAATAGCTGTCACTGTTGGCGCAAAATAGGAATCTGATCGCAGTAGCTTCCAACCAGTCAAACCTGAGAGTTGTATCGACCAATAAATTGGCATGAGAAAAAGTAACCAAGGCGAACTCTAGTTTGTGTTGGCAGTGTTGCGATTTATTCATAAATTCCCCTTAACATAAAGTTGTGTATGAAAAATATCTGCATTATCTTTCTGAATTGCTGTTGTCAGACAATATTACTGTCTAATTAATAACTATTAATTGGATAACTTGGATAACTCCAAAGGTATCTGGAGATAGCTCAAAAAGGTGTTTTTAATGCTCACCTTTTACTATGTGTAGATGTTCTGCTTGAGCACAGTGTAAAAGAAGAGGGCTGATGTCCCAAAGAATTGAAATCTAGCCCCTTGTGCCTGTCCCCACTTTAATTTAATCCAGGATTGTGCTTTCTATAGTGATCTATGGGGAACCTCTAGCCCATATCAATAAACATTTAACATAAAAGCCTCCCTTGCTGTTGTTGTCCTGCAATTGATATTCATATTTCCCATCTGGACCAAAGGGCTGTCATCTAATAGCCGTAATTCAAGGCTGTAACTCACTTTCTCATTGAATAAAATTCTGGTTGTTGTTGTTTTTTTTACACTTTGGTCCTTTCTGTTTGTGTAAGGGAAATGAAAGGCAGCTTTGTCCAGAGGTGCAGCTGCTATTGGAGATAAAATATGTCCAGTCCTGGCCCTCCCATTAGGCATGGTATCTAATGAGGCGGTTGTTATGTGTTGAACACTTGACATGGTTGTTGAAGGGGGAGAGGGGCCCAGAGGACCAACATACTTGTATCAGACATTGGGTACAAGGGCAGGGTTGGCATCATGACATGCCTGTGCTGATATTTTGACCCAATTTTAATTTTCCATGGTCATCTGCAATGATGGGTTTCTCTTTACTTGTCACTGTTTCATGGCCAAAACAAAAAACAAAAAACCAGAAGAAGCCCAGTAGCATTTTTTCTGACTAAGAAATATTATTAAAAGGAATAAACTTTGGTGATCTGCTCTGATATTTTGCCACAACAGGCTAACATGGGTCTCATCTTACATGCACATCTTACAAGTAAGAAGCTTAAGTCAACATTTAAGTAAGAAATTGAATTGGCTGTTATATATGGAATAAGAAAGGGCAACTTTTTACTTTTTGCTTTGGGCAACAAAATGTTGAGGTCTTGGGGGACAATTAAGCACTAATTTTTCTACACTAGAGTGCTTTCCTGGCAGAACTCTCTGCGGAGTAAGATATTGTTTCTAATAATGTTGGGAATATTCAGGAAAATAAATAATAGCATTTGAAAGGAGGAATTGTGGAACAGCTGCAACTAAACATTCAGAATACAGCAAAGAACTCAGAGTGAGAAAGGTCCAGGGTCCAATCTCTAGGTAGGAACTAGGGAAAAAAATAGGCCTGAAATCCTAGACAACAACTCTCAATCAATAGCCAGCTTAGTTCATAAGACTATGCCATCATATAATTGGTTTGATTTTGGATTAACATAGCACATAAACCAAACTCATTATTAATCGGACCATGTGCTAAATCTAGACATTGATCATAATATTGAGCTACACAGATCAATGACAGGTGGTTTATATATTATCCCCTTATTTAGGAAACAAGTATTCTTGAATAGTTACCTACTTCTAAAATAGGATAAGATATTTACCTACTTCTAAAATAGGATAAGATATTTATCCGAGAAGCGTAGAATCTTCCAATATATATGTTGATGAAAAAGGGATGACAAACAAAAAGATGACTGTATGTATATATAAGGTAAAGGTTTCCCTGTTCACCCATGTCTGACTTTAGGTGACATGCTCATCTCCATTCTTGGCCAAAGGAGCCAGCAGTGTCCGAAGACAATTTCCCCGGTATGTGGCCAGAGTGACTATATGTCAAAGGTGCACAGAATGCTGTTACCTTCCCACTGAAGTGGTACCTATTTATTTACTTGGATTTGCATACTTTCAATTTACTAGATGAGCAGGGTTATATATGGATAACCCTTACGATGTATAATGTAATATATATACAGTATAATAATGATGTAATATAATGATAATAATGTAATGTAATAATATAATAACAATGTAATGTATAATAAATAAACGAACACCAATTGCCCAGTGTGCTCCCACAGACGGGGCCTCCTGGGGGTACCGTCAGCTAAACACTGTCGGCTGGCAACCCCTAGGGGGAGGGCCTTCTCTGTGGGAGCGCCCACCCTCTGGAACCAGTTACCCCTGGAATTGCACCTGGCCCCTGATCTCCGCTCCTTCCGCCGTGACCTTAAAACATGGTTATTTTTACAATCTGGCCTGGACTGACAGGGGATCGGGGTTTTAACTTGGAATGTTTATTTGGCTGTAATTTAATATTTTTTAAATTGTTTTAATTTTTGTATTGTTCATTTTTATGTACGCTGCCCTGAGTCCTTTGGGAGAGAGGGCGGCCTATAAGTCCAAATAAACTAAACTAAACTAATTATATATATATGTAAGGAAATGCAAAAGAGCTGAGTGTAGCATACAATGTACCAACCTTTGGTTCACCAAAAATCTACTATCTGTATATGTATTCATATGTATGCACATTTCACACAAAACAGCATGCATATTTATTGAACCACCGATGTCTAGTAAACTTTCTATACATCAACTTTCAGGGCTTTTTCGAAAGAAAATATTGCTACGCCCCTTTTCTTTTCCTGGCATGCCTTTCCTTTTTTTAAGAAAATCTTTTCATCACTGTCCTGTTTAGCTTTAGGGTTCAAATAGGCATCCCTGAGTCATTCTTGATGCAACTTACTTTGTAAACTGAATCAGACGAACAACTCTAATTGCAAGACTAGAAAGGGCAGTTTTCCAGGAAATGTACATCCTGTTCCTATACATAACTGACTATATAAGATCTTGGAACTATTCCAGTTGCAGTTCTCAGTGTTTAGCAGGTGGAAATATTCAATTTTCTCAAAGGTATAGCCAGCATGTATCATTTTTATTTAGTTTCTACCTCATTTTTATAATGTGAAAACAAGGAAGAAAATGTCAGTTGATAGTGTCAATTGCTTTGAACATCTCCCACAGGCCTTAAAAAAGTGCACGATCCTATTTTCCCTTATATGTAATTGGTTAGAAAAAATATTGAAATTAGGTCTGGAATCCTGAGAGAGTTGCCTCTTCAGTTTAGAAGAGCTCCACTGGCAGCCAGATCCCCCAGATTTTCATTCCAGAGGAAAACAGTGAATCTTTCATTCATTTCAGTGACAGCTTTCCATATAAAACATACATAAATGGGATTCCAGTTGAAGTAGCTGAGGAAGCCCAGCATGACACAGTGTGGCGAACTGAAGGTTTCTTTCCTAATGACCAGGTGGCATATCTGGTGACCCATTGCCTGCTTTTAGAAGTTAAGCAGGGCCAGGCCTGGCTTAGACTTGGATGGTTGGAATCAATTGTGGTTTAAGTCAAAGACTACCTGTACAGATAAGACTACATGGATACATGTTTTAAGTCATTGGGAAACAAGCTTTACTCAAAAGAGTTTGACTTTATTATGGTATACAGGACAGGGACACAGCCCATGGTGAAATATTCCTTTTCTCACAAAGAAAATATTCTTTTTCTCCCACTCTAACTCAGAGCAATCAATTGTTTTCCATTTGAATATAATCCCTCATATGTCACTAGGACTCATATTAAAATTAAAATTGTTCCGGCACTGGCAAACCAAATATCATTTTGAAGTGCTACAGCGGACAGAAAATTGTCATTTGAACAGACTTCTGGGGAGGGTATAAAGAACTGAAAGAGCAGAAATGATGACTGCAGCAAAGACTGAAGAACTAGAGCAAGGCTCTTCAAACTTGGCAAGTTTAAGACTGGTGGACTTCAACTCCCAGAATTCCTGAGCTAACATGATTGGAGAATGAATTCTGGGAGTTGAAGTCCACAAGTCTTCTAAGCTGTCAAGTTTGAAGACCTCTGAAATAGACTGCTTCCTTGGAACCTTCCAGATAAAAAGAGGCTGGGAGATTGCCCACATGTGCCTCAGATGGTTGCCCCTCACAGGGAGACTCCAAGACAGCAGCTTTCATGGGTTTGAATGCCTGGAAATGAAGGAAAGCCATCATGTTTACAGTCATAGTGGAGCTTTTTGAAGGACACTGGATTTGTTAATCTCACTTTCTAATCACTTTTGGAAATTGCCTAATTAATTATCTCAAGGCTACTGTATTTAGAGATCATCAGAACAAGAAGTTTGAGGTGCCACCTGTGAGTTTACCTTTATTCTTGAACAAAAGAAAAATTAAGTTTAAGCTTAGAAATTTAAAGAATTGAAAATCAGTGGCAAAAAGCTAAACAAGGTTTTAATCCAAGAAAGTTATAAACAAATTAAGGGACCAGACAAATTTGGAATGTTTGGGCTTTTACTATAAGGTCTTGGAAATAATTATATAAACAAACACTATTTATGGGAAATAAAATTTTTTGTTTATCCTAAGTCATAACAGAAATTTGAGACTTTAAGATTTCAGAAATTGGATGCTAGAAGGATCTAACAATCCCAGGCAGAAAAGGGAAAGGGGAAAAAGCATGAAAACTTGTCTTTTGTTTTTGGTTGATATGGCTTTTGGAAATTTAAATAAAATATTATGTCATTTGAAATACTCCAGGAGATTAGTGAAAAATGAGGTTAAAATTAACAGATACTAGACAACCTATGGCCCAGAGGTGGTATTCAGCAGGTTATAACTAGTTCTGGAGAATCAATAGCAGAAATTTTGAGCAGCAAATACCACCTCTGACTGGAGATTTTACAGTATCCTTCCCCTGCCATGCCCACCAAGCCATGCCCACAGAACCAGTAGTAAAAAAATTTGAATCCCACTACTGCTATGGCCCATTGGATAAAACTGTCAATATTTACTTCCCTAAAATGATAAACAAAATCATCACAGGCATGCAAAAATGCAAGTAATTTCTGACTTCCTGATAGCTTCCCCACTGACTTTGCCAGTGGGAAATTGGAGGGAACATCAAAAATCATGATCATGTGATAGCAGCTTACTACAGCAGCATTGTAGCAGTCATAGGTTGTGATATAACTGGTCTGAAGACCCTTGAAATTTCAATTCCACAGGAGTAAAGGATTCCAGATTTGGGACACAATCTTTAAGTTACCACATTTGAAATGCTTGATTCAAAAATTATTACCCAATGAGGCATCATTTCAGCTAACACTAAGAGTTTAGTAGTATATAGTAAAGCCAGGATGTCTGCTTCTATGATAGACAATGTCCAAAGATCTTAGCAAAGGAATGACAGGTGTGAAATAAATTTTACGTAATGTACAACTACTGGATGATAAAAAAAACGTGGATTATAAAGCAGAGATTTTAAGATTAAAGTGGAAGTACAAATTATAACCCATGAGGATGACATAGACAAAGATTTCTGGTGGGGGTGGGGATTACAAAAATGTTTTGCTAAAGTCCCAAAGAAGCCTTTAGGATGAGGGGAAAAATCTTGATGACATATCAAATTCTATGGAAACAGCTGAACAAATTAAAGATCGAGATTGTCAGAAGTAAAAGGAAGGAATTTAAAGTTGGTTTGTTTAACCAAGATTAAAATAAGACATGTTTCTGTAAAGTTTTGGGAACCTTCATGGACTTTTTGCTGACACCAGGAAAAGTTGTTGGTTTATGGATTTGCATAAAGATAAAATATGGGTTATAGGAAAAAGAGATATTTATCTATAACCTTATGGGGGGTGAAGAGTTATTAAGTTATTTTCTACTTGTTGGGTTGAAGATTGGAAGCTACTTCTTTAAAAAAAATTTCCTTGTTTTTAGTTTCTTCTTTTTCTTCTTTTCTTTTTCTTTCCTTATTATTCTTTCCTTATTATTATTATTATTATTATTATTATTATTATTTTAATTATTTTAATTTTTAAATACTCTGTAGTGTGATTGTGATGTGGTGTTTGGGACACTGTGCTGGAGTAGCTTTCAAATTTCATTGTATTTGTAGAATGCAAGACAATAAAGGTATTCTATCTATTCTATTACATTCTATCTCTTTTTCTCTTTGAGTTTTGTTTGTGCTTTTACTATTGTAATTAATTTTTTCATATTTTCTAAAAGAAACTGTCAATTGAACAGAAGGAAATAAAATCCTACTGTTTGGGAAATGTCTCTGTGGTATGTCTGAAAAAGTAAAATAAACTGACCAAAATCTATATTTATCTGGATTTGATTGCAGTCCTATCCACATTTACCGGCTAAAAATTACACTGTTTACTTTGTTTCAATCTGTCACATGAGTGGAAAATAAAGGATTAATTCTTTGTGCAATTTTGTTAATAAATATCTAAGTACGCATGCTGATTCATAATTTACAGTATACACCAGAAAACATTTATTTTATTTTCCTCCCATTATTGAGGCTGAACAATTTCATCCTGCCTTTCTCATATGGCAATATGGCATGATATGAATCTCAAACAACATTTATTACTGCAAACTGCTATTATTAGTAGCACACTAATAACATTATCTAATATTTCCAAAGGTCACAATGCTTTCTGGCCCTGACATTTTCAAATCTGGCATGTTTGACTTGTTATACTGCTGTGTTGTTGTTGTTATGCCCTATTCAGTCATAAACAATTCCTGGTAACTCGATGGATTAAAATCCTCAAAGACATCCTGTTTCTAACTGTATTGCACAATTCTTGCAGTTGCATTTCTGTGACTCGTGTTCCATCTATCTACCACCTGCATTGTCAACTTCTCCTCCCTCCTTCAACCTTGACCAGTATTTTTATCTTTTCCACGGGTGCATTGTTTCTTTAATGAGCATTCTGGATTGATTTCATCTAGAACTGAACGGTTGGTCTTCTTGGTTGTCCAAAAAAATGCAAAGCAGACTTGTCCAGCATCAGAGCTCAAAGACGCTCTTTCTCTTGCTCTTGGGCAGAGTGCATCCCTCACATCATACATCATGATACACGTTCTGGCTTGTGTCTTGATTGAAATGTTTGTCTTTCATGAATTTCCCAATGCCTTTTTGCCCACTGCTCCTTATCTCTGAAGCTTTTCTGCAAATCTGCCATTCTTCTCAATTTTGGACCTAGAGAACTGTAGCTGTCAACTACTTCCATTGTTGTCTATCTTAAATTTTTTTACAATGGACATAAACCGGGGTTTCTTGATGTTCAAGGAAAGCCTGATTTTCCCCTCTTCTGGTTTTATTTTTAGAATGATTGTTATTCTGTCCCTGACCGGATTACATTAATTACATTACATATGAATATACCTATGTTTGGGGACAATAACCACTGCTTCATTTTTTTTTTGCAGTGAGTTTCATTTCCAGAATAGACACATTTGAATGTCTCAATGCTGACCATTTTAAACCACTTACTCCTAGAATTTCTATCCCAGTTCAGGTCATTTCTGCTTTAACCCCATCCAATTCTCTTTGGTTCATACTGTAGGTGTTCCATGTTCTCATCCGAACTGTTTTAATAACCCTTCAGCTTTTTTTTTTTATTCTGCCAACATCAGCACCTGGACTTCCCCAAACCTTTGATCCATTCACGTCATGCTGCCTTGATAAAAATATTTGTCTTCTCCAGTAGCCAAATAGTTACCTCCAGACTGGGAAGTCTCATCTTTTGGCAACCCAACATTCTGTCTTGGCATAATGAACATTTTCCCATTAGTTTTGGCATATGTGAAGAAATAATTTGACATTTGTCTCATGGTGTTTCAGTTCAGAGAGTTGCTACAACCTTACTATGGCTTCCTTGTGATGAGCCCATCTGATGTATTTCATCTTCTCTAATGCTAGTGGTGATTGGACCACTCTCTGCATCAAGGAAGAGGGGTTTGGGCTTTTAACATAGTCCATACACATCTTGCCACACACCCATCTTTGGATTTCTGTGGCATTTTGTAGAACTGCCTTATGCCAGACTTTACCACATCCTGCTGACACTGCCACTCATGGATTGTGATCATCATATCCTGCTTATGTCACAGATTATAGAATAGTGATGATAGAATATAAAACAACAGAGTTGGAAGAAACCTTGAAGGTCTTTTAGTCCAACCCTCTGCTTGAGCAGATGTTATACCATTCCAGACTAATGGTTGTTCAATCTCTTCTTGAAAATCTCCAGTGGTGGAGCAACTTCTGGAGGCAAGCCATTCTACTGATTAATGTGCTCGCTGTTAAGAAATTTCTCCTTAATTCTAGATTGGATCTCTCTTTAAAGAGCTTCCACCCTTTAGTACTTCTCCTGCCCTCTGGTGCTTTGAAGAATAGGTCAGTCCACTCTTTTCTGTGGCAGCTCCTCAATTATTGAAATACTGCTATCATGTCACCCCTAGTCCTTCTCTTGCTGAAGGCATCAATGCTTCTTTGTGATTTTTAATAGTCTCAGCCACAGCTTTTAAAGTTCAGTGAACTGGAGTCATTATCTCCATATCTGCAGGCTCTCTGACTATCTTCCATTTATGGACACACTGCAGTTCCTTGAGCTAAGGCACCAGGTCTGTTGGACCATACTTTCCATTATGGGGTATATATTGCACTAAACCATATTCATCAGGATTGAGTTATTTCTTAGGAAGCTGTTGGATAGGTCAGTTCTATAAACTGTGGAGTAGTTTTCTGTGCTACAATTTTAGCCTCCAAGCTATATGGGTAGAAAGATGGAAATAAAAGAAATTGAAATAGGAAGAGGAGGTTGAAAAAGTAACATATCCCGTCTCTTCTCTCATCTGTCAACCTACATTAACCTGCTGCATTACCAGCCTTGGCCATAAATTTAAAATGGGATGGCTACAATAAACATTTGTATTGTATTGGTACTGAATATTTTACATTTGTCTGAGACTATATTTAGTGTGCAGTTTCTATTTTTTTATCACCAAATATTTATTCATCTTTATCCTTGCTTTTTCCCTCCACCATATGTCCTTTATTATTAATTGATTCTTTTTAAAAATAATTTCCTTTTCATCACATTCCACTCAGCTGTAAACACTGTAATCATCAGTTTATTTCTTTCCATTATGTACACTGACGCAATGATTGTTGACTTGCACCTGTAATGAACAGAAATGAAAGTACATCCCTTTGCCTACAGCCTGAGACTATATTTTTGTTTGGCATTCTTTCTTTGCCTTTTCTATGAATTACAACTTTTTTCTGTCTTCTTTTTTTTCTTTGAAAGGCATTTAAACGCATTCTATACATTTACCATGATCATTATTGGGTTTTAAATGATACAGACCAGAGCTGAAAAGAAATAGAACAGTGTTTTTTTTTAATTGAAATATGCTATTGTTGATTTATTTTAAAAAAAAAACCAGGAAAAAATAAAAACAAAGGAGAAAATGATTTTATTCAATCGTTTTCAGGAATGGAATTATATTCATTTTTATGAGTTTGAGTTTATTTGGAACAGAGCATCAAATCCTATTCACTGTTTGTGCTGTCCAGACAGTTTAGAGTTAATGAGATTTGGGATAGGTAGTTAGGAATTGAGAGCTGTCCCCTTAAGGGAATGCATCATGGTAAATGTAGTTAAGGTATCCTGGGAAATGTAGTCCATGTCATGTGGTCACATCTGTAATCCTGATTGGTCACTAAATTGACCCTTGTTGGGTTGGGGGAGGCTCCCTCATTCTAGCCTGAATCTTATACCATGCAGTCGCTACAATCATCATCACGGTCATCATCAAGGGGATGAGAGTTTAATATCTTTCTACACCACAATTCAGATATGCAAAGGATTGGACATTAAGAAGAACATCGTCATAAATGTGAGTTGACAGGATGCCTGATGAACCAATAAAAAAGACTTTGTATAGATACTTTGTGGAGTTGCTCTGTCTGCTTTATACCCATCCAGAGTGTAATAAGCAGAACACTGTTTCTATTCTGATTTGATTTTGTTTTCACTATCTTGAAAAAGGCAAAGGCAAACTGGAAGTAAAATTTAGACTTTATTAATTCATATATCACCATAAGCCCTAATGTAGTTTTTTTAAAGAATGTTGTATATAAGACAAATTCTTACTTCTGAATGTGCATCAGCAGCCAAAAAAGCCAATGCAATCCTAAATTGCATTCACAGAGGGATTGAATCAAGATCACGTGAGCTACTAGTACCATTCTATAAAGCCTTAGTAAGGTCATACCTAGAGTACTGCAGCCAGTTTTGGTCACCACACTATAAAAAAGATACCAAGACACTAGAAAGAGTGCAGAGAAGAGCAAAAAGATGATTAGGGGCCTGGAGGCTAAAACATATGAAGAATAGCTGCAGGAACTGGGCATGGCTAGTTTAGTGAAGAGAAGGGCCAGGGGAGACATGATAGCAATGTTCCAATATTTGAGGGCCTGACACAGAGAAAATGGGACAACCAGTGGTGGGATTCAACCAGTTCACACTACTCCAGCCGAACCAGTTGTTAAATTGCTGGCCAGCCCTGCCCCTTCCAGGAGTCCCCAGGTGGCCCGTTTTTGCTCCCAGGGCCCTGCAAGGAGGCCTGCTAGGCCCAAAACAGGGCATGGAGGGGTGCGGTGCCCCCACCAGCCTGTTTTTGCTCCCAGGGGGCTGCAGAGAGGCCTACTAGGCCAAAAAGATGGTGCGAGGGGGTGTCCCCCACCCCTTGTTTTTTTCTCCCAGGGGGGCTGCAGAGAGGCCTACTAGGCCCAAAAGAGGGTATGAGGGGGGTGTCCCTCCCACAGCCCGTTTTTGCTCCCAGGGGGTTGCAGAGCAGCCAAGTGTTGCCTGTCACACCCCCTGGCCATGCCCACCATGGCCGTGCCCACCCATCCGGTCATTAGGGCAGAGAACCGGTTGTTAAATTATTTTAATACCATCACTGAAGACAAGCTATTTTCTTGAAGGCCAGACAAGGAACAATGGATGGAAACTGAACAAGGAGAGATTCAACCTAGAAATAAAGAGAAATTTTCTGACAGTGAAAACAATCAACCAATGGAACAGCTTGCCTTCAGAAGTTGTGGGTGCTTCATCACTTGAGGTTTTCAAGAAGAGCTGGACAGCCACTTGTCAGAAATGATATAGAGTCTCCTGCTTGAACAGGGGGTTGGACTAGATAATCTACAAAGTCCCTTCCAATCTGTTATTCTAAGTTTATCATGTGTAAAACCTCAGTGTGAGTGTACGGTTAGGACAATATATGTTAGTAAAAACTGTCATTTATAAGCCACCAGTTGTGGCTTAGCATAGCATTCAATATGAAGCCATTCATTATGGCTTACACAATGAACCGTAATTAAACCAATCCATAGCTTAATGCAATGCATGAATCCAGCCTCAGTGATATATTGCTGATAATGAAAAGTTGCTGACCCTTCACAAATCCATCTTCTTTCATTACCTAGGAGTAAGCAATATATTATGTCTTTCTCTGCATTGCAGAGTCCTGTGTTTGCCATGGATTCCATTCCTATGCTAGTCTGGGCCAATCTGGAATCGGTGTGCTGCACTCTGTGTCCTCAGGATATACTGGGCTTCCAGAAGCCAAATTTGCTTTTGGCTCTCCTGCAGCTGCTTCAGAGGAAATGCGGCAGAAGCAATGTTGCAGCCTTCCTTCTGGAAAGGATCCATGGGTGTGCTTCGCCATTGGTAGGAACTTTGTCTCCTTGGATTTCCCTTCTCCTGACACCAAGATGATGGGGCTACCACTCTTCCCCCCACTACTGGATAGACTTTATTTTTCTTTTCTTTTCCCTGCTTGACAATTGAACCCCACTTCTTCAACCTCTCCAGCCCCAGGGAGCAAGGTGAGAACATTAGGGGGTCGGGCAGAGGTGATATTTTATTTTTTATTTTTTATTTTTTATTCGCATTTATATCCCGCCCTTCTCCGGAGACTCAGGGCAGCTTACAGTTTTTGGGATTCAACCCAATGCGCTCAGCAATAGCCTTCCTTCCATTGTATATGCCTGCTTATTACTAAGCGGCATTTTTTACAAATTCAGCTTATTGCCCCCAACAATCTTGGGTCCTCAGTTTACCTACCCCGAGAGGATGGAAGGCTGAGTCAACCTTGAGCCTGGTGGGATTCGAGCCTGCAATAATTACAGGCAGCTGGAGCTAAGTGCTAGGCTATTAACAGCCTGCACCACCAAGGCCCTTCATATTCAGCAGGTTCTGACCAGTTCTGGAGAACCAGCAATGGAAATTTTGAGTAGTTTGGAGAACCACTAGCGGAAATTTTGAGTAGTTCGGAATACCACCTTTGACTGGCCCCACCCCCATCTATTCTCTGCCTCCTGAGTCCCAGCTGATCGGCTGGGTCTTCTTTTGTTGCCCTGCACAGGAGAATGGAGCTGAAAAGCAGGTTAGTGGGGTGGGGAGGGAATGGGGATTTTGCAGTGTCCTTCCCCTGCCATGCCCACCAAGCCAAGCCATGCCCACCAAGCCACTCCCACAGAACCGGTAGTAAAATAATTGAATCCCACCACTGATTGGGGAATTACATGGCTGAAACTGTGGCTCTATGAAATTGCCCAAAGTATACAAAACTTTATGTTACTGTACACAAAATTATTCAAGTCACATTCTATCCATCACAGCTACAAAAAGTTGGAATGGAAGCTGTTCCTCCTGCTGCAGTTTAACTCTGTCCTGCATATTCCATTATGCATACCACACAGGATGGGCACATTTCAGGCTCCCATTTTGAAACCATGGCACTTAATGGGACCCAGGAAGTATTTCTCTGTTGCTGCACCTGCCCTTTGGAGTTTTTCTTCTCTTTTGCAGGCTTCCCATGGACACAAATGGTAAGAAGGGCAGCATTCTAAACCTTTTGAATAAATAAATGTGAAGATCTTTTCTAAGCACAGTTCAGAACTTCACTAAGATTCAAAGGAATGCTGACACATATTGAATTATTCAGAAAAGAACAAAATCATACATGTACTTCACCTCTTTCAGGATGCTGCCTTGAAATTATGCTCATAACCAATGGAGGATTTCCACTGCAGTTAACTCAGTGTTCCTTGCTCCCAGGGGTGGGATTCAGCTGGTGTTGCTACCAGTTCAGTGACTACGTTTTGCGCGCATGTAAATAAACCTTAAGCTGTGCCTCCCGGAGAGCTGAAAAGCGCGGCATGCAGGTGCACAGCATTTGAAAAGCCTCTTTTTCCCTGCTTTTTCAACCTCAGCTATGCCGTGCAAAGCAGCTGAGGTTGAAAAAGCAGGAAATAAAGGACAGGTAAGAGCCCGGGAGGACGGGTGAGCCAAACAGCAGCAAACACAGAACCGGTTCGGTGTCTACTGCTCTTCAAAGCTACCGGTTCTATAGAGCTGAGCAGAACCAGTAGCATCCCACCCCTGCTTGCTCCCAGTCAGTTTCTATGCTTTAGGGTGAATTTGAACATAGATTTTTACATTCTTAGTCCATCATTTTATATTAATCCTCCCATACATTATTTGGTTTAATAATCACAAACTGGTGGGAGAAACTCTATCTGCCAAATTTTTATTTGTTGATCAGTTCAAGGTGAAAGGGATGAAGGCTTGCAGGTAACATGTCTGATCTTGTATAGGCAGGCCATTTTGTGATTTGTTAGCTTTTTAACTTAGCATTTTGTATGAGCTCAGCTATTATGATTTACAAATGATGGTTTAGTGCTTAACACTAACAAGATTTGTTCAATAAACCATTGTTCTAACAATTATGGTTTTAGTACATCGTAACCATGATTTAGCTTTTCTGACCCAAAGGTGTGTAGGTAACAAAATCTACCAAGATACTGTATATGTTTAGAATGACACATCTTTTTTTGGGAAAGCATCCCATATTTGGTTTCTCTTACATACCCCTAAAACAATGTTTCCAGGTAACATTTAATTTATATACAATAATCTGTTTTTCCATTCATGGAAGTTTATGGAATGGCGAGTCAAATGATACCATCTTCTACATATATACCTCTGGTACTTTTTCTACCATTTATTCTTCCTTTTTATCTCTTTTTCCACTCTCAGTCACAGAGTGGGGGAGGGGAGGAGAAGGAGAGAAGGTACAGATCTGTTCAGAAAAAAAGTCAGAAATGCTGAATTACGTCTTTAAAGGATAGTGCTAAAAGTATAGAAATGGAAGCATTTTAGGAAACTTTAGTCTCTGAATTTAATGTGAGACCACTGACACAAGGAAAGGGGGAAAATTCTTTTATTTCAAACACACCAGAAAATTCAGAGATGGGGGCACCTGAACTTTATAAGTGGGGTGGTCCTTGTTTTGCACCCCTAGACTCTCCATAAAAGCACTCCTCAAATAAAGAGGGGCCTGGCAACATTTTGTTTCTTACAGGGCATTTCAATTGCTGTAAGGTGAAATCAAATCTTTTCCTCTGGTTTCTCCTACAGAGAACTTTGTGAATAAAACCATTTTCCAACATACTTTTTCTTTTGGCGAGTACTTACTTGAAAACCATCCCCCCCCCCCAGTTCAGACACTTGTAGGCTACAATTTTCTTTTTTGAAAGAGTTTGGGTGAAGGCATAGAAAGAAAGAAAGAAAAAATCTTGTTGAATTATGCTCTGCAAACACTGGGAGAACCATAGTAAGTGACAATGTACGAGAACTACCAATGTGTTCTTTCTATAAACTTGATGGCAGCACACCAATGGCAAATCTGTGTGGCTTTCAGTTTTAAATTTCACTTATAATTATGCCTTCCAAATGATGGTCATTATCTGGCATATAAATATGCAGAGCACCCTGGTGATTATATTGAAGCCCATCTTTATCTTTCTGATTTGTAACTACACCATATTCTGAGTACCTTTAAAAACTAAAGATATTTCAAGATCAGCCTTTTATGATACCAAATCTCTTTTTTCCCCCTCTTTCTATAATAAAGACTTGATATACATGTTTCTAACTTCTAATTAACTGGGGAAAACAAGGAAGGATCAGGAAGGAATGCTTCAGCTGAGTCATTCAGCAACCCTTACAGGTGAAATGAAACTGTGGCACCGCAGAAGGCTGAACTCTGGAACACAGGCTAGAATTTCCAGATTAGTTTGGTAAGATCAGGATATTTTCATGAAACCTCTTCATACACACACACCCAAAATGGATTTGCCTCACTGGATGTGCTCACATATAATGCTAAGCTAGGGTAACTTTTGAACCATGATTTGTTGAAGGAATCATTTTTCATCATAATTCTAAACAAAAGTGAGTTGGTAAACTCATCACCCTAAGCGAACTGTGAGCCATCCGTAGTTATTTACAGGGATGGGATTCAAAATTTTTAATAACTGGTTCTGTGGGCGTGGCTAGGTGGGTGTGGCTAGGTGGGCATGGCCATGTGACTGGGTGGGCATGGGGTTTTTTGGCAGCACCCTTCCCCGTGCTCCATTTCTGGGCCTCAGGGAAGCCTCCTGGGCAAAGCAGTAAGACAGTGAAGGAGATCCCAGCATAGCTGATCATAGGAACAGCTGATCGCCGGGAGGGAAAAAAATAGAAATACCTTAAGGAGTGACTGGGTGGGGGAGAATGCAGTCAGCGATGTTGGGCATGCGCACGATGTTGGATATGCACGATAAGGACTGACTGGGCAGAGAGGGGAGGGGCCAGCCAGGGGCACGATTTGCCAGTTCTCCAAACTGCGCAGAATCGTAACAACCAGTTCTATAGAACTGTCCGAACTGGTAGAATCCCACCCCTGGTTATAGAGAGAGGGGCAGCTATAGAAAATTGAAGAAATAAATAAATTTACAACAAAGAAATGAGATGACGGTTTAGCACCCAACATATTTTGGAATACCAAGGATTGAAGCAATCAAGATAGTGCCTCAAAATAGGCAAGCCAAGGTTACACATTTATATAATTTTCATGTTTTGGAATGGCCCATCTCCCCAAAAGAGGGATTGCTGGGTCTTAAATTTTATATTCTTCTTGTGATTTGACCAAAGTCTTTTGATTTTTTTTTCTTAAGTATGTTTTTTACCCCAAAATGGTCAGAAAATGTGCTAGGGGTTTTTCAACGATTACAGTTTTAAGAATTTAAAGACAGCGAATTTTCTCCATTCCCCTAGCCTAATATGAGCCCAACCAATTTGTGTAGATTAATTATCCACAATGATTTTACAAGCCTTCTGAGAATCAGAAAGGACAGGAGACACTCCTGTGATCAAGATCTACATAATACAAAACCTTGAACACCTAATCGCCCAGTGCGCTCTCACAGACGGGGCCTCCTGGGGATACCGTCAGCTAAACAGTGTAGGCTGGTGGCCCCTAGGAGTAGGGCCTTCTCTGTGGGGGCACCCACCCTCTGGAATCAACTATGCCTTGAGTTGCGCCTGGCCCCTGATCTTCGCTCCTTCCGCCGTGACCTCAAAACATGGTAATTCTTACAATCCGGCCTGGACTGACAGGGGATCGGGGTTTTAATTCGAAAGGTTATTTGGCGTTGATATAATATTTTTTAATTTGTTTTTGTTATGTATGCAGGTTTAAAGTCATTGGTTTAGTTTCAACTGTTCTTGTAAAATGTAAGAAATGATTGGTTTAAAAAGTGCAGGAAAACCCTGCACTCTGATTGGCTGGCAACTGCAGCTGCTGGCTATAAGTAGCAGCCGCAGCCCAGCCAAAGTGGGTTCGTTCTGAGCTGTAGTCACTAATAAACAAAGAGCTTGAAGCACTCCGCGTCTGTCTATTCATGCAAACTTAACAGTTTTTAACTTTTGTATTCTGTTTTTTATGTACGCCACCCTGAATCCCTCGGGAGAGAGGGCGGCTTATAAGTCCAAATAAACCTAAACCTAAACCTACTTACTCAACAGCCCAGTACAGACAGGAAAAGCAATACCAAACAGTGACTATCAAACTCACACTTCTCTTTTGCCTTTTCAGTATATTGTATGGAAGAGCAGTTGAGGGAGGCTTCTCAGTGTCCTTGAGTTCAGGCACTATTGGGGGAATGAAATAAGTTCAGGAAAAGTAGGGTCCTTAGAGTTAGGGTTCAGAGGTGTGTAAATCAGGTGACTGGAAATTGAGGCAGAATAAGGTTCAGGCTTAGGGATAACAAATGCTTTTTGATCAATTCAAGGATGGGTGAAAAATAGAACAACATCGTAGGGAGAAGAGGCTGTTAGAGGGTCAAGGAGTCATTGTTTTAGTAGTATTTTTAGATTTTTATCTCAGCTTTATACACACACATGTACACGGATCAAAACAGCTTTTCAATGAAGGTGATGCCTTAGAAGTGAACTTTGCCCATGAAAATATGGCTTTTCTTTTTTTGTCTTATCAAAAAGAAGCTTGATTTGGGTTGCTATGCTTGAATTACAGCACGAACTTCACAGTTAACTACTAGGTCTGAATGAAAAGTTTCTGATACATCATACAACTATATTTTGTTAGCTGTTGGGTAGACCCCCAAGAAAGTTTCTATGTCAGAGATAAGAATTCCAATATCACAAATATATTTCTTAACAAGGATCTGAAAGGTTTTTTTGAGAGGAACAGGTAGTTAAATTCTGTGGAGTTGTGGTAGGATATTGATATATAAAATAAACATGCTACAAAGAAATAAACAATAATGCCACATCAATTCCATATATTTTACTCAACCCTTCACGAGTTCAGAAAAATATTCAGACTATAAGCTTTTATAATGGAGCTTCCTAAAAATACTTTTATAAGACTCATTCACTAAAAAAAACCTTTTGTGTTTTGCCTGCTGATTTATGCACATCACATTTCTTAATGTAATTTTTTTCCCCTCCTGGGCCTCAGGAAAGCCTCACCGGGGGGGGGGGAGAGAAATCAGCTATGCCGCGCAATTCAGATTAGCTAGAAAGCAAGTAATCCAACGATTTCGTGCTTTCTAGTTAATCTAAATCACGTAGTACAGCTGATCTTTGGAAAACAGCTGATCGGTGGGAGAAAAAACAGGAAATACCTCGATCTTCAGAGTGAACGAGTTCGCTCCCAGCTGATCTTTGGAGCTACTGGTTCACCCGAACCAGGCCAAACTGGTAGAATCCCACCCCTGTTGTTAAATCAGTCTAGCTCCCCCACTGCCTTTGCTTGTCAGAAGGTCCCAGAACCTGAACACGACTCCAGAACACTGCAACCATCATAAACATGAACCAGTTATTACGCATCTGAATTTTGATCATGTAGCAATGGCCATAAATGTGAAAAATGGTCATTATGTCACTTTTTCAGTGCCATTGTAACTTTGAACGGGGACTAGCTATATTCAAAATCTCTCAAAATTTAAAAGTTATCCATTTAAAAAAATTAAAAGATATTTTAAAGATTTAAGATATTTCTGTGCATATTGGAGAATCAAAAGAAGGAATGTTAAGTATTGGAAGGAAAACTAAATAAGTGATTTGCAGCAACGGATTGCTGATATATATGGTTAGTTAACATTTGATTGCCTATCTGCCTGCCAGTGAAAGGCAAGGAACATTACTTTTAAGCAATCTGGTTAAATGCTTGGGATTTATTTTTGTTTTTTTTAAATAAAATTAATGTTCAAGCCATTTAAAAAGTTCATTTTTGTAATACAATGTTGTACCTTTTTAATTGTTTTCTTTACTTTTATTATTAGTGTCTGAGGGTTGTTAGTTTGCTTCTTTTTCTTTTCTTTATTTGTATTTTAACTTTGGAAATAAAATAAAAATGTGTGAACACCGCACATTTTTAAGGTTTGGATATTATTAAATGCTGTTACCTTTGTCTATCTACATGTATTTTTTTTCCTTTTATGTTAATTGCTTTGATGCAGTGAAAACATTTATTTTCAAAGTTTCCCACTGAGAGAGTTAAATATAAAGCTCTACCACCTGTTAAATAAAGTGAGAGGGGAGCCAGGGCGACCTGGATAATAAATGTTTGCCTTTGGGTGTTGTTGAGGATAATGTGGCACAAAAATAAGTTATCAAAAGATAGTGCCAAGAAAAGTTCTGAATATTGTGAAACTTTCTTCAAGGCATTCTTAAATAGGAAATACAGAAAGTTACCAAAAGTATATTTTTAGCAATAAGACAGTAGTCTAATCTGGCTCTTTCCATAGAATTTCTCTCTCATAGTGTTGTTCTGACCAAGGCTTTTGAGACCGTAATTACGCACATGCTTATTTTAAAACCAAGTCTTGTTTCATTGCAATGCTGCGAATTATTTTCATTCCCAGCTGGTAATGAAACTCAAGCAGTCCCTCAGGATAAGCACCCACCTTTCTTTCCTGTGAAGTGCTGTCAATAACTGAAGTGTCAAATACACCAGAACAAAAACCAGTACAAAGAGCTTCAAGAATGAATCTGAACTTCCTGCAAAGGTTTCGTCATCTTTGCCTGTCCTTTATACCTTATGGGAGGGGCAATCACCTCCCAGCCTTACTCCCGAGTTGCTCCTTTTGTTTCAGCTGCTCTCGCCTTCTAGCAGCTCTGCGCACACGCGCACTGGGAACAGGCTCCCCTGGGTCCTCTGCCTCGCTGCTGCCAGACTCCAAAGGCTCCAGAGGTAGCACCCTACTCCCAGATGGTCCTAACCCCATCTCTGTATCTGACGCAGGACCCTTGTCCGAGTCCTCTCCAGACTCCCAGACTGATCCCCTTTCTTCCCCACTGTCCGATTCCGCTGCTGTCTGCACTGGCTGCTGGCGAACCACAACAAGCGTGCTGTTTAAAAGATGTTTCACTAAGGTTCCATACATGACAGATTAGCTCAGGGATAGCTTAATTATCCTTTTTTTTCCTCTTCAGAGTTTGTCAGAAGAAGAGAAGCAACGCCGTGCATAGAACTTTCAGGACATTTACTTTAACAGAGATAAAATGAATTCCATGTATCTACTCAATCCTGAATCCGAAAGATGAACACTTATTATGCCTTGTTTTATGGCAATGTGCTAGCAACTACATCATTGCTGCCATTTTTTCTTTGGCAATGCCTCTATTCCCCTTATTTTGGATGTTTTCTGTAAAAAAATTCTTGCCGCTTTTGGTAGGACACAGGTAAAGGACCATACAAAAGGCCAAGACTCATACAAATAATCCTTGACTTACAACTGCAACTGAACCCAACATTTCTGTTGCTAAGGGTAACAGTTGTTCAGTGAGTTTTGCTTCATTTTACAACCTTTCTTGCCACCCTTGTTAAATGAATCACTGCAATTGTTTAGTAAGTAACATGGTTGTTAAGTGAATCTGGCTTCCTATTAACTTAGCTGGTCAGAAGTTTACACAAGGCCCCAGGGCACTGCAACCGCCATAAATATGAGTCAATTGCCAAGCATCTGAATTTCAATCACATGGGAATGCTGTAACGGTTGTGTGAAAAAAGGTCATAAGTCACTTTTGAAAGTGGTGTTATAACTTCAAAAGGTCACTAAACGAATTGTAGGTCAAGGACTACCTGTACTCCGCATTAAGTAAAGCTTGTTTAATCATAGTTTATTTAAAAACAGAACCAGTGGGACCAGTCCACAGGCTGCTACAAAATGATGAAAATATCTTCCCAGCATAGCATTGTACAACTATATGCTATTAATTTAACACATAAGAAAGCTGAGTATTTCGCTAAATAATTCATAATGCTAAGTTGGTGTTTAAAAGGCAAAATCCACCAATGCTCATTAAAAAGCTGCTGTGAACTAGAAACTCAATTTTCAAACAATGCTTTGATAACTGATTAGTCAATTCTCCTCTCCTGCACTCCACTCCCCATTACTGCTTTGTAAGCAGCTCATTGTCTGCCAATATCATTGTTTGGCAGCCCAATAAAATATAAGATGTTCCTGATAGCCCTGTGTAACATTTTAATTAATTAAGCAGTCCAGCCTGCAGTGCTTTGTGGAAAAGTTAAATAATTTTCCCTGGCTTTATCTGGCACTAGCAAGCCACAAATAAATGTTTTGTTTCTTTGCTTACTTTAAAAGGACACAGTTATCCTCCTCGTTTATTAACGTCTATTTTAAATCCTCTGATCAGTAATTGCAGGATTGCTTGTGTGGGGTACTTCTGATTAATGCCTGCAACAGACCCTTTACTTGGTCAATGGAAAAGGAAGCTGGAAGCAGAGGTGAAAGAATATTACTTACATTTTTTACAAGGATTGGTATTTTTCCAAAGGTTGATTAAAGAAAAGGGAGACTCCCTTTTTAATAAGGAAGAGAGGACAAGCAACGCAGAACATTCAGCTAAGTCTTAAAGTTGAGAACAGCCAACTGGCTGATAGTTTTGGCAAGATTTGAAGTGAGCAGGCCTGTTGTCAGCACCTTACAGTTGATGGCAGACACATTTTCACCCACCCCACCCCCACCCCACCCCCACATCCCAGCACCTGGTGGATCTAGCCACAAGCAGACTTGATGGCTGCTCTATTTTCCCACCATTTCTTATAATATGAAACACCACTCCAAAGTATTGTTGGAAATCAAAGTGGAGGATAAAGATCCCCTCAAACCAAAGTAGAATGGAAAGAAATGTACCGTACTTCATTGATCAAGATAATATTCAAACCAAGTCTTGGTAATGATCCTAAATTAACTGTACTTAGAAGATTAACATCTACAGACCCCTCACATCCTGGACATAAATTATTTCAACTTCTACCCTCAAAACAACACTATAGGGCATTGCACCCTAGAACAACCAGACATAAGAACAGTTTTTTCCCGAATGCTATCACTCCGCTAAACAACTAACTCCCACAACACTATCAAACTACTTAGTAAGACTGTATTACTATTATTCTTCTAGTCCTTCCTATTACCTATCTCTTCCCACTTATGACTATAACCATGTTGCTTGTATCTTTACAATTTGTATTGTTTTATTTGTTTTCCTAGTATGTTTTTCTTTTTAATTACATTTATATGCCGCCCTTCTCTGAAGACTCAGGTCGGCTTACAATTTTGGGATACAACCCAATGTGCTCAGCAATAGCCTTCATTCCATTGTATATGCCTGCTTATTACTACCGTGTTTCCCCAAAAATAAGACACTGTCTTATATTTTTTTTGGCTCCCAAAAACACACTAGGTCTTATTTTCGGGGTAGGTCTTATATATTTATGGTGCCAAATAGTGGGTGTGAGTGTGTAGGGGTGTTTCATGGGTGCAGGTTGCTCCCTGAAAAGTCTTCCTGGAACTGGAGATTTACACTAGGTCTTATTTTCGGGGTAGGTCTTATATTAGGGCAGGTTTAGAAAATAGTGCTAGGTCTTACTTTCGGGGTAGGTCTTATTTTTGGGGAAACACGGTAAGCGGCATTTTTGCAAAGTCAGCTTATTGCCCCCAACAATCTTGGGTCCTCACTTTACCTACCCCGAGAGGATGGAAGGCTGAGTCAACCTTGAGCCTGGTGGGATTCGAGCCTACAGTAATTGTAGGCAGCTGGAACTTAAGTACTAGGCATTTAACAGCCTGAGCCACCAAGGCCCTTTTAAAAACAACTTTAATTACAAAACTTAAAAACATACAAATACAAAAACACTGATACAAAATACAAAAACACTAATATGTAAATAGTCTTTACATTGATATTGAATTTGATACATTCTAATAGTCAGTACAAACTAATACTTATCACGTCTTCATTTACTATCACCTCCTAAACACTAAATGACAATTCTCTGCTAATCTTCCCGTTGGTTTATAACTATTTTTCAACTAATTATACATTCGTACTGTTTAAATAATAAATAAACTTAATAAATAGATAATAATGATAATGAAGAGAAAAGAAGATTTAAGACCTTTGTTATCTTTATGTATTTCATATAGATTGCAGAGTATAATATGATTCTTAGGTTCATTTATTTTAAGCGTTTTTCCTTTATGATCTACCCATTTATACCATTTTTCCCATATCTGGTAATAATCTGTATCCTCCTTCCCATTAATTTTGAACGTGAGTCTCTCCAATTGGGCACATTCATAAGTTTTTTGAATAACAACATGTATTGATGGTATATTTGGTTTCTTCCAATATTGTGTTAATGAAATCTGTGCCGCTGTTAATAAGTGGATGATTAGATATCTTACTTTAGGGGAATAATCTCCTTTAATTATTCCCAACAGGAACAGTTCCAGTTTCCACTCCAGTCCACACTCTATGATTTTTTCTATCCACACTTTTATTTTTAACCAATATTTCTTCGTCTCGGGACATGCCCACCATTTTATTTATTTATTTATTTATTAATTCGACTTATATGCCGCCCCCTCTCCAAAAGGACTCGGGGCGGCTTACAACATAAAAACACACAACAATAAATTAGTTAAAAACAAATTAAACAATCAAGCCGAATTAACACTAAAATTGCAGAATTAAAACTCTAAAAAGACCACCCCACCCCAGGGTCACAGCCCGGATTGGTTAAACAACCAGGTCTTCAGGTCGCGACGGAAAGTGCGGAGGTCAGGGGCCAGGCGAAGCTCCAGGGGAAGTTGATTCCAGAGGTCCGGGGCCGCAACAGAGTAGGCCCGTCGTCAGGGGACCGCCAGCCGGCACTGTCCGGCTGACGGGACCCCAAGGAGCCCCTGTCTGTGAGATCGTACAGGGCGGTTGGTGTTTGATGTCGGCAGCAGTCGCTCCCTTAAATAATAGGGACCCATGTCGTGAAGGACTTTGTATGTTAAAGTTAGAACCTTGAACCTCACCCGGAGCGCAACCGGCAACCAATGCAGGCCACGCAGGAGGGGGGCAACATGGGAGAACCGGGAACTCCCATCACCACCGCGCCGCCGCATTTTGCACCAGTTGCAATCTCGGATGGTGTGCAAGGGCAGTCCTAAATAGAGAGCGTTGCAGTAGTCGAGTCGCGAAGTAACAAGGGCATGAGTGACCGTACGCAGGGCATCACGGTCCAGAAACGGGCGAAGCTGGCGAACCAGCCGGATCTGGGCAAAAGCCCCTGGTGACGGCTCCCACCTGCTCCTCCAACCGAGCCGTGCATCCAGGAGGACCCCAGATTCCTAGCCCTATCCACAGGGGGCAGCACCACTCCCCCTATGGCCAACGATGGACATTCCAAACTGGACCGCGATGCGGTATGTACAGCCACTCAGTCTTGGCGGGTTGAGTCGAAGCATATTTCCGTCCATCCAGATCCGTGCCGCATCCAGACAGCGAGTCATCACGGAGAGGGCATCACTGATCTGGCCTGGGGTGGAGATATATAACTGTGTATCATCAGCATATTGATGATACCTCACTAAAACCACGAATGATCTCACCCAGCGGTTTCATGTAGATATTAAATAAAAGGGGAGAGAGGACCGACCCTGAGGGACCCCACAAGTGAGTGCCCTCGGGCCGATCTCTGCCCCCTGCTAACACCGATTGCGACCGCCCAGGTAGGAGAGAGCCACCGAAAAACAGTGCCCCCCACCCCAACCCCGCGAGGCGTCGCAAAAGGATACCATAAATGAAAATATGTACCAAATTTCTCCTTGCATTTCCAACAGCCTGGGTTTGCTGTCGGAAATATTTTGGTCAATCTAGAGGGTGCCAGATGACATCTATACATCATTTTATACAAATTCTCCTTATGTGCTACTGATTTGGTTAATATAAGATTTTTTTGCCAGATTTCTTCCCAATCATCCAGGTCAATACTATAGCCAAAAAAATTTTCCCAAGCTAACATAGGTCCTTTCCTAATTCTCTCAACCATTTCCTGTTCTAATAAGTAATTGTATAGTTTAGAAATCAAACTTTTCTCAGAACTTGAAAGTATTTTATCTAATTATGTATCTTTTCCCTGAATTCCAAATTCCTTTATGTCTTTATTATATCTCAGTTTTACTTGAAAGTATGACCAATTATCAATGCCTATCCCTTGCGTTTCTAATTCCTGTATCGTTTTAATTCTTCCTCATTGTCTAATATTTGCTGGTACTTAAGTTTTTTATTGATATCCATCGTATCTAAGTTGAACATCGTCTCCATCGTTGAAAACCAGCTCGGAATTTTGGTATAATGATTTCTTCTAATATCCACCCAAATTTTAATTAAAGACTTCCGGATTACACGTCTAGTAAAATATAGATGGTTTTTGCTATTCAGGTTCCACATGAATGCACGCCAACCTAACTGTAAGTCATGGCCCTCCAAATTTAAAATTCTAATATTCCTCAAATTAATCCAATCTTTTATCCACACTAGTGCCGCTGCTTTATAATATATCTCCCAGACAGGGAGTCCAAATCCACCTCTGCTTTTATTATCTTGTAAATATTTTTTTTATTCTTGTTTTTTTTCTTGCCCAAATGAATTTCATAACAATTTTATCTAATTCTTTGAAAAAAAAATTATCTACTAATATCGAAATTGTTTGAAACAAACATAATATTTTAGGTAACACATTCATTTTAATTGTTGCTATTCTACCTAATAATGAAATTTGCATTTTATTCCAATTTTCCAAGTCCTTTTCAATCTGTTTCAATAATTTGATATAATTGTCCTCCTGCAGATTTAATGTTCTCACTCTTAACCAGATCCCTAAATATTTGATCTTGTTTACAGTTCATAATCCCATCTTTTCTGCCATTGTTTTTGTTTACTATTAGTTAAATTTTTCACTAGCATTTTAGTTTTTTCCTTATTAATTTTTAATCCTGCTAATTTACCAAATTTATCTATTCATTTAGTCAAGCTGGTCCTGATTCTATTGGGTCTTCTATAACAAAAACCATATCATCTGCGAAAGCCTGTAATTTATACTCTTGACTTTTAATTTTAGTTCCTTTAATTTCTTTATTTGATCTAATTCTATCCAACAAAGTTTCTAAAATTGTTATGAAAAGCAGAGGTGAAAGGGAGCATCCCTGTCTGACACCCTTCCTTATCCTTAATGATTTAGTAATCTCCCCATTTAATAATACATTGGCCTTTTGTGTGTCATAGATTGCATTTAACATTTTTACAAAATTACCACCAAAATCCATCATATTAATCTGTTTTTTCATAAAGTCCCAATTTAAATTATCAAAAGCCTTTTGCGCATCCAGGAAGACCAAGGCCACTTGGCTTCCTGGATGTTTTTCATAATATTCTAATATGTCTATTATCATTCTTGTGTTATATCTAATCTGCCTCGCAGGAAGAAATGCATTTTGATCCAAGTAAATTTTATTACTGAGTATTTTCTTTATTTTCTGCCATTACCGCCATAAAAATTTTGTAATCCGAATTTAAGAGGGATATTGGTCTGTAATTTTTTGTCTGGTTGGCATCTGCACCCTCTTTCGGAATCAATGTTATGTAAGCTTCCTTCCATGATTCTGGAATTTTAGCTTCCAGTAATACCTCATTGCAGACTTCTAACAGCATATTCTCTATTATGGTGCCTATCTCTTTATATAATTCATTTGGAAGCCTATCTGGACCTGGCGTTTTATTTCTTTTTTGTTTTTGAATCGCCACCTTTAATTCACCCAGTGTTATTTCTTTATTGAGTAACTCTTTTTCATCATCCGATATTGGATACACTGTTCCTTCTTTCAAATATTCTTCTATTTTATCTAGATCAACTACCTCTTGTTTATAAAGATCCTCAAAATACTCTCTTACAATTTCCTTTTTTTTCTCCAAATCTGTCTCTATTATTCCATTTTTATCCTCTAATTGATATATCGTTCTTTTCTGATTTTCTTTTCTTAATTTATATGCCAGCCACCTACCAGATTTATTTGCATGTTCAAAATAATTTTGTTTTATATATAATAATTTTTTTAATTAATTCCTCCTGGTCTAAAATATTCATTTCATGTTTAACTAATGCTAATTCATTTCTGATTTGCTCATGTCCCAGAGTTTCCATTTGATTCTTTTCCAATTTCTCTATTCTTTTTATTAGAGCTTTCTGTTTTCCTTCTCTTTCTTTGTTTCTATTTGCTATACAAGCTATCATTATTCCCCTTAAATATGCCTTCATTGTATCCCATAGATTCTGCAATGAGGTATCCTGTTTTTATTAAATTTAAAGAAAATTGTCAATTCTTCCCTAACCTTTTGAATATATTCTTCCTCTTTCAATAATTGTGTATTGAGTGTCCATCTACCTTTTTTATAAAAACTATTTTTCCAGATTATCTGTACTGGGTTATTATCTGCCCATGTATTTGCCAAAATCTTTATATCCTGGATCTCCTTACATAGCTCACTATTTACCCAGGCCATATCTACCCTGGACCATGATTTGTGTGGACTGGAGTAGAAAGTGAACTGTGATATTGCTGGATTCCTCTTCCTCCACACATCCACTAATCCTAATTCTTCAACCATCTCTAAAACTTTCTTAGGCAATGTATTCCGTTTCTTATATTGTCTTTGTTTGCAAGCATAATCTTGACTATTATTTGTTATTGCGTTGTAATCTCCTATAATACAGATTCTTGAATTACCCAATTCTATTAGTTTCTAATATAAAATTTTATAAAATTCACTCTGATTTTTATTGGGGGCATATATCCTCACTAATAATGTCTTTTTGTTTTGTAACACCACTTCTACCATTACTATTCTTCCTGATTCATCTTTGTAAATCAATTTAGAATCTATGTCTTCTTTTATATATATTACAACCCCTCTTTTTTTTTTCTTCCGCCAATGCTGAGTACATTTTTCCCAGTTTTTTATTTTGTAAATATCCTTGATCTCACTTCTTAATATGAACCTCTTGAATGCATATTATATCAGCTCTTTGTTTTTCTAACTTAAAAAATATTCTTTTTCTCTTAACTGGATCATTTAGCTCATTGATATTTATAGATATTAAATTCACTTCTTTGTTCATTTCCCTTCCTACTTCTAACCCTCAATATTTTTACTCGTCGTTTGACTTCTAGTCCTCCTATTTCTTTTCTTCCACATATCTCTTCACCTCCTTCCCTCTCCTTCTCCTTATTCCTCTCCCTACTTCTAAGTTGTAACTCTTCTTGACTCAAGGTCTCGTAGTCATCTCTGCTGCTCAATTCTTCCTCTATTCCCCCTATTTGATCAAAAAAAATCTTGAGCTTTAATTAGGCTATATATTCTCACCCTTTTCTCTTTCCATGTTACTAAGATACCTTCTGGAATAATCCATCTAAAAGATACATTTTTTTATTTAAGTAATTCGTGAGAAATTGATAATCAAAATTTTCTCTGCTCTCGAATTCTTCTTGGCACCTGTTTTAGAACAATCACTTCTCTATCTTTATATTTTATTCCTTCCTCTCTTGTAACCCTATAAATTATATCCTTCACTGGCCTCCTTGCAAATCTAATGTGCACTTCTCGGGGGAATCTATGCCTTCTCGTGTAGCTCATATGTACTCTGTATATGTCATCTAACTCATTCACCATCTCGTTCTTATCTCTATTCAAGAGCTCTGCCAATATCTCTGCCATCACCAATGATAAGTTCTCTCCCTTCTCTTCCTCCATGTTCTGAAATCTAAGTAATAGGAGACCTTATCCATCTCAAGGTGGGCCAGAGTCTCATTTGTCTCTTTATTCTGTTCCATAAGTTTTTGTTCCATGCCTTCCAGTTTCTTTTCCATTTGATCAACTTGTTTTTCAATCACTTTAATCTTTTCTTCATTTATTTTATTCACTTCCTGGATCTGGCCTATCTTCCCATCCAAATTCTTGACTTCACTTCTCATTTCCCCTAACTCATTTTTTAATTCTTCTTTCATTGTTTCTCTTTCTGCTTTACTTTCTGTATGATTTTTAGACATTGACTCCTGTAGTGCCAGCTGTTAGGTATGTTGGATACCTAACTATTGGGTTGTCAATATATCAACCAGGATTGCAAAGTGATTGTATGTAACTTTAAGAGCATGCCGAAATGTGATTGGCTGAAGTAACTGCAACTGGCCATAAGAGGGAGCCAGAAACCTGGTTCATTCTTCTTTGTCTTCTTCGTCTTCGGTTTTGGTCTTGGTTGCTCTTCGATCCGGTGTGAGGTTTTTGCTACTGTTTTTGCAAACTCCGTGTTTATTGAACTATGTATGATACTGGTAAGGAAAAGGACATTGCTATTTGGAATTATCGATTTGACTACTGACTGATATTCTCCTTGTATGACTTGGACTGTTTTTGGACTCTGCTTAACCATTTACTGGAAGTAAAACCGCTTCCCTGGACGTACTCATTCTCCTAACAGGGATATATCTTAACACCAGCATCATGTTTTGAATAGTTAACAATGTGGTTTGAACTGATTGTGTGCTGGTTTGAGCCATAGATTTTTCTGGCGCCAACATCCCTTCAATTGTTTTTTGTGTCGATGTTGCTGTAGGAGTAGATGGTGTTGCTGCTGGTACCAATTTTCTTCCTGTTTTTGTGATAGTGGTAGTAGTACTAGTCATATCTTTGATGATTCTTTGTTGTTCTTCCATTATCCTAAATATATTTTCCCAGATCGTATTGCCAACTACCATCAACCTTATCCGTATTTTGCAGTTTTAATTTTCTCAGTTATCTATTATATTATATTATTATTTAACTGTTTAATCTAATTTTCTAGTACCCTTAAGTTCGGAAAGTTATTATCAATTGATTAACTATGCATTCAAACTTTCAAGCCCACCTTAATTATTGTTACTCTATATTCACCTCACAATGTATTAACACAGTAACTAATCTTAATAAGTTCAATAAATTATCAGTTCTTAAATCATCTAACAGGTAAGAGAAAAAAAATCTCACATCTAAACTTAAGTATATGACAATATTATAACCCTAGTCACTTCTTTAAATTGCTTACTAAATTTTAACTGATATTTCCCTAGATATATAATAAAAGTTCAAAATTCAAATTAATACTTTTTATATTTCATTAAATCACAATATTCAGTATAGGGAGGATGGGAAAGAGAGGGAGGAAGCAATTAATTAACTTATCATTATATTAATCAATATGTTAAGTTCATTAATCTATAATCATTCAAGTATACATAAAAGGGAAGAGAAATCAGAGATACAGAATATAATACAAATTAATTAAATCACTTACTTCAATTAAATCCTATTTCAAAATAACCAGTCAATCTTTGTTTTCTTATTATTTAAATATATACCATATAAAGTAAAACTATACCACTCCAGTCAGTTCTGGGAGAAAAAGGGCAAGACACTAGACTAGAAGTGGAATTGCAGGCTCATATTTTCCTGTCATTGCCGTGGTATTCCAATTATATCCAATTATATCCAAGATTAAATTTGAATCTTGATTCTCAGTTCACGGTTCTAACAGTCACTTCAGTTGCCTCATTCCGCTCTCCCAGAAGTACCTATCTCAGTAGCCACCACCACGAATTGCACTGTCACTCCTCCACTCGATTTCCAAACTTTAAAGTTCTTGTCCGTCTATGAGGTGCTCTTCGTGATTTGTGCGTATGACTGGAAATAAAGCACTTTCACCAACAATAGTTGCTCTTCTCTCCTTTCCCCTTTCTTATTTGAGAACGAGTTTCCACTTTATCCGGGGCTGGGGGTGAAAAACTCAGTTCTGCCACCGCTTTCCACTTTCCTCCTTCCACTCCGGAATTTCAACACACATCAATTACTTATCCAAATTATCCATTAGTTATAATCCAACTCCGATTTTACTTCCAATGTCTTTCCTGTACTCAAATTCGATCTCTTCTTTCAGCTTTCTTCTTAAATTTATTTCGTTGTGTCTTCGGGCCAGCCTCAACAGGCTGGCTTCTTTTGTCCTGAGCTTCAGGCTCCCTTCTTTACCTCTGGGATTGCAATTTCCCAGTTGGGCTCCGAGAGTTCCTCCTCACTTGAGAGATCCCTCCAGGATCTGACCCCACCTTGAACGGCGGCCCACGGACAAACACCCCGATGTAGGAGGGAGTAAAGAAGTTCTCCTACCTCGCCATGTCGCGATGTCACCGGGAGTAATTTTCCTAGTATGTTTTGATTGCTTATTAGTAACCTATGTATGATTTGATTGCTAATTAGTAACTTATGACTATCACTAAGTGTTGTATCTTATGATTCTTGATGAATGTATTTTATTTTTACTTATGTACACTGAGAGCATATGCACCAAAGACAAATTCCTTGTGTGTCCAATCACACTTGGCCAATAAAGAATTCTACATTCTGTTCTGTTCTATTCTATTCTATTCTATTCTATTCTATTCTATTCTATTCTATTCACAACAGTAAAGAAAGATATACTAGGGTAAGGTAGATATCAAAAGCACCTAAGCACAGTTGGACACCAATTACTTGGAATCTTCTTGCCTGTTATACCGATGGCATTTGATTTCCTTCTTTCCCTTGGATAGGTTTCCTCACTGAAATGCATAGCAGCTCTGGAATGGGAGGGGAACTGAGGCAGCTTCTTGTTTCTAGCTGGCCCTGGAATCCTGTCATACTTTATCTCCCACCATGGAAGGCTTGGCATCCAACAACATGGATTTCTTGCTGAACATCCAGTCAATCCTAATGTTAGTCCTGTATATTATAGAGTAATTAGAGCCTGTGTTTTAATGTTTTTTACTGTTTTTATTGTTTTAAAATATTTTTAAGATTTTTATTGTAATGTCTTTTGAATTGTGGACTGCCGAGAGTCATTTGCTGAGTTGAGCGGCTATAGAAATCAGATAGATGATAGATAGATAGATAGATAGATAGATAGATAGATAGATAGATAGATAGATGGGTGGGTGGGTGGGTGGGTGGGTGGGTGGGTGGGTGGATGGATGGATGGATGGATGGATGGATGGATGGATGGATAAAACAAGCAATAGATACATTAAAATCCCACTTGCACCTTGCACCTTGCACCTTGAATAAGATTTCCTTAACCTGATGTACTCCAAATCTGTTAGATTCAGTGTTCTAGAATACCCAGCCAATAATGGCTATTCTTCTCTCTCTTTCCATGGTAGAGAAACCCATATTAAATTCTTATCATTTTGATCATTTTCTAGTTTATTTTCACTAATAAATATATTTGCCATGCCATAGAACACTGGAACAGTGGTTTCATCATATGCATCACACTAATTTTATCTCTGTGTGTTGTATATGTATCAATATACATAGGTTAGAAAGGCTTTTATAAAAAGAAAATTCCCTTAAAAACCAAAGACTCATTTAGCGTAAGATTTGATTTTCAGTGGAACCCAAGCAGGGTTTGAGGCAACCATTTTTTAAAGCCTCTTTGCCACTGTTTTTCATTCCAGCCATGTGATTCCACACTTAACATCAAAGTGTCATTACTGAAAACCACCAGTAAAATCTTTACTCACAGAATATATAATTGCAGAATGTAAACATTTAATGTGCTACTTTTCCTCTTTTAAAATTTGGTGGAACATTCTTTCCTGTTTGTCAACCTACCACTCATTTAAGAATATTAATATTCTTTTGTTCCATTCTGGACATTCATTTCTTGCCAAGTCATCAGCAAATTCAAATGTGCCAGATTCTAAACATTTATCTTCTGTGACCTCTTCAAATTATGTAAGGCAGCTAACCATCAAATGATACAACATACAATTAACAGCTCTCAATCTGATAGAAAGTGACATAGTTTGCAACCCATGAAAATTGCAATCCCACTTATCTGAGGGATGCAGAGTTTAAATGTGCAAGCGAAACTTCTGCCAAATTCTGCTTTTCCACATTATTTATTATTTCATGTGTTCAATTTTTATTCTTCTTTTATTGTTTTAGAATGAACATAAAGGGGTGAGCATGCCTAATACCCCCTCCTCTTAGCTTCTCCATAGCAACAGCCCTGTGTTGGACTGAAGAATGTGATGGCCCAAAGTCACCCAGCTGGTTTCATGCCTGAGGGGAATCTAGAACTCACAGTGTCCTGATTTCTAGGAAGCATCTTCTTAACACTACACTAGATTGACTCTGGTGGCTCTTTATTATGTACTTTATTCTTTTTAACCTTACCACTATTGAAGTCAATGCTCATAATATATGAAATTTTGTTATTTACTTGAAAACAAATACAATAATACCTATTGTGAATAGTTAAGGATCTAACAGTCTAATAAATAATTAATAATGACAACACTAGAAATATATATAGTTTATACATAATATGAGGATTAAATTGTAATTAGAAGGGAATGACTGCAGAGATTGCGCACAAGACACTTGTACCAACCAACACACTGTATGTAAATTGAAAGATGGTTTTATGTTTTTTGTTTGTGTTTTGTGTATGTTTGTTTAAAAAAACTTTTAAAAAAAGAATCTGTTGGAATTGTTTACAATCTTAAAGCAGATACTTCTAACTCCAATTAAGCTATCAGAATCCCCTTTCCACACAACAAGCTATGTGAACATTAAAGCTGATTCTTACAAATGTTTCAGGATCTGGATTTGTAAAAATTGTTCTCTGGATGGGAATTAAGGAATCTTGATTCAAGATCCGTGAGGGACAGCTATTTATTTAGACAACTTATATCATGACACAATAACTGAGGTGATTATTGAGTGTTGTGGTGGTACCTTGTCATGAAGCTATATGTGATTGACTTAGCAACAAAACACATAAAGAAGGAAATGTTTCTGGCAAACTGGAAGTCATGTTATTGACAAAAAAGATCAAAGTGATTCTTCGCTTCTTTATTTTTCTTGTTTATTGCTTTATTCCTTTTCTTTTTGTTCTGTTTTATTAAATAAAGAAAGAGGGGGGAAGTATAGATACTGTTTGATTTACAAGTATGCATTTAGCAATCATTCAAAGTTACAATTACGCTGAAAAAAATGACCTTTTACTTTGACTGTCAAAACGTCCCCATGATCATGTGATCAAAATTCAGGCCCATGGCAACAGGCTTGTATTTACAATTATTTCAACATCCCTTGGGTGATGTGGACTAATCCCAGGAGTTTTCTTGGCAAAGTTTTTCAGAAGCTTTGCCATCACCCCTCTTCCTAGGGCTGAAAGGGTCACCCAGCTGGCTTTCTGTGTAAGGTGAGACTAGAATTCCCAGTCTCCCGGTTTCTAGCCTGGTGCTTTAACCAATATACCAAACTGGCTCTCTGTACAGATTGGCTGTAATTGATCAAACAAATAAGCAACAATGAACAGGGATATTCCCATGAAACCAATTATACTATTTTTTTAAACTATTTTTTTCTAATGCTATTTTCTTCATATTATGGAGCAAAACAAATGGTTATAATTTCACATCTTCAATTTGTGCTTAATATCACTCTGCTTGGAACAAGAAAGCTATTTTGCTTCTATCTGAAAGCTCCGTGTTCCAATTTTCTTTAAGGCATTTAGCCAAGAGAGTAAATAATGAATTTAGTTAGCTCTCAGGCATATTTGGGACTAATTTTTAGTTAGTTAGAAAGAGATACAGCAACACTGCTGGGCTTACCATTTTCAATATCTGGGTCCTGGATTTCATTTATCAACTTTGTTTTATTTTAAAGAAAGAGAGAGAAAAACTGAGACAGATGGACAAGGAAGACCACACAACAAGGCAAGGCTGACAGAAGGATTGTGCAAAATATCAAAGAATACAAGAACTTTTTGTTACAAAAGAGGCATCATGCAGTCTGAGGGAGTCATGGAAAAGGGAGTCCTTTTTTGATATCAGTGCTTTGGATAAAAATGAGAATAGGTTGCAATTGTCAAAGATCTGTTGTTATTTTTGCTGTTGTTTTGGATTTTGTTTCTGTTTTATGAAAGTTACGGTAGATAACAACAACAACAACAACAACAATTATTATTATTATTATTATTAATTTGACTTGTATGCTGCCCCCTCTCCAAAAAGGCCTCGGGGCAGCTCACAACTAAAAACAGAACAATAAATTAATTAAATAAAACAGTATTAAATAAAACAAGCCAAATTAATCTAAAAACCCATATGAATTTAAAATATAAACCACCCCCCCAAGAGGTCAGCACAGCCCGGCCTGTCCAAATAACCAGGTTTTTAAATCATGGCGGAAGGTGTGAAGGTCAGGGGCCAAACGGAGTCCCAGGGGTAATTGATTCCACAAGGTGGGAGCCGCCACAGAATAGGCCCTCTCCCGGGACACTGCCAAATGACACTGAGTCGCAGATGACACCCTGAGGAGCCCCTGCCTGTGCGCTCGTACAGGGCGGTTGGCATTCGATGCTGGCAGGAGACGCTCCCGTAAATATCCCGGACCCATGCCTTGTAGGACTACTACCTCATAATAATGAGGAAGAGCATCAGGCTTCATCGGTGCTGCCATACCACCCAACAGAGTGAAGCCCGACACGTTGCCGTACCTGGGGGCAAGGAATCCAGTCCGGGCAATCTCGAGCTGAGCCAGAAGGTTGATGGCTCCAGGCACAATGACTCTCTCTCCCTCTCGGCGCGGCCAGCTGGATGGACTTTCGAACTGGCTTATCAGCACAACACCTCTCTCTCTTGATGTGGCCAGCTAGATAGCATTTCGGGGTGCCTTGTCAGCTGATCGACATTTTGTGCCTTTCACTTTGGGGTTTTCAGCTCTCTTGGACTGGGGCTGACAGTACACACTACGGGGTGGGGTGACACCTGGGAAATATTGTTCAGGGATATGCACAGGGGGTAGGATTGGGGACAGATAGCGTCACGGGGTGGTGGCACACAGGGAGGCAGATGTTAGATGTTTGCTGGGGGCGGAGGTTAGACAATGATTGAGGGTGGGGAGGGATTATAAAAAGCACTGAGAGGCAGACGTTCTCAGTTTTGCTCGGAAGTGCCGTTTGTTGCTGTTGTTGGAGGAAACAGACCACAATAAACAAGCCTTGCCACAACCAAACTGTGAGTAAAGTGGTTTATTGGTAAAGTTTCATCGTATTACAGCGGAAGCTGACAAAGAGGAGGTGGTGGTCAGGCCTGATGTGTTTCAAATATTGCCAAACTACGTTACATAAAATAACACAGTAACAAATTGTGCCATCAAATACACAATAATACAGGAAAGAACAACTCAAAAAAACAACTCTAGATAATTTAAATAAATTGAGGAAGATGACAGCATGAACCACAGTTTTGTCTGAGGAAATGAAAAGAAATGCATGAATAACAGAAAAATAAAATAGCCTAGCAACAGAGTTAAATAAAATCAAAAGGAATGGAAAAGAGTAAGAGAAAAACATTAATTCAGGATTCACTACAGTTGACTGGCTATGATTCTCAAACGTCTTGATCAACAGTATTTTTCAGACTTACCTAGAAATGCCTGCTGAGCTGAAGCTAAAGCTGTTTCCAGAGATATATTTTGATATTCTAATGATGAGACCTTCGGGTAAAAAAGTCTGACAAACAAGCAAACAAGGCCAAGCCTTTTCCCGTAACTCATTTAACTGATAAGCACAATCCACACTAATGGGACAAGCATACTACAGGAACAGGAAAAGGGGGTGATTGAGCCAGTCAATCAATCCTAATTGGTTAAATTTAACATGGGCACAGATTTGTGTACCCCACCCTCACCCTCAATACTGGATGAACATAGGTTATCCCCATTTAGTGACCACAATTGGGGCCATCAATTTAGTCATTATGTGTAATGGTTGCTAAGTGAAACTGGGACTGTGCTTATGATGTTACTTCAGCTTTCCTCTGCTTTACAGACTTGCAAAGGTGGCAAATGTGAAGATGGCTTGCAAAGTTACTTTTTTCAAAGTTACTTTTTTCATCAGAAAAGTGAAAAAAGTCATTAAACAAGGCAGTCACAAAAGAAAGATTAGCTGCAGGAAAAATGTGCTGCCAAAACCAATATGGAAATCTGGCATAAGGAATGTGTGATTATAGGAACAGAGGTATTTTCAACACACATCGAACTGACTCCAAGTTGTCCCATGAATGGCTCCTCCTCAATTTTAAATGCCTATTAGGAGCAGAAAAAATAAAAGGATACTCCTCTATCATTTTCTTTACTGCCTATATTATAGAATCAGAGGATAGAGAGTTGAGATTTTAAAAAAATGAATATTAGAGTTAAGTAGGGATGACTGACTTCTGAAATTCCTGAAGTTTCAATATCCAATTTTTACAGTGTAAAATGTATTTGAAAGTAATAACTGAAAACTCTCTCTCTCTCTCTCTCTCTCTCTCTCCACAGACCATATTCTAATATAAATGTTTGTTTTCTTCTTCAACTGATGTTTATTGAGAGTGTAAAATCCTCTGTCCCCAGAAACTGCAATCTAGATCAGGGGTCTCCCTTTTGGACCTCAAGGACCACCAAATTCATAATTTTAAATCCTGCGGACAACTAATATGAATCCAGCATGCTGCTTGCTGAAGCACCTGGACTCCCACTGACAGGATGGGGTCCTTCAGGCACTTAGCTGCCTATTTCTGCAATCTTAAATACTCAAAGAGTCATTTGGACCCATTTCCCACAGAAAACAAAACACCGGGATCGATCGATCTATCTATCTATCTATCTATCTATCTATCTATCTATCTATCTATCTATCTATCTATCTACCTACCTACCTATCTCTCTCCCCTCTCTCTCTTTCCCTCTCCCTCTCACTTCTCCCTCTTTCTCTCTCTCTGTCTCTCTCTCTCTCTCTCTCTCGTCTCTCTCTCTCTCTCTTCCCCACCTCTCTCTCTCTCTGTCCCCGGGGGTGGGGGGAAAGGAACCTCTGAACTGGTGCTGGGTGGAGGGAATCTGATGTCTGGAGGCTGACAAGCCACATGCTGAAGACCAGATGGCTGGTGGGGAGGTTGGGGCAATCCTGCAGTCTCCCTAGCAAACCTGTGTCATGAGGCTGAGCAGTAGCAGGAAGAGCATGGACCTTGAGCTGCAGGAAGTGGCTGTCAGCGATGTCCTCAGGTGGCAATGTTGCAAGGAGGAGGCTTGACCCCTCCCCTCAGGAGCCGCAAAGTGCTCACCACCCTTCTGGCACCCACCAAGCCTCCTCCTTCCCACTGGGCATGTGAGCACTTCTGGTGAGGAGGAAGAGAAGCATAGTGGGAGGAGGCTTGGTGGCTGCCAGAGGGGCAGTGAGCGCTTTGCTGTTCCTGAGGGGAGGGGTGCGGCAGATTGCATCTCCCCTCGCAGGCCAGGAAACACCCGGGAAGGGCTCTGATGCTGCGATCTTCTGCACGCTACCCTCCCTCCTTGCATGCTTCAGTCCATCTGCCGCTGGTATCACCCCTGTTGAAGACATGGGTGTGCTGCAGATTACCAAAATTTTCTCACAGATCACTGGTTGGTGACCTCTGGTTTATTGAATCACTGTAGCTGATAAGTTAGTAACCTGGTTACCCTCCGCATGCATCCCTCCGCATGCGCACACAATCTCCTCCATGTGCCCTGCCCCCCATGCATGCATGGCAGAGACCCGAAGGCCAGTTGGCCAGTGGGAGGCGCATGCGCATGTGCATCAGTGCTGAACTGGGGCGACAGCTTGCAATGCCATCAGAGAGGGCACTGCGTGCTACCTCTGGCACGTATGCCATAGGTTCGACATCATGGGGCTATAGTTTCAGAGTCTTGAAAAACTTGCAGTGTTTTCCTTCCCGCTTATACTAAAGAGACTTAAGGCAGAGTCAGTTCATATTTTTTCTAGCACTTTCTTCCTGTTCCAGGTTTAACTAATGTTTTGCTAACTGACACATTCCTTCTCCTCAGTCATCTCTGTGGTTCTCTACAGATAGTTTCATAAGTCTAGTGTCAAGCTCGATTTCATTGAGGGCCACATCAGGCTTGTGTTTTACCTCTGTGGGCGTGGCTGGGGTGGGTGTGGCCAGTTTGATGTCACTTGTGTCAAGGATGCCTATGGTGGCCCGAGTGCTCTGCCAGCGAAAATGGGTTTCTGAGCTCCATTTTTGGCTGGGCACTGCGGGCCAGTCCTTCACAGTTTCCCAGGTGACCCCGTGGGCCAGATTTAAGCACCCTTTGGGCCTGAACCAGCCCATGGGCCTTGAGGTTGACACCTCTGGTCCAGACTGTCTTCTGTTAGGAGATACTGTGTTTTTTGGAGTATAAGACACACTTTTTCCACCCCCAAAAGTGGATGGAAATGTCTGTGTGCAAATGCTGCTGAAGCCCCGTTCACCTGCTGGCCCCCATCCACCGGCCTCTGCCTCCCAGCAATTTGCCTCCTTGCAGCAAACAGCCTGGTCGGCTTCAACACAGCCTGATTAGCAAAAGCAGCTGATTGTCAGTAGGATCAGCCTTCTGGCGATCAGCTGTTTCAGGCTGCAGGGATTGCCATCACCTATTGCCAGCCTCCTCATGCCCCATTTTCGGCCTCTGCATCCCATTTTCAGCCTTTGCGTGCCCCATTTTTGGTCTCCATGCACCTCATTTTCTGCCCGTTCTGATCCCCACCTCCCAGAATGGGTGGAAAATGGGGTGTGTGGAGGCTGCAATAGGCGATGGCAATCCCTGCAGCTTGAAATAGCTGATCGTTGGGAGGCTGATCCTACCGACAATCAGCTGCTTGTGCTAATCAGACTGTGCTGAAGCTGACCAGGCTGTTTGCTGTTTGCTGCAAGGAGACAAATTGCTGGGAGGCAGAGGCAGATTTTTTTTCCCTTGTTTTCCTCCCCAAAAGCTAGGTGCGGCTTATACTTCGGAGCATCTTATATTCTGAAAAATATGGTACATAAATTCTTCTTACTCCCCCTTAGTCCTTCTGCCAGTGAAAAACCTGCAACGCTAGTTATGATCTCCACCTTTTAATCTGAACCGAGTTTGAATTTGTTAAACCAGTTGTTGAGCTCAGGCAACTGGTAAAGGATCCTTTTGCTTTATCAGAGACAGAGAGAAAGCATTACCTGTGCAATTACTTCATTCATATATCCTCTTTCTGAAGATATATACTAAAGTTCAAAGTGTAATAAAAATGAAATCCTTTTATTTTCAGTGTGAATAACTGTAAACATCTACTATTAACACAGGGTGTTATTCACAATGTTTTAAGAAGTTTCTTTAGTAAAGGCTACTTTGGTTTTTATACTCAAGAGAATGAAGGACAGAAATGTTTAAATATGATCATTTTCCAAATGAAATCTTCAGGGATTTCCTTCAAATGCTACTGATCAATGTGAATTTTGAAAATGTCATTCATCCTCCTCGGCTTATATGAGGATGTTCCTATTACAGCCTCTTTGTGTTAAGTGGAGAATGAACAGAGATTCTGTTTTAAAGAAAACGTGACAGGTATAAATGAAAGGAAAGTAATTATCAGCTAATAGACTTGTTTTAAGTTCTGCATTCTGAAGCTGAAAGAAAGCTGGGAAAAGAGATTGAAAAGCAGAGGACAAGTGTAATAAATCATATTAATTGAAAGAATTTCAGCAATATAAAAGGAGAAGAGAATGGACAATGAGGATTTCATACCACCTTTTTAAGAATCAAGAATTTAACATCTAGGGGGGTGCAAGAAAATTGAACCTGAAATATTTGAATATGGGAACAAAGAAATCTGAGAGATAGGCCCTCCATTAATGGAAAAAATCCATATATTTTTCTTTAAAAAATCTGGGATTTAAAATTGAATCCATCATAATTTAAGATGCTGAAATAGGGGTTGCCACTTCCATTGTGCCTCCCGCCCCTGTCCTATTGTCCCCATTTAATCGTACCTATTTTCTGTATTCTTACTCATGTTTATATTTATACCTATTATTTTGTAAGCGATTGACACATCAAATAAATAAATAAAATGGGACAGCCAACTCCTTAATAGCTAAATAGCAGCATATTCAACATAACCTGTCTGGTAGAAGTAGCTATACCTATTGAATTTCACTGCTGCAGATCAATGAGAATGTTGTTTAACTTTAAAACATAAGAACTATCCATGGTTTGTTACATGAAAATGTAATAAAATGGTTAATTATTTCATAATTGGAACAGGGGAAAATGGATGTTTAAAATGGCAGATTTGTCTACATTAGAAAATCATAAAGGCTAAGACAGGGGATTAAAAAACAGATCTGAAGATAATAAGCTAAACATTTTGTGGAAAAAAAAGAGGGAGATGGGGTTTGTCCTGTGCTGTGAGTGATGCCTACAGCATCTGCCATGGTTTTGTGAAGCTCAGTGACGGAATTCAAAAATTGAATCCTTAGCTGAACCCATCTAACTCTGCTGAATTCTAGCCAGCTGGAAAATGGGTTACTTACTTCATATCAGTGTTAGTACACAGGGCAAGCTTATGTTATACTGATTGGAACAAAAATACATGCAAATGTTTCAAAAGCCTGGCATCCTTCAGTCCCCAGGTTAATGCTTAAAATTAGGAAGATGCTAACACTTTGCATTATTTGCTGCTTTCCTCACTTCAAAAATTAAATCTGTGCACCGATATACAGTACATACAGATGGTACATGGACGTACCAATGGTATGTAGAGACAATCTGACATGAAAAGTGAAGGTCAAGTATAGGAATGCCATCTATGATTTCTGGATGAATTTCAAAATGGTTAAAGGCGCAGAAACATTGTCCAGTTGAACCCCAGTTCTACTAATGTGATTTTAAAGTCACCGTCAATTAGCAGAGTTTTGAAACTGCAGTCAGTGGTGAATGATGTCAAGCTGCTTTCAAAGACAAGGGAGCAATGCTTCAAAATAATCTGGGTGGCCCAGCAAATCCATTTTAATATGAATTTGGGATTTTTTTTTAAAAAAGATGAAACTCCATGACAATAGAAGTTAGCAGATGATTGTCCATTTTACCATTCTTGTTACAAAAAATGACATTTGAAATAGTAAAACATGGTTGCTTTCTGGAAAGGAAAACTACTTACATATAATTTCTCTTTCCCAACCCTATTATGTACTGGAATCTGGAATGATTTGAAAGTGCCAGAAATGCTTTAGCAGAATGTCCAAGTGCTTTATTTCAGCATCCACAATCTGTTACATGGTCTATATTAAGTAGATATCCTTGAATCACTTGGAGAGGCAGAATATCCTGGTAGAGCTTAAATCTGAAGCAGCAACAAGAGGAAGTAGCATACTGTAAGCAGCATTAGATAGGTTAATGGCAAAGAATGCATATGAGGATAAAAATGTTCTCAGAGGTTTTGTTTTAAAACTCATATAAATTATATGGAAGAACCAGTTGTGCAATTGGATGCAATCACTTGAGCTGCTACTACTTCAATCCCTCTGTTGACTTCTTGGTGGGTACAGATAGCTCCTTCATGTATATTTTTTATTTTAACAGTCCTGTAATCTTTTGTATTGGGGTGGAGCTGGGATGACTGAATGAAGCTAAGCGTTTATTGGCTGGATGCCCTTCCTGACACCTACATGAAGCTCACAGTACATACGTTCTCTTTGCACCCAAAGAGAGAGAGGAATACCTGCCATTATCTAGGATCGAACTCATAGCCTTCTGATTGTGAAGGGAGAGGTCCACCTCTAGGCCACCATACCACTTTTTTTTAAAATTACATTTATATGCCGCCCTTCTCTGAAGTCTCAGGGCAGCTTACAATTTTTTGGGATACAACCCAGTGTGCTCAGCAATAGCCTTCATTCCATTGTATATGCCTGCTTATTACTAAGCGGCATTTTTACAAAGTCAGCTTATTGCAATCTTGGGTCCTCACTTTACCTACCCCGAGAGGATGGAAGGCTGAGTCAACCTTGAGCCTGGTGGGATTCGAGCCTACAGTAATTGTAGACAGCTGGATCTTAAGTGCAGGCATTTAACAGCCTGAGCCACCAAGGCCCTTTAACTTCATATAATGCTAGCCATATTGTATCTACTATTATACTCCTACATATTCCTCTGTATCACTGGGCATAAATAAATGAAATGGATCTCTGATATGAGTACATGTTGATTAAATTTACCAAATCAGTTACTGATGTTCTGCGGCTGTTACTTGTATGGATGGCTGATATCTCATTCTTTCAATGAAACTAATGGTTCTCAGGCTTTCTCATCATGGTACATACCAAGATTGCATTTTCATCAGAAATATTCATAAAAAAACAGAGACCATCAAATCACCAACTATAGATGGGTTTGTTGCACTTTTTCTTCATCATTTTACAGCAGATAAGATAGTTTTTGTGAATGATTTAACTTGTGCTTGTATCATCACATTTATGAGCAGTGAATATTTCTTAAAGTGGGCTGGTTAACTTATTCTAAAAATTAACAGATGGTGAATCATTTACAAGACAAAGAGGCATGCAATTATCTACTGAGGCTATCTATGAAACATTGATAATATACATTTATAAAATCATGAAAAGGTAAGGCCATCAGAAAGAAAAAATGTAATTTATTACGCCACAAGATTACAATATTCAGTCTTGTATGGAGAAATATGAACAAACCACAAGGAAGACTCAGATAACAGCAAGTGAAATTAGCCTCTGATTGATCTATTTATATCTTATATTGTAAATTAATTCAAGGAAGTTGGTGTGATGTAGTGCATGGAGCTTGAAACGCTAGATAAAGAAATTACAAATCCAGTTTTGCAATCCATGGGGATACAGTATTTTTGAATTCGTTCATGTAAAGATTTGCTGAGAGATATTATCCAGTCCAGAATCCTGATTCGATAAAGTGTTGGAGATGTAACTCTCCAAGCTTTGATGTTTTACATCTTTTTATCTTATTGATTAGGAGGCATTTGAAGTAAAGGAAAGGTAAGGGAATTCTCTCTCTTTTTTCTCTTATTATCTCTGTTCTGCTCTCCCCTCATGGCAGGATAGATACTTCACCTATCATTCAGTCTATTTGTTATAGAGTTCCGCTTTGCTTTAAATATTGACTACAGCAAAGGTGGTATTCAGCAGGTTCTGACCAGTTCTGGAGAACCGGTAGCAGAAGTTTTGAGTAGTTCAGAGAACCAGCAAATACCACCTCTGACTGGAGATCTTACAGTATCCTTCCCCTGCCATGCTCACCAGGCCACGTCCATAGAGCTGGTAGTAAATTTTTTTGAATCCCACCACTGGACTACAGTGAATGAACTGGAAAATCCCAATCAGGGTTACTTCAGATTCTTCTTTCTAGAAAAATAAACAGGTTGAAGGACTTCCAAGACAGACTTCATGGTTACTCTTTCTGGGTACCATTATTTTTATAATATGCTATTTTATTCTCTTAGCCACTTTGAACTTAGAACTTACTTGAACTTCTTTCTCATTCCACAGAGGCAACAGTTTTAATTCTTGATCTTGTCGCATCATGAATTAATCCACAGTGGTTTCTCCTTTGTGTGACACCTAGGCAGTTAATGTTGGATTTGACCACTGAACTCTTCATAGATGGTTTGCTGCCCTGTGCAACTTCTGGGCTGTTGTGATGCTTCCAAATCCTGTCTCACCTAATCTGGTATTCAAGCCTTATTTCAAGGTCCAGGGACACTCATTTTCTTTTCTGCTTACTCATGTTGCTGTTTTGTTTGTTCAAACAGATTGATTGTCTTATATCATTTGTAATAGTAATAGCAATAGCACTTAGACTTATACACTGCTTCACAGTACTTTACAGCCCTGTCTAAGTGGTTTACAAAGTCAGCATATTGTCTCCAACAATGTGGATCCTCATTTTACACACCTCAGAAGGATGGAAGGCTAAGTCAACCATGAGCCTGGTGAGATTTGAACTGCCAAATTGTAGGCAGCCGGCAGTCAGCAGAAGTAGCCTGCAATACTGCACTCTAACCACTGTACCAGCATGGCTCAATGTACCCTAATTTCCTTCTGAACTCATTATTTCCTCTCTGATATTTCGGCACCTCCAATTTCCTAATATGTAGCCACAATCTTCTTACAGCCTCTGCCAAATCTTTGGGATTTATGTCTTATGGAAAGCTCTTAGTCTTACTGAGTGCTGATCTAAAGACTCCATGGCATCTTCAGTTGGTAGGATGAACTAGGAGCCCTAGGGCATGGGGTGTCCAACTTTGGCAACTTTAAGACTTGTGGACTTCTACTCCCAGAATCCCATAGCTGTTAAAGTTGCAAGGTCAGACACTTCTGCCTTATAGCAGCAGACTCCAATCTTTGCAGCTTGGTGGCCTGACTAGGGGGTGGTGAGGGAAACCAGGCTGTATAAGCAGCAGACCAGTGTGCATGAGCACATAGTTCAACTTGTGTGAGTGGTGGGCTGGTGTGCACATGCATATGCAACAGTGGTGGGATTCAAATTTTTTTACTACCGATTCTGTGGCATGGCTTGGTGGGCGTGGCAGGGGAAGGGTACTGTAAAATCTCCAGTCAGAGGTGGTATTTGCTGGTTCTCTGAACTACTCAAAATTTCTGCTACCAGTTCTCCAGAACTGGTCAGAGCCTGCTGAATACCACTTCTGATACTCACGTAGCTCAACTTATTTATTTATTTATTTATTTATTTATTTATTTATTTATTTATTTATTTATTCGACTTGTATGTCCTACTCCCTAAGGACTCAGGGCGGCAAACATTAAAACAGAACAAATTTACAGTAAAAAACAATTAAATAAAACAAGCCGAATACATTAAAACAATAAGAAAATTAAAACCCTCACCCCCCCCCCCGGGTCATTCCAGGCCGGCCTGTTGAAACAACCAGATCTTCAGGTCTCAAGGAAGGAGCGAAGGTCAGGGGCCAAACGGAGATCCACGGGGAGCTGATTCCAGAGGGCAGGCGCTCTCATGGAGAAGGCCCTAGCCCTGGGAACCGCCAGCCAACAATGCCTGACTGACGGTATCCCAAGGAGACCCCTCCTATGAGAGCGAACAGGGCGATCGGTAAGTGATGCTCGCAGGAGGCGTTCCCGCAAGTACCCTGGACCCAAGCCATTTAGGGCTTTATAAGTTGTTACTAGCACCTTGAAGGCGACCTGGGAGACAGCTGGCAATCAATGCAAGCCGCGCAGGAGGGGTGTTACATGGGAGTATCGGGATACTCCCATCACAACCCACGCGGCCGCATTCTGCACCAGCTGTAACCTCCGGGTCATCCGCAAGGGCAGCCCCATGTAAAGAGAGTTGCAGTAGTCGATTCTGGAGGTGACGAGCGCATGAGTAACCGTTTGAAGGGCATCTCGGTCCAAATAAGGGCAGAGCTGGTGAACCAGCCGAACCTGGGCAAAGGCCCCCCTGGCCACAGCCCCCACATGCTCCTCCAAACTGAGCTGTGAATCCAGGAGGATGCCCAGATTCCTCTCCCTATCCACAGGGGGCAACACCTCTCCCCCCATGACCAAAGATGGTACATCCAATAAAGACCGAGATGCCGGTAAGAACAGCCACTCAGTCTTGGTGGGGTTGAGCTGAAGCCTATTATTCCCCATCCAGACCCGTACTGCCTCCAGGCACCGGGACATCACGGAGAGAGCATCACTGATCTGGCCTGGGGTGGAGATATAAAGCTGGGTATCATCAGCATACTGATGATACCTCACCCCAAAACCTTGGATGATCTCGCCCAGGGGTTTCATGTAGATATTAAACAGAAGGGGCAAGAGGATGGACCCCTGAGGCACCCCACAAGTGAGGGGCCTCGGGGCCAACCTCTGCCCCCCTGCCAACACCGACTGTGAGCGGCCCGAGAGAAAGGAGGAGAACCATCATAGAACGGTGCCCCCCACCCCCAATCCTCGGAGCCGCTGCAGAAGGATACCATGGTCGATGGTATCGAAAGCCGCTGAGAGATCTAACAGGACTAGGACAGAGGAAAAACCCCTGTCCCGAGCCCTTCAGAGATCATCCATCAGTGCGATCAATGCTGTCTCCGTGCTGTGTCCGGCCCTGAAGCCCAATTGATACAGGTCTAAATAATCAGCTTCCTCCAGGAACAAGGGAAGCTGCTGAACCACCACGCTCTCAACAACCTTCGCTAAAAAGCGAAGGTTGGAGACTGGACGGTAGTTGTTCAAAACAGCCAGGTCCAAGGCAGGCTTCTTGAGAAGGGGCCTCACCACCGTCTCTTTCAAGGCGGCGGCAAAGACTCCCTCACTCAAGGAGGCATTGACAACTGCCTGGAGCCAGCCGCGTGTAACCTCCCTGGAGGCATATACCAACCAGGAAGGACACGGGTCCAATAAACACGTGGTGGAAGACAGCCTCTGCATGATCCTGTCCACCTCATCAAGGGAAACCAGGTCAAACTCAACCCAGATGGAATCAACCAGACCCGTCGCCACCCCATCATTGGACCCCTGCCAATCAGAGTCCAAGCCGGCACGAATTCGAGCGACCTTATCCGCCAGATGTAAACTAAATTCCTCTGCTCTGCCCTGCAAAGGGTCATCCCCCTCCCTCAGTTGAAGGAGAGAGCGGGTCATCCGAAACAGGGCCGCAGGGCGATCATCGGCGGATGCAATCAGAACGGAGAAGTAAACACGCCTCGCCGCCCTAATTGCTTCCAGATAGGTCCTAATATAGGCTCGCAACTGGACACGGTCAAATTCGGAGTGGCTAGTCCTCCACCTGGTCTCCAGGCATCTTCTCCACCGTTTCATCCCCCGGAGCTCCTCAGAAAACCAGGGAGCCCACCGGGGCCTACGGCGGGGAAGAGGCCGCAAGGGGACAACCTGGTCGAGCGCCTCCGAAGCCGCCTGTTGCCAGGCAGCCGTCAGCGTCTCGGCCGGGCTGTGGTCGAGGGAGGCGGGCAAGAACCCCAGTGCCGTCTGAAACCTCTCAGGGTCCATCAGGTGCCTGGGCGGAACCACCATATTGGCTCCTCATCCCAGCAGCGAGGGACAGTCAACTTCTGCAAGTTGAGCTGCATGCACATGTGCATGTATGCTGGCCCAATGCTTGCTAAGTTGAACTGCATGCACATGCACTGGCCCACCACTTGCACAGCCTGATTCTGAATAGTAGTAGGTTGTGGCCTGGGGCCTGGGGGCTCCTGCCCTCGAGTATTGTGCTAAGGTAATTTTGTTTCAAATCAAAACAATCACCTAAAAATTTCACAGTTCACATTCCTGTTTCTATCAACTTTCAACAAACTTTCATCCTTGCTATTTCCAGATAATACTCAGGGTTAAGATTTTAAAACTCCACATTTAAAATTCTATTTCTGGAACCAAACTGTAGGGCTCCATGGTCGCTGACTCACTAATAACAGCTTATTTTAGTTGCCTCATTGCCTTGAATTCAAGAGCAGAATCTTTTGCCTGTTTCAGACCAACTTACTATTACGGGGTGTAGGGTAGGGAGGGTAGATTAGGCGATCATGTTACACTAAATATCTTTTGGGTTTTTATCTAATAAAACTTGTTTCCCATCCTCAAATATTGTTTCCAGGTAATTTTTCCTCATTATATGGAAGTACATGTCTCTTTATAGAAATTTTACTTGTATCTTGATTTTTTTATATTCCCATGCATGGGTCCATTTTCAGGCTTGTATGGATTAGGACATGCATTAACACAAAGTTTATCCTGCTTTATTCCTTGTAGCTGCTGTTGCTTGAAATATTGTTTACAGTTACAATTAGGTAAAAATTGAGTTAGAAATGCTAGACAATTTCTTTAAAATTTTGAGTTTTTCTGTAATTTGGTCTTTTAACCAGTAATACAGAGATAATTGCAGAAGGAGAAAAGATGGGACAAACGTTGCTGATCATCACTGGCTAATCATCACTGGGACAATTCAATGCTGATCATCACTGGGACAATTCTAGGTCCCTTGAAAACCTAGAGCCTAATTATTCCTATTTATTTTCTTCTATTAATAGACAGCCACATGATCAGATATCTGTTTCAGGATTATTTTTCAAGATACAAGGAGAAGAAGAAAAACATGCAGAAGAGCTGATAAAACATTATTCAATACCAGGGACTAATGAATGGGAATCTGTAAAGATAAAGAAAGCCATAGGTTGATTATAGTCCCTGGGTTTAAAATCACTTCCATTCTCCATCTTTAACTCAAATTTTAAGTAAGCTGAAATTTGTATTTAGAAATGGACTGTCTATTATTGAAAATGTTGGATGGAATTCTCCTTCCTCAAACCAACACACTACTGAAGCCACACAACACAGAGATCTATCAGTTTCTGAATGAATTGTGTGGCTTCAACAGTTTGTTGGCTTGAGGAAGGATAGTGCTGTCCACCATTTTTAGTAATAGTCCCCCTGTTCATATCTAGGGATTATACTCTATAGCAGGAATTGTCGAATGTTCTTAACCTGGAGATTGAATCAAAACCTAGACTTAGTCCAGTTTTAGTTTAGTTCGTTGGGCAACCCTAGAAAGTGGAGTTTATGAGCTATGATTAAGAATGAAATGCAAATAGCCTGCATTCTGCAGAAGATGCAATCACGGCAAGATCAGTGGGCATGAAGATAGTTGATAGCAAAGGGCTGCAGAAAGCAGAAGATCATTCAGTCCTTCAATCTCTACAAATGAGCAACTAAGGCTCTTGAATGAAATGCTGTTGATAAGTCAGTATAAAATCACTGATCAATTAAAACATACTTCTGACAAAGTTGCCTGCCATTTTTCTTTTCTCCCCATGGAGACCCTAAGGGACCCAAAGATATTGCTGAAATAACACATCTACTAGAAACTCTTGCTTTGCTTGTAACATGTCACTTTATGTTCTTTAAATATTTGATTAATCAAATAAAATAAGGACAGAAGGTTCACCAGGTACTGAAATGTTAAAAAAGAGTTACACAAGAACATGAAATGGGAGTGAAGTAAAAATTAAAATTAGCTTGGAATTCCTAATAAAATTAAGCATACTAATTCTTATTTTTTAAAAATAAACACAAATATATTAAAGCAGTGATGAGTTACAAACTAAAGGGTCATATTTTGAAAACCAAGGCTATAATTGCTTTCATTAGGCCTTGCTGGCAACTGTCCACTCCTTTAATGAAGGTGGGTTAGGGCACAACAAAATAATTGGATATTTATAGCTTAAATAAATCTTCCATACATAAACATTTTCAAAAGGTCACCTAGTTTATGATAAATATATTCCTTGGTAAATAATTTTCACTTGTCTTTCACTTACATGCAAATTGTTCAAATGATATATCTGTCCATTTTTGTATAAGCAAACCTCAGTCCAACAAAGGATTAAGAATATTTTATACCGCTTGGACTATAGTCACTTAATTTAGTTTCTGTCACTTAACATAACCTTTCCTATTATGTTGTCAATTGGGGAAATATAATTGAAGAATTGCTGTGTACCCCTTGACATTTTGTTGAACATAATTGTTATATTTAAATTAGAACAGTTCCTCTGTTTCATAGTTCGGCCTTTTAAAATGGTTGTATGTATCTGCAGGGTTAAAACACAACTTATATACTTAGAGCTTTAACCAACCAAGAACTAAGCAGAAATTTCTTGACCGTTAGAGCAATTAATCAGTGGAATGACTTGCCTCCATAAGTTGTGAGTGCTTCAATACTGAAGGTCTTTAAAAGAGATTTGACAACCATTTGCCTGAAGTGGTATAGGGTTTCCTGCTTGAGCAAGGGATTGGATAGTACATCTCCAAGGTCCCTTTCAACTCTGTTATTCTGTTATTCTCTTACACAGCAACCAAAGCTGATTGCGTACACTGTGGTTATTCTATTGGCATATCTGCAATATTACTCCAACATAACAATGTTGCTAAGCTGATTTACAATATAGCATAAATATCTCTTAGTTGGGATTCCCTTTTCATCCAGCCTCATCCGAATCAAAGAAAGAATTGGAGACTTGTACATCTCTGCCTTTTGTTGAATCCCAGATCTCCTGAAGGCATACTAATATGGCCAGAGATCAAGGATGAAGGACTTTGTTTAGGACAGCATCATCCTAGAACTATAAGCAAAGATCTAATGAGAACCTGTATTCTTCTTAGGCATTCCCATTTTAAAAAATACAAGATAATTCTCTCTTTTATATATAGTTGTGATGTAGCAAAGAAAAACCCAGGCCTCAGGGCTGAAGACCCAAATCCACACCATCTTGTTAGGGTTGAGTTGAAGCCAGATTCTCCCCACCCAGACCCTTGTAGACTCCAGGTTCTCAGCCATCATCTGCATAGCTGCGTAGCTAGGACTGGAGATATTGCAGGAGCCTATGGCTCAACCTCTCCTCCCCACCTACCCTGAATGGAACCAGTCACCAGGGAAGGAGGAGAACCACTTCAAAATAATACCTCCCACTCCCAAGCCTCAAAGCTAGTTCAGAAGGATACCAAGGTTGATGATATTAAAAGCTGTTGAAGGAGCTAGAACGGCCAAAATGAATGCACCAACATCCACCCCAAACTCTCTGAAGGCTATCTGCAAGTATGATTAATGCTGTTTCAATGCTGTTCCCTGTTCTGAACCCAGACTGAAAATAGTCCAGATAATCTTCTTCATCCAGGGCCCTTTGAAACTGATCACCAACCACACACTCAAAAATTTTCTCTAAAATGAGAAGGTTGGAAACTGGACAAAAGTTGCCTAGCATTGTTGGGGCCAAGGATGGCTTTTTGAGAAGGGGGCACACTTCCATCTTCTTCAAGGCAGGTGGTACCATCCCATCACTGCATGAACCCAACCACATGCTACCTCCTGGGAGGCCTTAAACAACCAGGAAGGGCATGAATCCAGAATACAAATGACCGAGCTTAAAGCCACAAGAACCTTGCCCATTCACTCAGGATCAACCATCTCAAACCCTTCCCAGATATAAGGTTAAGGTGGGTTTCAGTCATTGATCTGCCCAGCTAGAGTCTAGCTCTAAACAAATTTGAGTGACTTTATCTGATAGATGCCAAGAATATTCCTTGCAGCAGCCTTCTAGGAATTTTCTGACTCCTCTTAACTCAGGAGGGACCTGATCACCTGAAACAGGGCTGCTGGATAGCTATCTGCAGACATAATAAGATCAGATAAGTAAGTACACTTTGGAGCCTTTATCTCCATAAGGTAGGTTCTTACCTATGTTTGGTTGTTCTTGATCTTTGTCTTCCTCCAGTGCACTCTGGACATTTCTCGTGCTATTTCATCTCTTGAACCTGTTTGCTAAATCTTGATGTTGTACAAGATCCACATACACAGAGAATCCATACATGCACAAAGAAATCCAGGGCCTCCATCACCTGCTCGTTCCAAGCTACAACAAGGGCATCTGTCAAACCATGTGCCAAAGCTTTAGCTAAAACCCCAGGTTCCTTCTGAAACTCCACTGGGTCCATTCAGTGCCCATTGCTGATTGGACACTTTTCACTTTTGTCTGAAAACTGTTCTTCCCCGTTTGGACACGTGATACTTTCATCAATACATGTTGAAAGTTACCAGGCACAAAAGTGTGATGGACCAAAAAGGCAAATGTTTATTCTTGCTCTTAATCATGTGTAAGACTTTTCACTCAAATACTGTTAGTTTATTGCTTGTATGTTCTTGGTGAATCTGACAAATGATTAGTCTTTTTTTGTTAAAATCTATTTATATTTTTATTGTGGCAAGACAATTATCTCCTTTGGAGAGCAATCAGGCATGCATTTTGCAGGCAGATATAATAAGCAATTGGAAAAACTCTAATTCAAAAGAGAGATGCAGCCCACAAATTTCCAGAGCAACAGAAGCACTTACACCAAATTAGTATAAAGTTTAAATATTCCATTCAGTTTGCCATTCCTCAATTACACAAAAACAATATTGATATAACAGAAAATGTAGGTATGATGTATGTAAAAAAGATTTCATGCAGAATACAACATAGTTTGGTAGAAATACACAACCAACATGCAAAGTAACAGGTAAACTTACCTATACAGAATGTATATAGATATGTATCTAGTTTTTGTATCATGTAAAACCAGAATTTGACCATGTTGTTGCACAGTGTATATAACTGGCTATAGTATAATCAGTTGGAAGCGATCTTAGACACCATTTAGTCTAAAGGCCTGTTCAGTGCAGAATGTACTAAAATACCTCTTATCATGTACTTCTGACCCAAAGTACATCTAACTTCTGAATGTTGCTAACCTTACAGACCATAGTTTACAAACCAAGTAGCTGAACTCACATATTGTAATGAGAACAATATAACAAAACTAAATACAGCATAGTGTGATGAGCAAACCCAACTATACTATGGTTTTGGCTTAGTGCAATCTGCAAATCTAGCCTTGGTGTTGAAGTAAGATTTGATATCCATCCTAATTTAACCTGCTTTTGGAAGTAAGTCTGTGTGTATGTGGTGTGTGTGTGTGTGTGTGTGTGTGTGTGTGTGTGACAAGAGGCAGGCTTTCTTGTTTTCTTCTTCAGGCAAAGTGTCTGAGCTGCTATCATTTCTACTTTATAGTTCCTCAAAGGCATTTGGAGACTTTAAATATATCGAGTCATATTGTAGCATACTGTAGAGCAGGGCTGTCAAACTTATGACCCGTGGGCTGGATGCATCACACTCTGGCCACGCCCATGCCCGGTTTAGCGAAAGGTGAAAAAGTCATGATATGTCACGTGATTGCCATGATGATGCAAGTTTGACACCCTTGCTATAGAGGAAGCAAAACCATTGCTCTGTCTCAAGGTGCCTCAGATACATTACAGCTGACCCAGAAAATAAATGGCCACCATCACTGCATTACAAAGATCTGAAACGATCTGCAAACTGGTATCGATTTCTCATGTAGAAGTGTCCCAAAACTAACTACAAAAATGCATCATCCTGTATTCTTACATATTTGTCCTTGCTTGCGAAGATTTGACTCTGTGTCTGGGGAATCATAAAGCAAGAAACATTGATCCAGTTCATACATAATATGGCAAAGTAACAGGTAAGTTCACAAATCACCCAGTGCCGAAAACAAGCAAAGCCCATGAGAACATAGCATTGGGAAGAAAAAAAATTAAGTCATTCTCTTTCCTTCATCTCTTTTATTTCTGTCAAATTTTAAAATAGCTAAGATTAAGAAAATATACTATATGGTGGTAAAAGAAGAGGCAACCCTGATGATACAGGTATAGATCAACTTGCAATATTGTTCAAAAAACATGGTTTTATTCACATATCACTTAACATGCTTAGTTTTTCTGGTACAGGAATATAATTAGCAAGTGCTAAATTTTTGTTACATTTTTCCATTTAGTTGTTTTTAAGCCGAAGACAAGACACTGAAAATAACACAAGCATCATTAAGATTTGGCTGCAAGCTAGAAATAAAAACTCATTTATCTTTAAGAAAAGAAATACAAATACTCACTAAATATTTTGGTCTTTACTCTGCTGCTCTTCTCACAGGAGAGTGGATTTTTCCCTGAGAATAAATGCAATTTTTAAAGTTGGAAAATATAACAGTTCTTGTGTCTCTCCTTGTGATGACCAGTAATAAATAAGCAATGTTTGTCTACCTCTTAGGCAACTTCAATTCCATTTATTTTTAATTTTTATTTCCTTTGTTTAAATTTTTGGTTCAGTATAGTGAGACCTGTCATTTTTAGATACAGAGAAAAAAAAAGAAATCACCCACACCCTTCTCTTTCTTTTCAAAATAAGCTATTTTTAGGTTTTAGGGTTGTTGTTTTTTTTAAAAAAAACTCTTCCAATTCTCACCCTCTACAATAAGGCACGCCTGCAATTTTAGTTTAGTTTAGTTTAGTTTTATTGGACTTATATGCCACCCTCTCTCCCTAGGGACTCAGGGCGGGTTACAGTAAAAAAATAGAAATACAATTAATTAAAATACATTAAAACCACAGTAGCTTAGCTCAATAAAAAGTAAAAACCCAATTAAATTTAAATAGCAATAAAACCCCACCCCTTACCCTTCAGTCCAGGCTGGATTCTTGAAACAACCAAGTCTTTAGGTCATGGCAAAAGGAACGGAGGTCAGGGGCCAACCGGAGCTCCAAGGGGAATCAATTCCACAGGGTGGGCACTCCCACAGAGAAGGCTCTACCCCTGGGCACCACCAGTCGACATTGGCCGACAGCACCCCAAGGAGGCCCTGTCTGTGGGAGCACACAGGGTGATTGGAGGTCGACGCTGGCAGGAGACGCTCCCACAAGTGCCCCAGACCCAAGCCATGTAGGACTTTGTACATTATCACTAACACCTTGAATCTCACCCGGAGGGCAACTGGCAGCCAATGCAGGTAGCGCAGGAGAGGTGTAAAATGGGAGTATTGGGATACTCCCATCACAACCTGCGCGGCCGCATTCTGCACCAGCTGAAGCCTCCAGGTGGTCCGCAAGGGCAGTCCCACGTAAAGAGCATTACAGTAGTTGATTCGGGAAGTTACGAGTGCGTGGGTAACCGTCCGTAGGGCATCTCGGTCCAGGAAAAATAATTCTTCCAATTAACTGCATGTATGACAGTGCGTCCTTCAGCTATGTAAGGCTCACGATGCAAGCCTGGGAACTCCTGAATGGGCAACGATTTGTGTGGGTCTCCCTTTTTAAAAACCTTTTCCTCCTAGGCAGCAGAGACCCCACTAGCTGTGATTGGGTGAGGCTGTAGATTGGTCAGCATTGAAGGAGGATCTCCTCTCTCTATACAAGTGATGCAGGTGATGCAGTTGGCACTTGGAGTGGTCAGCAATTTCTCTTCTGTTAGCCACCCGAGGGATGAGAGGAAGGTCAGGAGGAGGCAGCTGAGGAATCTGAGTCCTTGGTACTGTTGTATTGTGAATTTAAAGGCTCCAGCTCCGCACGACCCATTATCCACATGGTATAGAGTAGATAAAAGTTAAAATTTATTTGAGTCCCCTCTTTCTCTAGCCTACTGCATGCTGTTTGCTACCTTGGTCAGTTCTTTCTGTCTTTGGCTTTAGATATGCAGGCATGGAGGTCTGGCTTTCTGCTTTCCCTCCTGCCCATCTCTATAAAGCAGCGGCCCTCAACCTTTTGGGCACCAGGGACTGGTTCCATGGAGAGAGGATTTTCCGTGGACCAGAGGGGGCATGGTTTCATATGTTGCTGCATCTCGCGGATGGGGCTTCTCTTATTTGCACGGACTGGTTTCTGGCATGCCACGCACAGATGCCAATCCATGGACTGGAGTTTAGGCACTCCTGCTATAAACCATTCCTATAAGCAAATTTTTCTATTATTGTTATGAACTCTGGCTCACTAATTTTTGAACTGGTCAAATTCCTAGCAGCACATGGAGAATCCTATTTCCACTTCCAAGACCTGGGGGAGGAGGTGTAGTAATGACCTAGGCACACCTTGACTACTAAATGGATCCATTCCAGGCCTAAGAGCAAAATGGTCTTGGACTATTTCTGCCTTCAGCTTCAAGACCCATGCTAGGCTGCCTGCAGCCCTTGCAAAAATACAGTTTAGCAAGCAACATCTTTTGACACGGGGAATCCTGAAGCATTTGTCTCACAGGTGTTCTTACTACCTCTGACAGCACTAGGCAGTCCGGGTTGTTAACTAGCAGCATTTGTACTCAGGGTTCCCTCAGTAATTGCAACAGCCATGCAGCTGCCTGGCTGCCAGAATCCCTCACGTCCCACTTTCAGCAGGCAAGCAATGCTCTTTTCATATAACTGATGAGGGGATGAAGTGATAGGTATTTTATGAAAGCAGGTTCAGGCACTCGCATCCACTTAATCTTATTTGGTTTGCATAAGGTGAAGTGCAAGCCCCCCCCCCATTTTTTGATTGATGGTGAAAATGGGATGTGTGTGAAGGAGTTTCTCTCTATGTGCACCTCAGCACTTCCCCTGAGGTAAGACACAAGCAGTGGTAGCTGCTGCTTCATGTCATGTCACGTTGCTAGGTTTGGTTCACATGGCAAATGAGGTGAGCAGGGCCATAACCACATGGCTAAGAAGTATCAACAGCCAAAATTTCATGAACCTAGGCATGGGTCCTGTATAAATATATATGGGAGGTGTAGTTTGTTGGTATCAGCTGCAGTATTCAGAAATTTAATTTGATTAGGCGGGACAGTCTTCTTCTGCAGGGGGGTCAGAACCAAGTCCTTTCCAGCAGGCACTGGAATGGCTCCACAAGACTTTTGCAAGCCAATTAAAGTTGTGAGCTAAAGGAGAATGGAAACACAGATCAATGTAAAGTTTGCAATTTAGAACTCTGTATGTTAAGAGGGGGGGGAGGGAGAGGGAGAGAGAGAGAAAGAGAATATTTATTGTGTTTTTTGAACAAGTCTTTCAGGGCTGCAGGGGCGGGAGTGGGGGATCCATTTCCCTTGAATTAAGTAGCTATCTTTTTTGTAAAGTTATACGTATTCATGTAAATCTGTCTGTAGATCTTTATGGCTATTATTTAATGCAAAGTGGAAGTCGACCTTTGATTCTGAATGCCAGTAGCAAAATAAAATTATCCGCTCATAAGTGGAAGGATAGTTTGGTGACCTTACTGTATCTGTGGAGAGTGGGGAGATCTCAACCCATTGCAAGTTGGAAAACCAGCAGCAGGTTTGGTTATAGCGTTTTGGGTGGAAACACACAAAAATGGGTGGAACATCTGGGAACTTTGCTTGAAAAAAACAAGCAAAAGCAATCAAGTGAATAGGGAAAATGTTGAGGTATATAAAACCATGTATGGCATGATAATGTATGGTACAGTATATAAAATCATGTATGGCATGGAGGAAATGAACAGGAAATATTGCACACAGCTTCCATGTGAATTTATGGGCTTAATTCCTTTATGTTATAGACTACACTGATATACCTGTACCTACACTATATTAGTTGTCTATGTTGTCTAAGGGGATTAGACAAATGCCTAAAACAAATCTATTGAGGAATATTTACTGTGAAGATTCATGTTATCATTGGCTTGGAGGTAGCATGCTTCCAAACACAAACTGTAGAAGAACAAGAACGAGAAGAAATATCTTAAAGTCCTGCTTATGAAGATCCTGAGACATCTCCTTCAGAGGTGGTATTCAGCAGGTTGTGACCAGTTCTGGAGAACCGGTAGCGGAAGTTTTGAGTAGTCCAGAGAACCAACAAATACCACCTCTGACTGGAGATTTTACAGTATCCTTCCCCAGCCACGCCCACCAAGCCACGCCCACAGAACTTGTAGTAAAAAAATTTGAATCCCACCACTGATCTCCTTGGCTGCTGTGAGGAAAAGGACACTTGGCTAAGATGGGTCTTGGTCTGGCTTAGTAGGGCTCTGATTACTGTATGTTCTTATGTTTCTCCTCAAGCTCTTAGAATGGTGTGATTTTTCTTACGAAATACCCTAGTGAACAAAGCATGTATGCTTTTTCCCAATGACACTTACAGTTTCTTCATCTGACAAATATATTTTCCTCTTGAATGATCTTTAAACATTATACCAATGGTAGGAGGTGTTTTTCCATGGTAACTTCTAGACTAGTAGTTACGTTAATTTTGTAGCCACAAATCTGGGGAAAAGGGTGATGCTGTGTATGTATATGTATTATTTCACAAGTCTTTGTTCCATTTTACTGAGCACAATAGACCCTAGTCCTTGAACAACTCACGCCATAATAAGTCTGTTAGGCTGTGTTTGAATAACAAAGTGATAAAATTCACTTACTTTGCATGTAGATATGCCCCATATTACTCCCATATTGCCCCTGGCTCTGAGACTCTCACTTTTATTGGGTGTTCTGGATTCAAAACTGATGCAATCTTAAAGATCAGGAAAAAAGAGTTTCTTACTATAACAAACATAAATTAACTTTTGGTCAGAGCATGGCATCTGCTCTGATCAAGTGTGGGGAAGTTGGCCTCCAAGCTATCGATCAGGAAGTAAATCCAATTATTCTTTGGCTCTTTTTATTATTTTATTGTTATAATTTTACAATGAAAAGCCACCCAGAGTCACTTGGCTGAGATGCAGGGGGGGGGGGCTATAGAAACTGTACAACTTAATTAATTAAATCTAAATTCCTCATGTGTGGTGGGGGAAACACCTCATTAGGTGCCATTCTTGCTGCAGAAAACCCACGGGTCCTTTTCTTGTGAAAATCCCATGGACAGAAAATGGGCACCAAAAGAGCCATTCTCTTCTCTCCCTCTTCCCTGCCATGCATGGCACCAGTGCTCTAGTGTTTTAGTAGACTTCTCTAACCACCAATATTCCCAAAGGAGCTTTTTCAAGAGGCAACTTTTCTTTGAAGATGTTTCCCTTCTCATCCAAAAAGCTTCTTCAGTTAAAGAAGCTTCTTGGGTGAGAAGTGAAACATCTTCAAAGAAAAACCAGAAAGTCCAGTTGCCTCTTGAAAAAGCACCTTTTTTTAAAAAATTCACATTTATATGCCGCCCTTCTCCAGAGACTCAGGGCGGCTTATAATTTTGGGAGCACAACCCAATGCGCTCAGCAGTAGCCTTCATTCCATTGTATATGCCTGCTTATTACTAGGGCTTTTTTGGCCCCCTCAAGCGGCATTTTTACAAAGTCAGCTTATTGCCCCCAACAATCTTGGGTCCTCAATTTACCTACCCCGGGAGGATGGAAGGCTGAGTCAACCTTGAGCCTGGTGGGATTTGAGCCTGCACTAATTGCAGGTAGCTGGAGCTAAGTGCTAGGTGTTTAACAGCCTGCACCACCAAGGCTCTTTATTACCTTTGGGACAACTATGACCTGGACGTCTCAGAATCTCCGTAGACATCTAACCACCAGTACCCGTTCTCCTTCCCTGTTCCCAATCCAAGTGGCAGCTCTTTCTCATGCTTCCCAATTCCTTCCCAAAGCAGAAGGTGAGTAGGGTAGAACGTCTTTAGCTGGCACTCACACACAAAGCTCCACCCCCACATAGCAACATTGCCTGCTCTGTGGGGCAAATGGGCAGCTTTACAGAAGGGGTGCCAGATCGTTTCCCTTGAGGTTTAGGCCCTGCAGCACCTATGTTTTGCTAGGGCAGCTTATCTGAAAGCACGCTGGGTAAAGAGCTGCTTCCAAGGGACTCTTCATCCAGCATCTCCACACTGAAGGGACGGGTAGGGTTACCAGGTCTCTGAAGAGGCAAAGGAAGACATGGACAATGGATTGGAAAGGGGGACAAATGGAGAAAAAAGAGGAAACATATACATATTTACATTTCTTGGCATTTGCAGCAAAAATTACCACGAAAAATGGCCCAAAAAAATTTATTTAGGTCTTTACTATATGTATATGAAATTACTTTTTCCGCTGTCAGAAAGACTGGTTTTTCACCTGCAATATTCTGCCAACAGATTTTTTTTTCAAAAACATACCTAGCAATAATATAGAATCGCCGACACCTTCCAAATTTCACCATAGAAACCTACGATGAATCACGTCCACCATAGAAACCTATCTTGTGATCTATAGACTACAGCAATCATAGATTTGCTGGAATCAAGAAATAAATTAAGTCACTTCAATCTGGGCTGTCAAATCTGTCAACGGGTGGGGGAAGTAAGAAGCAGACAATTTACAAGGTCACTATACATGAAAGTTTAAATGACTACTTTGTGAAAACAGTTCCCAAAATCTCAAGAAGCTCAAAAATCCAAATAGTATTTGATTTTAAGTGTATGCCTCCTTGACAGAGCACATGAATAGAATTCTTTATAGAATAGCATAGAAATAGAAATAGAATAGAATAGAATAGAATAAGCTTATAATAGAATAGAATAATAGAATAGAAATAGAATAGAAACAGAAACAGAAACAGAACAAAACAGAACAGAATAGAATAGAATAGAAATGCTTTGTTTGGCCAAGCGTGATTGGACATACAAGGAATTTGTTTTGGTGCAAATACTCTCAGTGTTCATAAAAAGAAAAAAATATAGTCGTTAAGAATCATAATACTTAATAGTAGTCAAAGGGTACAAATAAGCAATCAAATCATACTAGGAAACATAATAAGCAATCAAATCAAATTATACTAGTAAACAGTCAATAAAAACAATAATGATACAAAGCAACAAAGTTACATTCATGCAGTCATAAGTGGGAGGAGATGGGTGAAAGAAAGGATGAGAAGATGAATAGTAATAGTACTATTATTTTATATTATTTTATTTTTATATCTTATATCTTATATTATTTTATTTTTGAAGATCAAAAAGGAGTACATGTTCTCCTTTTGCCAGTTGTCTGGTAACCCTGGACATGGAAGGTGCCAGCTAAAGATCTGTCAATCAGAGGTGGGTATTCAGCAGGTTCTGACCAGTTCTGGAGAACTGGTAGCAGAAATTTTGAGTAGTTCAGAGAACTGGCAAATACCACCTCTGACTGGAGATTTTACAGTATCCTTCCCCTGCTATCCCCACCAAAGCCACGCCCACAGAACCAGTGGTAAAAAAAAATTGAATCCCACCACTGCTGTCAATGCTACGTAGATATATCACAGGAGTATTTAGCCCTCCCTTACAAACTGTAGTGCCTAAACCTTGAAGAAGGATGGCTGAAAAGCTGCTTCTACCCCATTTCCTTTATTCTGGATGGGAGGAAAGCAGGGGATAAGAGTTACCCTGCTGACAGAGATAATGCCATGAAATTGGAGGGCTGACAACAGAAAACCCGTTTCTGCTACTTCTCTTGTCATTCATACTGGTAGGTCAGCAAGAGGAGCGAGGAACACAATGAAATGCCTTTTTGGTGCAGTGAGAGAGCCCTGATTTTCCCACTGCCAAAAGGTGGGAGCACGATGTCATTAGCCTCAGTTGTGGAGCAGGCTTTCATTCCCAGGCTTCCTCAACATTATGTGTAACAAATGCATATGCTGGAAGAAGCTAGAAAAGACAAGTGCAGACTGAATGGGTCAAGAGTGAATTGGAGAGTACGTAATCTATTTATGTCCCCTAAATATGGTTGCTGAGAAATCTGGTTAGCAAGGTCATGAGTGTCACTGCGTTTTTTTTTTAATTTGTCTGCCAAGCTCCTAAGTTAATATTATAGCAGGCAGGTGTCTGCTAGCCAGCACATTTGTTATCTTGTCTCCATAGTAATGAGATAATACAGTCTTGTGATTTCTGGTTTACTGCACATGTTTCAAAAAGTTTTTATTTCACTTCCTGTCACTTCCTTTGTTCTTTTTCTGTATATGTCTTTGGTGTGAGATTAAGCTGCCAGTATGTAGCTCATTAGGTTTTCTTATTTTTGTACAATAAAGAATGTTTCTTAGATTACTTTCTGGATCTTATTTTATCAATGTTGACGGCAAAGAAAGGCACAGTCTATCACCTCTAATTAGCAGGGATGTTTGGAAGATTTGTACTCCTTGACAATGAGAAAGAGCCACAGAACCCACAAGTATAGGAAGTAACGGCAGCAGCCCTTTCTTAAAGGTGTAGTGTGACACAGCTTGAATTTCAGGTTAAGGAGACCTGATAAGTTGCAAACATCTGTTAAAAAAGAGGCTATGATGTGTGCATGATCATGTGTTGAATGCAACTTTAGTTTAATAATGTCCTTTGTTGAATGGACACAGCAGTTAATTTTTCACTAGGAAATCCCAGGTGTGACTACTTTATAATAAGTCTTACTAAGTTCAGTGGGATTCATTCCAGGACTCAATAATGAAACTCTCTGTGTTTATATTAATGTATGTCATGCTGTGTTGCTGGGTTGCAAAAGTCCACAAAACCTGGGAGGATGAGAAATGATACTAGGGATCATAGCTGATTAAACAGGCTTTGAAAGTTCTTTAATATTCTGATCGAGCTGTTTGAGAAAATAAATTTGCATGTATCATAAGCAGTGATGCTTCTGTGAAATTGTGCTGAATGAATTGCATAATTTTTTGGCCTCTGTAAGAAATGCCTGTCCAGGATGTTTCTTCCCTCATCTCCTATATATATCTGGGGTTCTGTTTCAGTATTTAAAAATGTTACTTTGTTTTGGAACTAAAGGAGCAAAGAAGTCAGAGAAATGATTTCTCTGTAAACCCTCACTTCAAGCAGGGTAGATGAAAAGAAAATAAAGGGAAAGTATTCATTAGCTTTCTGCTCCCACCTGCCTTCTATGTTGTGCTGCAAACAAGATCAACAACATTTAAAGGCTACTGGCTTTGGCTGTGTTCCCAAGCATGTTTGCTTGGAAATATAGGTCTCACGTCTGTATAAACATGGTTAGTAATAGCAAGCTGATAATTTCTGATAATTCAACAAGCCCAACCTACACATTTTCAATCAACCAAAAGGCCCCACACTTGGTTTTAAATGGAAAGCTGAAAAGAAGCTCAGTAGATTCCTTTGTCACAAACTTCCAGGATTAATTCTTTCATTTCTGAATCTATAATTTATACAGGTTTAGCTCCCTGGTACAATTCACAGTTCTATAGACAAAAACCTTTGCTGAAAGTTGAATTAGAGCTATCAAGCAATATCAGCTTCTCTGCATGTAAGTCCTTCAACCTTCCAACTCCTGGATGAATGGGAGGATTTTAGAATTAAAGAGCTTTTGACTGAGTCTGTGTCTGAGATTTAGGAGATTAGTGTGTCAGTTGTGAGATGACACTAAATGAGATGGAATAGGGGCTGCATAGTGGATCTTGATAAGTAAAATGTATCAATTCAAATGTATTTACATACATCTGATTCCAATGTGATTGTATTTATTTCTTAATTGGATTTCCAGATGGTTAAATTGTATGACTTACAGTGGTTTACAATGGTAAAGTTGAGGAATCCACAATAATAAAATAAATAAAAATGGCAATCATCTACATAACCCACCCACTTCCACTAAAAAAAAAACCAGTAAAAACTCAAGGTTCAGCACTTTAAGGGAGGTTTCTTCTTCAAAATTGTCTCAACATCAACACCACTTTAGCACATAAAAAAATGACAGCCAGAGCACTGGTGGGATTCAGAGTTTTTTACTACTGGTTCTGTGGGCTTGGTGGGCGTGGCAGGGGAAGGACACTGTAAAATCTCCAGTCAGAGGTGGTATTTGCCGGTTCTCCGAACTACTCAAAATTTCCACTACAGGTTCTCCAGAACTGGTCAGAACCTGCTGAATACCACCTCTGAGCCAGAGTAGGTACAATGTTGACAGAATGTGTATTTTTAATGGGGGTTTCCCATTAAAAGCAGCCATTCACTTTCCTATGCCATAGTGGAGTTTCTTTGATTTAAGTTTATTACCACTCCATGAACTCACCAGTGTAGCTTATAGTCTCAGTGTGATTTACATCTTGTACTTTATTCAACCAACCATGGTTTAAAAATCAGGGCTTCTTTTTGTTGAGACTTCAATTAAACACCCTTGTAAGCAAAATTGAGAAATGAAACAATAGCCAGGTTTCCTTTTTTAAAAATATCAAAACGTATAAACAAGAAGGTAAAGTTAACACAAACTAATGGTCATTTAAAAAAGGAAAAAATAAAAGTAAAAGTAAAAGCAAGGATGCAAGAAATGAAAAAAAAAAAGAAAAGAAAAATAGGGAAAAAAGATACAAAGAACAGGCTTCCAATATTCTTTATTGCAGTTATAAGTGCAAATATATATTGACCTCCTTCTCTAAAGTTATGTCCTATCACTCCTCCTTCTATAATCTCTCCTATCTTATCATAATAATCATAATTCCCAACTTTGTTTTTTCATGTTTATGAAAAAACCAACCCCATAACAGCCTTCCAGTCAGTAATGAATGTAAATAGCATATTTTTTTCTAATCAAAGAAGTTAGTTTATCCATTTCAGGCTGTAGCCAGCATTTTCTCCACTGAGCCAGAATGATATCTGCAGAGGTTGCTGTTAGTCAAGATGATCAGCCATCTTCAGCTTTTCGTCAGGGCATAGTAACATATCTCAGCTTAACCACTGGCTGAAACAGATGGAAGGCTGTCTAACTCTAATATGTGAAATGGAAAGGGCAATCTTCACTGGAACCAAAAAACAACTTTTCTCTTGATTCAGAAAGCAGATCTGTGGGAAGGAGATATTTGTCAAGATAGTGGGGAAGAGGGTTATATTTTTCCTCCCAATATTCTTGTTCTTTCTTCATATGACAAATTTGCATTTGTCAGTTCTGCATGGGAATTTTACACACCTAAGTTGAGTGTGCATGGCACAATTATCTCTGTTTAATTTACTTCTGGTTTACTCAACTCAGTTATACAAAACAGTGAACCATACTGAAGCCACAATGCGTTCAGCTACAATGAAATCAATTGATTTGTGGGTTGGTGCATTGTTTCTGCTTATACCAGGGAGTGAAGACTAGAGCAGTTCAGTTGGTTAGCAGATTCTCAATGAAGGTCGATAGTCACAGAATATAAAAATATTCTGACCATCATCACCCACCTCAGTATTTGTGTTCTAGGATTTTTCATGAATTTATCTTAGTCAGTTTTGTTTAGCCTTGGATCAACGCTCAAAGAAATGGCCTGCCAAAGTGCTTTAAAAATGTTGTATTGTTCTGATTATTCAAGTTCAGCTCCAAACCTGTGCTGAAATATGTATCCAGATCAGTGGTGGGATTCTATCAGTTTCCCTATCAGTTCGGTGATCCGGCACTTCGCACGTGCATGCACCTAACACACATGCACAGCTTTCCAAACACCAGCTGAGGTTCTGCCACGCCAATCAGCTAAGAGGATAAAGAACAGAAAAGCACAGGAGGGGTGGGAGGGCCAATCCTGAGCTTTTCTGTTCTTTCTCCTCTCAGCTGATCACTGGAGCTTTTTAAAAACTACCAATTTGGCGAACCTGTAGCAATTTTTGCTACTGGTTTGGTTGAACCGGCCCAAACCAAGAGCATTTCACCACTGATCCAGATTCAGTGATGGGTTGGCAAGAACAGGGAACCTGCATGATCAAAGTTTCCCTTGAAGATACAAGGACCAAAATGAGCACTGCTGGAAAGCTGCCTCACTGCCTGTACATGGAAGAAATATATTGAAGGCATCACAACAAGGTCTGTCTTGAAAAAAAATTCTTTCATGGAAGTACAAAACACTACATGGAGGAAAGATTGACAAAATTCCATCTATATAAATTGTGTTAAAGTGGACAAAAGCTGCCAACATGGTAGTTGTAGATGAAACATTGGAAGAGAAAATGTGTTGGGAGGGTCAAAGGTGTGCAAAGCAAACATAAGAGGTTAGTATTTGATATTGAAAGAAGGGAAATGTTTGGTAATACAGACTCATTTTGGCATTAAGTTTCTTTACTTACTCATCTTCCCTACTGATTACTGGTCTTTTACAAATTGTACTTGGTATGATTTCTTTTCTTGGCATTTTGTCCAGAGATGAAGAGTGACACAGAAGACTTTAAACTTTAGTTACAGAAGCAACTTTCATTTTTCATTAAACATTATAATGATAAAATCTTCACATAAGAAAAAAATTATTGACCTCTAATACAGAACTGAAAACAAACGTAAGGAGGAAATTGTCAGTTTCCATTTTTATCATTTTCTGGATCCAGAAGTGGAAAAACAACATCTGCTCAAATCTGGAACCAGGAAAAGATTATAGAAAATCTTCGTTAGCTCTTTGATGTCTAAGAAGGTTCTAGCATTTCTTTCCTCTTGTTCACTTGATCTGACAGGCTTAGGAAAAGCTTCTTCTCTGATGTTTCTTTTCCTATTTTTTCACACTTCCCTCTTCTCCTTGGATAATGAGCTGGGTCAAATCAGACCCAGTTGGATTTTTAAGTAATCCCCAATGTAGTTTAAGTGCATCATGGATTTTCTTAGTGCTAGATGATTCCAAAACACGAGGGCTTTTTCCTGGATTGGACAGTGAAACTGGGTAACGGAGGACTTGGCAGAATAACTTCTAAACCAAATGTCCCCAAACTCCTGAAGCTCTACTGAACATTGAGGAAAGGAGAAAGAGGCTAGTTTTCTTGGAATGGCTGAGGATCAGATGATGGTAGTGGTGGTGGTGATGATGATGATGATAATGATGATGATTAGAAGATTACCACATACCCACACTGGTTTGCAACTTGCTTCATTGGTATCTGAAGCCTGTAATATCATGCAACAGAAAACAGTTATAATCCTCTTGGAGTTCAAAGTGGCTTATGTAAGCTTCCTTTAAGTTTATGACCATAATATCCCTGCACAGCATTCCAGATTAGGCTGAGAAAAAGAGAACTTCTGTGGCTGAGGATGAACCAATGTGGGTTACCCAGTTCTAGTCCTACTTCTTAATCCTGGTGTAAGAGCCATTGGAGGTGCAGTGGTTAGGATGCAGCAATGCAGGCAAACTCTGCCCACAGCCTGGAATTCGATCCCGATGGGGCTCAAGATTGTTTCAGCCTTCCATCCTTCTGTAGTTGGTAAAAGGAGGATCCAGATTGTTGGGGGCAATATGCAAATAATGCTTTTACATTACAAACAAAGACTGCTGCAAAGCACTATTGGGTGATATATAAGTCTAAATGATACTATTATTGCTAACCACAGGTTGTTGCGAAATGGGCTGCTTGCAATATATCTTTTTTATATATCTCTACTGGTGGCAAGTTTTTGCAACTTAGTTAAGGAATATTTCTAATCCATATGTATTCTTTGGCCTCCTGAACACATGTACAATAGAGTATATCTCAACACAGTTAAACTACAGTGTCAGTCAATGGATTTTTGAAGGACCTTAGTCCTAATGCGATTAATTTGGCTTTGCTTAACATGTTATATACAACCAACATAGTTATTTGCAAATCTTGAGTTATTCATTAAAAAAAGACAGGATAAACATCTAATAGTGATAATAAATCCCTCCCTGAATGGCCCCTGGTGTTGTAGGAGGAGCTTGTGTTGCTCTGATGAGGTTGAGAGTTATGCTACAGTAGTAGCATTCTACTAGAAGGGTCTTCCCCAGGCCAGACAGGTCTCAGCAGAAGAGCCAAACTAAATTTATCCATCAACTCATTTACTAAGGAGAAACAAATAGAAAAAGACTTCTATACTGGATTGATTGTCACCCAGGTCAACAAAGACTGTTTCAGGACTCTTAACACCCAGTAAGTGTTCCTGGGCATCTGTTGAGAAAGTGAGCAACAGGACTCAGGAGTTATGGTATGGCTGGGTAATCAGGCTTAACTCTGTAGGAACCACATCCACACACAGGACAAAAGGATATTGTGTTTACAAACTGTGCCATTATGACCTGCTAGTATAAATTGGAATCCACAAAGTGGGGCTACTTAAAAGAAATGTTTGAAATGAGGAAAAGAATTTATGCAAACTCAACTATCACTCAACAATGATTAGGAGATCAAAAGAGATTAAATTACCAGAAATAAAATATCCAGGAATGCAGAACTGGAAGAAATTCATAATGTGAAAATGGAAGACCCCAAAACAATAATAAACTCAGGTAATAATAATTGGAAATATAAACAGCTGACATGAACTACAGAAATGATAACTTAGAAGAACTAATTACAACAGAACCAGCATAGGCCAGCACTGAAGAAAAAAAAATGAACTGACCCCCATCAATCCCTCCATCCCAGGCAAGAGTATTATAAATGAAATTTATGGCCTATGAAGAATTATCAGTAGAAAGATAAAGACTGCCAGCACTTAAAGTAGAGCCCAAAAAAGACCTGGCACCTATAATGAAAGATGTGAATAAGATATTTGCAAGGATTAAAATAACATCTATTGAACAGACCAACAGAACAGCTTGCCTACAGTACAGCAGCTGCAGTTACAGAAGAACTGAGTGTTGAAACTAAAAGACCAAAAGCAAAATCACATTCAATCCCAAGTGGAAGATCAGACAAGAGATTGAGATAAAGAAATGAAGATCCAATATGAATTATGTAAAGAACATGAAAGAACAAAAACTTGAAGAATCGAGACAAGCCTAGTAAAAAAAAAAATTGGCTTAGCACCAGAGAAATTGAAGGAAACCATAAAGGAAAAATTATAGCTGTGAAAATTGAACACCATGAAGCACATATCATCCAAATGAAAGCAAAATCGTTCAGTCACACCAAAGGCAATTCTACCAAGGTATAAACAGCAAAAGAAATTCTGAAAATGGCAAACCAAACAAAAAGGAAATAATCCAGTTTTGGAAAATCTGTGGGAAACTTTAAAAGATTATAGTTAAAAATGCTGAATGGATAAAATAGTAAAAATATTTATAAATATTATAAATTATTAAATTATTTATAATAATAAAATAGGAAAATTAATAATACCCACAAAAATGGTTAGAAATCATGAAAAGGATTAAAAACTAGACATCTTCTGGAAATGATCAATTGCGTGGCTTTTGTCTTAAATATCTGACTAGCTTACATATAATTATAGCTAAACAGATTAATGAAGTATTGCAAAAAGGAGACATCAGCAACTGGATAGTGACTGGCAAAACCTGAATCCAAGGCTGAATGAAAGGGACAACACCAGGAAACTATAGTTGGATAACATGCTTGCCTACTACCATGTTTCCCTGAAAATAAGACACTGTCTTATATTTTTTTTGGCTCCCAAAAACACACTAGGTCTTATTTTCGGGGTAGGTCTTATATATTTATGGTGCCAAATAGTGGGTGTGAGTGTGTAGGGGGTGTTTGGGTGCACGGTTGCTCCCTGAAAAGTCTTCCTGTAACTGGAGATTTGCACTAGGTCTTATATTCGGGGTAGGTCTTATATTAGGGCAGGTTTAGAAAATAGTGCTAGGTCTTACTTTCGGGGTAGGTCTTATTTTCGGGGAAACACGGTATTCACAGGCCGACAAGATCTAACATTATTTAAAAGAAAATAATATCCTGCCAGTAGAACCGAAAAGAAATAAAGGAAAAGCAGAGGTACAAAAGATCAACTTCTGATTGATAAAATGATTTTGAAGAATTGCAAAAGCAAATTGAAAATTGAAAAACCAATTTACATACTATATGTCCCAGATTGATTATAAAAAGGTGTTTGATTCTGTTATGTATGTAGGTTTGAATGTCATTGGTTTAGTTTGAACTGTTCTTGTAAAATGTTAGAAATGATTGGTTTAAAAAGTGCGGGAAAACCCTGCACTCTGATTGGCTGGTAACTGCAGCTGCTGGCTATAAGTAGCAGCCGCAGCCCAGCCAAAATGGGTTCGTTCTGAGCTGTAGTCACTAATAAACAAAGAGCTTGAAGCACTCCGTGTCTGTCTCTTCATGCAAACTTAACACTGGCGATGAAGGTGGGATCTCCCTGAAGAAGAAGGCAACGCGGAACAGAAGAAGAGAGAGATGGCTGCACTGAACAGCCCCCCAGCCCCATTCGATCCGACGGCAGAAGACTGGGAGACGTATGCAGATCGTTTCCAAATGTATCTGGAAGGAAACGATCTTGCCGACATTTCCGAGAAGCGGAAGAGGGCGGTCTTTCTCACCCACTGTGGTCCGGCAGTTTTCAAGATGGCAAAGGCATTGGCGGAGCTGCAGACGTGAAGGTAATGGACTGGCCTGACTTAGAAAAGTTGTTAAGAGCCCATTACGCGCCACAAGTATCGTGCCTCATTAAGAGACACGAGTTTTACCGTCGGGATCAAGGGGAAAGCGAAAAAGTAAATGACTTTGTGGCAAGTTTAAGAGACATTGGGGGTGCATGTGAATTTAACAATTTAGAAGAGGCCATGCGCGATCGATTTGTTCTGGGCCTTAAAGACAAGGTGCTTCAGAGCAAGTTATTACTAAGACCTAAGATCACGCTGAAGGAAGCAATAGAAGAGGCCTCTTCAGCAGAAGCTACCAAGTCCTCAGCAGCAGCCATGAAGAAAATTAACAAGGCCACAAGCCATCCTGATGTGGAAAAGTCCACAGCAACTCATTGTGAGCAAATAGATTCTGAGTCAGACTGTAGTGAGGTGGAGGAAGGAATTTATAGACTCAGAATGGAGCAGAAAAAGAAAGACCTGGGGAGAAAGAGGCAAGATTTTTACTGCAGAGGTTGTGGGGGAAGCCACTCCCGCACTGAATACAAGTTCCTAGATACCATCTGCCTCCGTTGTGAAAAAAGAGGACACCTAGCAAGAGTCTGCAAATCATTCAGAACTCCACCCAACAGAAGGAAGTTTCCTGACAAAGAATTCAAGCCCAATAACCTCAGTGAGAAACTGGGGCGCAGCACAGAAGCAAAGGGGAAGAATGAAACTCATCAGACAGTAACTATTGGTCATTCTTCTTCTATCAATAACAGAAAAGTGCATGTCAAGGTACTAATTGAAGGAAGGCCTTACCAAATGGAAGTGGACTCAGGCTCATATCTGTCTATGGTGTCATGGGACACTATTCACAGACTACTCCCAAACATTCAGAAGAAGCATTTCAAGAAGCAAGCACTGACTCTTAAAGACTACCAAGGGAACAAGATTCCAGTAGTTGGAACAAGAAAATTCAACGTGAAGTTCAAAGGCCACACCAAACGCTTGCCCCTGACCATCGTGGACAAGGATCGCCCAAGCTTGCTGGGACTTGAGTGGTTCAATCCACTAGGCATCGAGGTGACTGGCATCAATCACGTGAGCAACACTGAATGGGAGGAGACCTTGAAGTCTGAGTCTCCAGAGGTCTTCAGTGATGGATTGGGCAAGTATATGGGGACCCCTATCACTTTCAATCTAGATCCCAAGGTGCCACCAATTCGCTTAAAGCCCAGAAGGGTCCCATTTGCTTTAAAGGAAAAAATTGATGCACAATTAGATAAACTAATAGCTCAAGGAGTTTTAGAGCCCACTGACCACTCCAGGTGGGAGACACCCATAGTCACACCAGTCAAGACTGATGGGTCAGTACGAATCTGTGGAGACTATAAGGGGACATTGAACCATGCGCTGCAGCAGAGCGCATATCCAGTTCCAGTGGTTCATCATTTACTACATTCACTTGGCAGGGGTACAGTCTTTGCCAAATTGGATCTGGCCCAGGCATATCAACAATTAACAGTTGATGATGCCACTGCGGAGGCCCAAACCATTGTGACTCATAGAGGTGCTTTCAAATGTAAAAGGTTACAGTTTGGAGTAAGCGTGGCACCAGGCATCTTCCAAAGCCTTATGGAAAGGATGCTCCAAGGACTGCCAGGGGTAGTACCTTACTTTGATGATGTGTTAATCTCTGCTGAAAATGACACTCAGTTACAAGAGAGACTCAGAGACCCAGATTCAAAAAAGCGGGGTTAAGAGTCAAGGAAGAAAAATGCACTCTTAGAACTGACAAGGTAGAGTTCTTGGGCTATATGATTGATAAGCATGGTATCCACCCCACAGATGCCAAGGTTCAGGCAATCAAAGAAGCCCCTACACGAAAATGCAAAACAGATTTGCAAGCCTTCCTTGGACTCATTAACTTTTATCACATGTTTCTACCTCAGAAGGCAACCATTGCAGAACCACTGCACAGATTACTAGACAAAAAGTCTGCGTGGGTCTGGGGCAGAAAAGAACAAACTGCCTTTAACAATATTAAAAGACTAATCACGTCTGATGCTGTACTGATACAGTTCTCTGAGAATTTGCCTGTTGTACTGACTTGTGATGCATCCCCTTTTGGAGTGGGGGTGTTGAGCCACAGGCTTCCCAGAGGGAGGGAAGCTCCTATTGCATTTTACTCTCGCATCTTGACCAAAGCAGAGAGGAACTACAGCAACTGGACAAGGAAGCCTTGGCAATTGTTGCAGCTGTCAAGAAATTCCATGAGTATTTATATGGGAGAACATATACCATTGTCACAGATCACAAACCTCTGTTAGGCATTGTGGCAGGAGACAAGCCTACGCCCACTATCCTGTCACCAAGAATGCTGAGGTGGACTGAATTTCTTGCTGCTTATTCATACAAACTCATCCACAGGCCTGGCAAAGACATTGGGCATGCAGATGCTTTGAGTCACTGCCCATTTCCTTCACACATTGAGGACTTTGCATCTGAGACTTACACCTTTTTTCTAGAAACTGTTGCCAAGCTTCCAGTACACGCTGCTGAAATTGCCAGAGAGACTGCCAAAGACACTTTATTGGCTCCTATTATAGGCTGGATTAAGAAGGGTTGGCCACTTCAAGATCTACCTCAACTTGCCCAACCTTTTAAATCCAGGCAAACTGAACTATCTGTATTAAGAGGATGTATTTTGTGGGGTAACAGGGTGGTTATTCCTGCAAAACTACAAAAAGAGGTTTTGGAAATGTTACATGAGGGTCATCCGGGAATTGTCAGAATGAAGGGATTGGCCAGGAGTTATGTATGGTGGCCAGGTATTGACAAAATGGTTGAAAACTGGGTTGCATCTTGTCCCAACTGTCAGGTAGTCAGGCCTGCCCCACCTCTCGCCCCCACACAGGAATGGGAATGTCCTAGGGGCCCATGGTCCAAATTCACATTGATTTTGCTGGCCCTACCAGAGGCACACTTTCCTCATTATAGTAGATGCATATTCCAAATGGCTAGAGGTTATCCCTATGGCATCCAGCACAGCTGAAGCTGTCATCAAACAGCTTAAAAAGCTTTTTGTAACTCATGGGTTACCTGATGTCCTCGTTTCTGACAATGGTCCTCAATTTACATCCAACCTTTTTGAATCAGATCTAGCACAGCAGGGTGTCAGACATGCCCTGACAGCCCCTGGGCATCCTTTGGCTAACGGCCAGGCTGAACGCATGGTACGATTTACCAAGGAAAAACTTCAGCAATTGGATCACTGAGAAAGTTGAAAAACTACTCAGTGCTCAGCATATCACTCCTAACCCATCAACTAACTTATCCCCAGCAGAGTTGTTGATGGGTAGGAAACTCAGGTCTCCCTTTGATTGCTTTCATCCCACTTACGCACCCAACGCACCACTAGATTCCACTAGCAAAGTTCGCACATTCTCTGTGGGTGATTCTGTTTATGGTAAGAACCTTATGGGTGAACCATCATGGATCCCTGCTGAGATAACCCAGGTCACAGGCCCCAGGTCTTACAGGGTACAAAACAGAGGATGGTGTCCTCTGGAGCAGGAATATTGATCAACTAAGATCCAGATTACCTCAGGAACATCGCAATTGCTCCTCTCTAGTTCCCACACCTAGTATCTCTTCTAGGGAGGAAGGGGAGGATTATGAGGGTAATCAGCAAGAAAGAATCAACCCCATGTGTAATGAGCCAACACGACAGGAACCACCCCAAAACCTGTCACAAGACCAAGATCCATTTTCACAAGTGGAAGATTGTACATCACTACCTGACTTGGGTGCTGACATTGGGTTGGAGATGGATTGGGAGGAGAGACCAGGTTGTAGTAACCAGAGAGGTTCTACTACTACTAAAAGTCCAAGTAAGGAAATGTCAGCGGACACATTTCCTCTCTTACTGGGTGAGAACTTTAAAACATCTGAACCACGCAGGTCTCAACGTACACGTAAGAGCCCCACCTATGTAAAAGAATACATTAGATAGATGGGGTTTGGGTATGGACTGAACCTAGTGGGGAAGGGTGTTATGTATGTAGGTTTGAATGTCATTGGTTTAGTTTCAACTGTTCTTGTAAAATGTTAGAAATGATTGGTTTAAAAAGTGCGGGAAAACCCTGCACTCTGATTGGCTGGCAACTCCGGCTGCTGGCTATAAGTAGCAGCTGCAGCCCAGCCAAAACGGGTTCGTTCTGAGCTGTAGTCACTAATAAACAAAGAGCTTGAAGCACTCCGCGTCTGTCTCTTCATGCAAACTTAACAGATTCATTACCACATAGCTGAATCATCAAATGTTTGGAATCAATTAGGGTCAGTAAAAACATTAGAATATTTATAGACAAAATAATGAGGCAATGGAAGGCAGTATAAATGATTGAAAATGAAAAATATGAGCTTCTTAACATTAGGAGCGGCATCTCCCAGGGTGACTCATTATCACCCTTATTATTTTCATTGCTATGATCCCACTTTCAATGGTTTTGAAGAAAACAAATCTTGGCTATCAAACAGCACAAGATACTAACAAAATCTCACATTTACTTTATATGGATGATCTAAAATTTTACGGAAAACCAGAATTCAAATTTGAGTCATTGACAAACAGTGTAAGAATCTTTAGTACACATTTATAGTGATGGGATTTGGCTGAGAGAAATGTGCTACAGTAGCAATAAATTGGGATGAAATCACAAACTAATGGAATTCAAATGCTGAATGGTCAGACCATCAGGATGAAGCTTATAAGTATTTGGCCATTTCATACTTGATTAACATCAAGCAGGGACAAGTTAAAAATTGGACTATAATACATCCAAAGAGTAAGAAAATTGCTAAAAACAAAAGTGAATGGTGGAAACTGAATCAAAGCCATCAATATTCTGGATACGATACATTGCTAGAGTTATTAATGGACACAAGTTGGGCAATTTGGACAGAAGACAAGAGCAACAAAAATGATGACCATTCACTATGCATTACATTCCCATACTGATATTGATAGATTATACTAGCCCTGCAGAAATGGAGTCAAAAGTTTACTTCAGGTCAAACAAACTGTGTGGGCTGATTTTGGAAAAGACAGCAAAGAACAAGTATTGATACAAGTTAGAAATGGGAACTTACTGAATATTACGGGAAACAAAAAATGAATATTAAGTAATGTAATAGAAACATGAACAGAATGCTGGAAATGAAAGGTATTTACATGATCTATAAAAGATCCAGGGAAAGCAGATGAAGACGAAACTCGGCAATGGCTTACAACTGGAACATTAAAAAAAGAGAAAGAAATTGAAGGCTTGATTTTGGTTGCTCAGGAGCAAAAGCTATTTGAACTAATAAAATAAAAGTTGAAATGAAATCATCAAATGATTAAAGTACAGATTGAGCAAAGAAGCAGAAGAAACAGTAGATATACTCAGCTCATGCAAGAAGATGGCTCAAACTGATTATAAACAAAGACACAACACAGTCGCAAAAATGAATCACTGGAATATCTGTAAAAATTATAGTGTGCCAGTAATGAAAAATTGGTGGGAACGTACAGATTAAAAAGTCTTCAAAAATGAGCAGATTAAAATATCATGGGATTTCCAAACGGATAAAAGTCATATCCCACAACACACCAGATTTAATTGTGATTGAAAAGAAGAAAGTGTGGATAACTGATATGGCGATGTTAGTAAAATAGAAGACTGAGAATTGGAGAAGTTCACACAGTATGAAGATCTGAAGACTGAAGTTGAAAAATATAGTATAAAGGAGCTATGACAGTCGCAGGGGTATTGGCACTCTGGGAGAAGGGAAAGAATGACTTTAAGGTGGGAGTGAAAACATCCAGCTTTTTGGATCCCCCTGCTATCACCCTCACCCTGACAACCTCTTGCAAAAGCACTCCTGAAATCTTGGCCACGTTGACCCTTCTGATTTTATTTATTTATTTATTTAATTCGACTTGTATGCCGCCCCCTCTCCGAAAGGACTCGGGGCGGCTCACAGCTAAAAATACAACAATAAATAAGTTACCTACAAACATATTAAACAACGCATCACAACAGCAACCTACAATCCTCAAGGAAAGTGGTAGCCCAATCTGTGAAAACCTGCCCACACCAACCAGTTGTGGGTTCTTTGGAAAACCCTGTTTATTAAATTCATGGTTTAATATAGTATGTGAACCTTGTCATTATATTTTATTCACGCTTTTTTATTATTAGTGTTTTAATAATTTTAGGACATGAGAACTGAAGAACTGAAAATAAAATCATGCCAATAGTTCTAACCTACAACAAAGCTAGGAATAAATGAGGGCAAACATAATGCGGGAGCTTCAACAGTTGGTATTCATTCTGCCTATATGAGTTTGCCCCAGGTCTCCTCATTAGCCTAACCTGCTCATCTTCCCTAATTAGGAATGTTTCAAAATGTTCGGCCCACAACAATGATACCAACCAGACAGCAATTCACCTTGCCAGATAGCAGAATCCATTTTTTAAAGTTTCCCATTCATAAAACCATTTCAGTAATTTTAAGAATCCAATCAATTTTGATATAATGCTAATGCCTGAAAATAACATCTCCCTCACTGCCTTTGAAGTAAAGTATTCATGCAATGAGATCCCCTTACAGCTATCCTTCCAAAGGCCAAATTAACCATGTAGTGTGACTGGCTATCTTTAAACACACTCCAGTATTAATCATGGAGAAAGAAGGCTTTGTGTGGTCTTCTTTTTGTCTGTTTCTTTTGTCATCTCCTCAGCTGCAATGTATATGGATAACGGGAGTATAAAATGGAGTCTATTGGTGGAATAAAACTGGTAGTTTTAAATTCCATAGGAAAACTTCATACATACATACATTCTGCTCATCCTAAGCCAGGGATGAAAAACCCACAGGTCATGGGCTGCATGCACACCTTTTTCACACCTCTTTTACAAACCTCATAGCTACTCAAAATTGTATCATTAAGACTTAGCAGCAAGATTACTGAAAAATAACACTGTGTTTTTCTGTTATTTTGAGAGAAAACAAGAAGAAATGGACATACTAAGCATTTATTTGTTTGTTTGTTTGTTTGTTTGTTTGTTTGTTTGTTTGACTTGTATGCCGCCCCCTCTCCAAAAAGGACTCGGGGCGGCTCACAGCTAAAACCACACAATAAATTAATTAAATAAAACCATATTAAACAAACCAAGTCAAATTCATATAAAACCCCCACAATTTAAAACAAAATCACCCCACCTGCAGGAGGTCATCACAGCCCGGACTGTCCAAACAGCCAGGTCTTTAAGTCATGGCGGAAGGGGCAAAAATCAGGGGCCAAACGGAGCCCCAGGGGAAGCTGATTCCACAAAGTGGGAGCTGCCACAGAATAGGCCTTCCCCCAGGACACTGCCAAGTGACACTGGGTCGCAGACGGTACCTCAAGGAGCCCCTGTCTGTGCAGGGGCTCCTTGGGACTCGTACAGGGTGGTTGGCATTTGGCAGGAGTGGTTCTTGTAAATACCCTGGACCCATGCCTTGTAGGACTTTGAATGTTAATACCAGAACCTTGAATCTCACTCGGAGGGCAACTGGTAGCCAATGCAGGCCGCGCAGGAGGGGCGTAACATGGGAGTACCGGGAAGCTCCCATCACAACCCGCGCGGCCGCATTCTGCACCAGCTGACTCCTCTGGATGGTATGCAAAGGCAGTCCTAAATAGAGAGCATTACAGTAGTCGAGTCGAGAGATGACAAGTGCCGGAGTGATCGTGTGCAGGGCATCTCGGTCCAGATATGGGTGCAACTGGTGAACCAACCGGACCTGGGCAAAGGCCCCCCTGGCCACGGCTCCCACCTGCTCCTCTAACCTGAGCCGTGAGTCCAGTAGGACCCCCAGGTTCCGTGCCCTGTCCACGGGGGGCAACACCTCTCCCCCCATGACCCTCATGACTGGTCTGAGATGTCGGTATGCACAACCACTCTGTCTTGGCCGGATTGAGCCAAAGCATGTTCCTGTCCATCCAGATCCATACCGCATCCAAACAATGGGACATCACAGAGAGGGCATCACTGATGTGGCCTGGGGTGGAGATGTATAACTGCGTATCATCAGCATACTGATGATACTTCACCCCAAAGCCACGGATGATCTCACCCAGCGGCTTCATGTAGATGTTGAACAAGAGGGGCAAGAGGACCGACCCCTGGGGTACCCCACAAGTGAAAGACTTTGGAGTCGAATTAGCAGGTGCAACATATTTATCATCATAGAGGTAGCCCTTGATTTACAACCATTCATTTATTGACAATTTGAAGTTATAATAGCACTTTAAAATTGACATATGACCATACTTATGACTGCCGTAGCAACACTTGAGCAAAGTGTGGGTGCTTCGCAACTGCCATATATTTAAAATGGTTGAGTCTGGGTGTCTGGGTCATGTGATCACCATTTGTGATCTTCCCAGCCAGCTTGTGACAATCAAAATCAATGGGGGAAGCAAGGTTTACTTAATGACTACATTATTCAGTTAACAATCGCAATGATTTGCTTAACAACACTGGCCAAAAAAAAAAGGTCATAAAATCAGGTGTGTTTCACTAAACATTGCTTAGCAATGGAAATTGTGATTGGAAGTCACAACCTGTATATGGGCAAGTTAAAATAGTGGGCTGAAATCTGGGCTGAAAAAAAATCAACCTTTTCCCTGGTGATATCATCACAATTCTATAACATCTCTGAAACTTTCAATAGCTCTAATTATTTTTAAATTGTCTCTATCCATTGTGTCCTTTCCATGGCTTGTAATTCTAGTGTGTTACATTAGAGGTCACCAACCTTTCGGACCTCAGAGACCACTAAATTCATAATTTTAAATCCTGTGGGCCACTAATACGATTTTTTTTAAAAAAAAGATAAATAGTATTTGATGTAATATAAAAAATGCAAATAATTTTTCTGTGGGCCACCAAAATTTTCTCACGGACCACCAGTGGTCCGTGGACCACCAGTTTGTGACCACTGTGTTAGATCATATCAAGCCATGGAGGCCTGGTTAATGTATAATGGTAAGCCAAGAGCCACAGATAAATTTATACAACTTGGTATGCAAAATCAAGCAATGCCTGAGGTTTGTAATATACAGATCCATTGATTGGAAACCACATAGATTAGCACATGAGATTGTCTTATTCTCTGCTTTCAGGAAAAATTCTGCTGATGTTACATCTATCTGTCCAAGCATTCTAAGCCACTGGTCTAACCCATTGTTGTATTCAATGTACCAGGAATAAAAACGAACTGTTATATTATTTGGAGACGCTTCTGCATTATCCTTTAAAATGTCATAATTTGATGCAGTGACAGAATGGCCTTTCTGCTCTTTTAGGAGTTCCACTGCAATGTTAGTTCTCAGGGTCTTCAAAGATTGGCAGAACAGTTATACTGTTAGCAGAGACAAACAGTTGCTAATTTTGATCATATGTGTCTGGTTGGACGGAAGCAAGAACACAAGATGGCCATCTGCCTTCCACTTCAAGAGCTATTTTCTTCTGCAAAAGACTTACTCAAATGGCATAAAAATCTGGCTATGCAATAGACAAGAAAATGACTTTCAAGTCTACTAATGATAAACTTAAATGTTAGATATACATTATCCTGATGCACACATCATTAGATACAGGCAACCTAAGTGTGTGTCAGTATATTGGTTCTATTCTATCACCAAATAGCATGCAGGCAACAATCTGTTGGCTTCAAAGCAGTTACTTGTCCATAAAAATATTAGCTACTCTAAGCTCATATTAGAATAGTTCTAAGTTTGCATTGAGTAGAATGTGTATCTTGAGGTAACATGGGTTTTGATTATGATACAGTGCCAAAAGTGATTGGTCCTATTAGCAAGGAATGCTATTAGTGGAAGTGATATTATTATGACTGGCAACCTAAACTATACCTTTTGTAATTTTCTAAAAAGTTAATCAAAGCAATACTAAGCAGCTGTGATAACTGTGGTATGTGGAGAATTGTGACTTAAAATGTTAAAAGGTATACATAGTAAAAAAATAAAACTAAAGAAATAAAATAAAAGTAGTTATGTTTCATGTCTATGAACTAAACATTCTGAATGAAGATAACTGTTGTTAAGGAGCAGAATTGAGAAATACATGCAGGAAGTGATGGGGTGTACATTAAATTATGAATAAAAAGTGAAAACGTAGAAAGCATGAATTTGTTTCATCTGGATTAGTGTGGGTGTGTATGAAATTATCGTAGGTTGATGATAATTGCATGTTATGTGCCCGTGAATGGTGATGATGAAGAACGACAGTTGTGTTCTGGAAAAAAATGTGCAATATTCTGAATTAATGAAATCCGGGAATAAAGGGGAATATAAGATGATACGAAATGGTGGGTGGAAAGCAGATGAGCAGATACAACAAAAGTCACAGGGTTATTCAGAAATCCAAGAATAAATGAGAATGGTGACTATTTGCTGCTTAGAAAGATATATGTGTGTGTGTGTGTGTGTGTGTGTGTGTGTGTTTTCGTAGATTTTCACGGGTAAAGTTATGTAGGTCTTGGTGTATTCGGGTCTTGTCCCGTGTAAGATTGAGAATACCTTGGCAACGTTTCGACAAAATCTCATCTGTCATCTTCAGGCTGGTGTCTTCAGCTTCGTTCTTCTGGGAGAACCAGCACACCACACCTCCCCTCCAGTATTTATAGAGAGAAGGCAGCTCAGATCACGCTTTGCTGGCAGAAGCACAAAGCCGAAGACACCAGCCTGAAGATGGCGAGTGGGATCTCGTCGAAACGTCGCCAAGGTATTTCAATCTTACACGGGACAAGACGAATACACAGACCTACATACCTTTACCCGTGAAAATCTACAAAAAAATATATATATATATATATATATATATATATATATATATATATATATATTCGTAGATTTTCACGGGTAAAGGTATGTAGGTCTTGGTGTATTCGGGTCTTGTCCCGTGTAAGATTGAGAATACCTTGGCAACGTTTCGACGAAATCTCATCCGTCATCTTCAGGCTGGTGTCTTCAGCCTCGTTCTTCTGGGAGAACGTGTAAGATTGATGATATATATAGATAGATAGATATATTTGTTTTCGTAGATTTTCATGGGTAAAGGTATGTAGGTCTTGGTGTTTTCGGGTCTTGTCCCGTGTAAGACTGAGAATACCTTGGCGACATTTCGACGAGATCCCACTTGCCATCTTCAGGCTGGTGTCTTCGGCTTTGTGCTTCTGCCAGCAAAGCGTGATCTGAGCTGCCTTCTCTCTATAAATACTGGAGGGGAGGTGTGGTGTGCTGGCTCTGCTGTAAGCGGGTTGGTTGGCTGTGTTGTTACTTCTTGATTGGTTGATGGAGTTGATGTTTGCAGGTTGGTTGGCTTTTTCGTAAGACCCTGTGTGGTACTGGCTGTGTGTCTCTCAGCCTTTTGTATTGTAATCACCTGGGTAATGGGCTGTGTGATGACCTTCTGAGTTCTATTGTTGTGACATCCTGGGTCTTGTGCTGTAATCTCCTGGGTCGTCGGCTGTGTTGTAACATCCTGAGGTTTTGTGGTGTAACCTCCTGAGTTCTGTGATGTGATATCCTGAGCGGATGGCTGTGATATAATGTTCCGGGCTTTGGTTTGGCTCCGAGTTTGAGGTCTGGCTATGTGTTCATGGCGTGTGTGGGTTTGCTTAGTTTGGAGGTCAGAGGGTGTAGCAGCTGGTGATGCAGCCATGGTCTGGTTTCTGGACTGTGGTTGTCTTTCATTTATGGAATGGATTTGGGTTTGACTCTGGTGAGGGAGATTGGTGGTGGTGTCATGTGTTGTTTTGGTTTTTGTGGCTGGGACTCATTTGTTGATTAGGGCTAGTTTCCAGATGTCTGGTAGGCAGGAGGTATCGTCGCTAACCTATACATGGAACACTTTGAAACCAATGCTCTAGACAAATCCCAACACAAACCCAAACTCTGGCTTAGATATGTAGATGACACTTTCGTAATTTGGCCACACGGGAAAGAAAAACTGGACAACTTCCTCACACATCTCAACAGCCTACACCCCAAAATACAATTCATCATGGAAACAGAAGCCAACAACCAACTTCCCTTCCTGGATGTCCAAATTTACAAAAAACCTAATGGCTCCCTGGGACACACCATCTATCGGAGGAAAACGCACACCAACTGCTACTTAAACGCACAATCCCATCACCATCCTGCACAGATCAATTCCGTAGCCAAGACCCTCATCTCCAGAACCAAACACCTAGCCGACAAAGACCACCTGAGAACAGAATTACACACCCTCACTAACATATTAATTTCCAACGGATTCCAAAGAAACACAATTACCAACCTAATCCTAAGGGAGACACCCCCCAAAAAACGAGAAACAGAATAGGGTAACGGTATCGCCCTCCTCTGCTGCATCAAAGCACCACAGATAAAATCAGCAAAATTCTCCACAAACACAATATCAGGACAGCCTTTGGCACTGACAAAAAAAATAGCCAACATCTTAAGAAACCCCAAGGACAAGATCCAGCCAGAAAACCAAGGAGTTTATGAAATACCATGCAAAAATTGCCCAGCCGCATACATTGGACAAACCAACAGGCATCGCAGAACACAAGAACGCAGTCAGAAAAGAAGAAAATACTTCCTCCCTTTTCCAGCACCTTAAAGCCACAGGACATGAAATTGATTTTGAGGGAACCAAATTAATCTCCAATACTGAACACTTCAACAAGAGAATAATTAGGGAAGCCATCGAAATAGAGAAATACCCCCATAACATGAATAAATGGGATGATACCTCCCGCCTACCAGACATCTGGAAACTAGCCCTAATCAACAAATGAGTCCCAGCCATGAAAACCAACACCGGACCCAAAACAACACATGACGCCACCACCAATCTCCCTCACCAGACTCAAACCCAAATCCATCCCATAGACGAAAGACAACCACCATCCAGAAACCAGACCATGGCTGCATCACCAGCTGCCAGGGGTGGGGTTCTACTGGTTCTGTCCGGTTTTATAGAACCAGATGTTAGGGCTCCCGGTAGTTCGGAGAACCGGTAAAATGGCCCCCTGGCTGGCCCTGCTCCTCTCAGCCTGCTTCTCCGCTCCTTGCCCAGTCAGTCCCAATTGCACATGTGCAACATTGTGTGCATGTGCGACATGCCTGCAGCCTGCTTTTGCCCACCAGGCCAGCCATTGCTGCCTGCCTTCCGCTATGGCTCTGCCATTACTGATCTTCCTGGGTGAGTAAAGCTCTGAAGCCTCGGTCACCTTCCCCCCCCACTTGCCTTTTGCTGTCACCGGTCGCCTTTCCCCCTCCCCACTTGCCTTTTGCTGCTGCAGCCAGTCGCTTTTCCCTTACCACTTGCCTTCTGCCGAGGAACACATGGAGAGGCTTGTATAGGTTGAATCCTGCTTTTCTCTGTTTGCCCGGCAGCTGTTTCTAATGCGAGGTGGGGCTCCCATTAGAAACCCTGCCCAGCCCCTCCCAGAAGTCCCCACGAGGCTCATCTGGCTACCAGGTAAGTATAGAGTAGCCTCCAGGGAGCAAAAATGGGGAGTGAGGGGGGGTCCAGCACCACCACCCCAACCCCGTTTTTGCTCCCATGAGGCTCCAGGGAGGTTTGCTAGCCAGGCCAAAAATGCCACCACCCCCCACCCAGTTTTTCTCCCAAGAGGCTCCAGGGAGTCTTGCTAGGCTGAAAACGGGGTGTGGGGGGTCCAGCACCAGCACCCCTACTCAGTTTTTGCTCCTAAGAGGATCCAGGGAGGCTTGCTAGGCCCAAAATGCAACTCCCCTCACCCCATTTTTGCGCCCAAGAGGCTCCAGGGAGGTTTGCTAGGCCAAAAAATGGCACCCCACCCCGTTTTTGCTCCCAAAAGGCTTCAGGGAGGCTTGCTAGGCCCCATTTTGGGCCTAGGAGGCCTTTCTGCAGCCTCCTGGGGGTATCCAGCCATCCAGTATGCCTGGATTCAGTGTTTAGCAAAAAAGAACATTTGGAGCTAATATAGTATTGATTCCTGCCTTGGGAATGTTCTGGGTAATCAAAACTATGCAGTCTCCTAAAACTGTTGGAGCCAATCTTCTTTCTTCCTTCCATAACCTCCTCTTCAAAACTAGGAAGTTGCTCTGCTTTTTCATGCCAGGCTTAGTGTGATAAGTGCAGAGTGGATTTTGTAGAGGACAGCTTACCTTCAATTTCAGAGCATACATTACACAATTTCCAAAGCATAATTCAGACTATTCAGCCGTTTGCCTAGCTGCTGCTTCATTACTTCTATTGCTGTCACAACCTTTATGGAGTGTCCAATGGCCTTTTAAGTTTGACAAGCAAAAAACATAGTAAATATTTCTCACAAATATTTTCCCTCTTCCACTTTATGATTCGTTTAACATACAAAATTATGTGCTGTGTACTGTTCAGGCAGTTTGCAAACTTGTGTTTTTTGTTATTGGAAGGCAACTCTTTAATTTGAAGATGGTGGTAAATTCTTGGTAATAAAATAGCAAGAAAGGCTCACTTCTACTTGCCATTTAGAAAGATTTCATAAAAAGTAGCTTTGGAATTGAAGCCATATGTGTTAAAATAAAATTCTTTCTGTATAAATACAAGTATGCAAAAAGTTTCAAGATTAATCCAAGATGTTTAATGGCTTTAAATATCTGGGTGTTGTACTAAGGTTTAAGTCAGAGGTCTTCAAACTTGGCAACTTTAAGACTTGTGGACTTCAACTCCCAGAATTCTCCAGTCAGCATAGACCTCTGGTTTAAGTAGAAAGAGGTTCCAGCTGAAAATATACCATGAATACCATAGAGATGCTTTCTTTCTTTCTTTTCTTTCTTTCTTTCTCTCTCTTTCTTTCTCTCTCTCTTAAAAGGAAGAAAAAGAAAGAGGGAGGGATGGGAGAAAGAAAGAAAGGGAGGGAAGGGAGAAAGAGGGAAGGGAAAGGAATGTGAATGAGATATGGATGGATGAATGGACGGATGGATGGATGGATAGAGGGATGGAGGGAGGGAGGGAAAGAAAAAGGAGAGGAAGGAAGGATCACAAACTCTGGCACTAGATGCAGCTTCAGAGGTTGCTTTGAAACAGCACAGAAATCCAGGGCTGGAAGGGACCTCAGAGGTCATCTAGTCCAACCCCACACCAAGAGCACTGTTAAAGTGAATTTCTATCTTTTGACCCACCCAGTCATGTGACCACCAAGCCACGCTCAGCCAGTCATGTGGCCAGCAAGCCACACCCAGCCAGTCACATGACCAGTAAGCCACACCCACAAATTAGGCCAAGCCCACAGAACCAGTTGTTCAGAAATTTGAATCCCACCCCTGCCAGCTGCTACACCCTCCTACCCCCAAACTAAGCAAACTCACAAATGCCATGAACACATAGCCAGACCTCAAACTCAGAGCCAAACCAAAGCCCGGAACATTACATCACAGCCATCCGCTCAGGATATCACTTCAGAGGTTATGCCACAAAACCTCAGGATGTTACAACACAACCAACAACCCAGAAGATTACAGCACAAGACCCAGGATGTCACAAGAACTCAGAAGGTCATTACACAGCCCATTACCCAGGTCGTTACAACACAAAAGGCTGAGAGACACACAGCCAGTACCTCAGCCACACAGGGTCTTATGAAAAAGCCAACCAATCTGCAAACATCAACTCCATCAACCAATCAAGAAGTAACAACACAGCCAACCAACCCGCTTACACCAGCACACCACACCTCCCCACCAGTATTTATAGAGAGACGGCAGCTGCAATCACACTTTGCTTGCACAAGCACAAAGCCGAAAGCACCAGCCTGAAGATGGCAAGTGGGACCTCGTCGAAACATTGCCAAGATACTCTCAATCTTACACAGGAAAAGACCGGAACACACCAAGACCTGCGTATGTATGTATGTATGTATGTATGTATGTATGTATGTATGTATACATGATAAAATACACGCACACACACACACACAAAGAGAGGCAGCCCTAAATGTAAAATCAGGTTTTTATTGTTTATGATGAAAGATAGAGAGAATTAGTGAAATAACAGTGATTAACTGGAGACAGAATAGATCTTTGGAAATAATAGTCATGAAAGAAAAACACGAGTGAAAAGAACAAGACTGAAGGTCTATGGAGATTCTCAGCCATCCAGGTCATGGCTGACCCAGAGGTGCTTTTTCAAGAGGCTACTGGACTTCCTTTCTCATCCAAGAAGCTTCTCCACCTCAATGAATGAATGAATGAATGAATGAATGAATGAATGAATGAATGAATAAAATGAAGAAGGATGGAAAGCAAAATGTCTTCAAAGAAAAACCAGAAAGTCCAGTTGCCTCTTGAAAAAGCCCCTCTGGGAAATCAAGAGTGAAGGTTTCCTGGAGGGAAAACATGAGGCTTGCATGAACAGAAATCAGAAGACAGATTAATCTTCCAACAGAATAAATGGAAAGTGGATGGAAGAAAAGGATGTGGAAGCAATGTGAAACAGAGCTACAGAGAGACATAGAAGTTGGTGGAGCCATGCTAGTACAGGTAATCCTCGATTTACAATAACTCATTTAGTGAATGTTCAAAGTTACAATGGCGCTGAAGAAAGTGATGTATGACCATTTTTCACACTTCCAATTGTTGCGACATCCCTATGGTCACGTGATCAAAACTTGGATGCTTGGCAACTGACTGCTATTTATGATGGTTGCAGTGTCCCAGGGTCATGGGATCACCTTTTTGCAACCTTCTGACGAGCAAAGTGAATGGGGAAGCCAGATTCACCTAACAACCATGTTACTAATTTAACAATTGCAGAAATTCATTTAACAACTGGGGCAAGAAAGGTTGTAAAATGGGAAAAAAGTCACTTAACGAATGTCACGCTTAGCAAGAAATTTGGGGCTCAATTCTGATCATTAAGTCAAGATAACCTGTATGAAAAACAATGTTTGGTAGAACACTGAAGTGCCAGGGCTACTCAGAAAATAGATGAAGAAAGCCAAACAGAGTTTCTGAAATAAGAAGGTTTAAAAATAACTGAAAACCAATGAAACCATTTGTGTACTTTGCAAAAGGACTCTTTTAGAGATTTTATAGAAATAAAAGTTAATAGAGACATATTTCTCAAAACCCTTTTGCCAGTTGACTTTCCCACACCTTGTGTTATTATTAGAGCTGATGATTTTATGTCAATAAACTAAACAAGGGGTGTTGTGAAAATGACTAGAATGATAAATTCCTCTACATGTTGGCTTTCAAGATCTCTTGCTGCTTCGATGGAAAAAAAGTTGCTAGTCTGTTAAGGAAAAACATCTTGAATTTTAGTTTAAAAAATGATTAATGTTATTGAGCAAATGGATTGCCAAAATAAAAATGTAAAAAAAATGTAAAAAAAATGTAGGCTCTGCTAATCATACACTTTTCTTTTGAAAAATGGTTCTGTTCCTAATCTGAGGCAAATGTTCATGGGTTTTTCCCCTTCCGTTCAGTTGTGTCCAATTCTCAGAGACTGTTTGGACAAGTCGCTGCGGTTTTCTTGACAAGATTTTTCAGAATTGGTTTTCCATTGCCTTCTTCTTAGGGCTGAAAGAAAGTGGCTGGCTCAAGGTCAACAAGCTGGCTTCATGCTCAAGGCAGGACCACTACTCAGAGTCTCCCAGTTTCTAGCTTGATGCATTAACCAGTACACTGGCTTCCTACATTTTCTATTGTTAGTTGTATGATTTGGTTAAGCAGTTGTTTAGGTGCTTGGCAATCACCTATTTCAAAAGCCAAATCCCACATTAGTTGAGTCAAGAGGGTCTGGATATGACAAGCCAACTCTCTCAATTGCACACTTTTCTTGTCCCCATTTGATTGGCACAAACTAGGCAAATATTGGATAAACGCGTAGTGAAAACCAAATCCTAAACAGGCAATAGAAACATATGGCCAGTTCCTCCAAGCCAGGAATCAACAGTTGCAGATTTCTCCTACACCTGTCACATATCCAGAGGTTTGTCTGTAAATATGATAGAATAACACATTGTTTTTACTCATTCCTTGTCATCCCCACCAAAGAAAAGTAATTTTTGAATAATTTGTTTCAGCCAGTCATGACCAGACCTTAGTTCAGATAAGTGAAAATAGATGATTCCAAAATTGTTAGAACATAACTAGGTCAGTGGTGGGATTCAAAAACTTTTATTACTGGTTCTGTGGGCTTGGCTAGGGGGCATGGCTAGAGGGTGTGGCCATGTGACTAGGTGAGCATGGCTTTTTTTTTCTTTTTTCAGCAACCTCCCCCCCGAGGCCTTCTGGGCCTCAGGGAAGCCTCCTGGGGGGGGGTGTTTTTTCTCCCAGAAGGCTACCCTAGGGCTCAGAAAGGCAGAAAACTGAGCCTGGGGGGGGGGCGTAGCACTCCCCACGCTTTGTTTTGGGGTCTCCCTGGGGCCCAGGAAGGCAAAAAATTGAAGGGGTGACCTGTTATGTATATGTACATAACGTAGTTGGGTTGACAATATATAAAGCACAAATGTATATGTCTGTAGCTTTAAGGAAAAATACTGTAATGTATTATGCTGTGTTCTGATTGGTTGAGTATGCTGCAAGTTGCCATAAGAGGGAGCTATAGATCATGGTTTAACTCTCTCTCCCACTGAAGATCTCTCTTGATGCTGATACTGACTCTCTCTCTGACTGAATATGGACTGATACTGACTAACTAAGTTTACTTTGATATTCTGTTGATGTCGAAGATTATCTGTTGTAATATGGTTTGATATTTGTCTGCTGTAAAAGACGTGAAAAGGTTTGTCTGCAGTAAAAGACATGAAAAGGTTTGTCTGCTGTAAAAGACATGAAAAGGGTAAGAAGACTTTATAACTGGATACTGCTGGACTGTTAAAGCGTGTATGACCTGGACTGCTTATTTGGACTGTGCTATTTCTTCGAGTAAACATTAACACAATTTGGTGTATCTCTGTGTGGCTGTGTATTTATTCATAACTGTTCTCATATCCGTTTCCATGTGCATATCCTTGTTACACAAGGGTTACTCTGCATATATCCTAGCATGACCGGAGGTTTTTTTTTTGCCTTCCTGGTCCTCAGGGAAGGCTCATAGGTAAAGCAGTAAATAAGTGAGGGGAATTCTGGCACAGCTGATCATAGGAACAGCTGATTGTCGGGAGGGGGAAAATATGAAATACCTTAAGGAGTGACTGGGCGGGTTAGCGTCAGGCAGGCAGGATGAGCGAACGTCAGGCAGGCGGGGCAAGCAAGTGACTGGTGACCAGGCAACCAGGTCGAGGGTGTGGCCACCCAGTAGTTACTACCGGTTCGGCGACCCATGCCAAATCCTTGCTACTGGTTCAATACCACCACTGAACTAGGTATGGTATGAGGGCTGCACCTGGCAGAAGGGGAAACACAGCACATGGGACAAAAACAGGCACAAAACAGTTTAGAAAAATCACTGTCTTCTTTTCTTGGGTATTAGAATATTCCTAGCTGCAAAACCAATTTGCTGACCAGAATTACAATTCTTTGAATTTCTTAAATTCAGTAACGCAAGCAAACAAAAGTGTCCTCTTTAGTTGATTAGGGAACTTAAGCCTTTCTGCTCAGATTTTCTACAATACAAAAACAACAGGACTGATTGAAACAGGAAACACAGACTGACTGTAAAATTTTAATGGATAATTAGGAGCTGCATGGCACACAAAAAAATTTCTGTCCTTCTAGAGCAGGGGTTCCCAACCTTTTCTATACCCCATACCCCTAGAATGCTTCTGATATATTCTCGCACCCCATACAAAAGTAAATAATTATATGCATATACATTATAATTTTGAAACTTCTAAACCCAAGTTTTCACACCCCCTTGAATATTTATTTATTTTTATTTATTTATTTTGTCAATCGCTTACAAGATAATAAGTATAAGGATAAACATAGATATGAATACATGAAATGAATACATATAAGAAAAATAAAAGAAACAATAGGACAGGGACAGTAGGCACGTTGGTGCACTTATGCATGCCCCCTACAGACATATCATTTCGCACCGCCAGTTAGGAACCCCTGTTCTAGAGATACTGTAGCTTGAATATCTGATCACATTCTCAAATCCTATTTGGTAAAGGTGATTTTTGAACTTGTTTCAAACTTATCAGTCAACACAAACATTATGATGAATGGGACATAGATCTGTCAATCTGGTTCCTTTAAGATTGCTCTAGACCTGTGATGGCAAACCTATAGTACGTGTGCCGGAAGTGGCATGCAGAGCCATCTCTCCGGGGATGCCATCTGTCGCCCATCTTCTGGGTTCCAGTGCACGGTTGCGTGTAGGGGAGCTGCTCTTCTGGTTCTGGCACTCCCCCGCACACATGAAAATCAACTGGCCAGCACTCATGTGTGCATGTAAGAACCCGGAAGAGCTGCTCTTCCAGTTTCTGGCGCTCTCTCACATGCGCGCACTCCCATTTCAGCACTCAGTGCTGAAAAGTTTCACCAACCCTGCTCTAGATCTCTAAGGAGGTTATGGCTAAAGTTTGTTTTTATTTGTACCTAACTGGATTGTAAACTATGGAAGGACTTTATTCAATAATTTTAGCTGCTGAAATCTTGTATTTGTAGTCAGACAAAAGAATGGTTGAATAGCCTTACTATATACAAGCTCCAATCCAATCTAGAATGAAACATGGGATGATGTAATTAGCAACAGCTAATACCTACAACAGAACAGAAGAAGGGGCTCAGGTAGATTCTGAAGATATTGGCTGAAGTAGGGGTAATCCTCATTCTGCTGTCTGACAAGCAATGATAATGGAGATGCATGTTTGTTCCTCCTAAATATTATTGAAATTGAGTGTTCCTCATTCAGTTGAAAAAAAACATTCTGGCAAATTATTTTAAGCTGAGCTTGCCTACTGCAAGCAAAATAAGCTCCGCTGAATGTCAAAATAACTATTATTTTGTAAGGCTCAGCATGCATGCTGGCAAATCTTTTACCATGCAGGCTCTAACAAAGCAGTTCTAAATATTAAGTTGCTCTTTCCAGTCCTTGCCTTTCAAAAGCTCAGAGTGGGAGAAAATGAGACCCACCATCCAGTAAGAATGGCTTTAGCCAAGTTGAATGAAGCAACTCCAACAGCTTCTGCTGGAAACAGTAAAGCAGCAGTATGGCCATGCCATGATAACTTCATACTACACCCTGTAGAAATTATGACTAGTATTCAAATATAATGAGCCACGGTGGTGCAGTGGTTAGAGTGCAGTACTGCAGGCTACTTCTGCTGTCGGCTGCCTGCAATTTGGCAGTTTAAATCCCATCAGGCTCAAGGTTGATTCAGCTTTCCATCCTTCCTAGGTGGGTAAAATGAAGACCCAAAATTATTGGGGGCCATATGCTGATTCTGTAAACCACTTAGAGAGGGCTGTAAAGCACTGTGAAGTAATATATAAGTCTAAGTGCTATTGCTATAAATGTTGGCTTAATGGAGCGTGCTTCCCCTCTGTGTTTTGGTGATTATCAGACTTGGTTCTGTTTTGCTCTGCTCTGTCTGGTTCTCTTCAAGTACCTAGTTACAGAAAATGACTAAGCTGCCTGCTATGTCTGTATTTCTTTTAGATGACAAGTACTGTTGAAACCAGTATAGCTATTATCCAGACCAGTTGTGTCAAACATGTGGCCCATGGGCTGGATTCAGTCTGCAGTAGGCCCAGAGTTGTCCCATGGGGCCCTCCCAGAGATGGTGAGGGACCAGTCTGTGCCACCCTGGCCCCAGCCCACTCAGCCATGCACACCTAGTCAGCTGTGATGACCAGGCCATGCTCATCTCAGCCAACTCCCCAAGGGCAATACAGCCCACAATGGGGTTGAGTTTGACACCCCTGATCCAGACTCTTCTAAACTGCCACTTGTTTTTCCTGGGTCTTGTAGATTTTTGGATTACAGTTTTCCCCCATAGATCAGGTCTATGAAATATACATATTTTACACATGTTGCTCCATGTGGAAAAATGTTTGCAAGGAATAGTTTTCTTATTATAAAAAAGATGATCTTTTTTCAACATCTTCAAATCTCATCTCAACTTAAAAAGGGAAACTTAGTATGATTGTTGGATGGGTAACCTTGTTATCCTGGATTCAACATAATTTATGTTCCTGAACTCCTTAATTACCTTTATTTTGCTAGTCACTTCACTGACTCTCTTCCTACAAATGCTCTACTTCATGAGCATTTGAGCTAGTTGATCTTTTACTGTGTCTTTTGACATCACATAATCACACTAATATTGTAAGCGCACAGGTGTCAAATTCGATCATATCACATGGCATATTATGATGTATCGTGACATTTTTTGCCTTTGTGGAGCCAGAATGGGTGTGGCCTGCCCATGACGCATCCGGTCTGCGGGCCGCCACTTTCACAATCTTTACGGTGTAAGGTAAAACAAATGGTTTTTCCAAAACCATTTTGGGAAAACTGATTGCTTCCCAACATTTTTCAAGGATTGCCAAAATATCACAAACCAAGACAGTACTATTAAGATGTCATGACATTGCTAATCCTCTTTCAAATTGCCCTGTGTGGGGAAAGCTTGATCAATATTCCAATCACTGGGTTTGAAGTGTGTTCTGGTTTTAGAAGTCAATTTATTTATTTGATTTATCTACTATCATTAAAGTGGCTCTCTAAATTCTATAAAAGCCTCTAGTTCTTTTTTTGGGGGGGGGGAGATCAACCCATTGATCAATTGATTGATATTCAGAGTTTTGGTGAGTTATCTAACTAGGTGGAGTTAGTTTAATCCTGTTCATGGCTGGTTTGAATTAAATTTAATCACACTGAAATTAACTAAGTGGGTCATTGAGTATTTTATGATAATCTTAATTTCACTGATCCAGCTAAATGTGTCATTCAAACAGTGGCACTGGCGGGGTGATATGGTATTAAAATTGGCCAGATGGTGGATAGAATGCTGTAATGTAAGCCCCTTTCAGTGTGTCTGTGTGTGAGAGAGACATCACTGCATGTAGAAATGGGATGGGGGTTAAATCACAATGCTCTGTCCACCATTTTCTAAAATGGCCCCCATCCCCTGCAGAAACCACTTTGTGGGAACAGGATCAACAGGTGCCCCCCATATCTATAATATGAACCCTAGGAAATGATATGGTTGCTTTAAAGATTTGGAGATTTAAGCTAATTTAAACAGACAGTTTGGTCTAGCAATTAAGACATTAGAGTAGAAACTGGGAGACTCTGAGTTCTAGTCCCACTTTAGGCATGAAAGGTAGCTGGGTGATCTTGGGCCAGTCCCCCCACCTCTGTCTCAACCGATTCACCTCAGAGAGTTGTTGTTATGGGAAGAATAGGAGGAGGAAGGTGTATTGCACGGATGTCAAATTAGATCATGTCATGCAGAGGTGGTATTCAGCAGGTTCTGACCAGTTCTGGAGAACTGGTAGCGGAAATTTTGAGCAGTTCAGAGAACCAGCAAATACCACCTCTGACTAGAGATTTTACAGTATCCTTCCCCTGCCATGCCCACCAAGCCATGCCCACAGAACCGGTAATAAAAAAATTTGAATCCCACCACTGATGTCATGTGAAGTATTGCGACCTATCACAATGTTTTTTGCCTTTGAGGAGGTGGGGTGGGCGTGGCCTGTGCATGACGCATCCAGCCAGCAGGCCACCAGTTTGACACCTCTGGTGTATTGTGTGTGTTTGCCATTTTGATTAATTTTTAAAGTAATAAAGGTGAGATTTATTTTTTAAATAAATAAATCTCTCTACTTCATGCTCCAAAATACATTTTTAAATCAAAACTGAAAATACTGCACAGTTCTAATCCTTATCTTGGGTGTCTGTACTTATCTTTTGGACACAGCCAAAGTGGGGGGAGAAGCCGATCAGAGCATGCATAATTGGATTATTTCAAACAAAGCAGTTACGGCATAAACATCAATAAACCATTACAACCTCAACCAATGACAGAACTATCATATTAAAATGTTTTTCCTGTACAAATACAATATCTTCATAAGTTACACTGAGCTAAAGTTCATCTGAAAGACACATTAATGTAACATTCAAATCAAAGGTGGTATTCAGCAGGTTCTGACCAGTTCTGGAGAACCAGTGGCAGAAATTTTGAGCAGTTCGGAGAACCAGCAAATACCACCTCTGACTGGAGATTTTACAGTATCCTTCCCCTGCCACGCCCACCAAGCCACGCCCACAGAACCAGTAGTAAAAAAAAATGAATCCCACCATTCTTTCAGAAAGAGTCTTGGTGGTGCAGGCTGTTAAACACCTAGCACTTAGCTCCAGCTGCCTGCAATTACTGCAGGCTCGAATCCCACCAGGCTCAAGGTTGACTCAGCCTTCCATCCTCTCGGGGTAGGTAAATTGAGGATCCAAGATTGTTGGGGGCAATAAGCTGACTTTGTAAAAATGCCGCTTAGTAATAAGCAGGCATATACAATGGAATGAAGGCTATTGCTGAGCACATTGGGTTGTGCTCCAAAGATTGTAAGCCGCCCTGAGTCTCCGGAGAAGGGCGGCATATAAATGTGAATAAAAAAAAATGACCTGAATATATGGGGGACTTAGTACCAGTTAAGATTTCCCACTGAAGCAGCAGCTGTCATTTAGAATGAGGTTCCCCTCAAAATACTGACAGCCCCAACCTGCTTATGTTTTGAAGGGCCTGGAACACCTGGTTCTTTGCCAAGGACTTCGATGAGGATGAGTGAAGCCTCCTTTGGCTTCTGTGGGTTCATTTCTTTTTCATTCCTGATCTTTTTCTTTTTCTTTTTTTTGCCATCCCTGCTTCCTTTATTCTTCATTTTTATCTATTTTTTTATTTTTCCTTATTTTAAATGTTTTTATTTGTGAATCTTCCAAAGTCTTTGGGAGTCATTGTCATCATCATCATCATCATCATCATCATCATCATCATTCCAATGTATCATTGAGATTCTGTATGGTATAGTGGTTAGAAGCACGACTGCTTCTGGGAGACACTGAATTCTAGTCCTGCCTTAGCCACAAAGCCAACTGGCTAATTTTGGTAAGTCATTCTGTCCCAGCCCTAGTAAGGAGGCAACAGCAAACTATTTCCAAAATACTTGCACAGAAACTGCAAGAACTCTTCAAGTCAGTTGCTTAGAATCAAGACCAACTTGAAGAGACACATACATATACAAATGTATCGTTCACATCATGCTGCTGCTGCTGTTGCTAGAGATTTTTAAGGTAAACCCATGCAGTAAACTTGAGATATGTGCACTCATCTGAAAATTCATCAGAACTTGTTTGATTCAACCATCCTATTTCTTCAATTTCCTCCAGCACAACACTGCATTTAACTTATTTTTTGGGTCTAAATCATGCAAGATTATGCTGCCTAATTTGCAGCAACTTTAGCAGTTTCAAACCATTGACCCAAACATGATTTGAAAGCTTCTTTGACATTTGGAAGCTCCCAATATTTAAGTTAGTTAATTTTTCATGAGCTCAAAGTTTTCTTCCCTAAAGGTTTACCAGAACCAATTAATCAACTGCATGCCATCTAGTCAGTGTTGACACTGACCAACCATTTAGATAGACCTCTTTCAGAATGTTCTACCAGATTACCAAACCTGGGAGATTCTGGCATTATTAATCTCTATGGTCCTTTATAAGGAAAAAGATCTTCTGTTAAGATAGGGTAATAAGCAAATCCAAGAAAGAAGAACTGCACAAGGAAGGAAAAAACAGTTCTACAACAGATGGTGAACTAAAATTGTAAATTCATGTTCATAAAATGATTTATCTATGGGAGGGAGGGGAAATCCAACAGGCTGTGTTTTACTCTGCCTTTCTGAATGACGTGATTGTCACAAACTAGAGCAGCTGTAAAGGAAGTTGGAGAATTTAGTAGCTATGCAAGGGAAAATACATAAAGGTCAAAACACTCAACTTTTCATCAACTTTAAGGTCACAGAAATCTCCAGAATCTCCAGTGATCTGCATGTTTTTAAGATGCTGGCCTATCCAGGTCTGTAGCTTATGTGTTATGATTTTTGTTCAGGAGTTCTCCTTTACTGTATCTCAGGTCATGGTCACATTATATATATTTAAATGCACATGTCCCTGCCATATACTTTAGAAATGTATTGATAATCCAAGATCAATCATGCCATATTCTTCATTAGAAGGAAAATTCTGGGGATGCATGTCCAATGCTGCACCTCCAGGTTTTATAAAGGAGAGACTGATTTCAAAAGCCATGACTGAAAGCAGATATTTTGAGTTTAGCCCACACTGGGTAGGGATCAATGGACAAACAAGTATCGACTATATTATTATACAGTATTCTTGGTCACATAGAGGCCTTCCAAACAATACTGTGTTCTGGATATTTTAGTAGTTAAAGAAAAGGAAGATGCCTTCAGTCACTTTATTCACTGCATATAAATATCCAAAGGCCTGCACCTCTGTATATTTTTTTAAAAGGAGGGTTCAAACACTAGCTGGAAAGCACCATTGATGCTATTCACAATACCAGGGTTTCGCTAGAATGAGACACCTGCGTGATTGGAACATTTGGGGCAACATTCTTCTCTCTACCTGGCACTGAAGGAATCTTTCCAAAGTAGAGGCCTGTCAGCCCTTTGAGATAGTCCAGACAAGAAGCATAAATCATGAGTACTACCACTACTTTTATTGTAAGATTAGAGCAACAGAATCTTGTTTACAGTGTTCATGCTTAACAAAAAGCATTTCTTCTCTCCTTTCCTTTTGCTCTTCAGTAAATTAGGGAGGGTCCCTTCTTAAATGCTTCTCGTGCCACTTTTGCTTTGTGGACTATGATATTTTTACATGATATTTGTCTAGTCTGTGGCTCTTTCTCCTATCTCCCAAGGTCATTCTCACATACTGTTATGCAGCCATGTAAGTTTAATAATTAATTAATAAACTTTATATTTATTAAATAAATATAATTTATTTAATAAATATATTTATTAAATAATTAATTAATAAACTAAATTCAGCATGAGGCAAATTTATATTTTCATATCCATCCCTCCATCCCTCCATCCATTCTCTATCATCTAGCTAGCTATCTCGCTATCTATCTATCTATCTATCTATCTTATAGTTCATCTGTAATTGAAAATGGATGCCAAGGCTGAGATTTTCTGGCATGTGTTAAGCATAGCAGAATCTGCACTCATATCAAGATGGTCATTGGTGGTTCAAAAATAGTTAATTATTGCTATTTCTACTGATTCTTCCAATCTAAACCTTATTTACCTGAGAGGCAAGGAAAATAATATGCTGAAAAAGATTAAAGCATTCACAGATATGAGATAATGCACTATGTATTACTTTTTGAAAACATCAATTTGTGTCTGGAAGGTATAATTAGCCTACGGATAATTCAATTGGTTTTCAACTAGCTAAGTAGCTGGCCTATATTCATAATCAAGCTAAACAGATGATGTGTCATGTTTTGCTAAATAAATTGAAGATTCATCTCTAAAGTTGAATGAAAGTGCACCCCCCCATTCTTGTTTGGAAAAGGTTGGGCAAACTATTTCATATCAAATTAAATGAATTTAGATTCCATACTAAGCAAGCAGATATATATTTTAATTAAGAGATATTTCTATTTTCTTTTCAAATGAAATGCACTCATTTTTTTTAAAGTAGCAGCTACAAAGTACAATGAAAACAGAATGATTTAGAATGAATAGCCAAATAATGAATTAACCACATTGCAATTCATTGTTGTCACGTGCTGAACTCGATCGCATTCATTGTTCAAGAACAATCTGCCTACTACATTAAAGAAAAGAAAGGACATTTACAGAATAGCAGTGGAAAGAGGATGGGAGGAATAAATGCTCTCTTGGCAAAATTCTTTTCGAAAAAATGAATTTAGATTAGGAACAAACTTGGCCTGCGTTTCATAAAACTATTTTCTGAAGACAAAAATGTTCCTAAAAGCTTAGTTAAGAGAATGCTTTTTATTTGTTAATTAGTGCTCATAAAAAGCAACAAATCACAAAGTGACAAAGCACTTTTGTACTATTACCAAGGAAACCACATGATTGTGTCCATATAGGCACCAGAGTGGATATTGTCTTTACAATAGTTCCAAATAGAAAATTGCACCTTGTCCATAGAATTGCTCAGTCCCTGATAGTTACAGCCTAAAAGTTATGGAGAGAAAGCAGTGAACAGATGAAAAAGAAAGAGAACTTGTCTTTTTAAAAATAATATTTAGTTTATTCAAGGAAAGTTAAAATACAAAACACCAAAATATTTAAAAAAAAACAGAAAAAAAGAAACACAACAAACAAGACATTAAAAAAATGTCTTGGAAAAAAAGGTTATCATATATACATATAAAGTTTTCCCTAGTTGAATGCCGATGAATACAAAATGACAATATTAATTTCCCACCCCTTACAAAACAGGCCAAAAGAATTTTAAACTACTCAACTATGAAATCTGTTTTCTAAATCTGGATTTGGTTTTTTGATTGATGGGGAATGTCTCTGTTCTTGAGGTTTTCAGGGTTGGCAGTTCGGGAGGATGGATATGTCTTAGCAAGTATTCCCATGCTCAGAAGCAGATATTTCTTACTTCTCATTCCTATTCCTCTTTCTTTCAGTCTTATTGATACAAGTGGAAATGCCCAGCAATGAGGGAGGCTAATGCACTAGCAGGTTACAGTGGAAATTTTGAAGATTCAGAAAGCTGCCTGAATGCATCATAAACTAATTGGCAGCAAGAAGCCAGCTTTTCAGAGATATTTCTAGAGAGATCAGAGACAGAAGTTAAGGATTTTGCTATAGGCTCTTCCTCAAAACTTCACTTCTGATGGAAATAATCACCTTAGCAAAACACCTCAAAGGAAAACACCCTCTGAGCCACCTGCATTACAAGAAAATAATAACTATTTATTTGCTATTTGGGAAATATCTTTAGTTCTAAAATTCTGGCTACTATGACGAGACATCAAGAAAGTTCATTACATTTTTTTTATTTACACCAAGCTTTATCAACATCTGACTGCAAATACAAATGTTATTATTCAACTAATGAATGCAATCCAGGTTTCACTCAGACTAAGATGCAGTATATGACACAATTTTCTTATCAGTTTGATAAATTCCTGCATTATTTCTGTTAAGTTTGCATGAAGAGACAGACGCGGAGTGCTTCAAGCTCTTAGTTTATTAGTGACTACAGCTCAGAACGGACCCAATTTGGCTGGGCTGCGGCTGCTACTTATAGCCAGCAGCCGCAGTTGACAGCCAATCAGAGTGCAGGGTTTTCCCGCACTTTTTAAACCAATCATTTCCAACATTTTACAAGAACAGTTCAAACTAAACCAATGACTTCAAACCTACATACATAACACCCCTCCCCACTAGGTTCAGTCCATACTCAAACCCCTACCTATCTAATGTATTCTTTTAAATAGGTGGGGCTCTTTACGTGCGTTAAGACCTCGTGGTTCAGATGTTTTAAGGTTCTCATCTTGTGAGAGAGGAAATGTGTCTGCTGACATTTCCTTACTTGGACTTGTAGTAATGGTAGAACCTGTTTGGTTACTACAACCTGGTCTCTCCTCCCAATCCATCTCCAACCCAATGTCAGCACCTAAGTCAGGTAGTGATGTACAGTCTTCCACTAATAAGGATGGATTTTCGCATTGTGACAGGTTTTCGGATGGTTCCTGTCGTGTTAGCTCGTTACACATGGGGCTGATTCTTGCTTGCTGATTATCCTCATGATCCTCCCCTTCCCCCCTAGAAGAGGTACTAGGTATGGGAACCAGAGAGGAGAATTTGCAATGTTCCCGAGGTAATCTGGATCTAAGCTGATCAATGTGCCTGCTCCAGAGGACACCATCCTCTGTTTGTACCCTGTAAGACCTAGGGCCTGTGATTTGGGTTATCTCAGCAGGAATCCATAATGGTTCACCCATGAGGTTCTTAGCATAAACAGAATCACCCACAGTGAAAGTGCGAATTTTACTAGTGGAATCTAGTGCTGCGTTGGGTGCATAAGTGGGATGGAGGCGGTCAAGGGGAGACCTGAGTTTCCTACCCATCAAGAATTCAGCTGGGGTTAAATTAGTTGAGGGGTTGGGAGTGATATGCTGAACACTGAGAAGTTTTTCAACTCTCTCAATGATATCCCCTGGACCCAATTGCTGAAATTTTTCCTTGGTAAATCGTACCATACGTTCAGCCCGGCCGTTAGCCGAAGGATGCCCAGGGGCTGTCAGGGCATGTCTGATTCCCTGTTGTGCTAGATACGATTCAAAAAGATTGGATGTAAATTGAGGGCCATTGTCAGAAACAAGCACATCAGGTAACCCATGAGTTACAAAAGCTTTTAAGCTGTTTGATGACAGCTTCAGTTGTGGTGGATGCCATAGGGATAACCTCCAGCCATTTGGAATATACATCAACTATAATAAGGAAAGTGTGCCCTCTGGTAGGGCCAGCAAAATCAATGTGAATCCTGGACCATGGGCCCCTAGGACATTCCCATTCCTGTGTGGGGGAGAGGTGGGGCAGGCCTGACTACCTGACAGTTGGGACAAGATGCAACCCATTTTTCAACCATTTTGTCAATACCTGGCCACCATACATAACTCCTGGCCAATCCCTTCATTCTGACAATTCCCGGATGACCCTCATGTAACATTTCCAAAACCTCTTTTTGTAGTTTTGCAGGAATAACCACCCTGTTACCCCACAAAATACATCCTCTTAATTCAGATAATTCAGTTTGCCTGGATTTAAAGGGTTGGGCGAGTTGAGGTAGATCTTGAAGTGGCCAACCTTTCTTAATCCAGCCTATGACAGGAGCCAATAAAGTGTCTTTGGCAGTCTCTCTGGCAATTTGAGCAGCATGTACTGGAAGTTTGGCAACAGTTTCTAGAAAAAGGTGTGAGTCTCAGGAACAGGGTCCTCAATGTGTGAAGGAAGTGGGCAGCGACTCAAAGCATCTGCATGCCCAATGTGTTTACCAGGTCTGTGGATCAGTTTGTATGAATAAGCAGCAAGAAATTCAGTCCATCTCAGCATTCTTGGTGACAGGATCATGGGCGTTGGTTTGTCCCCTGCCACAATGTCTAAAAGAGGTTTGTGATCTGTGACAACAGTAAATGTTCTCCCATATAAATACTCATGGATTTTTTTGACAGCTGCTACAATCCCCAAGGCTTCCTTGTCCAGTTGGCTGTAGTTCCTCTCTGCTTTAGTCAAGGTGCGAGAGTAAAATGCAATAGGAGCTTCCCTCCCGCTGGGAAGCATGTGGCTCAACACCCCCCCACACTCCAAAAGGGGAGGCATCACAAGTCAGAACAACAGGAAAGTTCTCAGAGAACTGTATCAGCACAGCATCAGACGTGATTAGTCTCTTGATATTGTGAAATGCAGCCTGTTCCTTCCTCCCCCAGACCCAAGCAGATTTTTTTGTCCAGCAACCTATGTTCTGCAATGGTTGCCTTCTGAGATAGAAACATATGATAGAAGTTAATGAGTCCCAAGAACGCTTGCAAATCTGTTTTGCATTTTGGCCTGGGGGCTTCTTTGATTGCCTGTACCTTTGCCTCTGTGGGGTGGATGCCATGTTTATCAATCATGTAACCCAAGAATTCCACTTTATCTGTTCTAAGTGTGCATTTTTCTTCTTTGACTTTTAACCCCACTTTTTTGAATCTAGTTAAGACTTCCCTGAGTCTCTCGTGTAATTGAGTGTCATTTTCAGCAGAAATTAAAACATCATCAAAATAGGGCACCACCCCTGGCAACCCTTGTAACATTCTTTCAATAAGGCTTTGGAAGATGCCTGGTTCCAAGCTTATTCCAAATTGCAATCTTTTGCATTTGAAGGCACCTCTATGGGTCACAATGGTTTGGGCTTCAGCAGTGGCATCATCAACTGTTAATTGTTGATATGCCTGTGCCAGGTCCAACTTGGCAAAAACTGTGCCCCCTCCAAGAGAGTGTAATAAATGATGCACTACTGGAACTGGATATGCGCTCTGTTGTAGCGCATGGTTCAATGTCCCCTTGTAGTCTCCGCAGATTCTCACAGACCCATCAGCCTTGACTGGTGTGATTATGGGTGTCTCCCACCTGGAGTGATCAGTGGGCTCTAAAACCCCTTTGGCTATTAGTTTATCTAATTGTGCATCAATTTTTTCCTTTAAGGCAAATGGGACCCTTCTGGGTTTTAAACGGATTGGTTGTACCTTGGGATCTAGATTGAAAGTGATGGGGGTCCCCAAGTACTTGCCTAATCCATCGCTGAAGACCTCTGGAAACTCAGACTTCAAGGCCTCTTCCCACTCAGTGTTGCTCAAGTGATTGGTGCCAGTCACCTCGATGCCCAATGGGTTGAACCACTCAAGTCCCAGCAGACTTGGGCGGTCCTTGTCCACGATGGTCAGTGGTATGCGTTTGGTGTGGCCCTTGAATTTCACGTTGAATTCTCTTGTTCCAACTACTGGAATCTTGTTCCCTTGGTAGTCTTTAAGAGTCAGTGCTTGCTTCTTGAAATGATTCTTCTGAATGTTTGGGAGTAGTCTGTGAATAGTGTCCCATGACACCATAGACAGATATGAGCCTGAGTCCACTTCCATTTGGTAAGGCCTTCCTTCAATAAGTACCTTGACATGCACTTTTCTGTTATTGATAGAAGATGAATGACCAATAGTTACTGTTTGATGAGTTTCATTCTTCCCATTTGCTTCTGTGCTGCGCCCCATTTTCTCACTGAGATTGTTGGGCTTGAATTCTTTGTCTTTGCTTGTAGGAAATTTCCTTCTGTTGGGTGGAGTTCTGGATGATTTGCAGACTCTTGCTAGATGTCCTCTTTTTTCACAACGGAGGCAAATGGTGTCTAAAAACTTGCATTCAGTTCTGGGGTGGCTTCCCCCACAACCTCTGCAGTAGAAATCTTGCCTCTTTCTTCCCAGGTCTTTCTTTTTCCGCTCCATTCTGAGTCTGTAAATTCCTTCCTCCACCTCACTACAGTCTGACTCAGAATCTATTTGCTCGCAATCAGTTGTTGTGGACTTTTCCACATCAGGATGGCTTGTGGCCTTGTTGATTTTCTTCATGGCTGCTGCTGAGGACTTGGTAGCTTCTGCTGAAGCAGCCTCTTCTATTGCTTCCTTCAGTGTGATCTTAGGTTTCAGTAATAACTTGCTCTGTAGCACCTTGTCTTTAAGGCCCAGAACAAATCGATCACGCATGGCCACTTCTAAATTGTTAAATTTAAACCTACATACATAACAATTTCCATTATCATCAGCTGAACTAAATGTATGCTCTCTGCATGTCTTTTATCATGAAAAGTTTCAAAAACATAGTTGCTTCATTATAACCTCAAATATGGGACATTCGACTTCTGCCTGAAAAATCGCTGATAATACTTTCTCATTATTATGGAACACACTGATAGAATTACAGCTGGTTAAGAGTCAAACAGAAATGATGACATGCTGAAAAAGATAATCAAAATTACTTTGATTTGAAGCATAAAGTTTATTTCAGATTTATTATGATTCTATCAAAGTGTAAAAAGGTTAATTCCATATATGTGAAGGAAAATTTCTCCATTAATTATTTTTTATAAATACAATATTGACCATCAAAGGGTCAATGGTACAAAGTTTAAGATGCTAGACTATGAGTGGGAGACTCAGGTTCTAGACTTCCCTTAGGCACAGAAGCCAGGTGGGTGACCTAGAACCATCACTACTCCTCAGCCCTCCAGAATCCCAACCTCTAAAACAAAATAAAACCCTTCATCACATCGTACATTGATAACTTTATTGTAAGAACTGTGCAAAAATAAACAGACCTTGCAATATACTGGCCAGATTCTGAGAAAAGCAATAATAGCACTAGGATTCAAAAACCAGCTTTTCTCCTTGTGAATCTAATTTTTTTAAATACAAAAGAAAGGTTGTATGCTTCTGATACATATTGTACATACTTTTATGCTGCTTTATAAGAAATCAGAATGATCTTTTAACACCATATCAATAAAGAAAGAAAGGATAAGTATTTCCCACAAATTACAATTCCCCAAAGAAGCAAACTGTTGATTGGATTATTTATTTCCTTAAAAAATTATTGCTACTGATTAACACTCTAGGTCAGGGGTGTCAGACTCAAGGCCTGGGGGCCAGATCCAGCCTGCAGGGTGCTTAGATATGGCCCGCGGGGCAGCCCTGGAAACAGCAAAGGACTGTCCCTTGCGGTGCCTCTGCCAGCAAAAACGGAGCTGAGCCGAGCTCCATTTTCGGTGCCAGAGAATTGCAGGAAGCCATCACAGCCGAATGTGGAGCCCAGGAGCCCATTTTTGCTGGCAGAGTGCTCAGAGTGCTCAGGCCACCCCAACACAAGCGACATTGAGCTCGCCATGCCCACCCTGGCCATGGCCACCCTAGCCCTCCAAAGTCAACACCACCCTGAGGTGGCCCTCAATGAAATCGAGTTTGATACCCCTGCTCTGGGCTGCTGAGAAAAATAAAACAACCAGAGAGGTAAATTTGTCCTTGAGGTTGATAAAAACCCAAAGTCACGCATGGAACAACAACACTTTTTCAAGTGTTGTAGCAGTTGAAAAATCTATTAAATTCCAAATAGCTGTAATAAATATTTTTCATAGAATAGAAAGCAAAACAACACTCAAGTCACTTTGGTTTCTCTAAATAGAGCTTCCTGAATAGTAGCAGTTGGTGAAATTCTGTGATTATGATTTTATACTTTTTCATAAACATTACTGATCTACAGTTCTTTGGTTTCTTATGAGTTCACCTAAATAGACCAGTCTTACTTATGGGGTTAAGCCTGATATCTAGGTAGATGCTAGAGACCTTCTTGGAAATGTCAGATATAATATATCTGAGATATGTCTCATATAAATGTGAGATATAGATGGAGATATACAATTCCTACCACAATGGTGCTTTGGTGTGCAGCATGACAGCTTTTCATTTACTATTATTTCAATCTTGTCAAGCTGAGCAGAGTCTGACAGACTTTAGGGAAGCTATCCACAGGTAAAAACACGGTTGGCTTAAAACCAATCTATTTTTTGGAAATGTTAAAAGCATTAAATAACTTTGATTGCCTGTTAGGCAGCATGTAGCTAATGCTGCCAGCTCATGTGAGGAAATGTCAATTTGCCAGCTGAGCAAGAGAACTTGGAAAATTAATGCCTGATTTAGAATAATCATAATCCAGACATTATGATTATCATGAACTCATTTTAGCAGGTGCCAGACCTTCACTGTGATGCTTCCTTGTCTGTAGATAGGAAAAAGAGAAGCCAACGAGGACTGGCAGCCTCCAGGCCAGTTTCTCATTCAAGAGAGCTGAGCTGCTGGTGATAAAAAAAACTGATAGAGAAGTGACAAGACCCACAGAAGCTCTGAGAGCCAATCATTCCAGGTTGTCTTCCTGCCTGGGAATTCCCTCAAGAGAGTATCCAAGAGTATACAAGCCAATTTATGTTAAGCAAACTCTTGGTAAGCCTCTGAGGCTTTTTTTCCCCCCACCAGTAATTTCTCCTATCATGGCTTACATAACATAAGCGTAGCTTTTTTTTGCATTGTCATTGCCATATTGATAGATGAGGATAGAAGACAGGGTATCTGCCTCAAGCAATAGCTGTCTGGATGTTCAGAGGAAACACAATATCTACAGACTACTAAAATACTAACTGTTATGTATGTAGGTTTAAAGTCATTGGTTTAATTTGAACTGTTCTTGTAAAGTGTTAGAAATGATTGGTTTAAAAGTGCAGGAAAACCCTGCGCTCTGATTGGCTGTCAACTGCGGCTGCTGGCTATAAGTAGCAGCCGCAGTCCAGCCAAGTTGGGTCCGTTCTGAGCTGAAAGTCACAATAAACTTAAGAGCTGAAGCACTCCGTGTCTGCCTCTTCATGCAAACATAACACTGGCGACGAGGATGGGATTTTCCCTGAAGAGAAGGCAACACGGAACAGAAGAAGAGTGAGATGGCTGCGCTGAACACTCCCCCAGCCCCATTCGATCTGATGGCAGAAGACTGGGAGTCGTATGCAGATCGTTTCCAAATGTATCTGGAAGGAAACGATCTAGCCGACATTTCCGAGAAGCAGAAGAAGGTGGTCTTTCTTACGTACTGTGGTCCGGCAGTTTTCAAGATGGCGAAGGCATTGGCGGGAGCTGCAGACGTGAAGGTAATGGACTGGCCTGACTTAGAAAAGCTGTTAAGAGCCCATTACATGCCACAAGTATCGTGCCTCATTAAGAGACACGAGCTTTACCATCGTGATCAGGGGGAAAACGAAAACGTAAACAACTTCATGGCAAGTTTAAGAGACATTGGGGGTGCATGTGAATTTAACAAATTAGAAGAGGCCATGCGTGATCGATTCATTCTGGGCCTTCAAGACAAGGTATTACAGAGCAAGTTATTAATGAAACCTAAGATCACACTTAAAGAAGCCATAGAAGAAGCCTCTTCAGCAGAAGCTACCAAGTCCTCAGCAGCAGCCATGAGGAAGATGAACAGGGCCACGAGCCATTCTGATGGGAAAAAGTCTATCACAAACCATTGTGATGACCTAGATTCTGAGTCAGATTGCAGTGAGGTGGAAGAGGGAATTTACAGACTCAGAATGGAGCGGAAAAAGAAAGACCTGGGAAGAAAGAGGCAAGATTTCTACTGCAGAGGTTGTGGGGGAAGCCACCCCAGAACTGAATGCAAGTTTTTAGACACCATTTGCCTCCGTTGTGAAAAAGAGGACATCTAGCAAGAGTCTGCAAATCATCCAGAACTCCACCCAACAGAAGGAAATTTCCTACAAGCAAAGACAAAGAATTCAAGCCCAACAATCTCAGTGAGAAAATGGGGCGCAGCACAGAAGCAAATGGGAAGAATGAAACTCATCAAACAGTAACTATTGGTCATTCATCTTCTATCAATAACAGAAAAGTGCATGTCAAGGTACTTATTGAAGGAAGGCCTTACCAAATGGAAGTGGACTCAGGCTCATATCTGTCTATGGTGTCATGGGACACTATTCACAGACTACTCCCAAACATTCAGAAGAATCATTTCAAGAAGCAAGCACTGACTCTTAAAGACTACCAAGGGAACAAGATTCCAGTAGTTGGAACAAGAGAATTCAATGTGAAGTTCAAAGGACACACCAAACGCTTGCCCCTGACCATCGTGGACAAGGATCGCCCAAGCTTGCTGGGACTTGAGTGGTTCAATCCACTAGGCATTGAGGTGACTGGCATCAATCACGTGAGCAACACTGAATGGGAGGAGACCTTGAAGTCTGAGTCTCCAGAGGTCTTCAGTGATGGATTGGGCAAGTATATGGGGACCCCTATCACTTTCAATCTAGATCCCAAGGTACAACCAATCCGTTTAAAGCCCAGAAGGGTCCCATTTGCTTTAAAGGAAAAAATTGATGCACAATTAGATAAATTAATAGCCAAAGGGGTTTTAGAGCCCACTGACCACTCCAGATGGGAGACACCCATAGTCACACCAGTCAAGGCTGATGGGTCAGTAAGAATTTGTGGAGACTATAAGGGGACACTGAACCATGCGCTACAGCAGAGCGCATATCCAGTTCCAGTTGTGCATCATCTGTTACATTCACTTGGCAGGGGTACAGTCTTTGCCAAATTGGACCTGGCCCAGGCACATCAACAGTTAACAGTTGATGATGCCACTGTGGAGGCCCAAACCATTGTGACTCATAGAGATGCCTTCAAATGCAAAAGGTTGCAATTTGGTGTAAGTGTGGTACCAGGCATCTTCCAAAGCCTTATGGAAAGGATGCTCCAAGGACTGCCAGGGGTAGTACCTTACTTTGATGATGTGTTAATCTCTGTTGAAAATGACACTTAATTACATGAGAGACTCAGAGAAATCCTAACCAGATTCAAAAAAGCGGGGTAAAAGTCAAAGAAGAAAAATGCACTCTTAGAACTGACAAGGTAGAGTTCTTGGGCTATATGATTGACAAGCATGGTATCCACCCCACAGAGGCCAAGGTTCAGGCAATCAAAGAAGCCCCCAGGCCAAAATGCAAAACAGACTTGCAAGCTTTCCTGGGACTCATTAACTTTTATCACATGTTTCTACCTCAGAAGGCAACCATTGCAGAACCACTACACAGATTACTAGACAAAAAGTCTGCATGGGTCTGGGGCAGAAAAGAACAAGCTGCCTTTAACACTATTAAGAGACAAATCACTTCTGGTGCTGTACTAATACAGTTCTCTGAAAATTTGCCAGTTGTACTGACTTGTGATGCATCCCCTTTTGGGGGGTTGAGCCACATGCTTCCCAGGGAAGCCCCTATTGCATTTTACTCTCGCACTTTGACTAAAGCAGAGAGAAATTACAGCCAACTGGACAAGGAAGCCTTGGCAATTGTTGCAGCTGTCAAGAAATTCCATGAGTATTTATATGGGAGAACATTTACTATTGTCACAGATCACAAACCTCTTTTAGGCATTGTGGCAGGGGACAAACCAACGCCCACAATCCTGTCACCAAGAATGCTGAGATGGACTGAAATTCTTGCTGCTTATTCATACAAACTCATCCACAGGCCTGGAAAAGACATTGGGCATGCAGATCCTTTGAGTTGCTGCCCACTTCCTTCACACACTGAGGATCCTGCTCCTGAGACTTACACCTTTTTTCTAAAAACTGTTGCCAAGCTTCCAGTACACGCTGCTGAAATTGCCAGAGAGACTGCCAAAGACACTTTATTGGCTCCTGTTATAGGCTGGATTAAGAAAGGTTGGCCACTTCAAGAGCTACCTCAACTTGCCCAACCTTTTAAATCCAGGCAAACTGAATTATCTGTATTAAGAGGATGTATTTTGTGGGGTAACAGGGTGGTTATTCCTGCAAAACTATAGAAAGAGGTTTTGGAAATGTTACATGAGGGTCATCCGGGAATTGTCAGAATGAAGGGATTGGCCAGGAGTTATGTATGGTGGCCAGGTATTGACAAAATGGTTGAAAAATGGGTTGCATCTTGTCCCAACTGTCAGGTAGTCAGGCCTGCCCCACCTCTCGCCCCCACACAGGAATGGGAATGTCCTAGGGGCCCATGGTCCAGGATTCACATTGATTTTGCTGGCCCTACCAGAGGGCACACTTTCCTTATTATAGTAGATGCATATTCCAAATGGCTAGAGGTTATTCCTATGGCATCCACCACAACTGAAGCTGTCATCAAACAGCTTAAAAAGCTTTTTGTAACTCATGGGTTACCTGATGTCCTAGTTTCTGACAATGGTCCTCAATTTACGTCCAACCTTTTTGAATCATATCTAGCACAACAGGGTATCAGACATGCCCTGACAGCCCCTGGGCATCCTTCAGCTAACGGCCGGGCTGAATGCATGGTACGATTTACCAAGGAAAAACTTCAGCAATTGGGTCCTGGGGACATCACTGAGAAAGTTGAAAACCTACTCAGTGTCCAGCATATCACTCCCAACCCGTCAACTAACTTATCCCCAGCAGAGTTGTTGATGGGTAGGAAACTCAGGTCACCCCTTGACCGCCTTCACCCCACTTACGCACCCAACGCACCACTAGATTCCACTAGCAAAATTCGCACATTCACTGTGGGTGATTCTGTTTATGCTAAGAACCTTATGGGTGAACCATTATGGATTCCTGCTGAGATAACCCAAATCACAGGCCCTAGGTCTTACAGGGTACAAACAGAGGATGGTGTTCTCTGGAGCAGGCACATTGATCAGCTTAGATCCAGATTACCTCGGGAACATTGCAAATTCTCCTCTCTGGTTCCCATACCTAGTACCTCTTCTAGGGGGGAAGGGGAGGATCATGAGGATAATCAGCAAGCAAGAATCAGCCCCATGTGTAACGAGCCAACACGACAGGAACCATCCCAAAACCTGTCACAATGCCAAAATCCATCCTTATTAGTGGAAGACTGTACATCACTACCTGACTTAGGTGCTGACATTGGGTTGGAGATGGATTGGGAGGAGAGACCAGGTTGTAGTAACCAAACAGGTTCTACTATTACTAGAAGTCCAAGTATGGAAATGTCAGCAGACACATTTCCTCTCTCACTGGGTGAGAACATTAAAACATCTGAACCACGTAGGTCTCAACGTACACGTAAGAGCCCCACCTATTTAAAGGAATACATTAGATAGATGGGGTTTGAGTATGGACTGAACCTAGTGGGGAGGGGTGTTATGTATGTAGGTTTAAAGTCATTGGTTTAATTTGAACTGTTCTTGTAAAGTGTTAGAAATGATTGGTTTAAAAGTGCGGGAAAACCCTGCACTCTGATTGGCTGTCAACTGCGGCTGCTGGCTATAAGTAGCAGCCGCAGCCCAGCCAAGTTGGGTCCGTTCTGAGCTGAAAGTCACAATAAACTTAAGAGCTGAAGCACTCCGTGTCTGCCTCTTCATGCAAACATAACACTAATCTTCAATTGGGTGAAACGGTGCATCACAGAGCAACAATTTATGAATCAACATGACTTCAAATGGGCTAACTTACAGAATGTTTCTAAAATCCAAGACCAACAACTCCTGCGGGATTGAAATTTGGAAAACTTGTGGCTGGGACGTACAGTATCATGCCTTCCAACCACGATTCTCCCAAACCTGTAAGTTGCATGAGAGAAGAGAAGATGGAAGAGGTATATCTCCACTCTCTTTCAATTTCAATTCCCAACAGGCGAGAAGCCATTGGTTGCTTTGGAACCAAGGCTGAACTTTAATAACTGTGGCTGCTGAGAAAAGAATGAGGGAGCCCAGGGATGCCTGCTAGCAAGGTGGTGCTGGCTGGGGGTCATGAGCAGTCAATGGGGTGAGCGCTATTCCTCTCTGGAGGAAGAGTGAGACTTTGTGAGACACTGAAATGGGGCCAGAGGAGGCAGTTTCTTTGTGGTCTATGGCTCCCATTGTTCCCTCTCCCCAAAATAAAGTGGAAGGCAGTTCCACAGGTTAGTCGAGAGGGAGGAGAGGACGAGAAGGATCTAATGATCCTTTATTCATCTTTTATTAATGTTTTAATTTTTTCTGAAACTTTCTTGAAGTGTGGCAACCAGAATTGTACACAGTACTTGTATTATGGGTGAGGTCTAGCCAAGGCAGAATAATGTGGAATAATTATTCTCTAGGATTTAGAAACTTCTGATGATGCAGCTTAAAGTTGCATTTGCTTGGTGGGCTTTTTTGTTGTTCTTCTTTCTTGCAGTTCTATCATTCTTCTGACACATTTTCAGTTTGCTATGAACTACTGTCCCAAGATCTTTTTCAGAAATGCTATCATCAAGGGACATGTTGTGCATCCTAAATTTGATTTCTATTTCCCAAGTGAAGAGTTTTATTCTATTTCCCTCTATTTATTATATTTCATTCTGGATTCCCCCCCCCACCGACCTATTTCTGTAAAGTTGTTCTGGATTTTATTTCTGTCTTCTTTGGCTTTAGCTATCCTACCCAATTTTGTGTCTTCTACATTCTCTTCACCTGTTCATTAAAATCATCAATCAAACTGTGAAAAGGGCAGGACCCAGGGCTGGACCTTGTAACAACCCACACAACTCCAGTTTGATGAAGAACTATGAGGAGCACTCCTTTAGTATGATTTTAAAGCCACCTACTTAAATTGTCATGCCATCCAACCCACATTTTATGAGGCAGTGAGTACACATATGTTTTGGTTCCTTGTAAAAATGAGTCACTAGGATTCTTCCCTTTGTCTCCTTGCTGGGCACAATTACATTCCTTCTGCTCTTCTAGGATTTAATATCCTGTCTCCTTTTCTGCAGGGCTTGTCTATAAAAGGCAATCTGCCCCCCCAAACTATTTCTGAATTCCATTGGGGCAGATTGACTTTTATATCTTGGGTTCTGTCATCATTCTTGTCTGCTGGGCTTCCTCCTGTATTTGATTTCCATATTTATGTTGTGTGGATTCCTCTCTCCACTCCCATTATAGCATCTGCTTTGTCTGAGAATAACATTTTCATCCTCTTTTATAAGATGAAGTCTAACCCTATATATACAAGGTTATATTTGGGCAGGAACAGAAACACGCCAGAAAAATTTCAGATCACAAGATTTTTATCTGTTCATTTTCAACGTTATATCTTCAGACATTACCCATTGAGGTTTTTCTTCTTCTTCTTCTTGCTCCTTTCTTGGTTCCCTGGTTAGCTGATTACAAACTCAGTTAAGATTTGCTAAAGGCTCCCCCTTAAACTCCATTCAAACACTTGTGTGACTTAGATGAGGGAATAGAAGAGGAACTCATTAAATTTTCAGAGGACACTAAGCTGGCAGGAATAGCCAGTACCCCAGAAGACAACTCAGGATCCAAAAAGATCTTGACAACCTTGAACTATGGGTCCTATCCAACAAAATGAATTTTAATGATGTGGAGAAGAGCAAAGTTTTACATTTAGACAGGAAAAATCAAAGGTATAAGTACAGATTAGGTGAGACCTGGCTCAAAAACAATAACTGTGCCAGGGACCTTGGAGTCCTAGTGGATGATCACTTGAATATGAGCCAGCAGTCTGTGGCAACAGCCAAAAAAGCTAATATAATCCTGAGTAGTATAAACAGAGACATACAATCAAAGTTACATGAAGTATTTCTACCACTTTATAAAGCCTTAGTAAGACTACACCTGGAATATTGCAACCAATTTTTGTCACCACACTACAAAAAAGATGTTGAGACTTTGGAAAAAGTGCAGAGAAGAGCAACTAAATGATTAAAGGTCTGGAGACTAAATCATATGAAGAATGGTTCCAGGATTTGGGTTTGGCTAATCTAGAGAAAAGAAGAACTAGGGGTAATGTGCTGCAGTATTCCAATATTTGAGAAGCTGCAATAAACAAAGTGGGGCGGGGCGGGTCAAATTAGTCTCCAAAGCACCAGAGGGTGGGACAAGAAACAATGGTTGGAAACTAATCAAAACATTTTCTATACACGTTTTATAGTTGTCACTAGCATTCTTCACTGGAAGGAAGTATCAAATAGATTAGTCTCTATTAAATGACACAAATTTGGTTTTGGTTTAGCATGTTACATGTATTCAGATGTCATGATTTGTATATTATAGTTTACGTTTTAAAAATAATGAAGGCATGATATGAATAAAATTAAAAATTAATAAATAACATGTTGAGTAAACCAAATCAATAATGGTTATTCAGTGACTCAGTAATACATGATGATATAGCTTACCCAATAAATAATAACTAAATAATTCATGTTGATTATGGTTTATACACTAAACAATCACTGATCTGAACCTATAAGCTCTTATAAACTGTTTGAACTTAGTGGATGTCTAATAATAGGCCAGATGTCCTTTCTACTTTCCTTTACATGCTACCTGAATATAAATAAATTTGCTATAGGTACCATAGTCCTTGACTTACAACCACAAATTACCATTGCTAAGCAAGACAGTTGTTAAGTGAACTTTGTTCCAACTTTGCAGTTGTTAAATTAGTAACTAGGTTGTTAAGTAAATATAGCTTCCCCATTGCCTTTGCTTGCCAGAAGGTCATAAAACACGATCCCAGGACACTGCAATTGTTATCAATACATGCAAGTTGTCAAGCGTCCAATTTTTGATCATGTGACCACAGGGATGCTGCAAAGGTTGTAAATGTGAAAAATGGTCATAAGTCACTTTTTTTCAGTGCCATTGTAACTTTGAAAAATCACTACCTGTATTGTGTGGTGGTGTAATATACTATTGTGGTTTCAGTCGTTCAGCAATTGTATTTCACCTTTGCCTTTGATTTGCCATTTAATGCATTCCTATTTTTAATGAGGATGTTTTATTATTATTATTTTCCTGATTGTTTATATTCTTTGAGCTCCCTATCCCCTGGAAAAAAGCTGATACTTCTTTCCTGTTTCCAAATGACCCTATTTTAGCTGCATAGCCATTATTACAACTACTATGGGCATCTGTTATTTATGCATTTTCAATGTTTAACGTATTAAAATAAATTTAAAAGGAAAGAAAGAGGAAGAAGATTGGTGATTGCAGAACTCGTACCCATGTCCAAAATGGTTGCCTCTGGCAAGTATTTCAGGCATTAAAGTAGAATATCTATAGATAACTATAGATGGTTTTTGCCTAAGGTAACAAATGGGAGTCACAAGAAGATGATTCATCCACAAAGAGAAATTTTGGTAAATCAACATAGTTATTAAGAAAATTACTCCCACTCTGAAGGAAATGTGCTGTCATGCCATCTAGTTCACACACCTGCTTTCCCAAAATGTTTACACAGAAGTTAAAACTTGACCCACATATATAGGGGGACTTGGCCCAAACACTAGTCAATCCCAAGATACAGTGAAGAATTTGCAACTTAATGGAATGGGTGATCTCAACACATTCTAGTTTTGCAACTATTGATCATATAAAGCAGGGGTGTCAAACTCATGTTGTCACGGCATTTTCACATGATGTATCGGGACTTTTTCCCCCCTTCGCTAGATTGGGTGTGGGCGTGGCCAATGTATGAAAACATCTGGCCCGTGGGCTGGGAGTTTGATAGCCCTGATATAAAGAAACTATCCATCAGCTGGGAATGAAAGTGGAATGCAAAATAAAAATTTTATCGGTGGATATTTTATTCCATTTATTGCAAGCCATCTAGAATCACAAGAAGAGATGGCATGCAAATAATTATAAATAAATAATACATAAATAAAGTATCAGTGACTGTTAGTGTTGTGCAGGTTGATGAGATTTAATATATTTCTATTTAAATTATAGCAATTCATTTCTAAATTTATATTGTGAAAACCTGTATTCTCTTTTTCTTTTTACTATCTCAATAGATAGTGAACTGCTTTGCTTAGAGGCAAAAATATTTTTAATAAATTTTAGAATAGGAATCTCTCTCAATTTTAAGTTCCTTTCTACAATACTGTTTAATGACTACTAAATCAAAACAGAACAGAACAGGAATTGGAAGGGACTATGGCCTATACCATTTTAGACAAATGGTTGTCCAATCTCTTCTTTAAAACTTCCAGTGTTGGAGCATTCACAACTTCTGGAGGCAAGTTGTTTCCACTGATTAATTGTTCTAACCATCAGGAAATTTCTCCTTAGGAGAAATTAGGAAAGTTACACTGATTACTGAATTCAGAATAAGCATTCAGGTTTGCTCTGTCCCATTAATTATTATCTCCATTTTTCCTAGAGTTAATTGGTGTTTGAAACATTTATCTTGCAAGCCACCTTAGTAAGATTTGGACCATGAAATACAGTTATAAATAGTATGGATACATAATTAGATAGGCAGGTAGACAGACAGATGAAGTTTATAAATAGTATGGATGGATAATTAGATAGACAGGTAGACAGACAGACGGTAAGAGGCATTAATTCTCAGGGAAAGTTGAGCTCTTGTGTGATTTTAGTTTGGATGACAAGGAAAACTCACTAGTTCAGATGTGTGAAACTTCACTATACAGAGGGAGGCTTTGAGAACAGGATATTTACTGTACTTAAACTGAAGATTGGCATTTTAAGCAGAGATTCATTTTATCCTGCTATCTAGTGGTGGGATTCAATTTTTTTTTACTATTAATTCTGTGGGTGTGGCTTAGTGGGTGTGGCAGGGGAAGGATACTGTAAACTCTCCAGTCAGAGGTGGTATTTGCCAGTTTTCCGAACTAAAAATTTCCGCTACCGGTTCTCCAGAACTGGTCCGAACCTCCTGAGCACCACCTCTGCTCCTATCTGAGCTCTATTTAAGTCAGGCCATTGGATGCATTTTTTAATTTTAAAAAAGTTAAAAGAAAAAAGGAAAATTTACCCATTCTAGATAGTAGAAGAAAATCACACTAGACTAAAAACTAAGAGACCATGAGTTCTAGTTCTACCTTAGGCATGAAGCTAGTTGGTAGACTCTGGCCCAATCACTCTCTCCCTCTCTCTTTCTCTTTCTCAGCCGTAGGAGGTAGGCAAGGGCAAACCACTTCTGAAGACCACATGGACCTGTCCAAGTAGTCATCAAAATTGACTTGAGACACCCGACCCATGGAAAAAAATAGTAAAATAAAATAGCTTTTTTTTTAAAGAGGAAGATACTACCTTGAATTCCTAAATGAAAGTTGGGTTACAAATACATACATGAATATGTGAATGAATGTATGGTATCAGAGTGAAGGAAAATGTGGCACTTAGTTTCTAATACCAAGGGCCTTGGTGGTGCAGGCTGTTAAACACCTAGCACTTAGCTCCAGCTGCCTGCAATTAGTGCAGGCTTGAATCCCACCAGGCTCAAGGTTGACTCAGCCTTCCATCCTCTTGGGGTAGGTAAACTGAGGACCCAAGATTGTTGGGGGCAATAAGCTGATTTTGTAAAAATGCCGCTTAGTAATAAGCAGGCATATACAATGGAAGGAAGGCTATTGCTGAGCGCATTGGGTTGTATCCCAAAAATTGTAAGCCACCCTGAGTCTCCGGAGAAGGGCGGGATATAAATATGAATTTAAAAAAATACAAAAAAATAAAAAAATAAGGAGCTGTCAGGATCACAGACCTTTCATATTGATGGTACTGGTAGACAATGGAGATGTGCATATATGTATTTATTTATTTATTTATTTATTCGACTTATATGCCGCTCCCTCTCCGAAGACTCGGGGCGGCTTACAATTAAAATACAACAGTGAATAAATTAAATTAATTAAAAAGATATTAAACATTTAAGCCGAATTAACGTTTAAAACCCCAATTAGATAACCCCAACCCAGGAAAGTCAGCACAACCCAGATTGTAGAAAGAGCCAGGTTTTCAAATCATGGTGGAAGGAGCAAAGATCGGGAGCCAAACGGAGCTCAAGCGGAAGAAGATTCCACAAAGTGGGAGCCGCCACAGAATAGGCCCTCTCCCGGGTCGCCGCCAAGCGACATTGTGTCGCAGACGGCACCCCGAGGAGACCCCGCCTGTGCGCCCGCACAGGGCGGTTGGCATTAGATGCTGGGAGAAGCCGTATACATGTATGTGTGTGTGTGTGTGTGCACATGATAGAGAAAATCTACATGACTGCTAAGAATCAACAACTTGATGAAATATGTTTTACATACACGTGTGTTTGGGTTTGTAGGGTGTGTGTGTGCGTGTGTGTGTGTGTGTGTGTGTATGTATTTGGGAATATTATTTGTCACAGTTTCTTGAGAAGAAAAAGAATCTGGGCACCATGACAACTTAGTTACTTTGTGGCCTGGGAAGGGCATAATTATGAAAATGGCAAGAAGGTTGTTTAAATATGGAACAACATTGTGATTCAGTATCTGTACTAATATTTATTTATTTAATTAATTAATTAATTTGACTTGTATGCCACCCCCTCTCCAAAAGGACTCGGGGAGGCTCACAGCTAAAACATAACAATAAATAATTACCTAAAACCAGATTAAACAAAAACAAGTCAAATATAAAAGTTTTAAACCCCCAAAGTTAAAACAACCATCAACACCCCCCCCGGAGGTCAGCACAGCCCGGACTGTGCAAATAACCAGGTCTTTAAATCGTGGTGGAAGGTGCGGAGATCGGGGGCCAACCGGAGCTCTGGCAGAAGCTGATTCCACAAAGTGGGAGCCGCCACAGAATAGGCCACAGAATAGGTAATCTTAAAGCACATGATTGTTTTGTCTATGTGTAGAGGGGGAGGAAGCTGATATCTTGAATTCTTAATATTTAATCAAATTAGGCAATGTCAAGCCATTCCCAAATAAAGTTTCAACATATTTTGTCTCATTTTTTTAATTGAGAGATTAGTTTGTTATCTTTTTACATTAGCCAGGTGAACAATACTCTGGATCTGAACAATTTAATCTTTTTGAAGTTTAGAAAACTTCAAAAGTCTTAGGAAATGAATATGGGATTTTCTTCGAACATTTGATAGCCTTTATAATAATAAGCCAATTGGCATTCTACATGATCTATTTATTTATGATTTTTTTCCTCTCCTTTGGGTTTTAAATATATTATGTATGCCAGTTACAGAATGTTACCATGAATTATATATAACTTGGCACTGTTCCAATATGGTTAAATTTGGCACATGGGTCACATTAACTGGTGCTTGCATATCTCCTTGCAAGTAGGTTATAAAATATTAAACATCCTCTAATAAGAAAATGACTTTAAGCAAAGAAAGTAAAATGAAGATGTATGTAGAAAGCAATCCTATGTGCAATAACACCTTGTTCTGGCCTTTAAGGAAACCCTTCCTAATTTTTTTTAAAAATTACATTTATATGCCGCCCTTCTCCGAAGACTCAGGGCAGCTTACAATTTTTGGAGCACAACCCAGTGCGCTCAGCAATAGCCTTCATTCCATTGTATATGCCTGCTTATTACTAAGCGGCATTTTTACAAAGTCAGCTTATTGCCCCCAACAATCTTGGGTCCTCAGTTTACCTACCCTGAGAGGATGGAAGGCTGAGTCAACCTTGAGCCTGGTGGGATTCAAGACTGCAGTAATTGCAGGCAGCTGGAACTTAAGTGCTAGGCATTTAACAGCCTGCACCACCAAGGCCCTGTAAGGCCCTGTAAATTTTGTAAGATAAGTACATGAGATCCATCCAATGCACACGCCAGTGCAAAAAAAGTGAGAGTGGTTATTGCTAACAAGATTCCTTTTAAAATATGAAGACTAACAGGGTTAGGGCTTTCTGAGAACTAGTAGAAACTGGTAGAAGGTGTATGAGGAACTGCTTGGGTCCACCTATCATCCTTCTTCAAAGGAACTCAGGGCATCAGAATATCATAACATATTTATATTTCAATTGGAGACAACAAAAAGATTTCGATGGTCAGAAATGAAAAAGTTTTCATGGCAATGGTTCTCTTTATAGCAGCAAAATAAAGTTACTATTTATCTGATTATGTATTCCAAAATACCAAATAGTAGAAGCTATGAGATTGAGTTCTTCAGAAAATTGAACTAGACTATCCATCAGAACCCAGTCTTGTGACTTCCCCTCTACATTAACATTATAAAATAAGCAATACGGAGGGGGAGGGGGAGGGGGAGGGAGGGATGGGGGAGAGAGAGAGAGATTTTCATGAGACATAATATTGTGGATTATAGAATTGCAGACAATGATGCTCTGCAAAACAGGTTGGGTGCTTTTTAAAAACTACTAGCAGGCAGACAGAGAGCCTCCTATCTGCACTACAGATAAGGAAAGACCCTTCAAAAGACTGCCAATACCCACCATTAGAAACAACTCTTATACAATAGTTATTCAGAAAATGGAGCCAGAAGCAAACAAGATATAAGATTTATGAAGGTCAGAGTTTTGATCCTAAAATTCCCATTTTTTTAAAAAAAAGTTTATTTTATTAGATTTTATCCTGTGTTTATTGCTTTATAATAAAATAATTCAAGGTGGTTATGGACACACCTTCCTCCTCCTATTTTCCTCAAAACAATAACCTTGTGAGGCAGTTGGGGCTGAGCGAAAGTGACTGGCTCAAAGTTAGCTCTCATGTCTCATAGTCTCCTATGATTTCTAGGCCAGCATCTTAACCACTACACCAGAGGTGGTATTCAGCAGGTTCTGACCAGTCCTGGAGAACTGGTAGCAGAAATTTTGAGTAGTTCGGAGAACCGGTAATGGAAATTTTGAGTAGTTTGGAGAACCAGCCAATACCATCTCTGACTGGTCCCACCCGCATCTATTCTCTGCCTCCCAAGTCCCAGCTGATAGGCTGGGTCTTCTTTTGTTGCCCTGCACAGGAGAACAGAGCTGGGAAGTAGGCTAGTGGGGTGGGAAGGGAATGGGATTTTGTAGTAACCTTCCCCTGCCATGCCCACCAAGCAATGCCACGCCCACCAAGCCATACCCACAGAACCAGTAGTAAAAAAAATTTGAATCCCACCACAGCACTACACCAACTGGCTCTCAGTTCTCTCTTTCCCACTCCCAAGTAATTGAATAAAAAAGGACTATGCTTTGTGTTATGTATGCAGAGTTTGAATTGATTGGTTGTTCTTGTGAAGTGTTTGAAATCATTGGTTAAAAAGTGCGGGAAAATCCTGCACTCTGATTGGCTGTCAGCCGAGGCAGCCGGCTATATATAGCTGCCTTGGCTAAGCCAAATTGGGTCCGTTCAGAACTGAAGTCACAATAAAAATTAAGAGCTGAAGCACTCCGCGTCTGTCTCTTCATGCAAACTTAACACTGGCGACGAAGGTGGGATTGCCCTGAAGAGAAGGCGAGGCGGAACAGAAGAAGAGCGATATGGCTGCGCTGAACACCCCCCCAGCCCCGTTCGATCCAATGGCAGAAGACTGGGAGTCATATGCAGATCGTTTTCAAATGTATCTGGAAGGAAACGATCTAGCCGACATTTCCGAGAAATGGAAGAGGGCGGTCTTTCTTATGTACTGCGGTCCGGCGGTTTTCAAGATGGCGAAGGCACTTGCAGGAGCAGCAGACATGAAGGTAATGGCTTGGCCTGATCTGGAAAGGCTGTTAAGAGCCCATTACGCACCACAAGTATCGTGCCTCATTAAGAGACACGAGCTTTATCATCGTGATCAGGGGGAAAACGAAAGTGTAAACGACTTCGGGACATTGGAGATGCGTGCGAATTCAGCAGTTTAGAGGAGGCCATGCGCGACTGTTTTGTATTGGGCCTTAAAGACAAGGTGTTACAGAGCAAGTTAATAATGAAACCTAAGATCATGCTGAAAGAAGCCATAGAACAAACATCTTCAGCAGAAGCTGCCAAATCCTCAGCAGCAGCCATGAGGACCATGGCCATGAACAGGGCCACGAGCCATTCTGATGGGGAAAAATCCACCACAAATCATTGTGAGGAACAAGATTCTGAGTCAGATTACAGTGAGGTGGAGGAAGGAATTTACAGACTCAGAATGGAGCGGAAAAGGAAAGACCTGGGAAGAAAGAGGCAAGATTTCTACTGCAGAGGTTGTGGGGAAGCCACCCCCGCACTGAATGCAAGTTTCTAGACACCATTTGCCTCCATTGTGAAAAAAGAGGGCACCTAGCAAGAGTCTGCAAATCATCCAGAACTCCACCAAACAGAAGGAAGTTTGCTGCAAACAAAGACAAAGAATTCAAGCCAAACAACCTCAGTGAGAAAATGGGGCACAGCACAGAAGCAAAGGGGAAGAATGAAACTCATCAGACAGTAACTATTGGTCATTCATCTTCTTTAAAGAACAGAAAAATGCATGTCAAGGTATTTATTGAAGGAAGGCCTTGCCAAATGGAAGTGGACTCAGGCTCATACCTATCTATGGTGTCATGGGACACTATTCAAAGACTGTTACCAGATATTCAGAAGTCTCACTTCAAGAAGCAGGCATTGACTCTTAAAGACTACCAAGGGAACAAGATTCCAGTAGTTGAAACAAGAGCATTCAACGTGAAGTTCAAGGGCCACACCAAGCGTCTACCCCTGACCATCATTGACAAGGATCGCCCAAGTTTGCTGGGACTTGAATGGTTCAATCCGCTGGGCATCGAGGTGACTGGCATCAATCACGTGAGCAACACTGAGTGGGAAGAGGCCTTGAAGTCTGAATTTCCAGAGGTCTTCAGCGACGGATTAGGCAAGTACTTGGGGACCCCTATCACTTTCAATCTAGATCCCAAGGTACAACCAATCCGCTTAAAACCCAGAAGGGTTCCATTTGCCTTAAAGGAAAAAATTGATGCACAATTAGATAAACTAATAGATCAAGGGATTTTAGAGCCCACTGACCACTCTAGGTGGGAGACACCCATAGTCACACCAGTCAAGGCTGATGGGTCTGTAAGAATCTGCGGAGAGATTCGGAGGGGACATTGAACCATGCGCTACAACAGAGCACATATCCAGTTCCAGTGGTGCATCATTTATTACATTCTTTTGGCGGGGGCACAGTCTTCGCCAAATTGGACCTGGCCAGGCATATCAACAGTTAACAGTTGATGATGCAACTGCAGAAGCCCAAACCATTGTAACCCATAGAGGTGCTTTCAAATGCAAAAGGTTGCAATTTGGAGTAAGTGTGGCACCAGGCATTTTCCAAAGCCTTATGGAAAGGATGCTCCAAGGGTTGCCAGGGGTGGTGCCTTATTTTTGATGATCTCTGCTGAAAATGTTTTAAGTCTAACCTGAAAATGCAGTTACACGAAAATGCACACTTAGAAGACAAAGTGGAATTTTTGGGTTACATGATTGATAAACATGGCATCCACCCCACAGAAGCCAAAGTTCAGGCAATCAAAGAAGCCCCCAGGCCAAAATGCAAAACAGACTTGCAAGCATTCCTGGGACTCATTAACTTCTATCATATGTTTCTACCTCAGAAAGCAACCACTGCAGAACCCCTACATAGATTACTGGACAAAAAATCTGCATGGGTCTGGGGCAGAAAAGAACAAGCTGCATTTAACAATATTAAGAAACAAATCACTTCTGATTGTGTACTGATACAGTTCTCTGAGAATTTGCCTGTTGTACTAATTTGTGATGCATCCCCTTTGGGAGTGTGGGGGGGATGTTGAGCCACATGCTTCCCAGTGGAAGGGAAGCCCCTATTGCATTTTACTCTCGCACTTTGACTAAAGCAGAGAGAAACTACAGCCAACTGGACAAGGAAGCTTTGGCAATTGTGGCAGCTGTCAAGAAATTTCATGAGTACGTATATGGAAGAAGATTCACCATTGTCACAGATCACAAACCTCTTTTAGGCATTGTGGCAGGGGGCAAACCAACGCCAACAATCCTGTCACCAAGAATGCTGAGATGGACTGAATTCCTTGCTGCTTATTCATACAAACTCATCCACAGGCCTGGAAAAGACATTGGGCATGCAGATGCTTTGAGTTGCTGCCCACTTCCTTCACATACTGAGGATCCTGCTCCTGAGACTTACACCTTTTTTCTAGAAACTGTTGCCAAGCTTCCAGTACACGCTGCTGAAATTGCCAGAGAGACTGCCAAAGACACTTTATTGGCTCCTGTTATAGGCTGGATTAAGAAAGGTTGGCCATTTCAAGATCTACCTCAAGGTTCCCAACCTTTTAAGTCCAGACAAACTGAGTTATCTGTATTAAGAGGATGTATTTTGTGGGATAACAGGGTGGTTATTCCTGCAAAACTACAGAAAGAGGTTTTGGAAATGTTACATGAGGGTCATCCGGGAATTGTCAGAATGAAGGGATTGGCCAGGAGTTATGTATGGTGGCCAGGTATTGACAAAATGGTTGAAAACTGGGTTGCATCCTGTCCCAACTGTCAGGTAGTCAGGCCTGCCCCACCTCTCGCCCCCAAACAGGAATGGGAATGTCCTAGGGGCCCATGGTCCAGGATTCACATTGATTTTGCTGGCCCTACCAGAGGGCACTTTCTTTATTATAGTAGATGCATATTCCAAATGGCTAGAGGTTATCCCTATGGCATCCACCACAGCTGAAGCTGTCATCAAACAGCTTAAGAAACTTTTTGTAACTCATGGGTTACCTGATGTCCTCGTTTCTGACAATGGTCCTCAATTTACGTCCAACCTTTTTGAATCATATTTAGCACAGCAGGGTATCAGACACGCCCTGACAGACCCTGGGCATCCTTCGGCTAACGGCCAGGCTGAACGCATGGTACGATTTACTAAAGAAAAACTTCAGCAATTGGGTCCTGGGGACATCACTGAGAAAGTTGAAAAACTACTCAGTGTCCAGCATATCACTCCCAACCCCTCAACTAACTTAACCCCAGCCGAATTGTTGATGGGTAGGAAACTCAGGTATCCCCTTGACCGCCTTCATCCCACTTACGCGCCCAACGCACCACTAGATTCCACTAGCAAAATTCGCACATTCACTGTGGGTGATTCTGTTTATGCAAAAAACCTTATGGGTGAACCATTATGGATTCCTGCTGAGATAACCCAAATCACAGGCCCGAGGTCTTACAGGGTACAAACTGAGGATGGTGTCCTCTGGAGCAGGCACATTGATCAGTTAAGATCCAGACTACCTCAGGAGCATCGCCATTGCTCCTCTCTGGTTCCCATACCTACTGCCTCTTCTAGGGGAAGGGAGGATTATGAGGGTAATCAGCAAGCAAGAATCAACCCCATGTGTAACGAGCTAACACAACAGGAACCATCCCAAAACCTGTCACAGTGCCAACAACCATTTTTACAAATGGAAGATTGCACATCACTACCAGACTTAGGTGCTGACATTGGGTTGGAGATGGATTGGGAGGAGAGACCAGGTCGTAGTAACCAAACAGGTTCTACCATTACTAGAAGTCCAAGTAAAGAGATGTTAACAGACACATTTCCTCTCTCACAATGTGAGAACCCTAAAACACCTGAACCACGTAGGTCTCAACATACACGTAAGAACCCCACCTATTTAAAAGAATACATTAGATAGATGGGGTTTGAGTATGGACTAAACCTAGTGGGGAGAGGTGTTATGTATGTAGAGTTTGAACTGATTGGTTGTTCTTGTAAAGTGTTTGAAATCATACGTTAAAAAGTGCGGGAAAACCCTGCACTCTGATTGGATGTCAGCCAAGGCAGCTGGCTATATATAGCTGCCTCGGCTCAGCCAAATTGGGTCCGTTCAGAGCTGAAGACACAATAAAAATTAAGAGCTGAAGCACTCCGTGTCTGCCTCTTCATGCAAACTTAACACTTTGATGTCACCCCAAATAGAGAATGAATCTCCTAGATGACCTCTGCAAAAATAGCTTTTCTTTGTTCATTATTCTATCTATTCAAATGAAATCCATAGAAAATGAATTGTTTTATTGCAACATTAACACCAAGAGACCTTAATTTATTTCTTACTTAACTTGCTAAGGAGAAAGAATTCCAACTGGATAGAAGTTCAAACTGTATGAAGTATTAAAATATTAGTAGTCACCTTCCACACATACTATTTCCCTAAGAGACGTAAATGACTTCTGCTTACTAATAGATGAATTAAATTCTTTGGTATTGGTTTAGTCCAGTCAGAATTCATTTGCCAAGATATATTGGATTGTAATTTCCATCATACCCAGCATTCTTTGCACATACTGATTGGGGATGAAATTGTTTATAATCTTACTAATCTGAAAACATTCTTCTTCTTTGCTTCCTCTCTTATCACTTTGAGTATCAAGGAAACATTAAATACATGAAAGTAGTCTCATTTGGCAGGTTACATTTTGAATGTGGTGTGCATATGTAAGTGCGTGTGGATATACAGGTAGTCCTCCTCTTACAGTAGTTCATTTAATCACTGTTCAAAATTACAACAGCACTGAAAAAAGTGATTTATGACCACTTTTCACACTTATGACCTGTGCAGTATCCCCATGGTCATGTGATCAAAATTTGGACACTTGGCAACTGACTCATATTTATGATGGTTTCAGTATTATAAATAAATTAACACACGTCTCACTGGGCAACAAAAGTTTTGGGCTCCATTGTAGATGTAAGTCAAGGACTACCTGTAAAGTATTCCTATGTACAACTGGATAACTTAGAGAAGATTCCTTCCCCACCTTTCTTCCAGAAAGTCAGAGCAACATATATAGCATATTCTCCTCTAATTTTTAGTTCATTCCAACAGTGTTGGTCTGGGCTTTCCTTATTTGTGTCAGAACACCTCTAAATTATAGACATACAGTGGAAACTCTGGTCGCGAACGCTTCCGTTCATGACCAAATCAGGTGATGAACAAGAGTTTGTACCTCTGATCATGAATGGGTGCTTGGGTAGCAACCAGAGGGTGGCAATTACCTTCCGCAATGCACCATTATTATTTTTTATGTGCATGGACTTCCAGTGATGAGCAAATCGGGTGGCGACTGAATTCTCAGAACGGATTACAGTTGTCACTGTATAACATTCAACATGGAGCAAATCAAGTAGGTACAGAATAGGTCATTCGATTCAATTCAGTTTATTACATTCATAGACCAGAGACCAGAACAAATAAAAACACTCAGTAAATATATAATTAAAAATTCAAGTATAAAATAATAAATAACAACTAAAATCTATTATAAAATCTAGTCTGTCAATTATACATGATCTAACTATACTAAAATTACAATCCATAAATTGTGTGGCTTGTTGTTTAGTTTAATACTGAAAGGGAAAGGAATAAGCAGTGCGAAGTGTTTGCCACATTTGTTATATAACATAACTATGGTGGATTAGACATGTGTTTCCGATGAATCCCCAGTGCTGCTGGGCAGAATCTAGCCACCTGCACCGTGGTTGTTGTGTTCTGTTAGCAGGAAAGTTTTTCCTCTGGTCCCCCGATTAGGCAGAAAATACTAAGAGCTGATTGGTCAGTCTGTCAGGCAGGTCCTATAAAAGGAGAACTGTCAGACGGGATTGCTGCTGGTTGTTGCTGTTAATAGAATAAAGAAGTTGTTTCATTATCCTGGATCTGAGTCTTCTTTAACCCACAATACAACACTGGCGACGAGGATGGGATACTAGAAAGAAGACACAAAAAGAGCTGATCGAAATACAGAGGAATAGTGGAGCAACCGAAACAATTATCGAAACGATTATCAGCAAAAAATAGCATTCGCAGCTGGCCACGCATGCTCCATCAACACTGTTCAACCCAGCCATCAAAGATTGGGACTCTTATCTAATCCGATTTGAGTGTTTCCAGGAAGCCAACAAGCTGCAAGCATTCTCGGACAATAGAAAGAAAGCCCTGTTTTTGATTTACTGTGGCTCAGAAATTTTTGACACGGCCAAGACTCTGGTCACTCCCACAGCTGTGCAGACAGTAATGTGGAATACAATCCAAAACATACTCAGGATTCACTATGCATCTGCGACCTCAAAGATCGTCAGATGACATGAATTTCACTGTCAGAACCAAAATTACGGTGAATCAATAAATGACTATATCGTAGCACTGCGAAAAGCTGCTATGTACTATGAATTTAGGGACCTAGAAGGCATATTGCTGGACAGGTTCGTTTGTGGGGTTTGTAGATTTACAACTACAATGGCAACTACTCGCAAAGCCCAACCTCACTCTGAAAATGGCAATAGATGAAGCCCGAGCCACCGAGGCATCAATTAAAGCAATGGCGGCAATTCGAAAAGAAAAAAGCCCAAACAACACATGCTGCAGCAGCGCAGCCTGGCAAGATCACACTGAGCTGGAAGAGTCAACAGATGATGAGGAAGATTTCTGCAAACAAAGTTAACAAGAAAACAACGAAAACAGACACAGGGCAGTCCGCATGCGTCAGTTGTGGCAGGAACCATTCAAGAGCAAATTGCAGATTTAAGGATGCCATCTGTCAGTGTTGCGATCATAAAGGACATCTAGCAAGAGTCTGCAGAGCCAGTCAGCTAGCAGCATGCAGAAACTACCCATCTACCATACAGGAGGGATTCAAAGCTGAACAAGCATGGAAAACACAGAAGAAGGACAACAAATACTCCGAATCAACCATGACCTTCCAGACGACTATGGAAAGACCATTTCAAAGAAGATTAATATAACTGTCCACATCGAAGGAGCACCATGTAACATGGAAGTGGACACAGGTTCCTCATTGTTAATAATCTCATGGGCTACGATGAAGAAAATAAAGCCCAGCATCACCAAGAACACATTAAAGACCCAGTAAAATTTTTAAAAAGATTATCAGGGAAATCACATCCCTGTCATAGGGATAGGAATTTTCCAGGTGGTGTTTAAGCAATTTCGAGGACCACTACAACTTACAATCATCAAAGGCAAATTACCCAGCCTACTTGGACTAGACTGGTTCGATGCTTTGGGACATGGGGTGACCGGTGTCAACACAATACCAGATGACAGCATCGAGGAACAGCTCCAGGCATTTATGGATGTTTTTGATGGCGGTTTGGGCAAGTGTGTGGGAACCCCTATTTCATTTAATCTAGACCCCCAGGTTGCCCCAATAAGGCTCAAGCCGTGCAGGGTGCCATTCGCGTTATGACCAAAAATAGACAAACAGTTTGACAAATTAATAGAGCAAGGCATACTGGAACCGGTAGACCATGCTAAATGGGAAACCCCCATAGTCACCCCCATAAAGCCAGATGGGTCAGTCTGCATCTGTGCTGACTATAAGTGTACCCTAAATAAGGCCCTACAACAAAATGCCTACCCCTTCCCAGTAGTGCAACATTTGCGGCACTCACTCGGAAAAGGAAATTTTTTTTCTAAATTAGACCTAGCACAGGCGTACCAACAACTCCTGGTGGATGATGCCACGGCCAAGGTCCAGACCATTGGGACCCACAAGGGGTGCATTTAAATGCCACTGCCTCCAATTCGGTGTGAGCGTTGCTCCAGGGCTTTTTCAAAGCCTCATGGAGCACCTCCTACTGGGAATTCAGGGAGTTATCCCCTATTTCAATGACGTGTTAATCACTGCTGAAAATAAGGATGAATTGCTAGCCAGAATAAGAGAAGTGTTAACTAGATTCAAAGAAGCTGGAATAAAAGTAAAACGGGAAAAATGTAAATTTGCAGTCCTCAGAGTTGAATTTCTAGGATATCTGATAGACAGTTTTGGAATACACCCAACCAAGGAAAAAAATTAAGGCTATACAAAATGCACCCACTCCGAAGAACCCAACAGAGCTACAAGCTTTCTTGGGCCTCCTCAATTTTTATAGTATATTCCTCCCAGGGAAAGCCACCATAGCAGAGCCTTTACATAAGCTCCTGGGGAAACAGGTTAAATGGATGTGGGGAAAAAGGGAAGCCGCTGCTTTTGCAGCTGTCAAACAACTCCTGTCTTCTGACAGCATACTTGTCCAATACTCTGAATCACTGCCTGTCACCCTCACCTGTGATGCCTCACCTTTTGGGGTCAGGGCTGTCCTAATGCCTAATGGGACTATGGCTCCTATAGTCTTCTATTCAAGAACTCTATCAGGAGCTGAAAGAGCCAATTAGATAAGGAGGCGTTGGCTGCAGTGTCTGGCATAAAACATTTCCGCAAATATTTATATGGCTGACATTTCCACCTGGTAACAAATCACAAACCGCTGTTAGGACTCCTTGCGGGGGACCATCCCATACCAACCATTTTATCTCCCTTCCTGACATGATAGACGATTTTCCTAGCTGCTTATAACTATAAACTGATCCATCGCCCAGGGAAAGTCCTGGGAAATGCCAATGCTCTCAGTCGCTGCCTGTTAGGGTTAGGGCTGATTGGTCGGTCTGTCAGGCAGCTCCTATAAAAGGAGAACTGTCAGACGGGATTGCTGCTGGTTGTTGCTGTTAATAGAATAAAGAAGTTGTTTCGTTATCCTAGATCCAAGTCTTCTTTAACCCACAATACAACAGTAGTTATGGACTGTTCCTTCTTAAGCAGTACTGGAGATAGACAGTGTCAGAATGGACAGGATACCTAGCAATTATTGGCAGAATATGTCTTTTAGGAATCTCTGTGTAAAAGGAACATCGAAGGAGTATGTGACCAATGGTCTCCACCTCTCCTGAGCCACAGAAACAGAGTCTTTCAGTCAATGGTATCTTTTGCAGAATAGGTCATAGAAATTTAGCATGTGTAAAAAATAAATAGAATAACTAGGATTAAAATCAGGTGACAGTCACCCAGTATCAAGCCACAAAGAGGACATTTTCTCTTGCCAGCATGAGCTCTTCCTCCATACATGTTGAAAGTACATCATATGCACCATAGCATATGTGAGGTGCAATGATTCCTTCACTGGTCAGAGGATTGGACTAGTAGACATCTAAGTTCCTTTCAAGTTTCAACTCTATGGTACTATGATTCTATGACATCATTTAATACATTTATTTTATCTCCCCCTTCTTTTCTTTCTGGATATATAATTAGCTTGCTTAACAGGATTCCTAGCAACCTGAAAGCTTGCAACTCTATTTTAAACAAGATTGAGGATAAATCAATTAGCATTCATGGTAGAGATTTGTTTACCTACTTGCAAGGCAAGTGACTGTATGAGGTAAGAAACTTTTCTTTTGTTATCCATTCTCTGAAATATGATGGGGATTGAATAGCATTCTCCTTTTTTTTTACTGATTTAATTCCTGTTGCTTCCCGGATTTCTCTGTCCCCGTTTACTTTAAGAGCTTACTATGAGCTTTAGGAAATGAGATGCAACCTGGGTCATTAGTCATAGATTAAACTCCTCTGTATTCCTCCAGCATACTGTCCCTCTTTATCTATTCTTGAATTCTAAGGAAACAAAAGTATCTACCATCTTAATTTCTTCATACTCAACTCTAAGTTCACCAATCTTGCAAGATGAATTATCATTGTCATTTTAATATTTAACATTAAGACAAATATTTCACTTGTCATGTTGACTTTCATAACAAGTTATTCTTAGTTAACTTTCAGCTAAAAATATGGTGTTATTGGCTCCCAGTTTTGATCCCAGATGTCGTATTTACTATCATGCCATTCTTATAATATACTCATTTTGCATTTTAAGCAGATACAAAGATAGCATTTCATATTTCAAATCTAAAGTTTATTTCTTTTCCTATTGTACATCAGTTTTTCTCCATGTTCAATTCTTTCAGTTGTTTTTTTATTTATTGCAAAGATTCCTCAAAATAATAATCAGTTTAGAATCAAGTGATTTCCTCACTCTGGACTGATCAGTAAAACAAAAACAATTTTCCTTTATTTATTCTTCCATTCTCTCTATTTCCCTTTTATATTACATATTTGATCTCATTATCCCATGCCTTTTCCAAAAGCTACCTATTAAGTTGACACTTATCTCTCTGCATATGAATTCTTCATTGTAAATTATTCAGTGGAAGTTTGCTTGTGTGACAAGTTAATGAAATGGTTCTGTAACTTGCACATTCTCTTCTATTTCCCATATAAATATTGGAATAATATACATCAATGTTTTAGGACACTCTAGGTCACATGGTCTTGTTCTAGATTTATTGATAGTGCTGCTAGCACTCTAAGTGGCTTTTCTTCTGTAGAATTGGAAATGGCATTGTCTCCAAGAGTTTTCTGATCAATAGGACAATGGCAAGCAATAGATAAGTAGAAAAGTCTTCATACATTGCTCCTACGTCTGTCTCTTACCTGACCTATTGTTAGTTAAATTAGTCTAGGATAACTTCTCTTGTGTTTCTGCCTCATCATGTAATGCTATGTGTTTCTTAATCAGTCTAACTTTTACCGAAATGAATGTCTGCTAGCATTTATTGATGGCAGGGCTAAACCAGTGTTCTGCATCTAAACCAATTGGTTATATATTCATTTTATTTATTTTTTAGTGGAAACTGCTTTTACTTAATTATTCAGTATTCTTACCTCAATTTCTAGGGAAAAAAAGCAGACATTTTGCTAAAGAAAAAAAATCAACAAATGAAGGAATATAGTAAGAAGGGGAAAATATTCAGAACTTGGCATGAAGAGTCAAGTTCTGAATATTTCCCCCCTCTTACTATATTCCCTCATTTGTTGATTTTTTTCTTTCTTTACCAAAATATCTTCATGTTTTCTAGTTTAACAATGGAACTCTGCATTTAGTTGTTGTATGTTCTTATTGTTCGAAGCTTTCACTCTGTGTATTTCTTGGTTATTTTGACAGATTGTTTTGAAAGAAATCTTTTTCTTTTTCTTTCTGACATTTTGGGGTCTACCCGCCCCCTTTTGATGCCTCTTATCTTTTACCAGGGCTCCTCAAGTGCTTATTTAGATAACTTCAATAAATTGGATTTCTTACATGAAAAGTCATACCTGGACTTCTCCTGACTTACACTTCTGTTCTCTTGTCTATCTGATTCCACTGTTGTTCATCTAATGTCAATTCTCCATTGTATGTGTAAAGGATATGTTTATGCTACATAAAACAAGCGTCAGTGTGAGGAAGAGAAGCCAGTCTTCATTCATTCCTTCAGAATGGTACTCACAGACATTCAAGATGGCGTTCCAACGGTCTGGCTAACTGAGCCCACACCCTGATGTTTTCAAGGAAATGCTGACATCCAGAGGCAGCTCACACACACACACACACACACACACACGCACGCACGCACCATATTTTGAGCTTACAAAATCAAATCCTACAGTGTGATAGCAGGAAAATCAAATCCTATGGTGTGTAGCAGGAAAAGTGGGAGTAAATGGTCTGTAGATGAGAAGGCAGAGACAACTTCTGAAGATCAGCAGCTGTTACAAGCAGACAAATGGACTTGCATTCAACAGTGAATGAAATCTGTGTGGGTAGCACTACCTGGTGGAAGTCCTGCCTGGAGTTTGGAGCTTAGCTGGGAGCTCAGTAGCAACTAGAAGAGGACCATTGAAGCAGCACCTCCTCTAAACTAATGTAAGAACTTTTGGAGAAAGACTTTAAAGATTAGAAGTTAAGACTTTGAGATTTTTGTTTGTATCGACAGCTTGAGTATAAAAGGCTGAGCATTAAAGACATATTTACATGGCAACATCACCTTGCAAAGTCCTAGAGTTGATCCAGAGCAATAGACTATTGTTGGTGAAGGTGTGTGTTACGATAAAGTATTTTGTACAAGTTTGCAACACTGTGGTGTGACTAGTTTTTTGGAAGCAAAGAACTCTCCCAGTTAGCAATCAACAAAAATACTGCATTGAAAAAAAACCCTCCTATTTCCTAAATTATTGTATGCATCCAATCCAAATCTCTCTGCATTTCCTCCATTTCTCCAAGTTTTGTATCCCAAGCATCCGTTAGTTGTACAGTATCCTGTCTTGGTGGTTCATCTACTGGCTCTTACACTGGACCACAGAATTCCTCAGTTGTTTTCCTCACTGGCACACCATTTTCTAATGATTGAAGCTCTAATTGAAAGACAACATAGATCATTTTGAAAGGCAAGGCTTATTAAGTTTGATAGATGTTTAGAGGTGTGTTTGATCACTTCATATACATTTATTCAATTTTTCTCAAAATAGAGATTGTAAGATGGGGGAAGATCTAACTGATCAAATTTGCTTTTTCTAACTCAGACATCTGAAAAAAAAATAATACTGGAAGCTTGAATTCTGTCTTTCGGTTTCAGAAAATTATGAGAAGACAGTTTTCTCTCAATGGGCTCCGAGCAGTGGTGGTATGCTACCAGTTTGGACCGGTTTAGGCAAACCAATAGTTTTAAAAAAAAGCCTCCGACGATCAGCTGAGAAGAGGAAAAATATCCTCCAAATCAGCTGTGCTTTTATCTTTTTTATCCTCTCAGCTGATTGGCGCTGCAGGCCTCAGCTGGTGTGGGGAAAGCTGCGCGCACATGTTAGGTGCCCATGCATGTATGCGCGATCACCAAACCAGTAGTGGAACAGGTAGGTTCCCACTGCTGGCTCCAGGGCCTGTCTTGGTAGTTTTGTATGAAACCTGGATATCATTGATTATGGACTGACAAATTACAAGTAGTCCTTGACTTATGACCATTTGTTTAGTGACTGTTACAATGCTGAATAAAGTGACTTATGACCAGTCCTTAAGACATCACAGCATTCTCAGTCATATGATCATAATTTGTGCACTTAGCAACCAGCATGTATTTATGAATGTTGCAGCATCCTGGGTCACATGATCACCATTTACAGCCATCGAAGCCAGCTTCTGAACAAGCAAAGCCAATGGGGAAAGGTAGATTCACTTAACAATCATGACAGTCACTTAATACCAATAGCACTTAGACTTATATACCGCTTCACAGTGCTTTCCAGCCCTCTCTAAGCAGTTTACAGAGTCTGTATATTGCCCCCAAGAATCTGGGTCCTCATTTTACCCACCTTGGAAGGATGGAAGGCTGAATCAACCTTGAGCCTGGTGGGATTTGAACTGCCAAATTGCAGGCAGCCAGCAGTCAACAGAAGTAGCCTGCAGTACTGCACTCTAACCACTGCACCCACGCAGCTCATAATGACTGTGAGGTTCACATAACTGTTGCAGCAAAAATATTGTAAAATTAACAACTGCATTCCTTAGCAACAACAGTTTTGATCTCGATTGTGGTCATAAGTTGAGGACTACCTATAACTTCAAAACATAGTAAAGTAAGATAACAAAATGATAATGTTTGGCTTAACTCATTATCCGATACTAAAATAGAGAGTAATATAGGTCATAAAATTATATCACTGCAACTATTCCAGGTCATGGTAAGTAATACTATGATAAATTTTGCATATGTAATATTCACAAAATAATAAATAATAGTAATTCTATAGTCAATATAAACTTAAACTTGTTTTCTTTCAAGTTAGCTGAATCTTGCCCAGATTTTACGTATTATTTTAATAAAGGAAGAAGATAATGATGAAAAGAATAAAGTTAAGTTACAGTCTATTAGGATGAGAAGCTGTTTCTCTGCCAGCCACACATAGCAAAAACAATGACTTACAATTATTATTTGGGACAGAAACACCAGTAAAGAAATTGCATAAATTGATCCTCAGTTTATGGTCTCAATTAAATCTTCAGCCAGGTAGCCACAGTTGCTCTCAAAAACTACATTTAATAAATGCTGACAGTCAACTAAATGCTAAAAGCTTTTTGTATTGTTTTCCAAAGAAGCATATTTTCAAGCATTTATTTGATTAATCATCATGCAACCAGTGTCACAGTAGCAGATCAGGAGTTTTGGAAACAAGGATCCATTTTCCCGATCTGAATAAATATTAATATAAGCCACAGCTATGCTACTAATCCCAACATTCATTTTTGATACCTCAAATATCTGTAGGATTCTCTGGACAGCCTATTTAGGACTCTCACAAATATAGCATAAGCTGATAAACTGTAATTATGTGGAGTAGATAAATCTGTTTTGGTCTTTTACACTCTACAATTCAGTAATTTAAAATTCTCTCCCTCGCAAATAAATAAAATGAATGCTTTGTTTTCTAAACCAATTCAATGTATCACTCAGTATAATTTATCTAAATTAAGTTGTTCAAGACAAGGTATTTGGAATAAATGGGGAATATAATTTAAGTGCTTTGTTTAATTCAAAAACTTCTTATTTCTATTATAAACATATTTCAAACCAACCAGGCTTAATATTGCTTTATAAGATGGGGGGGATGAAAGTATATAAATAAATCCAAATTAGCATAATTTTGGTATGAGAAATAACATTACAGAATAACTAGGATGGCAGAGTAAAATTAGGGAGATCTATTTTCACAATCTATCCAAACATGATTACTCAGAGTAACTTTTATCTTAATTTCTTCCTTCCTATTTTGAAATTATGTTTATGCTGTTATTGTTTTAACTGACACTGAGCCAGACCTGACTCTATATTGATGAAAACCCACATGTTGTAATATCCTTAGTGATAATCTGTATCTTGTTATAATAATAATCTCGTTATAATTTCCATAGCAATATATTATCTATTGCCAGCTTGCTGGGCTTGTCATAAGAGAACATCTTATTAGAGTATGCTAAAGCTAATACAGTGATTGCAGAAGTCAGAACAAACCAAGGAATGTTGGAATCCTTCACAGTAACATCTGGAGTAAAACAGGGATGCGTACTATCACCACAATTGTTTATCATCTGCATTAACAGCGTAAACGAAGAAGCCAAACCAGTGATGGGGTTCAAAATTTTTTACTACTGGTTCTGTGGGCGTGGTTTGGTAGGCATGGCATGGCTTGGTGCACGTGGCTTGGTAGGTGTGGCAGGGGAAGAATACTATAAAATCTCCATTCCCTCCCCACCCCACTAATCTGCTTTCCAGCTCCATTTTCCTGTGCAGGGCAACAAAAGAAGACCCAGCCAATCAGCTGGGACTTGGGAGACAGAGAATAGATGGGACCAGGGCCAGTCAGAGGTGGTATTTGCCGGTTCTCCGAACTACCCCAAATTTCCACTACCGGTTCTCCAGAACTGGTCAGAATCTGCTGAATACCATCTCTGAGCCAAACCCAAGAATGGAAATGGTATCAAGGAACTACTCTTTGTAGAAGATCAGGGATTGATAACAAGTATAGCTAAGAAACTGAAGCAACATCTTATGGCCATGAACCAAGAATGCCAGTCAAATAATATGAGAATCAATAAAGAGAAAAAAGAAGTAATGGCAATCGGTGAAGAAAAAAGCATAGCCTAAATATGCTTATAGAAGGAACAGGCATCAGTATCAAGGTTTAAATATCTAGGAAGAACATTCACCAAAGATGAAGAGCTTAACATAAAATGCAGTAAGACAAACCAAGTATTAGGACAGCTTGCTCCACTCCTTCAACACAAGGCAGCAGAAAGAAGCATCTCATAGAAAGCATATTCATATCCATCCTATGTTGCCACTGCCAAACATGGACACTTACAATAAAATATAACCAACAGTTAGTCACCATGGAAATGAGATGTTTGAGGAAAGCTGCTGGAATGACCAAAAGAGATAAAATTAGAAATGAGACCATAAGAGAAAGAATTGGCATAGAACCAGTCTTAAATTACATACAAAAACAGCAAATAAAGTGGTTTGATCACACAGAGAAGATGTTGTGGGATTTCATACTGTACAAGGCATATACAAAAAGAGGAGAACGCCAAAGAACTTGAGGCAGACCCAAAAGAACATGGAGAGACAACGTCAAAGATACACTTCAACATCAACTAACTAATAGTTGAGGCTGCCAGAAAAGCAAGAGCCAAAACTTTTTATCTCCCTTGACACCCATTGTGGTGGTAGTACTAGTAGTAGGAGAAGGAGAAGAAAGAGGGGAGGGGGAAGAGTCACAGAAGCATAGACTCATGGAATAATAGGGTTGGAAGGGGTCTTGAAGGTCTTCTAGTCCAACTCTCTAGTCCAATGCAGGAGTTCTTATACCTTCTTAGACAAATGGTTGTCCTATCTTGAATGAGTGAAGTCTACCATTTGCTAGTCCCATTTTAGTCAATCCATGAATCCGATGATTCTTTCTGCAATAAATATTATATACATAGGGCATATTAGTCAATCGTATTGTAAAATAGAAGCACACACCCACAGAACCGGTTCTGTGGGTGCGTGCTTCTATTTTACAATACAATTGACTAATTTGTCCTATGTATATAATATTTATTTGGGGATAATTCAAACATAGGTGAACTCATTTTAAGTAAGCATGCCTAGGATGCTGCTGCTGATTCATAGTAGCAACATCATTCATTGCAGAAAGAGTCATCGGATTCATGGATTAAAATGGGACCAGCAAATGGTAGACTTCACTCATTCAAGATTGGACAATACTCTTTCCTCCCTACTCCATCTCTACACATTTTTGGATAATTTATAAACATATTTAATAAACCAGACTGGCTGAGGGAAGGGGTTGTGGGTGCATAACGAGAGTGGCAGTAGTACTAAGGTTAAACGGCAAGATTGTTTTGTTGTAAATCTTATCAGTGAAGTTAGACAGCAGGAGTATCAGGCTTATACAGTATGTTTATTTTAGAGCTGCATAAATGTTACTATTACTGTGTGGCATATGGGTTCTGTGACCAGGCTGGTTACTATTAAGTTAGTATGAGTCAGCAGAGGGAGAGAGAAAAGAATGAAAAAAGCAGCTCAGGTATGGCTTTGGAGGATATCTGTGCTGTCAACAAAGGCAGATGAATTGACCTGGAAGGCTAGTCAGCAATGGAGGCAGCATTGTCATTGTATACATCTGGAATATGAGTGCTGGAGTCTAAAGCCCTGGGAAGGGCCCACCTCCTCAGATGTGGGAAAGCTGTTGGTTTGAGCCATAAAGGATGTGGGGGGTGGGGGTGGAGATACGAAGGATAGAGAGATACATTGCCACATTTTGAACATGTGCCTCTTTGAAACAATAGATGTGTGGGAGTCAGTGTGGGTGTGGGGGGAAGTTGGTGGCAGGAAAACACATTGGTGGGTAAGTGCTGTGCTGCTAGAGTGTGTGGTGCCATTTCCTGGCTCCATAGGGAAGCCATTTGCTAGAACAGGAGTGTCAAGCTCTATTTCATTCAGAGATACATGAGGGTTGTATTTGATCTCGGGGGGATGGGATGTGTGGCCAGGGTGGGCATGGCCAGCTTGACATCACTCATGTCAGGGGTGCTTGTGGTGGCCTGAGTGCTCTGCCAGCAAAAACAGGCTCCCGAGCTCAGTTTTTGGCTGCGGTAGTTTCCCGTAACCTTCTGCCAGTGAAAACAAAGCTTGGGAGGAGAGTGGGAGGGGACTCCCGAGCTCTGTTTTCATTGGCATGGGCACCACAGGCCAGTCCTTCGCTGTTTCCAGGGCACCCCACTGGCCAGATCTAAGCACCTTGTGAGCCAGATCTGGCCCACAGGCCTTGAGTTGGACACCGCTGCTCCTCTAGAGGCTTGTCTGAGAAAAGAGGGATCTGCTTCACCCAAACCCAAGGCCGATCGGGAGAGAGGCAGGCCTGGAGACTCAGGGAAGCCCCAAACAGAAAGGGCTGGTTAAAGATGGATGAAGAGGGACATACATCACACAGTGAGGGATAGATGACAAGGTTCAAAAAAAAACACAATGAAAGGCATTAGGCAACTATCAAAGTAACTCAGCCAATTCCTTTCCGATTTCTCTGCCTCTTAGTGAAAAGCTAAGGAAACAGTGGTTGTTGGTAGCTATGCAACAGAACAGGTTGTTGCTAGTAAATAGCCTTAGGAGAGAGGAAGTTAGAATCCAGAAAATTTGAAAGCTCTGTTGTAAATTGTTGTCCCCCCCCTTATTTCTTGTAATCTGACTTATAAATAAATAGTAAAAGAAAACATAAACGCCTCCACTGTGTCTCTGAAGCAATTGTCCTCCTTGAGGTTACATGCATGCCCTGTATCTCCCTTTAATAGTTGTGTTAAAGGTATTTAATGCTCTGTGTTGTGGTTGGCTTAGGTATTATGGACAAAACTTTAGTTGTTGTCTCCTGCCTGTATCTCATGCATGCAAATAACATGCCCCCTTCCCTTTCCCTGTTCTTGAGCCTTTCCAAATTTGAAGCTGAGCAGGTACAAAGCAGCTGGGAGATGGCTTTGTTGCTAATTTCCCAGAATGAACATTTATCTAACAGTCAGTGCAAGCAGGGGTGGGCTTCAAAAATTTTAGCAATGGGTTCTCTGCCTGGTTGCTGGATAGGCATGGCCATGGTAGGCGTGGCCTAGTTGGCCTCCTGCACCACGGTGTGGGGGGGTGTTTTTGTACTCCTTGGGCTCTGAAGCCTCCGGGAGGGCAAAACTGGCCTCCCAGGACCCCGGAAGCTCTCTGGAAGCTGAAAACGGGCCCGTTTCCAGCCTTCCCAAACTTCCGGGAGGCCTGTTTTTCACCCTCCCCAAGCCTCCGCACATGCCCTGCACTTATCTGCATCCAAAATGGGCTGCATGGGGACTCCTGGGAAGGGTGGGGCAGGGTGGGCGGGGCCAGCCAGGAGTGGGGTTTGGGGGTTCTCCAAACTGTGCATAATCTTAGCTAGAGGGTCTCCAGAACCCCTGCAAACCCCCAGCAGCCCACCCCTGAGTGAAAGCCTCCTAATTGGTGGGAACTGTGGCAGGTGAACAATGCCCGGTCTCAAGTAGAAAAGTGACCTTTGCAATAGGTGGGATACTTTTCCGGAGGGTAAGTTCCTCTCTGTCCCTGGTTCACTCCCTGGAATATAGCAAGCTTTGCTTCTCTGAAAGCAAGCATAGGCACAGAGATGCCTCTCCTGCTCTCGGTTGCCCTAAATTTGGAGAACAAAGGAAAGAATGTCCCACCTTCTCTTTTCTAGAATAAGAATTCCACCCAATGCACTATTATACTAAAGGGCCTGTTCACGTACCTGTCTATTTAAGGACTGGCGCTCTGTCAGGGAGCTGTGGTCCTATTTTAAACACATGACAACAGTTGTTTTAACGCAGCAGGAACCCTGGTTTTTAAGGAGCAGATGGAACCCAAGTGCTTTAAAAATATCTGGTCAGATGTTACTCAGCACAACACAGCTGTGGAGGCCAGATGTTTGTTTTTTCCTAGCAGAAGCCATGGAGAGAAGATCCCAGCTGCTGAAGAGAAAGGTCATATCTACAGCAGCCTCAAGTAGCTATTGAGCTAAGCGGATAGAAGGTCCAATCAGAGAGTGGTAAGGACAGCCAAGAAGATTATAGGAAGCTCACTTCCTGTTATTCAGGTTACTGCTTATAAGCGCTATGTGCCTAGAGCTGGAAGCATTGTTAGAGACCCCACTGACCCACTTCACAGTCTACTTCTGTTGCTTCCCTCTGGGAGGAGGTTTCAAAGTATTTTTAGTAGGACTATCAGATTCTGTAATGGCTTTGTTCTCTATGCCATCTGTCTGGTAAACTCGCAAGATTAATTTTTCTCGCCATTTACATGTATACATCGAACTAGACTGCGTTGTTTCTCTGTGTCATATAATAATACATGTGGGTATGTGGATGTATGCATATTTGTTTGTTTGTTTGTTATGTTTATGTAGTGTATAGTGTTTATGTAGTAGAGGTGGTGACCCTTTGAGAGCTATATGCAACAAAAATTCATTTTAATGTAGGCCGAATTAGTGTACATTTAAAGTGATAATAAAGTTATTCTAAGTTTAAGTCAGATCTCAGACCTTGAATTATTTGCATTGCTAGTAAGGTATTGTGCATTATTTGTATGGCCAGTCTTGTCTTGGGAGAATGAGAAAACACTACTTTGAAACTAGAAAATTATTGACAAATTTGAGATGCCTCTGATGAGATGAAAGCAAGATCATGAAAATATTTCCCTTAAAAGAAATTGATGGGCCATCTTTATGCCACAGTTAGTGAGAAATAAGATTGACTCTCAAGTTGTTGGAATCCAACTCAGGTGGTTATGACTTAGTGTGGTTTATGACTCATTGTATCATACAAACCCAGAAAACTGGATTCATATAATGGTTAACTTAAGCTGGTAAGTGTTTCATGTGTGAGTACAGTACAGAGAATGAAGAGCGATTTAAAGAAAAAACCAATAAGCTCCCACCATGGATGAATAGTTGCAGAAGCTGATGTAGTTGGCAGAAATAATTAAATTGACTATTTTGATTAAAGAAAATAATATAAGTACTTTTGTTTCCACATGGAAACTGCTTTTGAATTTTGTGCTTGAGGTGTGGAAAAAATGAAACTCTGATATTGGGTTTTACCAATTAGATTGATAGATGCTTGTACAAATGGCAAGTTTATATTACTATGAAAAAACAAAAAGTTATGGTTTGATGATAATGCCTTATTATACTGCAACAGAGGGAGTCAGAAATCAATGCTTTTTCTTTCTTTTTCCCAACCCTTGTGCTGTCCAGCCAGTTTAGAGTTAATGGGATTTGGGATAGGTAGTTAGGAATTGAGAGCTGTCCCCTTAAGGGAATGCATCATGGTAAATGTAATTAAGGTATCCTGGGAAATGTAGTCCATGTCATGTGGTCACATCTGTAACCCTGATTGGTCACTGAATTGACCCTTGGTGGGTTGGGGGAGGTTTCTTCACTCTTGCCTGAACACACAGCCTCATGGTAGCAGCTATAACCCCTGCCTCTATGACTATGGGATGAAATATAGGGATGAGAGTTTAATATCTTTCTACATCACGATTCAGATATGCAAAGGATTGGACATTAAGAAGAACCTCGTCATAACTGTGAGTTGACAGGATGCCTGATGAACCAATAAAAAGGAATGTAACAGATGATGCACAACTGGAACTGGATATGCGCTCTGCTGCAGCGCATGGTTCAGTGTCCCCTTATAGTCTCCACAAATTCTTACTGACACATCAGCCTTGACTGGTGTGACTATGGGTGTCTCCCATCTGGAGTGGTCAGTGGGCTCTAAAACCCCTTGAGCAATTAACTTGTCTAATTGTGCATCAATTTTTTCCTTTAAAGCAAATGGAACCCTCCTGGGCTTTAAACGAATTGGGGGCACCTTGGGATCTAGGTTGAAAGTGATAGGGGTCCCCATATACTTGCCCAATCCTTCGCTGAAGACCTCTGGAAACTCAGACTTCAAGGCCTCCTCCCATTCAGAGTTGCTCACGTGATTGATGCCAGTCACCTCGATGTCTAGTGGCTTGAACCACTCAAGTCCCAGCAAGCTTGGGCGGTCCTTGTCCACGATGGTCAGGGGCAAACGTTTGGTGTGGCCTTTAAACTTCACGTTGAAATCTCTTGCTCCAACTACTGGAATCTTGTTCCCTTGGTAGTCTTTAAGAGTCAGTGCTTGCTTCTGGAAATGTTTCTTCTGAATGTTGGGAAGTAGCCTGTGAATAGTGTCCCATGACACCATAGATAAATAGGAGCCTGAGTCCACTTCCATTTGGCAAGGCCTTCCTTCAATGAATACCTTCACATGTACTTTTCTGCTTCTCAAGGTTGAAGAATGACTAATGGTGATTGTTTGAAGAGTTTCATTCTTTCCATTTGCTTCTGAGTTGCACCCCATCTTTTCAATGAAATTGTTGGGCTTAAAATCCTTCTCAGGGAATTTCTTCCTACTAGGTGGAGTTCTGGATGATTTGCAGACTCTTGCTAGGTGACCCCTTTTCTCACAACGTAGGCAGATGGTGTCTAAAAACTTGCATTCAGTGTGGGGGTGGCCCCCCACAGCCTCTGCAATAAAATTCTTGCCTCTTTTTTCCAAGGTCTTTCCTTTTCTTCTCCATTCTGAGTCTATAAATCCCTTCCTCCACCTCACTGCAATCTGAATCAGGGTCTATTTGCTCGCAATGGGTTGTTGTGGATTTTTCCACATCAGAATGGCTTGAGGCCTTGTTAATCTTTTTCATGGCCGCTGCTGAGGACTTGGTGGCTTCCGCTGAAACAGCTTCCTCTATGGCCTCCTTAAACGTGATCTTAGGTTTCATTAGTAGTTTGCTCTGTAAGACCTTATCTTTGAGGCCTAGGACAAACAGATCACGCATGGCCTCTTCTAAGTTGGTAAAGTCACAAGCACCCCCAATGTCCCTTAAACTTGCCACGAAGTCGTTAACATTTTCGCTTACCCCTTGATCCCGACGGTAAAATTCGTGTCTCTTAATGAGGCACGATACTTGTGGGGCATAATGGGCTCTTAAAAGCTTTTCCAAATCAGGCCATTCCATTACCTTCAAGTCTGCAGCTCCCGCCAACGCCTTCACCATCTTGAAGACTGCCGGACCGCAGTGCGTGAGAAATACCACCCTCTTCCGCTTCTCGGGGATATCGGCGAGGTCGTTTCCTTCCAAGTACATCTGGAAGCAATCCGCATACGATTTCCAGTCTTCCGCCGCCGGATCAAACGGGGCTGGGGGGGTGTTCAGTGCAGCCATCTTGCTCTTCTGCTTGTCTTCCGCGTTGTCTCTTCTTCAGGGCAATCCCACCTTCGTTGCCAGTGTTAAGTTTGCATGAAGAGTCAGACGCGAAGAGCTTCAGTGAAGAGTTTATTAAGTGACTACAGCTCGAATGGACCCATCTTGGCTGGGCTACGGCTGCTTCTTATAGTCAGCAGCCGTACTTGCCAGCCAATGGGAGTGCAGGGTTTTTCCCGCACTATTTAAACCAATCCCATTTGACATTTTACAAGAACAGTTCAAAATAAACCAATAACATTTAAACCTACATACATAACACATTCCCTTAAGGGGACAGCTCTCAATTCTAACTACCTATCCCAAATCCCATTAACTCTAAACTGGCTGGACAGCACAACCCTTCCTCACTTCCCAGCTTTCCCTCCACTGCTTTCCTATTTACTTTTGTATTTTGTATGTTATCTTACAACCTAATAAAATGTTTAAAACGCTAAACAACAACAACAATAAACTAATAATCCATGCAGTATCAGTAAGATAGGGTGGATAATTACCTTGATCAATATGTTTAGATGCTCTCCAAGCAGGCAATTGTTTCCCAAAAACTTGAGTATCAGAGAATATCTAACTGGGGAATGAATGATATTCATAACGATAACTTACAGTTTCCATAATAGCTTAGGTTTGTGGTGATAACGTTGTGGTAAACAAGATATCACTGCATTTTTCTCACACACATGTCTATATGAATGGAAGAATACTTGAAAGTTGGGAGATGGATGATTCTGAAGCTGTTAAAATGCACTCAGTGATCATCAACTCCCACAAGATTCTCAAGATTTCTTTCAATGACAAACAGTCCAAACTGTTCACCATCTGCTAGAACAGCACCAAAATGGAATTATAGGACCCCTGTACATTGTTTTTTTTAAAATAAAACACTTACAACATGGTTGTTATGCTGAAAAGACTACACAGTTTCCTACAAAAGAGAACAGGTGCTTGTGTGTGTGTGTATGTGTGTGTGGTGTACGTATGGTAATACAAAAATAGCCCTTTTTAAAAGAAAGGTGTTGAGGATTGCTGGATGATTCTGTCATTCTTAGTCATAAGTGCCTGATACAGATTCATTTCTCTTAGGAATGAATAGAGAAAACAGAGAAGAAAGAAATTGTATTACCTTTAGGTAAGTTGAAGTGATTTATGAAAATTAGAACATTTTAGAAAAATAAGTTGGACTTGGAAGTGATAAAACATCTGCATCGGCTATGGAGCTTATCATTTGAAAGGAAGAACCACATTTGTAAAAAATCAAAATAAAGTAACTTTATGGACAAATCAGTGGTGGGATTCAAAATTTGTTACTCCCGGTTATGTGGGTGTGGCTTGGTGGGCGTGGCATGGCTTGGTGCACGTGGCTTAGTGGGCATGGCAGGGGAAGAATACTGTAAAATCTCCATTCGCACCCCACTCCAGGGGGAAGGTTACTGCAAAATCCCATTCCCTCCCCACTCCACTAACCTGCTTTCCAGCTCCATTCTCTTGTGCAGGGAAACAAAAGAAGACCCAGCTGATCAGCCGGGGCTCTGGAGGCAGAGAATAGATGGGGGCGGGGCCAGTCAAAGGTGGTATTTGTCGGTTCTCCGAAGTACTCAAAATTTCTGCTACCAGTTTTCCAGAACTGATCAGAATCTGCTGAATATCACCTCTGGGACAGATTGATGTTTGAACCTTAAAGTGATGGAGCTGCAACCCGGTGGTCACATTGATATTACCAAATGCAATTATAATTAAGCATACTAAAATTATAAATAGATGATCCCCCAAAATAATTATAATTAAGCAAACTACTTTAATTAGAATTATAAATGCATGATACCAATGGTTCTATATATTCGCTTAGAAAAAAGGCATCTAATAATTTTCTATGAACTGTAACTTAAAGAATATAAAGTATCTTAAACAAAGGAATTGTGATTTATTTTGAAAAAGATCTAGATTTTAAAGCGATTAGCGCCTAGTGCACACATGAAAAGAAATAAAAGAAACATTTAGAAAAGTCAAAATGTAGGTACTCCTTTATTGCACTGAATGGCTTCGTACAGAAATAACTTCAACAAATTAAGGATTTTTAATTATATTTTTAAAGTTTTAATAAAAGAACTATACTGAAGAATAACAAGAAAGAGAAAATAAATCTGTTCTCTAAGTCTAAGAGATATGGCAGGGTATTCGCAGACATTCAAGATGACAATGCCTCCAGCTGTACATCTTGAAATTATGTTTCCTTGCTGGTTTGTGCAACAGAACTATATTTATATTTATATAGAGCCTTGGTGGTGCAGGCTGTTAAACACCTAGCACTTAGTTCCAGCTGCCTGCAATTAGTGCAAGCTAGAATCCCACCAGGCTCAACGTTGACTCAGCCTTCCATCCTCCCGGGGTAGGTAAATTGAGGACCCAAGATTGTTGGGGGCAATAAGCTGGCTTTGTAAAAATGCCGCTGGGGGGGCAAAAAAGCCCTAGTAATAAGCAGGCATATACAATAGAATGAAGGCTATTGCTGAGCAAATTGGGTTGTGCTCTAAAGATTGTAAGCTGCCCTGAGTCTCCGGAGAAGGGCGGCATATAAATATAAATTTTAAAAAAATTATTTGTAATATTAGCATTCTACTCTTCTTGTCCTGATTCCCAAAGTTGAAGAACAGCTTCCAAAGACGAATTCTTGATTTTAATGGAAGTGTTTTTACACCTCTTTTCCAAGCACAACTTATATTACCACTAGCCTGGGAGAATAAGAAAGGGAAGATAAATGCATATTCTGATTGCTTGAAAACTACACGGTGCAAGTTTAGTAATCTGTTTTTGGACTGCCACTACTTGCCAGCTTTATATATTTCTCTTTTTGAAGGAACCCACAGAGATTACCATTTTTTCCACACAATTGGTCACACATTGACAGCTCAAATATAAATATTTCCTTATCATCCAGTATAAAATGTCAACCTGCTTCAAGGTGAGATAACTTTGGTTGCCTGTGTGCCTTTACCTTGAAATCTGGTATAACTTTATTAACTATGTTTTGAATTCTTCTACATAAGAAGATGTATGAAACTGAGATAAATATCATTGTTACTTCTATCACCGCCTGAGAGCTAGATTCCTGTTGTTAAGATTTCAGCATGAAGATCTGCCATTCCATTTATTATTCTGAATGTGTTGCTTATAATTAAGGAGCTAGTGATACATAATTAAGGTTATGATTACTGTGTGCATTCCTAACTGCAATGCAGGAATGATTTGTTAGTTATTATATAATTCAGATTTCCAGGAAATAGATATTTTTGTGGTATATTTCTTGTTCTTCAGATGTCTCTCCCTTTTCAGATATGGTTTGTAGGAAGTTAGCACCCACCTATCTCCCAGAAAAATGAAATATTCTAGGAAATATTAAAAAGGCAGAATATTTCCCCTAAAAAGAAAAGTAGAAGCTCAAAGAGGCAGAAACTTACCCCCCACCTTTGCTAATGGACCATTACTCTGGCCTGGGCCAGCCTATTTTATATAACAACGATCTCCAGGCAGAGCTATAATAGGAATTGCCCAAAGCCCTTTCATTACATCATCATCCAGCAAGGCTCAACCAAGTCTGGGACTCAGGACAGCCTACAGAGTTGCCCCTGCATGGCTCCATGGGAGTCTGACAACCAAACAGAATGCAAGCTCAAATTCAAATCCCAACAGAAGGTATAAAACCCAGGCACTTTCAGCATCTCAGTCCTTCCTTCTTTGGAGCTCCAAGCCATGTGGTCCTGTCCACCATTAAACCATCTTTCCAAATAGCCTCCATGTTTCCATTGTCTTTTTCCCCACTTGGAATTAGTCATCCACAATCATGTGACTGTCATTTCTAATCATGGTTGCCACTGACCATGGCAGCATGGCTATGGAAGTGGCCACAACTTTACCAAGTTTCAATCTCAGAAGAACCATGGATGCCAGAGTTTAGACCAGGGGTGGCCAACCTTTTGGACCTCAGGGACCACCAAACTCATAATTTTAAATCCCAGGGACCACTAACCGGATCTGTGGGCATGGCCTAATTTGTGGGTGTGGCTTGGTGGTCATGTGACTGGCTGGGCATGGCTTGTATGTAAATATTATAAATATTTATATAAATATTGGATTTTTTATTTTAAAAAAGGGCAACTTTTACCCAAAATCAGGCAAAGCAGGCAGGCAGATTGAGTTGCTCACAGAATCACAGATTCATTCAGAGATCTATCTGTCATCGGCTAGCTCAGTCTGTCACATAAAATTTGTTTGCCGTGAGTCTGCACTGAATAATAGAAACTTCAGTCCTAAGGGAGGTTCGGCTGTGCTTAAAAGCAGAGCCAAAGATCTAAAGACTAGCTAGAAAGCAAGAAATCCAACCATTTCCTGCTTCATAGCTAGTCTAAATCTCCCAGCACAGCAGAACAGCTGATGGTCGGGGGGGGAAAGGGAAAATAGCAACTTAGCAGGCAAGTTTGCTGGGTAAGGAGTGAATGGGTGGGGAGGGCGGGCCATGTGTTCCCTCACAGCTTAGATTAATTGCTTTGTGGGGTGCTATGGAGGTGACATTTCTCTGTGGCCCACCAAAATTTTCTCACGGCCCACCAGTTGGCGACCGTTGGTTTAGACCCATTCTGTAAATTAGCCCATTTGAGATACATTGATTCAAAAGTGATTGTTCTATGATGCTTTTGCCCAATTGAACAGCTTAACAGGTATGAGACTTTTAGTAGTATATATTGTTGTGCATTTCTATCTGAATGATACTTTTCTGTATTTCAAATGATTTATGGTTGTGTAGAAAGTTAGCACCCACCCCTCTCCTAGAAGAATGAAATACTCTAGGAAATATTAAAAAGGCAGAATATTATACCTCCCTGGATGAGAAAAAGAGAAACATGCTCTTGGAAAGCAGCCCCCACCTGTGTTAATAGCCCCAGAAAGACAAAAGATGTCTTATCTACAACACAAAAGACCTTTAGCTCCAAGGTGATGGGATTAGCACTCACTGAGATCCAAACAAGGACAAAACCATTAAGCTATAATAGGAATTGCCCAAAGCCCCTTCATTACACCACCCCTGCATGGCCCCATGGGAGTCTGACAACCAATCAGGATACATTTCTTGCCACAGGAACAGGAAGCAAGTTCAAAGCCCAACAGAGGTTATAAATCTATCTCCCTCTCTCACCTACATGCCTTTCTTGCCCAGGCCCTCAATGTGGTCCTGTCCACCATTAAACCATCTTTCCAAGCAATCATCATGTTTCCAGTGTCTTTTTTCCCACTTGGAACTGAACCCAGATGGACATTTCTGCCAACAGTTGCAAATGTTTCAGTTGTTTTAAATGAAATTAAATGGTTTTTTACATTTTAAATGTATTACATCCCAGTTTTGGAATTGCAAAAGGAATGTCTGCAATGACCCATGTCTGCAACAGGGGTGATACCGGCAGCGGATGGACTGATGCACGTGGGGAGGGAGGGTAGTGCATGGGAGATCATGGCATCGGAGCCCTTCCCAGGTGTTCCCTGGCCTGTGAGGAGAGGGCGCGATCTCCCGTGCCCCTCCCCTCAGGAGCTGCAAAGTGCTCGCTGCCCCTCTGGCAGCCACTGAGCCTCCTCCCACCGTGCTTCTCTTCCTCCTCACCAGAAGCGCTCGCATGCCCAGCGGGAAGGAGGAGGCTTTGCAGGTACCAGAGGGGTGGTGAGCACTTTGTGGCTCCTGAGGGGAGGGGTTGAGCCTCCCCCTCACAACATCTTCACCTGAGGGCATCGCTGGTCACCGCTTCCTGCTGTTGCTCAGCCTTGTCGATGTGCGGAGTCAGGAGGGAGCAGCCACAACTAGGGTTTGCTAGGGAGACTGCAGGATTGCCCCATCTCCCCGCCAGCCATCTGGTCTTCAGCAGGTGGCTCGTCAGCCTCTGGACATCAGATTCCCACCACCCAGCACCAGTTCAGAGGTTCCTTTCCCCCCACCCATGGGGACAGAGAGGGGGGGGGAGAGAGAGAGAGAGAGACAAGACACAGAGAGAGAAAGAGAAAGGGAGAAAAAGGGGGGAGAGGGAAAGAGAGAGAGAGAAAAGACACACAGAGAGAAAGAGAGAGAGAAAGAGAGAGAGAGAGAGAGAGAGGGAAAGAGATATGAGAGATCCCGGTGTTTTGTTTTCTGTGGGAAATGGGTCCAAATGACTCTTTGAGTATTTAAGGTTGCAGAAACAAGCAGCCAAGCTAAGTGCCTGAAGGATCTCATCCCGTCAGTGGGAGTCCAGGTGCTTCAGCAAAAAGCATGCTCGATTCATATTAGTGGTCTGCAGGATTTAAAATTATGAATTTGGTGGTCCTTGAGGTCCAAAAGGTTGGAGACCCCTGTTTTAGAAGATATAAATAACTGCTTGAATTGCCTCCTGAACCAATAAGCAATCTACTGAACTGGAGAAAAAACAACAACTCCTGGATATATTTAGCAGCAACAATATCAGCAACAATATCAGCAATATGTAATGATCTCCCCCCAAACCAAAAATAAATAAATGCTGTGAGAATATAGCAATAGCAATAGCACTTAGACTTTACAGCCCTCTCTAAGTGGGTTTACAGAGTCAGCATATTGCCCCCAACAATTTGGGTCCTCATTTTTACTGACCTCAGAAGGATGGAAGGCTGAGCCGGTGAAATTTGAACTGCTGAACTGCTGGCAACAGGCAGTCAGCAGACGTAGCCTGAAGTACTGCATTCTAACCGCTGTGCCACCATGGCTTTATATAGTTGTCAACATCCAGCTCAAGAATCCAAATTACTCTCCAGGTTCATTCCATTTCTGAAAATCTTACTGTTTATTCAATACACTGCATAGTAATGTCAAAGCAAAACCAACTCTGAGGTTCCCAGGCACCAGTTCATAGAATTAAACAATACTTTCCCCAGCCAAACCCCCAACCTCTCACATAGTCCAGGTAAACGAGTTCACTTTGTTATGGGAACTGTCTGCTTCATCTCCACACCTGCTATGATGTCCTTGAAAAGCTTTCAGGCTCTCACAGTCTTCAGCGGAATCATGGAGGTTTCATTTCTCCATCTAACCCATTTTGAAGCAACACCTCCCACTTCTTACTCTAATGGCAAGTTGAAACCAAGAGGCCCATAGCTACCAAAGTTTCATTCTTGACAATAGCTTTGCATGTTGTTTTGTATAGCGGAATTTAACCCAGGTTAAAAAATAAGGGACAATTATTTTTTTCCCCTCCTTTTAGGGATAATATTTCAGAGTGAACAGTGCAGGTGCTACTTGAAACATTTCCTACTCTTCCACTTCTGGCTACTGCAAAGTCTTCATATTCAAACAAAAGTTTGCCCTCTTTTGTTCCCCAAGCTAGTGGTTTTTTTAAAAAAAATCCTTGGAGTTTATTTTTATAACTTTAATTAGTTAGGAATATTCGGTACATGAAAATCTAGGTTAGAAAACAGTCCAAAAACCAAGAAAGCAAAGTGGTAAAATCATTTAAGCTTGTAAGAATATGCAATTGAAACCTTGTGGTGTATTCTTGATGGCTATTAGCATCTTATATCAAGATGCTAACAGCCATCAAGTAATATTTTATTACAGAGAAGATGGAAATATTCAGCATTGTGAAAATTTAATCTACTTTTTTACTTTCTCTTTATGGATATGAGTGAGCATGAGTGGCACCAGCCTATAATAAAGGGGATTAATAACCAACTTTATTACTTTTTAAAAAATCATTACGCTAAAATTGTAATCTGATGCTCAGAAATTTAATTTATGCTTATTACAAGTAGAATAAGAGCTTTGATAAATACCCAAAGATTTAATAATGTATTTTAAAGTCAATATTAAAGACGTTAGTGGATAAACCAGACAGGTCAATCAAGAAACATTTCACTCTTCTGTAGTTACTCTAATCTACTATGACTACTAGAATGAATTGACTCTAAAAGACCCTGTAGTATTCAACACATAGTTTGGATCTTAAAAGATGCTTCCCTGGGGAGCAATATGTTTGAAGCTAGATCCTTTCAATAGTCAAAACATAAATCAGTATTTCAATTATAAGGGGAGAAAATATGGAGCTCAATTTTTAAAAAAAGATTGATACAAAGGCTAATTGAATATGCTTAGGTTGTCATGGTAATGTTTGTTTCTTTTCCTGTAGTACAAATAGCATAACATTTCATCTTGGTTGGCAATTTAAAAACAAGAGAATCCCTTTAAAATTTATTGCAAAAACTATAAAACATACAATAGCATATGATAAAAATGAACAGATCACATACATATCTAACTAACTTCCTAAAATGAGGCAGATTACTAAATTCTGTTGAAAACAATGTTGTTGGGCCAGCCAGCAACTTATGGCTGGGTATGAACGTTTTGAAGGGCAGTATTTCACAGCTTCATAGCCAATGAAAAATGGGATGGGGAGGCACATGTGCATTTAAGGCTGAAACACTAACTCCTCTCCATATCCAAACATACTCATTGCTTTAACCTTCTTAAGTGGCTTTGGATGGCAAGTAGTGATGAAGAGTAGGCAAATGAACTTGTTTGATTATCATAATTCAAAGTAACTAAACAGGAGGAAGATAACATCCGGTTGGGATTCTGCATCTTTCCCAGGAACCTTTCAAGCCTAGTAGTGCATTAACTTGAATATTTAAAGTGGCTTACTACATTTTTAATATGTACTATCTCCAAGGGTGGGGGGAATGACAATTCGCCATTAGGATCATTCTAATACTCTTTAAACTAAAAATGGATTTAAAAACAAAAGCAGAATATTGCCAAATGCCACAAAAAGATATAAAAATGTTTCTGTTGTTGTTGTCATCTTGCAGTCATCAGGATCTTCTCAGTCTAGACATGGTAGGCACTCTTTGATAAGCAGACATCTCTTGGCACTCTCTTCTCCATTTGGTCTCTTCTAGATGTAGATACTGGATGTTTGGTAGAAATGCTTCAGATTCTGTACAATGAGTTCTTCCTAGCAAAAGAATATTTTCAACCTGACACAGCTCTTCTTTGTGGCATATAGTTTGGGTAAACTTGATTTTTTTGAGGAAACCTCCTTATGCTCTGACTTGTTGAATGAACTTCCCTGAAGGATTGAAAAATGGTGACAAAAGTGTGACCTTTACTTTGAGCTTTCCTCTGATTTATTCGTTCTGATGCAGAAACTACCCTGACCAGGGTCAGTTTATCAATATACTGATTGAGGGACTGAAATATTCACTAAATGGCACTGCAAAGTGTTGGATCGCATGGAAGTACTCAGGACACCAACGTTCTGATTCAGCTTTTTATTTCTCATTAGAAACAACAAGAAAAACTGATCCGCAGAAGAAGCCATGGCAACCTTTATAGCTGGCTGCTCGTGGCTTGTGTCCAGTGACGGCTCGTTGAATTTCCCGCCGCTGGGGACCTGCCAATCACAAGTAAATATGCTAATACATAACACCCCTCCCCACCTGGTCTGCTCCACCCAATCCGGTCTTGCCTACTATACGTAATCATGTAAGTAGGCGGGGTTTCTATGGGCACAACTGGACCTGCGCAGTTCAGTCGCGGGTTGGACTTTGAGCTGTTCAGGTGGATCTATCGCTGCTCTTGTCCTTTCCCTTGGAACCTCCTGGAAGGTAGAGCTGGCTATGCCGCTCCCGCCAGGGCCCGCTCCCCGGATTTGTTCCGGCCTGCTTCTGCTGCCTTGTTCTTTGGTTTCAGGTACGTGTCTGCGCTTTCCAACTGGGGCTACACTTCTTAGTGCGTTTTGTGTGTTTTTAGTTGTCAGGGTTTGTTCTGGTTGTGTTCTTGTATGTGGAGGTTCTCCCCCTCCCCTTTACTTGTGTTGTATCCTTGTGAGGGGTCTTCCCCCTCATCCCAGGTTGTGTTGTATCTGTTTGAGGGGTCTCCCCCTTCCACTCCGGTTCAGTTTCGTGTGTTTGCAGGGTCTCCCCCTGCTTCCTTGGTTATGTTATGTCTATGTGAGGGGTCTCCCCACTCTTCTCCCTTTTTGTTATTCCTCATAGCCCTGGATCTGAGCTGGTCTATGTGTCTTTTCCAGTTTATACCGTCAATTGTTTCCACCCTGTACGACCGGGGCCCGGTTACCTGGATTATTTTTGCAGGTATCCACAAAGGGTCCCCTGTGAGATTTTTTGCATATACTAGGTCCCCTGTTTGGAATGTTCGGGTTCTGCTAGAGGAGTCTACTGGTCTTTCTGGGTTGTATGTGGGGTGTAACCTGTCTAGGTGTGACTTTAGTTTTCTCCCCATTAGTAGTTCGGCTGGACTTTTGTTTGTTGTTGCACTGGGAGTTATATGCTGTATGCTTAATATTTTGTCTATCTTTTCTTGTGTATCCCCTGGCCCTAGTTTTTGTAGTTTTTCCTTTGTATATCTTACCATCCATTCCACCCGTCCGTTCGTCAACGGGTGTCCCGGAGCTGTTAGTGCGTGCCTTATCCCATTTTGTGCTAAAAATCCCACGAATTGTGTTGCCGTGAATTGGGGCCTGTTGTCAGATACAATTAAATCTGGCAACCCGTGTGTTGCAAAAAGCCTCCTGAGCTGTCTAATGACGGCTTCTGTGGTAATGGAGTAACCATTTGGAGTAAGCATCCACGACTATTAGGAATGTGTATCCTTTAGTTGGGCCCGCGAAATCAATGTGTAGCCTCAACCATGGTCCCCTAGATGGTTCCCATTCATGTTTAGGTGCTGTGGAAGGTGCTGGCCTAGATTCTTGGCAGCTTTTGCAAGTTGCCACCCAGTCTCCTATCTCCTTATCCATCCCTGGCCACCACACATAACTCCTAGCCAAAGATTTCATTTTTACAATACCTAGGTGCCTTGCATGTAACATTTCCAGTACGCTTTCTCTTAAAACTTCTGGTATGACCACCCGATCCCCCCATAGTATGCACCGTTTAATAATTGAAAGTTCCATTTGTCTGTTTCTGAAAGGTTTGGCAGCTTCGGTGATTTCAGTCTCTGGCCACCCTTTCCCCACCCAATTTAATATTTGCACCAGGGTTCTGTCTCTCATTGTTTCCCTTGCGATGTCTGCTGCTGTTGCCAGTAGATTTTCTAATGTCTCTATTAATAGGGTGGAAGTGGTTGGTGCTGGATCTTCTCCTATGATTGGTAGGGGGCAACGGCTGAGTGCATCTGCATGATTTATGTCCTTTCCGGGTCGGTAAATTAATTTGTAGTTGTATGCAGCTAAGAATTCGGACCATCTTGTCATTTGGGAGGGTAGTATGTTTGGTGTGGCTTTGTTCCCTGCAATGATGCCCAGGAGAGACTTGTGGTCCGTTACTAAGGTGAAACTTCTTCTGTAGATGTATTCATGGAATCTCTTGATTCCGGTGACAGTGGCTAGTGCCTCCTTGTACAGTTGGCTGTATTTCCGCTCCAGTTTTGATAGAGTCTTTGAGTAGAATGCTATGCGGGATCCTTTTCCATTGGGTAACTTGTGGCTGAGGACAGCGCCGATGCCAAAAGGTGATGCATCGCAGGTTAGGATTATCCGAAGCATTTCACTGTATTGTATTAGAATGCAGTCAGATGTAATCAGGTTCTTTATTTCCTGGAACACCGTTTCCTCCCGTTGCTCCCAGGACCAGGTTGCTTTTTTGTCTGTGTAGTGGCTCCGCAATTGTCACTTTCTGCAGTAAGAACATATTGTAAAAATTAATAAGTCTTAGGAATGCTTGTAGGTCACTCTTATTTGCGGGCCTGGGGGCTTCCTTGATTGTTCTGATTTTGCTCTCAGTGGGGTGGATCCCTTCACTGTCTATCAGGTATCCTAGGAATTCGACCCTGCTGGCTGCTAATTGGCAGTTCTCTTTTTTCACTTTGAGCCCCACTTCCTTGAATTTACGTAGGACTTCCCTCAGGCAGTCATGCAATTGTCTTTTGTCCTTGACTGATACAAGGACATCGTCAAAATATGGCACCACCCCTTTAATACCTTGCAGTAATCGTTCCATCAAACTCTGGAATACCCCTGGGGCGACGCTGACCCCAAACTGTAATCTGTTGCATTTGAATGCCCCCTGTGCATCACAATCGTTTGGGCTTCTGCCGTCTTGGGGTCTACTGGTAGTTGTTGGTAGGTCTGTGTGAGATCTAGTTTAGCGAAGATTTCCACCCCCCAGGGAGTGCAATAGGTGGTGTACTATGGGGACGGGGTATGCGCTTTGTTGTAGCATGTGGTTCAGGATTGCCTTGTAGTCCCCGCAGATTCTCACAGACCCATCCGGTTTTATTGGTGTGACAATGGGGGTTTCCCATTTCCCATTTGCATGGTCAACTGGTTCCAAAACCCCTTGGGTGATAAGTTTATCTAGTTGTTCATCTATCTTAGGTTTGAGTGCGAAGGGTACCCGCCTTGCTTTTAACCTTATAGGGGTTACGGTTGGGTCTAGATTAAAAGAGATTGGGGACCCCAAGTACTTGCCTAGTCTTCCGTCGAATACTTCTCAGAATTCTTCCATCAGGGTCTCCTCCCAATCCATCTCATTGATGCTGTTTATTCCAATGACTTCAATTCCCAATGGTTCAATCCATTCGAGTCCCAGCAAACTGGGCCAGTCCTGGTCTACTATAGTCAGCGGTAGGATTTTTGAATGGTTTTTGAACGCTATTCTGAATTGTCCAATTCCTAATACAGGAATTTGGTTTCCTTGGTAGTCTTTCAATGTCAGGGTTTGCTTTTTAAGATGGTTCCTGCTTGTGCTTGGAATTAGTCTCTTTATGGTGTCCCATGATACCATCGACAAGTATGAACCAGAATCCACTTCCATCCGACATGTTTGTCCCTCTATTTGACCTGTACATGTACTTTTCGGGCATTTGTTGTGTTGGAGTGTCCGACGGTCACTGTCTGGTGTGTTTCATCTCTCCCTCGCCTGTTCCTCGAGGCCTGTTTCCAATGGCTTCCGGTTCGATTCTCTCTGTCCTGGGGGTTTAGGCTCCATTTTCGTCTTGGGGAATAATTCTTTATTGCTCTGCATGCTCATGCAATGTGTCCCCGCTGCTCACAACATAGGCAGATGGCATCTAGGAACCGTCATTCAGATCGTGGATGGTTCCCTTTGCATCCGGCACAGCGAAACTTTTTTCTTTTTCCATTCTGGTCTCTCGTCTCTCGTTCTGATTGGAGTTGATTAAACCCCTCTTAGCCTCCTTCGTCTTCTGACTCGGACTCGATGTCTTCGTGGTGTGTGGTGGTTTCGTCTTTTGTAGATTCTTGTGGTATCTTATTCATTTTCCCCATGGTGGCTGCTGATTTCTTGGTCACTTCCACCGCGGTTGCCTCCTCGATTGCCTCCTTGAGTGTTATCTTAGGCTTTGTCAGTAGCCTCCTTTGCAACGTTAAATCTCTCAGTCCCAGGACTACTCGGTCTCTCATAGCCTCATCCATGTTAAGGAATTCACATGCCCCAGCTATGTCCCTCAGGTTTGCAACAAAATCACCTATGCTCTCACCTTCCTTTTGGTCTTGCCGGTAGAACTCATGTCGTTTGATGAGGCAGGATACTGGTGGAGTGTAGTGAGCCTTTAGCAGTCGCTTTAAGTCGGGCCATGGCATCGTCTTTATATCAGTTGTTGTCGACAGTGCTTTTGCCATTTTAAAAATGGCAGGCCCGCAGTGTGTCAAGAAGACTGCTCTCTTTCTTTGTTCTGAGATTATTGTGAGGTTGTTCCCTTCAAGGAACATTTGAAAGCGATCGATGTACGATTCCCAGTCTTCGGTTGTGGGATCGAATGGTGCGGGCGGCGTGTTAGTTCCGGGCATTTCATTTTGGTTTGTTTCCGGTCTTCCTTGGTTGCCACATGCTTGTTGGTCCTTGTGTCTCAAGATCCCACCTTCATCACCAGTATTGGGTTGCGTGGAAGTACTCAGGACACCAACATTCTAATTCAGCTTTTTATTTCTCTTTAGGAACAACAGGAAAAAATGATCCATGGAAGAAGCCGCGGCAACCTTTATAGCTGGCTGCTCGCAGCTTGTGTCCAGTGACGGCTCATTGAATTTTCCACTGCTGGGGACCCACCAATCACAAGTAAGTATGCTAATACATAACTCAAAGCACTCTTTAAAATAACTAACTTAATTTTAAAAAACCGTTCCTGATGGACTTCTTTGGAAAGAGCACTTCCTTAGTATCAATAAAAAATGTTTTCAGGGTTTGCAATCATGTAATGTCCTACATTGTCCACTGTATAACCTTGATAGAATCATGGAATGCTAAAAAGCTAGAGATTTTGGCTGAGGCCACCATTGTTTAAAACAGCAGAGAGAATTCTTCTTGAATTCAGAAGGAAGAAAAATATCTGAAAATATTCTGTCTGATAATAATCTATCTTTTTCCCAAAAGTATTTTAATTTTTCTCTTGACATAAGAAATAACTACTGAAAATTACCTACAATTTTGTGTATCCTCTGGTGGGTTGTTGTTTGCCCAACTCCGCACTAAATGTTTATTTGCTGTAAAAATACCTGTCTTTCAGCATATATCCTGGGTGATTGACAATGAAAAGATAAAAACAAAACATAACATGGCATCCTACAAAACAGAAGTCCAAATAATCAAGTATGAAAGAACAAATAAGACTTGCCCATTTCTTCTTAAAAACAGAGTCAATTAAACAATCTACATCTGGTACGTTATCAGTCAAAACACCAAACAAGCTAAGAAAAATTATTCCAAAGCAAGGCGTTGTAATGATGCTTTTTCTACTCCTCTTCTCCTCTGCCTTAAAAGGTAAAACAGATGGCAGACATTCACAAATGATAGCATTCTAGGAATGATCTGGGGAAAATAATCTGGGGCGGGGGGGAATCCAAGAACCGATGGCTTCAAATGGAATTTGAAACAACTTCAATGTGAGGTTGTAAAGGCATCAAATGGAATTTGAAAATGGATTATGAGTTGGTGGACCTGCTTCAATACTGGATTATGTACAAATTCTATACTTAGAAGTATAGGAGAGAATATATAAGCAAACATCCATAATTCCATAACATTATTCAGATGAAACGCTTAGGATTTTAAAATAGGGTAAAAGTCAGAACCATGCATGCTATACTTTCAGCTTCACCATTTGCTATCTCCAGCCTTTTTGTGGGGCCTGAAGGGAAGCTATATTCATGTTAACTTGACAAATGGCCACACCTATCCATGTGATAGGGAATCTGATAAAGCTAGGTCCTAGATTGTACATGAAGCTGTGTTCAAGTTTCTTTTTGGACTAAGTTACACAGCAAGGCAAAGTTCTGAAGGCAAAGGAGAACAAAGGACTAACTCGTCAAGCTGCTGATGCAAATTAATAGGATGAAGGAACAAGGGTTCATCATTTATCTGGCTTAACCCATTCAGTTGGAATGCCTATACACACCTGTTCTAACAGCCCTACCAATTTTTATCTACTTTCTAGATCAATTCACATTCCTTGGAGTATCAAGTCCTTCTACAGGTTAGTAGAACCACCATTCTGTCCCAATGCAAACCGAGAAAGTCTGACAAGCTAACCATAGATATTGAATGGTTTAAAAACTTTTATCATGAAAAACAGAGCCTCAATCTTCCCTCCCATCCCCAACTGAACAATGCCATGTGGTGTCCTCTGAACCACAAATAAAATGTTTCATAAAAGGCTGCCAGTTTAAATAACACAGTAGAAACAGAGAAAATAACTGGTTGCTGCTGTTTAATACTTTTCTATTTGCAGCATTATTAGGTGCTCCTTAACTTCAGTGGAGAGAGGTTAAAAATGAGATTTAATTAGATGATTTTTCAGCTATTTTCTATATGTATAAAATACAACAATTTAAGTCCCATAGATAAATGCCTTCTGTCATCTTTGGAGTCACCAAAATACCCTGTGACCTGGACTCCTATCTAGCAACCAGATTTCTTTCAGAATTTTTTTCTTGGATGTGTTCCTGAAACCTTGTCTAACTAGGCATTCTTCATATGCATTGAACTACAGTTTCCATCATTCCCAGTCAGGTTATTATTATAAGTAATTCTTAACTTACAACCAGAACCATAAGCAAATCACATGGTTGTTAATTGAATCAGGTAAATCATTAAGCAAATCCAGCTTCTCCAATTGGTTTGTTGGAAGCCAGCTGGCAAGGTCACAAACTGCAATCATGTGTTCACAAGATCATGTGTTCACAAGATCATAAATGTGAGCCAGTTGCCAAATCCCCAAATCATGATCATTTGACCATGGGGAAGGTGTCATAATTGTGATTTTAGAGACAGGTCATAAATAACTTTTCCCAAGGCTTAGAATCATTGCTAAATGTCCGAAGTTGAGAATTATTTGTAACTCTCTCCTTCAAGAGGAGCCCATGCAACCCATGCAGTGGCATTTGGGCTTTGAAATAATGTACCAGTGATTGTTGCTCCAAAAAGAAAATACAACCATGTTAAAGAACTAAAAACAAAAAAAGATGAGCATAGATTTAGTGTTTCATAGCCTCGCAGTTTGAAAGCATGCAAACACAAGTAGATTAATAGGTAACACTTTGGTGGGAAGGTAACAGCATTCTGTGCACCTTTGAGTCTTGCTGGCCACATGACCCCCCCAAAGTGTCTTTGGACAACGCTGGCTCCTTCAGCTAAGAAATGGAGATGAGCACCGCCCCCTAAGGTCAGACACAGCTGGACAGGCAAAGCTTTTATTTTTACTTTTTTAAAAAAATAAATATTTTGAAAATAAAACTTAAAATAATTAATCACAGTTTTTATAACTTCTGGTACATTTAAAAAAATTCCCCTTTGTGCCACATGAAAGATTTTACTTCACTGGCAATTTTGAGGTGTACCTTGAAACATAGCAGAATGACATGAAGGTTACCAAGCTTCAAGTTCTTCCTGAATAGACTTTTGGTGTGTGTGTTGAGAGGGGGGAGGGAGGGAGAGAAAGGGGGAGGGAGAGAGAGAGAGAGAGAATATTAAATTTTTGACATAAATCATTGTTTATTGCACAAAGAATTGTCAAAGAATTAGAAGCCTTCCCAGTATGATTAAATCTTATTCTTGCATTAAAAAAATAAGCTTTGCATCTAGTACTTAATTAAAATGTTGCTAAAATGCCACCATAAGCCATAGCACATCACTGATGTTCCAGCTGAGCAACAGAAATGGCTATTCACTGTAATTAATTTTTTTTAAAAAACAAATTACCTGGAATATATCCAAATTGAATTTGTTTGAGGTCAGTTTAGCCATTGGCACAGAGCATACAACACAGCAGAATTTACAGGATGACATTCCTCTCTAGGCATCGTTAACCAAGCACCTGACTGTCCGTAAAAGCCTCATGCTAGGCACATTGTAAATACATGCTGTGCATATCAAATATAAATGCATCGATTACTGTTTCTGAGACCAGACATAGAATAAGGTAAGATTTTCCTGGGAGTTGGCAAGCACAGTTATTATAGTTAATTAAATTGGGCTGCCAATGTACTGAAGTTAAACAGATCAAGTACATCCTCACTTCGGTAGCCTATCCACACCTGTCCTACATACCAGTAAAGTCCACACAAGCTAAGTAAATTGAAGTACTCAACTTCAAAAAGATTGATGACCTTAGCAGGTTAAAAAGTGTTGTTGTTTTATCTCACAAATTGTAAGTGCTATCATATGTATGTATGTTCAGAAGGTGCAAAGAAATTAATTTTTGTGGATCAAAGGTTTAAATAGGTTTATTCAAAGGTTTAGAGCCTTGGTAGCTCAGGCTGTTAATTGCCTGCTCTTAAGATCCAGCTGCCTACAACTGCTGTAGGCTCGAATCCCACCAGGCTCAAGGTTGACTCAGCCTTCCATCCCCTCGGGGTAGGTAAATTGAGGACCCAAGATTGTTGGGGGCAATTAGCTGACCTTGTAAAAAAAAAAATGCCGCTTACTAATAAGCAGGCATATACAATGGAATGAAGGCTATTGCTGAGCACACTGGGTTGTATCCCAGAAATTGTAAGCCGCCCTGAGTCTTCGGAGAAGGGCGGCATATAAATGTAATTAAAAAAAAAAAAAAGTCTTATAGCAGAGGTGAGCTGCTTTTCTCAGCATCCTATTCATCCTGGCTGTCTCTCAGTTTCCTAATTGTTCACTTCTCCTGCAAAATCACATCTTTCTGCTTTTCTACTTCATTCTCAGAAGACTTTAGAATTTCTTCCATGTCTTTGACCTGATCTTATTGTTGTGAGACAGCAGAGAATCCTTTGTTTTGTTATTACGATATACAACCCTTCGCCATTTGCAGTTTTTTGGCTACTCTTCGTATGGACAGAGGGGGTATTCAGCAGGTTCTGACCAGTTCTGGAGAACGGGTAGCAGAAATTTTGAGTAGTTTGGAGAATTGGCAAATACCACCTCTGACTGATCCCCCCCTCCTCCTCTCTGTGGAGCCCCTCAAATATTGGAAGATTGCTATCATGTCTCCCCCGGTCCTTCTCTTCATTAGACTAGACATACCAATTCCTGCAACTGTTCTTCATATGATATATATATATAAAAGATATATATATAATGTGTCTTAGGTTGTATTTCAATACCGTGTTTAAATCCAGTGTGTAAACCCAGCCAGAGAGTGCATTGTGCATTGATTAAAAAGATGTAAGATATCAGGAAAAAAACAGACTATTTATATAATTTCACAAGCAAAAGCATTGAGGGCTCAATATCTTTGCTACAAAAAAGGGCAAAAAGACAAAAAAATGTTCCAAGAAAGACTTCATGATCTTTAAATGTTTCTGTTCTGAATCAAAGGAACAAGCACTATAAATTGTCACTGGACAGCAGTGATTGTAGTCCATGATGGCTCTAAGGGGAGCAGCTCTTTCATAATTTCTTCACCTACTTTCAAGTATATTAAACTGCAATATGGAGACTTTTCTGTTCATTCAGGCCTGGGTGACTTCTCCATAATCCTCTCAGCCATCTTCTGCTCCTGTTTTGCCATTAAATGTAATAAAATAAAACAGAAATTATGCAAATAGATTCTTCACAAATTTCCCCATGAACAAATATCTAGTCTGTTTCAGAGGTGGTATTCAGCAGGTTCTGACAGGTTCTAGAAAATCGGTAGTCAAAATTTTGAGTAGTTCAGAGAACTGGCAAATACCACCTCTAACTGGCTCCACCCTCATGTATTCTCTGCCTCCCGAGTCTCAGCTGATTGGCTGGGTCTCTTTTGTTGCCCTGCACAGGAGAACAGAGCTGGAGAGCAGGTTAGTGGGGTGGGGAGGGAATGGGGATTTTACAGTACTCTTCCCCTGCCATGCTCACCAAGCCAGGCCCACCAAGCCACGCACAGAGAACCGGTAGTAAAAAAATTTGAATGCCACCACTGCGTATGGAGAAAATAAAACCACAAGAGGCTCATGTCTTCCCTGAGGATTCAGCTGAAGGGAGGGAAGCCAGGAAGGTTGCAGTTCACTGGAGAGAGGATAATCCAATGAAAATTATGAAACTGACATACGTCTACGGAGATTCTCAGTCATCCAAGTCATGGTTGTCCCAAAGGTGCTTTTTCAAAAGGCAACTGGACTTTCCTTTTCTTTGAAGACATTTTGCTTCGTCTTCAACCAAGTGAAACATCTTCAAAGAAAAACAAAGTCCACTTGCCTTTTGAAAAAGCACCTTTGAAACTGACATACATTCTTCCACAAAATTATAGGTAGACCACAGTGGTGGGATTCAATTTTTTTTATTACCGGTTCTGTGGGCGTGGCTTGGTGGGCATGGCAGGGGGAATGATACTGTAAAATCTCCAGTCAGAGGTGGTAGTTGCCGGTCCTCCAAACTACTCAAAATTTCTGCCACCGGTTCTCCAGAACTGGTCAGAACCTGCTGAATACCACCTCTGGTAAACCATTGCAAGATCCATGCACCACACCCAAGAAAATCTTCTCCTTTGAATAAAGAAAGAAGAGTGGGAGGTTATTTTTTCCACCATGCTGAGTGAAAATAGTTGAAAAACATGTGGGAAATGCATTTCGCACAACTCTTATTTTCTTATTTAGTTAATCAGAAAGACCCAAGCATGGATTTATTAATTCTGGAGAAAATCCTGGGCCATCTCTAACAGACCCTAAGCCCTAAAAGCAGAAAAAGAAAAGTGAGTGGCTGCATCCTGACCAACCCAAACCTTTGACTGAAAACATTTTAGTCAGATAGCTATATAAATCAAAGTAAATCAAAATAAAAAAAAATCTCACCAAGGATTGACCCCTTGTAATCAATGTGAGTGGTAAGAAATAAAAGTTTTGTGGTGGAGGATAGTTTCCAAATTTATGCTCTATGTAATTTATTTCCGTACTTCCAACTGTTATGTATGTAGGTTTGAATGTTATTGGTTTATTTGAACTGTTCTTGTAAAATGTCAAATGGTATTGGTTTAAATAGTGCGGGAAGAAACCCTGCACTCCCATTGGCTGGCAGCTACGGCTGCAGGCTATAAGAGGCAGCCGTAGCCAAGCCAGGACGGGTCCATTCGAGCTGTAATCACTAATAAACTCTTTGCTGGAACTCCTCACGTCTGACTCTTCATGCAAACTTAACACTGGCGACGAAGGTGGGATTGCCCTGAAGAGAAGACGACGCGACGAACAAGCAACTGAGCGAGATGGCTGTGCTGAACACCCCCACAGCACCGTTCGATCCGGCGACGGAAGACTGGGAATCGTATGCGGATCGTTTCCACATGTATCTGGAAGGGAACGATCTCGCCGGCATCCCCGAGAGACGGAAGAGGGAGGTCTTTCTCACGCACTGCGGTCCGGCAGTCTTCAAAATGGCGAAGGCGTTGGCGGGAGCAGCAGAGCTGAAGGTAATGGAATGGCCCGATTTAGAGAAACTTTAAGAGCCCATTACGCCCCACAAGTATCGTGCCTCATTAAGAGACACGAATTTTACCGTCGGGATCAAGGGGATAGCGAGAATGTTAATGACTTCGTGGCAAGTTTAAGGGACATTGGTGGTGCTTGTGACTTTACCAACTTAGAAGAGGCCATGCGTGATCGGTTTGTTTTAGGCCTAAAAGATAAGGTCTTACAAAGCAAACTTTTAATGAAACTTAAGATCACGTTTAAAGAGGCCATTGAAGAAGCTGTTTCAGCGGAAGCCATCAAGTCCTCAGCTGCGGCCATGAAAAAGATTAACAAGGCCTCAAGCCAGGCCTCAAGCCATTCTGATGGGGAAAAATCCACAACAGCCCATTGCGAACAAATAGACTCTGATTCTGATGGCAGTGAGGCAGAGGAGGGATTTTAAACTCAGAATGGAGAAGAAGAGAAAAGACTCTGGGAAAAACAGGCAAGGGTTCTATTGCAGAGGCTGTGGGGGGCCACCCCGCACTGATTGCAAGTTCTTTGACTCCATTTGCCTACGTTGTGAGAAACGGGGTCACATAGCCAGAGTCTGCAAATCATCCAGAACTCCACCAATTAGGAAAAATTTCCTGATAAAGACTTTAAGCCCAAAATTTCCTTGAAAAATGGGGCGAAATTTAGAAGCAAATGGCAAGAATGAAACTCACCAAACAATCACTATTGGTCATTCTTCACCCTTAAAAAGCAGAAAAGTACATGTGAAGGTGTTTATTGAAGGAAGGCCTTGCCAAATGGAAGTGGACTCAGGCTCTTATTTATCTATGGTGTCCTGGGACACTATCCACAGACTCTTTCCCAAAATTCAGAAAAAGCATTTCCAGAAGCAAGCACTGACTCTCAAAGACTACCAAGGGAATAAGATTCCAGTAGTTGGAGCGAGAGATTTCAACGTGCAGTTTAAAGGCCACACCAAACGTTTGCCCCTGACCATCGTGGACAAGGATCGCCCAAGTTTGCTGGGACTTGAGTGGTTCAAGCCACTAGGCATCGAGGTGACTGGCATCCATCACGTGAGCAGCTTTGACTGGGAAGAGTCCTTGAAGTCTGAGTTTCCAGAGGTCTTCAGCGAAGGACTGGGCAAGTATATGGGGACCCCTATTGCTTTCAGCCTAGACCCAAGGTGCCCCCAATTCGTTTAAAGCCCAGGAGGGTCCCATTTGCTTTAAAGGAAAAATTGATGCACAATTAGATAAGCTCATTGCTCAAGGGGTTTTAGAGCCTACTGACCACTCCAGATGGGAAACACCCATAGTCACACCAGTCAAGGCTGATGGGTCAGTGAGAATCTGTGGTGACTACAAGGGGACACTTAACCATGCGCTGCAGCAGAGCGCATACCCTGTACCAGTTGTGCATCATCTGCTCCATTCCCTTGGCAGGGGTACAGTATTTGCTAAACTGGACTTAGCTCAGGCATATCAACAATTAACAGTTGATGATGCCACTGCAGAGGCACAAACAATTGTGACTCATAGAGGTGCCTTCAAATGTAAGACTACAATTTGGAGTAAGCGTGGCACCTGGCATTTTTCAAAGCCTTATGGAAAGAATGTTGCAAGGACTGCCAGGGGTAGTGCCTTATTTTGATGATGTTAATCTCTGCTGAAAATGACACTCAGCTTCAAGAGAGACTCAGAGAAGTCCTTACCAGATTCAGAAAAGCAGGTTTAAAAGTCAAGGAAGACAAATGTACACTCAAAACAGACAGAGTTGAGTTCCTGGGGTACATGATTGACAAGCATGGCATCCACCCTACTGATGCCAAGGTTAAAGCAATCAAGGAAGCCCCTAAACCTCGATGCAAGACAGATTTGCAAGCCTTCCTTGGACTTATTAACTTTTACCACATGTTTCTACCTCACAAAGCATCTATTGCTGAGCCCTTACATCGCCTGCTTGATAAGAAAGCTGTTTGGATCTGGGGGCGGAAGGAACAGTCAGCATTTAACAGTATTAAGAGACTAATCACGTCTGATGCTGTGTTGATACAGTTCTCTGAGAATTTGCCTGTTGTTCTGACTTGTGATGCATCCCCTTTTGGAGTGGGGGGTTTGAGTCACAGGCTTCCCAGTGGAAGGGAAGCCCCAATTGCATTTACTCTCGCACTTTGTCCAAAGCAGAGAGGAATTATAGCCAATTGGACAAGGAGGCTTTAGCAGTTGTTGCAGCTGTTAAGAAATTTCATGAATATCTGTATGGCAGGTCATTCACCATTGTTACAGATCACAAACCTTTATTAGGCATTGTGGCAGGAGACAAACCTACACCTAATATCCTGTCACCAAGAATGCTGAGGTGGACTGAATTTCTTGCAGCCTATTCATACAAACTGATTCACAGGCCTGGCAAGGACATTGGACATGCTGATGCACTGAGTCGTTGCCCACTACCTTGCCACAAGGAGGACTTTGAACTTGAAACTCACACCTTTTCCTGGAGACCGTGCTAAGCTTCCAGTCCATGCTGCTGAGATTGCCAGAGAAACTACCAAAGATGCTGTGTTGGCACCTGTTTGGGCTGGATTAAGAAAGGTTGGCCTCTTCAAGATCTACCTCACCTTGCCCAACCTTTTAAGTCCAGGCAAACTGAATTATCTGTATTAAGAGGATGTATTTTGTGGGGTAACAGGGTGGTTATTCCTGCAAAACTGCAAAGGGAGGTTTTGGAAATGTTACATGAGGGTCATCCTGGGATTGTAAGGATGAAAGGTTTGGCCAGGAGTTATGTATGGTGGCCAGGTATTGACAAAATGGTTGAAAACTGGGTAGCATCTTGTCCCAATTGCCAGGTAGTCAGGCCTGCCCCACCTCACCCCCACACAGGAATGGGAATGTCCTAGGGGCCCATGGTCTAGAATCCACATTGATTTTGCAGGCCCTACAAGAGGGCACACTTTTCTAGTGATAGTAGATGCATACTCTAAATGGCTAGAGGTAATTCCCATGACATCCACTACAACTGAGGCTGTCATCAAGCAGCTCAGAAAATTGTTTGTAACCCATGGGTTACCAGATGTCCTTGTTTCTGACAATGGCCCTCAATTCACATCTAACATTTTTGAATCCTTTCTAGCTCAACAGGGTATCAGACATGCCCTCACTGCCCCTGGGCACCCTTGCCAATGGCGGGCTGAACGCATGGTACGCTTTACCAAAGAAAAGCTTCAGCAGCTGGGTCCTGGGGACATCACTGAGAAGCTTGAAAAACTTCTTAGTGTTCAACACATCACTCCTAGCCCATCAAATAACTTGTCCCCAGCAGAGTTGTTGATGGGCAGGAAACTTAGGTCTTCCCTTGACCGCCTTCATCCCACTTACGCACCCACGCACCACTGGATTCCACTTCCAAAGTTCGTTCTTTTAGTGTGGGAGATTCTGTCTATGCTAGGAACCTTATAGGTGAACCTTTGTGGATTCCTGCTGAAATAACTCACATCACGGGCCCTCGTTCTTACAGGGTACAAACAGAGGATGGCCTCCTCTGGAGCAGGCACATTGACCAACTTAGATCCAGGTTCCCTCAGGAACATCACCCCTGTCTCCCTCGGGGTCCCTCACCTGATGTCTCTTCTAGGGGGGAAGGGGGGAACAGGAGGAAAATCAGCAAACAGGAATCAACCCCATGTGTAATGAGCCATTGCGACAGGAACCATCCCGAACCCTGTCACAATGCCAAGATCCATCCTTAGAAGTGGAAGATTGCACATCACTACCTGACTTGGGTGCTGACATTGGAATGGAGATGGGTTGGGAGGAGAGACCAGATTCTAACAGTCTAACAGGGTCTTCTTCCACAGGAAGTCCCAACAGGGAAATGTCAGTAGACACATTTCCCCTCTCACTGGGTGAGAACGTTAAAACTTCTGAACCACGAAGGTCTCAACGTACATAAGAGCCCCACCTATTTAAAGGAATACATTAGATAGGTTGGGGTTTGGTATGGACTGAACCTAGTGGGGAGGGGTGTTATGTATGTAGGTTTGAATGTTATTGGTTTATTTGAACTGTTCTTGTAAAATGTCAAATGGTATTGGTTTAAATAGTGCGGGAAGAAACCCTGCACTCCCATTGGCTGGCAGCTACAGCTGCAGGCTATAAGAGGCAGCCGTAGCCAAGCCAGGATGGGTCCATTCGAGCTGTAGTCACTAATAAACTCTTTGCTGGAACTCCTCACGTCTGACTCTTCATGCAAACTTAACACCAACCACACTGGAAGAGAAGTTCTATAATAAATTCAGATTCTGGTATTTGCCATTAAATGTAATAAAATAAAACAGAAATTATGCAAATAGATTCTTCACAAATTTCCCCATGAACAAATATCTAGTCTGGCTTGTTTCTCCATTACTCCTGCCTGATACAAGATATTCCGAAGATCTTTTAGCATGATTTCAGTATGGTATCTCTAAACTCTATGCACATGTGTTTATGCATGCTCTTGGGTAAATGAAGGAAGAGTTCCTATAGAAATGCAAAGTAATAAATCAAATGCGCCACAACATATTGTACAAAATGTACTACAAGCCAGATGCTCTAAAAACTTTACCAAACCAAGAAAACTGAGAATATATTGAAAATAGTTCTTTAAAACACTGTTTCTTATAGAAACTTTTCAATATGATCGATATTCTGGGGAGGAGGATACCCGCTACCTCCCCTTGTCCCTGGAGCCATCTCGGGAGCGTCTGGGGTGCCACGAGCCGTTTGGTGGAATTTGAGCCGCGGCGGCGTGACTAGATCGATTCTCCCCCCCCCCGCGGCTTTCTTATCGCGGTTTGTCAGCCGAAGCAAGTACGCAGCGCGGCAGCAACGGTAACAGCAGCAGCGACGGCGACGGCGTTGTTTGCTCTTTGGAGCTGTTGACGGCGACGTCTGGTTGTTGTTCTGCCTTGCGACCCGTCTGCTGTCCTTCCGGCCCCGTGTCCTGTGCCCTGGTGGCTGCGAGTCCCAGTGTGCGACCTTGTGGACCCGATACCATCGCTACTAGTCGTCGGCTTTGGACTGCTGGCGGCGAGTGTGGCAAGACTGGGTCCCAATGGGCTGGACCAGCTACGGCTTGACTGCGGCGCTGGGGGTTCTTTTCCCCACCAAACGGGAGTTGATGGCAGCGGAGATGGCCTGGACTTGGTGCTGTGGCTCCCTACATTATATGGAGGTAGCCATGGAGTCCCCAGTGAAGGGCTGTTGGTCGGCCCAATGGCCTTCTCCCTCTCTTTCTGGCTCTGACTTGGGTGGTGTGGCTATGGGGGATGGGTTCTTGAACCACCCCTGGGAGCCCCTACCCCTTTATTTTTACTCTCTCCCCAGAAGTTCTGGGAGAGTCGGACATACGGAAGGGAGGGAGGCCTGTATATCCAAGAGTTCCGGGGGCATGTTCCCACCCATGGCCTGGACTGAGGGAAGCGGCCTTCCTGGCTGGGGATTATGGGCAGAGTCGGTTGGTGGTGCCCTTCCCCGTGAAAGGACGGCTTGTGGCCCCAGATCTGTGGCCGGGGTTTGGTTTTGGACACTGCACCTTGTTTGGACTCTTGGACTTTGGAATATTCCATCTGTGACCGCCATCCCTTTCATTGTTTTTGCCATCTTGGACTCATTGACACTATTGATGGTGCCTGGGTCATCTGTACCACTTCCATGGACCTATACTTCTCTCCTGAGACTGGACTACCTCCCACTGTGGTGTGAGGGCAGTGGGAGGATGTGATTTTTCCCTGCAGTGTGAGTGCAGGGAATTATTCAGGATTTTATACCGCAAGTCACTTTGGTGGCAGCACAGTGACTTGTTTATTTGACCCTAACTGTCGGCAGCTGTGAGAGAGTTGCCGATTGCGGATTACTTCCTGACTCTTATTTAGTCCGTCTCTTTTGTACTTCCACCTTTACAATTTTTCCATCCAACCAGCTGCCCCTGTCTTGCCAAAGATGTATATGTTATGCCTGCCTACTCGCCAGCAGACTTATGGGCCCTCCGGACGGTTCCCCAGTCTGTAGAATGGCCCTGCACTTTATTAAGAGCTTTCCTTAATGACGGATCTTGGGATCCCGAGAGGTGGCATGCAGCAGTAAATGGGCCAAATTCCAAATTTAGAAGGAAGGGGAAACTTTTAAAATTTTTAACTAGCCGTCTTAAGGGGTTAGGGAGGAGGGTTAATAGGTCTTTTGCAGCCCGGTTCGTGGTGGGGGGTGGAGGTTGGGGGCCTGTGGGGCTCCGGGGACTGAGGCGGGGGCTGCGATTCCCAGGGTGGTTGGGGTTGGCAGCAGCGTCGTGGCATAGGGTCATATCATGTACCGGGAGCGCGTGCCCGCCAACCGTGCGGTCGCTCGCTCCGACCCTGTGACCTCCTCCTTAGGGAGTTCGGGAATTGGGACCCCTGGGCTCAGACTGGTGTATTTTAATGCCAGGTCCGTGGCCAATAAATCCGTCCTCCTCCGTGAAATCATTGAGGAGGAGGCTGCGGACCTGGCTTGCATCACCGAGACCTGGTTGGGCCCGGAGGGAGGTGTCCCTCTGGTTGAATTATGCCCTCCAGGTTTTCGAGTTGTGCACCGGCCGGGCCCAGGGTAGGGGTGGTGGGGTGGCTGTGGTTATTAGGGAGACCTTACTTCCAAGGGAGGTCACTATCCCAGAGATAGGCGGGAGTGAGACCCTCCTCCTGAAGTGGGGGCCTAATGGTCAGGTGGGTTTGCTGCTTGCATACCTTTCACCCAGCTGTGTGACAGCAACCCTGCCTGGGCTCCTGGGCGTCCCTCGGGGGTGGCGGTGGAGATCCCAGGCCTTATAGTCCTGGGGATTTTAATCTGCCGTCCCTGGGGGTGCGTCGGGATTGGCCCAGGAATTCATGGCTTCCATGGAAGCCATGGGCCTGACCCAATTAATTCATGGCCCCACTCATGAGGGGGGGAACACTCTCGACCTTGTTTTTGTCTCTGAGTGGTGGCATAGTGACAGAGGGCAGACTACTTTTACGTCTTTGCCCGTTCCATGGTCTGATCACTATCTCCTACGGGTGGTCTTCCAACGAGCCGCCCCCCACTGCTGGGATGAGGAGCCACGTAGGTGGTTCCGCCCCAGGTGCCTTATGGACCCGGAGCGGTTCCAGGTGGAGCTGGGGCCTTTTCCCTCTTCCTGACTCACGGCTCTGCCGAGGATCTGGCGACCGCCTGGCAACGGGCTGCGTCGGAAGCCCTCGACAGGGTTGTCCCCATGCGACCCCTTACACGCCGTGGATCCCGAATGGCTCCCTGGTATTCAGAGGAGCTCCGGGAGATGAAACGCCGTCGAAGGGGCTTAGAGAGCAGGTGGAGGGCCACCCGCTCCCAGGCCGATCGAGCCCAGTTAAGAGCCCATATTAGGACTTACCTGGGAGCGATGAGAGCGGCGAGAATGTCTTATTTCTCCGCTCTCATAGCGTCCGCAGATAACCGCCCAGCCGCCCTGTTCGGGTCACACGCTCCCTTCTTCGTCCAGAGGAGGGGCGGACCTGTTGCGGGAAGGGCTGAGGAATTTGGGCAATATCTGTCGGATAAAATCACTCGGATTCGGGCGGGTTGTCCTCTGATTTGCAGTGGTTGGAGGAGCGGGATACGGGAGTCTGGCCATTACGTTTTGGGATGAGTTCGATCCTGTTTCGAGGATGAAGTGGACGGGATTATGCGGCGCTTGAGTTCCACCACATGTTTGTTGGACCCGTGCCCCTCCTGGTTAGCTTATGCCGCCAGGGAGGTCACCTGCGGCTGGATCCGGGCAGTTGTCAACGCTTCTTTGAGAGAGGGTGTCTTTCCCTCCGCCTTGAAGGAGGCGGTGGTGAGGCCCCTCCTGAAGAAGCCTGCCCTGACCCGACCGTGTTAGACAACTTTCGTCCAGTCTCCAACCTTCGCTTTTTGGCGAAGGTTGTTGAGAGTGTGGTGGCCCGGCAATTTCCGCTTTTCCTGGAGGAAGCGGACTACCTCGATCCGTACCAATCGGGCTTCCGGCCTGGTTTCAGCACGGAGCGGCATTGGTCGCACTGTTGGATGATCTCTGGAGGGCACGGGACAGGGGTTTTCCTCTGTCCTGGTCCTATTAGACCTCTCAGCGGCTTTCGATACCATCGACCATGGTATCCTTTTGCGGCCTTGTGGGGCTGGGGGTGGGGGCACTGTTCTTGGTGGCTCTCCTCCTACCTCGCAGGGCGGTCGCAATCGGTGTTGGCAGGGGGGCAGAGGTCGTCCCCAAGGCGCTCACTTGTGGGGTCCCACAGGGTCGGTCCTCTCCCCTCTTATTTAACATCTACATGAAACCGCTGGGTGAGATCATCTGTGGTTTTGGGGTGAGGTATCATCAATATGCGGATGATACTCAACTGTATATTTCCACCCCAAACCAGATCAGTGATGCCCTCTCCGTGATGACTCGTTGTCTGGATGCGGTACGGATCTGGATGGACGGCAACATGCTTCGACTCAACCCGGCCAAGACTGAGTGGTTGTACATACCGGCATCCCGTTCCAGCTTAGAATGTCCATCGTTGACCATAGGGGAGTGGTGTTGCCCCTGTGGACAGGGCGAGGAACCTGGGGTCCTCCTGGATGCACGGCTCCAGTTGGAGGAGCAGGTGGGAGCCGTCGCTAGGGGGCCTTTGCCCAGGTCGGCTGGTTCGCCAGCCGCCCGTTCCTGGACCGGGATGCCCTGCGTGCAGTCACTCATGCCCTTGTTACCTCGCGACTTGACTATTGCAACGCTCTCTATTTAGGACTGCCCTTGCATACCATCCGAGATTGCAGCTGGTGCAAAATGCGCGCTGGCGGTGATGGGAGTTTCCGTTCTCCCATGTTAGCCCCTCCTGCGCTGCCTGCATTGGTTGCCGGTTGCCCTCGGGTGAGATTCAAGGTTTTAACTTTAACATACAAAGTCCTACATGACATGGGTCCTTATTATTTAAGGGAGAGACTGCTCCGACATCGAATACTAACCGCCCTGTACGAAGTCACAGACAGGGACTCCTTGGGGTCCCATCAGCTGGGCAATGCCGGCTGGCGGTCCCCGACGCGTGCCTATTCTGTCGCGGTCCCTGAACTCTGGAACCAACTTCCCTGGGGCTCCGCTTGGCCCCTGACCTCCGCACCTTCCGCCATGACTTGAAGACCTGGTTATTCACCAAGCCGGGCTGTGACCTATGGGTGGGGTGTTTTAGATTCGGTTTTTTTTTGTATTAATTGGGACCATTAATTTAATTCTTTTTAAATATTTATTGTGTCTGTTTTTATTGTAAGCCTTGAGTCTTCGGAGATGGGGCGGCATATAAGTCCCATTAATAAATAAATAAATAAATAAATAAATATAGATGTATATATTTACATTGAATAGCATCCTCCAAGTTTGGTATTCTTAGAAAATGGTCAACCAGCCAAAATATCTTCATTGAAGCAGATGAACTACTAAGTAACGAAATGTGTTCTTCAAAAATCCTATCTAACTGTCTCTCATGCATCCTACACATTATGCCTGTAATATGTAACACTCATCTAAAGTGCTTTAGTGTAACCCTAACAATCATGGAAACAACATAATGTAAAAGTAAAGGAAGGAAAACCTACACCACTTCAGACAAATGGTTATCCTATCTCTTTTTAAAAACTTCCAGTGTTGCAGCATTCACAACTTCTGGAGGCAAGTTGTTCCACAGATTAATTGTTCTGTCAGGAAATTCTCCTTAGTTCTCAGTTCTCTCCTTGATTAGTTTTCACCCATTGCTTCTTGTCCTGCCCTCAGGTGCTTTGGAGAATAGTTTGATCCCTCCCTCCTCTCTGTGGCAGCACCTCAAATATTGGAAGATTGTTATCATGTCTCCCCGGTCCTTCTCTTCATTAGACTTGGGAGTCTTGGTCTGTGTTTATTGGTCTTGGAGTTTGCTGTGTTCTGCTTGATTGGTGGTTCTAATATCTTTTGTCTGTTTTGTAGCATTTTTTTGTCTTGATTGGCTGGCAACATTGTGTTTCCTGTATTGGGGGCTTTTAGTGTAGCTTGGCTTCGGGTGAATGGCCAGCTATCATTTATTAGAAAGCTAGGTTTCATCTGGGTGGCTGGTTGGGGTGTGTTTGAGCTGGAGGTATCGGGGTCTGTTTGTGCCCAGGTGTTTCCTTGGCTTGTGGTGTTGAGATTTTTTGGTTTGTGAGTGCAGGTGTCCAGATAGCTGACAGTCTGGTGGAGTCATCTCTTCTATTCATGCTTTCAGGTCTTTTTTCAATCTCTATGGCTTCTCTGATAATTTTGTAGCTGGGGTTTTCTAGAGTGGCTAGGGTTTTGGTGGCATTGAAGTTAATGCTATGACCTTTCATGTGTTGGACAAGTGAAGTTAATGCTATGACCTTTCATGTGTTGGACAAGTGAGGAAGTGTATTCCAGCTTTTTTACTGCATTTTTGTGTTCATCCAGGTGGGTACTTATTCTTCTATTGGTCTGTCCGATGTACGTGGCAGGGCATGATGCGCAGGGGACTTCATATATGCCTTGGTTTTCCAGGTCAATTTTATCTTTGGGGTTTCTTAGGATGGCTGCTATTTTTCTGTCTGTTTTGAAGGCGGTCTTGATGTGATGCCTGTGTAGTATCTTACTGATTTTGTCTGTAGTACCTCTTAGGTAGGGCAGGACAGCTGTTCCATAGGTCTGTTCATTTTCTAGTTCTCTATTATGTCTCAGTGTGTTTTTGTGGATCAGGCCTGTGATTTTGCTTTTGTGGAAGCCGTTGGCTGTCAGTACTTTAGTCAGGTTGCATAGTTCACTCTTTATGTGGGTCTTGTCTGCCAGGTGTTTGGTTCTAGCAGTGTTTTGGCCATGGAGTTTATCTGTGCTGGGTGGTGGTGGGATTGGGCGTTGAGGTAATGGTTGGTGTATGTTTTCTTTTGGTATATGGTGTGTCCTAGTGTGCCATCTATTTTTTTTTAGATTAGTACATCTAGGAATGGTAGTTATTTGTTTGTTTCCATTTCCATGGTGAATTTGATTTTGGGGTGTGTGCTGTTTAGGTGTGTTAGGAAATTGTTTAGGTTTTCTTTTCCATGGGGCCAAATAACAAATGTGTCATCGATGTATCTTAACCATAGTTTGGGTTTGTGGGTGGCATTTGCCAGGGCTCTGGATTTGAATTCTTCCATGAACAGGTTTGCAATAATGGGTGACAGAGGTGATCCCATAGGGGCTCCTTCAATTTGCTTGTATCTTTGTCCTTTGTATATGGAATATGTGTTGGTTAAGCAGTGTTCTGCTAGTTCCATGAGGTGTTTGGGTGGTTGGTATTTGTTTTTGATGATTTCTAGGGTTTCTTTTATCGGGACTTGAGTGAATAGTGAAACCACGTTGAAACTTACAAGCAGATCTTTTTGTTCCACATGCAGATCTTTGATCATTTCTAAGAGGTGGCATGAGTTTTGTACATGTGAAGCTGCTGCTTCAGCATGGGGCTGTAGCTGCTTTGCTAGGTATTTGGCTAGGTTTTGTAGTGGTGCTCCTCTGGAGCTGACTATGGATCTCAAAGGTATGCCTTCTTTGTGTATTTTGAGGAGGCCATATAGTTTGGGGCATCTGGAAGATTTTTCTCTTGGGATGATCGTCTGTTGGATCTCTTTGCTCATGCTGCTGGTTAAGATTTTCTTCTTGGTTATTTTTTCCAGATATGTGGTTGGGTCTGTATTAATGGGTTTGTATGTGGAATCTTGGAGTAGGTCTGTCAGTTTTGTTTTGTAGTCTTTTCCGTCCATTACTACTGTGGCATTACCTTTATCTGCTGGAAGTATGATTATGCTGTTGTCATTCTTTAGGGCTTGCAGGGCTTTTTGTTCCCCTTTGTGTAAGTTGCTTTTGGGTGGTTTGCTTGTGCATAGGATGTTAGTGACTTCCTGTCTTATTCTATCAGCTTCATCTGTATTTAATTTAGTTAGGCTGGATTCCACTCTGCATATGATGGATTCTGTGGGGATTTTTTGGGGTGCTATAGCATAGTTGAATCCTTTAGTTAGGACATCTGTTACTGTTTTGGTGAGTTCTCTATTGGAAACATTGTATACTAATTGTTTCAGGTGTTGTTGTGAGTTGTTGGGGGCTTTCTTATCATGTTCTAATTTCTTTCGTTTCTTCAGGAGTTTGTCATTTTTGTGAGTGGTTTCAGTTTCAGCTCTCCAAGTTGTGAGTTGTTTTGTCTTGTCCCAAAGTAGAGGATGGATTTTGTTGCTCAATTCCAGGTGTAGGGTTAGGAGGTCTTTGTTTAAATGGTCGAGTTGGAATCTCTTTCTGTGGAGCTTGTTCCTGAGTAGAGCCATTTCAGTTCTTTTCAGGATACGTTTGGTAGCTGCTGTGCTGTGATGAAATGTTAATTTGAAGCAGGTCAGTGTTGCATTGTTGTCTCTGCAGCTGCGTAGGAATTTGAGGTCACATAGTATTCCTTCTCTTTTAACTTCCAGTTTCTCGTAGGTTTTGATCTGGCTGTTTATTTCCTCCTCGTAGAGGTCTGATATTTGTTTTCTTAAGTTTTCATGGGTATTTATATGTATGGTATTCAGCTTTGTTCGGGTATTTTCCCATGTCATTATAGTTGTGCTTTTAAAGTTGTAGTCATCTGCATCATCAGGCTTGTGTGTTGGGTTTGTCTGTGTGTCAGGCTTTCATAGCCATTTCAGTTTTAAATTTGGTGCTAGCCTCGTGCTGTGTTAGAATGGTTTTTTCTTCATCATGCTACAAAACAGACAAAAGATATTAGAAACACCAGTCAAGCAGAACACAGCAAACTCCAAGACCAATAAACAGACCAAGACTCCCAACCAGTCAGGATGAAAACTGAAATGGCTCAAACTTAAGAAAGTTTCCTTGGTTGCCCTGCACAGGAGAACGGAGCTGGAAAGCAGGTTAGTGGGGTGGGGAGGGAGTGGGATTTTGCAGTAACCTTCCTCCAAGAGTGGGAGGGAATGGAGATTTTACAGTATCCTTCCCCTGCCACGCCCACCAAGCCATGCCCACCAAGCCATGCCACACCCACCAGAACTGATAGTAAAAATGTTTGAATCCCACTGCTGTCCTGTTTGTTATCTTTCTGTATGCCAAAGCAGTCATGCAAGGAAGAAGAGAGGATTAGATCAGGTTGCTGCACAACAAGCAGAGAAGGAAAGTGGATAACCTGATAGCCAAGAGAACAAGCAGGAAAGCCTATCCTTAGTTTGCCTCTTGCATCCCCAGAAGAGTTGAAGGTAATTGGCTGTTCTCCATCCTTCAAGATATGATCACTGTGGACTTTACATAATGGTGAGCTTGTATATTAACCAGGGGCACCAAGGTGAAAATACAGAACTTACATAAAAAATAGAAGGAGGAAAAATATTTCTATAGTGTTGGTAACATTGCCATGGTTACTGTGAAGCTCTCAACAGTAATTGGAAGAAACTCTCCTAAAATACACATACTTGACAGTTTTAACTTTAAAAAGCACCGAGTTCGTCAGTAAAGCTGAAGTAGGTCCTGCCATGTCCTGGTAAGGAGATATATTCGTGAATTCCCCTATATTAAGCATTTTTAGCAGTGGATGCAATGAAAGTTTCTGAGTCAAGGCCGGATTAGCCTCTATGGAATCCTGGGCAAAGAGAAGGATGGAACACAACCATTAAAAAATGTGAAAAGGCTTGAAAGCATCATTATTACCTCATTGACTTACCAAAGCAAATAAAAACTGATTAACCTAATGCTGTGACATATAATTCTGAATTTTCCTTTGACTTATTTAATGGTCCTCAAAAGGAATTTCAACAGATACATCCCATAACATAACATGGTTTTGACATTGCACTTGGAAACTGCACTTAGAGCATCATGACTCATGATATATTTGATATACTATCATTGCTACTTGATAGCAAGGCTGCATGCAACAAAAACAGAGAAAACTCATTCTGAATACAGATCTGGAGATAAATCTCAACATTACAGAAGACATTAGAATAAATATTTCACTGAAAGCCAGTGCTGTGATTGATTTCATATCACAAATTGAAATGTTCCTTTTAAATTCTTCCACTATTGTCCTCTTTATTAAACAACAGTAGCTGTGGTAATCAGGGTGCCAACCAAAAGAGATACAGAAATATTTGTCCATTGTTTTTGACAGCTGTTTCTGAAACATGTGACATCTTTTAATGTGGAACTCTGATAACACTGCACCCCAGAAGCATATATATATAGGTTGGTGTTTTCGGCTTTGTGCTTGTGCCAGCAAAGCGTGATCAGAGCAGCCTTCTCTCTATAAATACTGGAGGGGAGGTGTGGTGTGCTGGCTCTGTTGTAAGCGGGGTGGTTGGCTGTGTTGTTGGCTGTGTTGTCGCTTCTTGATTGGTTGATAGAGTTGATGTTTGCTGATTGGTTGGCTTTTTGTAAGAACCTGTGTGGTTGAGGTAATGGCTGTGTATCCTTGAGCCTTTTGTATTGTAACTACCTGGGTAGTGGGCTATGTGATGACCTTCTGAGTTTTATTGTTGTGACATCCTGGGTCTTGTGCTGTAATCTCCTGGGTCGTTGTCTGTGTTGCAACCTCCTGAGGTTTTGTGTTGTAATCTCCTGAGTTCTGTGATGTAATATCCTAAGTGGAAGGCTGTGATGTGACATTCTGGGCCTTGGTTTGGCTGTGAGTTTGAGGTCTGGCTATGTGTTCATAGCATGTGTCAGTTTGCTTAGTTTGGGGGTCGGAGGGGGGTGTAGCAGCTGGTGATGCAGCCGTGATCTGGTTTCTAGATGGTGGTTTTCTTTCATCTGTGGGATGGGCTTGGGTTTGAGTCTAGTGAGGGAGATTGGTGGTGGTTATTTTGGGTCCGGTGTTGGTTTTTGCGGCTGGGACTCGTTTGTTGATTAGGGCTAGTTTCCAGATGTCTGGTAGGCGGGAGGTATCATCCTGTTTATTCATGTTATGGGGGTCTTTCTCTATTTCGATGGCTTCCCTAATTATTCTCTTGTTGAAGTGTTCAGTATTGGAGATTAATTTGGATCCCTCAAAATCAATTTCATGTCCTGTGGCTTTAAGGTGCTGGAAAAGGGAGGAAGTATTTTCTTCTTTTCTGACTGTGTTCTTGTGTTCTGCGATGCATGCATTTATTCTCCTGTTGGTTTGTCCAGTGTATGTGGCTGGGCAAATTTTGCATGGTATTTCATAAACTCCTTGGTTTTCTAGCTGGATCTTGTCTTTGGGGTTTCTTAAGATGTTGGCTATTTTTTGGTCAGTGCTGAAGGCTGACCTGATATTGTGTTTGTGGAGAATTTTGCTGATTTTATCTGTGGTGCCTTTGATGTAGGGGAGGAGGGCGATGCCGTTGTCCTGTTCTGTGTCATGGTTTTTGGGGGGTGTCTCCCTTAGGATTAGGTTGGTGATTGTGTTTCTTTGGAATCCGCTGGAAATTAATACGTTAGTGAGGGTGTGTAATTCTGTTCTCAGGTGGTCTTTGTCGGCTAGGCATTGGGTTCTGGAGATGAGGGTCTTGACTATGGAGTTGATCTGTGCAGGGTGGTGATGGGATTGTGCGTTTAAGTAGCAGTTGGTGTGTGTTTTCTTCTGGTAGATGGTGTGTCCTAGGGAGCCATTGGGTTTTTTGTAGATTAGGATGTCCAGGAATGGAAGTTGGTTGTTGGTTTCTGTTTCCATGGTAAATTGTATTTTGGGGTGTAGGCTGTTGAGATGTGTGAGGAAATTGTCCAGTTTTTCTTTCCCATGTGGCCAAATTACGAAAGTGTCATCTATATATCTAAGCCAGAGTTTGGGTTTGTATTCAGATTTGTCTAGAGCACTGGTTTATATATATGCAGGTCTTGGCCTGTTCGGGTCTTTTCCCATGTAAGATTGAGAGTATCTTGATGACGTTTCGACGAGGTCCCACTCACCATCTTCAGGCTGGTGCTTTCGGCTTCGTGCTTGTGCAAGCAAAGTGTGATCGGAGCTGCTGTCTCTCTATAAATACTGGTGGGGAGGTGTGGTGTGCTGGCTCTGTTGTAAGTGGGTTGGTTGGCTGTGTTTTTACTTCTTGATTGGTTGATGGAGTTGATGTTTGCAGATTGTTTGGCTTTTTCATAAGACCCTGTGTGGCTGAGGTACTGGCTGTGTGTCTCTCAGCCTTTTGTGTTGTAACAACCTGGGTAATGGGCTGTGTGATGACCTTCTGAGTTCTACTGTTGTGACATCCTGGGTCTTGTGTTGTAATCTCCTGGGTCGTTGGCTGTGTTGTAACATCCTGCTTAATACAGCCAATGACCCAAGAGATTACAGCCAAAGCTGATTTAACTAAAACTTCATAATTTAACTATAAATGGTATTTTGGATGAGTTCAGAATGCAACATCCAGTGGCCAGAAGACTTTTTGGTACTGTTTGGAAACATGGAAGCATTGCCAATGAATAAATTCACTATCTGATTAACAAGAGAACATCAATCAATGTTGCTTGGTAGAATGTGTCAATACAGAATATGCACTCTGGAGAGACAAGCAATGGTTCATCTTGGTGATATCATTGGAGACAAACTAGAAATTTGGAATTGGACTGGAAACCAGGACTTGGAAGCAGAGAATTGAACAAATCAAAGTAAGGATATCAAAAATGGAAGTGGTATATCCACATATCCTTTTCTTGTTTGAAAGATTAAACCCAACATTTTAGGAGATAAATGGTAGATATAGGATGTCTAGTGTAACAATTACAGGCAGGATGCTAGATGAAAAGAAAACAGGATGGAGAAAATTAAGTTAGAGCATTCAGCTAGGATAAAAGATACTTATGGCCTCCTTTAAGTTATATAAGTTTATCTCCTGGTGACTTCAAAGACATGGCCATGCAGTTTTTCTTAGCAATAATACAGGAGTGGTTTGTCCTTGCCTACTTCTAAGGCAAGGGCATCTTTCATCTTCACAATCTAGCTTATAACAGTCTAGTTTTCCATCCAAAGACAAACCAGGTTTTATTTTCTGGGCTTTTTTTTGCTGGACTCAGGTAAGTTCAGCCAGATACTGGCACCTCTTGAGGTTTGATAGAAGCCTGTTCCCACTTGTACTCAACCATGGGTGCAAGCATGTAGTGGCAGCATCTTGTTTTTTCCTGCCATGTTCCTACCTTCATCTCATGTTCAGCCATCGTCTTCAGCTATAATTTTAAAATAGTATTTTCCCCCTTAGTTTAAAACCTTCCAAAGGCAGTAAAAGTGCAAAATCAATTAGTTCATAAAAGAAAAAGAGGGATCAGAACGGGGATAGGGAAACGATGCCAATTCAGCTTTGTGCTGATTCAAAAATGGTTAAGGAATGCTTTAATTCATTAGTATTAAATACCAGATTGAAGAAATAGCCCGATCATTCTCTTCTTACACTATCCTGCTTTCATCACTGAGCTGTCATGAAGGTGATAAAGAGGAACCAGAGTTCCCCTTGGAGAAAAAGCAATATTTTAATGTTAGTAAATAATACTAAAGAATACTTGTTTTACAGAAGATTAAATAAAAGTTAACATTTTCATTCAAAGGCTGCAACCTGATATGTTCACATACGTAAACACAAAAGGTTAAAACTAAACTTCTAAACAGATTTCTTAGGGATTATATCACAATGACCATAAAGTAACTTTCTTCCCAATTAAAATGCTTATTAAACTTGTGGGGCAATGCTAAATAATTGAAGTGGAACATATTACTAGATGAGAAGGCTGAGCTGCCCTTGCTCCATAACCATTATGAAACTTGTGTGAGCTCATCACTGAAAGCTGGCTACAAAAAACTGGTCTCTCTATCCCCCCCCTTTTTGTCATTTTACAGGTGTTGCTTTAACTCAAGTCCATTTAGTTCAGAACTGTTGATACCAGCTGCCCTACCAGCTGCTTTGTTTCAATTGGACTTTTACTTCTCATTCAAAAAGCTTCCTCAGCTCTGACTGGATGGTGTGGAATTGAAGGATTTAACCTCTTGGCAGACAGCTGGTTATTTACATTCTTTGGGAGCAGGGGTGTCAAACTCAAGGCCCTGGGGCCAGATCTGACCCAAGGGGTGCTTAGAACTGGCTCATGGGGCTGCCCTGGAAATAGCAAAGGACCGGCCCGCAGTGCTTCTACCAACAAAAACGGAGCTCGGGAAGGGTGCAGGCAGCCCTCCTGAGCTCTGTTTTCACTGGCAGCGGGTTGTAGGAGGTTGTTGCAGCCAAAAACGGAGCTTGGGAGCCTGATTTTGCTGGCAGAGTGCTCAAGCTGCCACAGGCACCCCCAACACAAGTGACGTCAAGCTGGCCACAAGTACCCAGGCCGTGTCACCCCAGTTCCCCCTCCAAGGTCAAACACAACTGATGTGGCCCTCAATGAAATCGAGTTTGACACAAGAGAATCATTGAGGCCACCTGGAGGTTTGTCTGTGTCACTAGAGTCACCTGAGTAGTGCAAATGGGTGTGGAATTTGCCCTCTATTTTCCAGATGTGTTAGGAATGCAAACCTGCGAATTTCCCAGCTATGGGATTTTCCCAGATAAACTATGACTATAAACTATAAATTTCTAACTCTGCTATTTAATGATAGCAATAAAATAATTTACTATAAACGTCTAACACTACTAGAGATTACTAGGCTGGGTATCCTTCATGGAGATCCCAGGTCTCATATGTGGACATCCTTCATACCAAATTCTACAGTGTTGTCTCACTTTCCTTCAATGAGTATTTGTATCTCCATTATGTAATGCAGTTATCTGATACACTAAAACCAGACAATAACATGGATTTTAAAACTGCTCCCTTGAGGAACATGAAATTAAGCATCTAACCAAACATTTTATAAGCAAGATTTAAATGTTTATGCATTTTCCCCCAAGGTATCTTCTTGTGAATGTAAAAATCCATGGAGAAATAAATTCTACCCACACAACTCTTCCTGTGCATATATTTGAAGAAGACCATTGATTGTCATCACTAATAGACAGATTTCAGATATCCTGCCTCCTTTTATTGATGCTTGGCTAATGGAAAAAAACAGCTCAGAAGACTGGCATAGAGTACATTTTGCATTTAGAAAGGGATTCACTTTGACTTTCCTTTAAGGTAATCATAACAAGAATTAGAAATTATACCCTCTTCATCCCAAATGACACAATAGGTCCCTCCATGTTTGATCCTGCTATAGATGTTATTTAGAATGATATCCATTATCTACATTAGTCAGTATGGCATTTGTTTTTCTTTTGTCATTTAGTTACAGGTATAGTTAATGGAAGAGTAGAGAGATTTGTAAATAGTATTTATGGAAATGCGATACAGCCTTAGTAAGTAATTTGTATTTATCATCCCCTAGATTTCAGGCAAATTAGACAAAATTGGAAGAGAGAAGGATAACAACCTATTAGGCAATGAGTCTACATCGCTATAAATGTATTTATTGAAAATATTTTGTCCTCAGACAGCACAGTTCTCTCAAACAGGATGACAATGATACGAACACTAAAATGACAGTGCACTACATCTAACATTTCTCCGAATCTAAAACAGGCAGCAATCCTTTCCCACATAATTCTGCCAGTAAATACATATTTCTCTTTCTCCAACAGCAAAAATCACCAATATTTTGCATCAGGGGTGCTGCTTAAACTTTGCCTAAAGAGAAAACTGCAGGCGGCACCTTAAAGCCCCGGCCCCTCACTCCCGAAGGAGAGGGAGGCCCGCTGCAGCCGGCCTTTCTTCGAGGACCCCCACTGCGGCATGGCTTCTCGGAAGCTTTCATGGGGACGACCCTTCAAAGAGGCTCTTCTAACTCTTAAATTTTCCACCCCCACCCCACCACTAGAATAATCCGGCGCCGTCCGATGGCTCTCCGCCATTCCCTGGAAAGTGCTGCCCCCTGGCGACCGTCGCCGGCCCGCGGATTGCAGGGCAAAGGTGCCTTGCCGTATAAAACTGCCACGGGCGGCACTTCAGTTCTTCTCCTGCGTCGGAAATCGTCTACGGTACTTAGGCGCCTTTCTTCGCCCTCCACAGCAGCCGCCCGGCTGCCGGCCGGGGCTGGGGCGCTCTTTCTTGGAGTCGTGGTTAGATGGCACGGTTGCGTCCCGACAGCCTCTCCTCGAGGTGGATTTAAAGGGGGCGCCCAGGGCAGAGCCTCGTTGACTTCCTCGGGGGGCGCCGGAGGAGCCGAAGCCGGAGGACGTCCGGTGAGGAAACACCTCGAAGCGATGTGGTGGCGGTGCCTTCGGAAGCGCCTCGCGTCTGCCCCGCAGGGGAGACGTGACCAAGACGGAATTGTCCCCAAGGTGAGTGCCGCGGCTGATGTGTAAGAGCTCTATAGAGTGGATCAGTGGGGTGGGGTGCTGCTGCTTTGGGCAGGGCGTTGTGTGAGGGAGAAAGTGGTGCTCCCTCTAAGCTAGAGTCCCACGCGAGGAAATAGGGGCAAGGACTGATCTCAGGAGCAAAACTCGGGTGGGATCCGAGTCGCTTCCAGGCTCGCCACTTTGCTGTAAAACTGGGGTTTGTATATAGACTGAGGTGTTTCAATAGCGCAAGGGAGTGAAGCGCTTGACCTGACCACGTTCGAGAAAGGGAGGTTGCGCTAGGGAGAGAGGAGGCGAGGTTGGGGGGCTCCCTTCCCAATTTCGAGACGCCGGGAGCAAAGAAACGGCAAAGCCAGCCTCGAACTCGAATGTCCCGACCTCGCAACCTGCGAGGCGCGGAAGAGCGTCAAGCGGTGGAGAGACGGAGGAAAAGCGGACCGTCGAAGGAGGCTGGGAGGGAAGCGGCGTGAGAACTCCGGCAGTTGCCTCCGGCGATGGTTTATGGTTTTAATTTTGGCAGGCGAGCTCTTGTTCAAGATTAAATTGAGGGAAAGGCTACTGGTGAAGTCGGGTAAAACAACAAGGGAGTGGTGCTTTTCCAAAAGGCAAGTGGATTTTCTTGGGGGGAGGGGTCCCCTTTGAAAATGTTTTGCTTCTCATCCAAGAAGCTTCTTCAGTTCAGCTTCTTGGTGGAGAATTTCCATTGACAACAAGGGTTGGGTGTCATTTATTTTTCAGCCAGTTGCAACCGGAACCGTGTTAAATGTGGCATAACAGGCAACCAAGTTTTGACATATGTATATATTAAAGTGTGTATGTATATACTTCTTGGTTTATACATCAGTGCAAAGCATGAATCCAGCAAACTGATAAGCTATGGATTATTACGGCCAACAAATCCATCTGGCTCCATGGGAATCCTTCAATGTTTCTTGGTGCTTCTTTTTTATGCAGGAGAGAGAGAGAGAGAGATGTTACCACAATATATTAATTATGTTTGTTTTCCAGTTATTTCAAAGATCAGCATTAAACTGTGATTTAGAGTAAAACCCTCACCTATATTTAAAAGGGACCTTTCTATATAATATCTACAACAGTTGTGCATATGTCTTATATTGAAAAGATTGTGTTTCTCCTAAACAAACATTAATGCAAACTTCCATTGGTATTTAAATGCCAGAAAGGATTTTGATGGACAGCTGTGAAGTTTGCCCAAATGGTGGTCAAATGCTACAATCCCAGTTAAGTCTGACTTAGTTCTATTGGATGGGCAGATTGAGTGTTCTAGCCCTATATTTAGGGCTATGGTAAAAGGGAGGGGGGCTTTTTAAAAGAAATCATTGTATTTAAGATGTATTTTAAAGCTGTGAACCTACTATCTTTCCAAAGATGATTAGAATTGACATTTGAACTTGAGTGGACATCTTTACTATTTTTCTTAAATATAGAGGGGGTATTCTTTAGAGTTATGAAAACCAAGACATTGGATGATAAGAATGTCATGTTGGTAAATGGGCAAATTGTGGTAGCATTGCAGTACATGATGCTTAGTGGGTGGCATTCAAAGTACATATAGACTATTTTCAATATCCTCAAGCCAAAAAAGGACAAAGGCATTTTGTGAGATGTTGACAACTGTTGGCTTAGTAATCATTAGGGACTTATTCATGATTCCTAAAACTATATGGCCTCCCGAAAACATTTGATTCATCTTCCTGATGTCTGATACCACAAAAAGAAAAAAAAGCACAACTAGAGAGTCATCATACTATTTTTAATTCCATTTAAATCTAAATGGAATCCAATTTAATTCTTAGGCTGAAGACATTCACAGCTGGCACTCCACTGGCCTTTGATGAACCTCTCTGTTGTAACCTTTGACATGGTTAGTGTAGCTTTGGCTTAGCATTTACAGACAATTGATATGTTAGCATATACCCCATGCTTTTACCTTAGTATGTATTGCAGACCCAGCCAATTGTGTTTTCTTCAATAAAACATGCCATAGGGTGTTGTGTAAAAGCCATTGATGACTGGCCTAATCCCATGCAATGAGTCGCTTTAATGTAGATCTTTGAAGCTTTGCTCTAATTAACATTTTCATTGTTTAAAGTTATCCTAATCCAGCTGCATGCCTAATTGCTCCAGGTGTACATTTGCATATAAATATACGTCCATAGTAAACTGACCAGATGTATCTTTAGGCACAGAATAAAAGCACTTACTCATGCAAAGACATCAGCTGTTACACATGGCAGCTTCTGCATCAGGTCATAAACGTCCTGCCTTTCCGGCAAAGTAGAATCTAAATTCCATAACGTTCTTCATTTCAGTTTGATTTCTACCTTTGTACAGGTGAAACAAATACTTAAATCATTTCTAAAGCTTATCATAACTTCTGCCTAGAGAATCTAGATGCTAAATTATTATGCGTGACATTCTTTGGATATCCTCCTTGGAAAATAGTAGATGCCTAAGGACATATCAAACAACAGTTTCTATCCAGGGGATGTAATTGGATTGTTATAAGGGTTTAAAGCTTTTGCTTCTCCAGGAAGATTGGGATGTTTCTAAGGTGTGCTTATTAATGGTGTTTGAGTATCGCCGAAGTGGTGCGATAGGCATGTAGTGATTTACACTTTCCACTTCCATTCCCTGCATTGCAAATATTCGTCTTTCTGATGAACAGGTGGAATAAGAGAAGATGCCTACACCTGCTGAAAATGAGAATAGTTCTAAATGAGGTGCTTGATATACAATTGCCCTATTATGTTCATAGAATTTACTGATTTATCTGTCATTTGTAACCCTCTTGTATTTACATACTTAACTAGCTATACATGAGCATCTCTGGATGCAGAACAATCCTGTGAAGGTTATAGATGGGGTGAAGCTGATGCAGAAGAACCGTCTGTACTGCTGTCATGGTCCCCTGACTGGTGCATTTTCTGAGAAGGAGGTAGCACTCCCTAGGGTAGGTGTTCCGGAGACAAAGTTTGAGTGACCAGGAGGATGCAGGCACCCACAGAAGAGGCTTACCAAACTGACCCAAGCTGGAAATCTAATCTTTGTTGCAGAAAGAGGATCTAAACCAGGGCTCCCCAAACTTGGCAACTTTAAGACTTGTGGACTTCAACTCCCTGGTGAATTCATTTGTGGGTGCCAGTGGGAGGGGGAAATAGTGTGTGTGTTTGTGAGAAGGCTAGCTATGTAAGGAGCAAAGAAAAATAGGAAAGAGTTCCAACAAAATGCACAAAATAGAAGTGAAAATAAAATGAATGGAAGGAAGGAAGGGAAGGAAGGAAGGAAGGAAGGAAGGAAGGAAGGAAGGAAAGAAAAAGAAAGAAAAAGAAAGAAAGAAAAGAAAGAAAGAAAGAAAGAAAGAAAGAAAGAAAGAAAGAAAGAAAGAAAGAAAGAAAGTCCTAGCAGTAAACATTTTGGACACCAATCCTCCCTGAAGTATTCTCAGTTTTCCTTAGGAATTCTTGGTTCTTGATCGCTTGTCACATAATCGTTGTAGTGATTTCTGTATTACCTCATCTAGTTTTTACAAGTTGTTCTGAAGAAAAAGGAACTTCTCTGCAAAAGGGAAACTGGTGGTGGCCCTCATCAACAATAGCACATGGAATATTTTTTTCAATTGGATCAAATAGCTTCACAGTCTGCCACTTTTTGTGGACTACAGTTGCTCAGAGAAGCTTGGCATTGTATAGTCTAAACCAGGAGTCTCCAACCTTGGCAACTTTAAGACTTGTGGCCTTCAACTCCCAGAATTCTGGGAATTGAAGTCCACAAGTCTTAAAGTTGCCAAGGTTGGAGACCCCTGGTCTAAACTGCCCTGTGTTTCTCCCACTGAGTGGTAATGATAGGGTTCAACCACCAGAGATGCATTGATTATGTCATGGTTAACTTGTAGCCTGCTGACAGAAGTCGGACCTGCCTTACCATTATATGAAGTAATTGATGTGATGCTTGGTTCTTTAATAAGGCCCTTCCATTGTTCCTTTGAAGCAACTGAAAGCAATATTCCAAAGACCTCATCCTACTTCTTACAAAAAGCTTCATCTTCAGAAAGCCCTGTTGAAGATAGGAGAGGTCCAGTAACATTTTCAACTTCTGGAAATGACTGATTCTACCAATCTCTTTGGCACCAAATTTAACCCGTCTTAAAATTAAAATCTGAGGGTTCCTGTAAGTCAAGCTTCGCTCCTGGTGATTTCAGGAACTCATTCATGAAGGCAAAATCATCTTTGACATGATCAAAATGATGAAAACTTCATAATCCTATGAAAGTCCCCAATAATTGCCTGCACTTAAGATCCAGCTGCCTACAACTGCTGTAGGCTCGAATCCCACCAGGCTCAAGGTTGACTCAGCCTTCCATCCTCTCGGGGTAGGTAAATTGAGGACCCAAGATTGTTGGGGGCAATAAGCTGACTTTGTAAAAATGCCGCTTAGTAATAAGCAGGCATATACAATGGAATGAAGGCTATTGCTGAGCACACTGGGTTGTATCCCAAAAATTGTAAGCCGCCCTGAGTCTCCGGAGAAGGGCGGCATATAAATGTAATTAAAAAAAAAAAAATTAAACCCTTTGTGATCTAATCCTGGTGACCCCAGCAGCAAACTGTAGTTAGAAAAATTAGAAGTGGGTTGTTTGGATCTTAGCATTTTTTATACTCAAATACGCTTTCATGACTTCTTTCTTTTTAAATAAAGAATTATGTGGAACCACGAATAGTTCCAAGGCTTCTCAGTCCCGCCTTTGTCAAAAACCAACAAAACAATGTTACTTGGATTTAGGTTGTCATGGCACTTGATCCCATGTCTCTTTAGTCAATGTATGTCTCATTGAGTTCAATAGACCTGTCAGATTAGATTATGGTTTTACATCCCTGTTCTGTGCTCTGCTGTGCAGTGAAAGCAGAATCTACAATCAAATGCAAATGAAGGGTGAACAGCTTTATATATTTTCTAGATTAGCAATATGCAATCTGGTCATACTTTTAAGACTTCAGGTACAAGACAGGATTCCACAAATTAACACACACACCCAATTTTACCACCCCTCAACTTTACAAACAAACCAACACATCAGAGAAGGGTTTTTTTTCTACTTCCATGATATTCTCATCTTTATTTTCTAGGGGGTCTCTGAAGGAATGAAGGCACTCAAGAAGCCTGCAGCTTTTTATTTGAAGGATAAATGCTTTCTAAAAATTAAAGGAAAGAAAAATAAAAGGTTTAGGTTGCCCAATGTGGAAAGGGGGAGAGGAAGAGAGAGGGAGGGAGGGAGAGAGGGAGGGAGGGAGGGAGGGTCTATTGAAATATGTACTCCACAATCAGATGCTGTTATTTATTTATTTTACAGTACACCCGAGTACAAAAAAAAATAAAGGAGTCCCTGCAGATTTTACTCCTAGTCGCTGCTGGCTGTAGGAGGTGGTGCTCATCTCCATTTCAAGGCCATTGAGCCAGTACTGCCCGAAGACATTTCTGCAGTCATATGGCCAGCATGACATCATGGAATACTGTTACCTTCGCACCAAAGTGGTACCTGTTTATCTACTTGCATTTGCATGCTTTCAAACTGCTAGGTTGACAGGAGCTGGGATGAGGACGGGCTCTCACCCCGTTGCATAGAGCTTCCCCATCTGACAAGACCAGTGTCTTAATTGCTCAGCCACCACGCCACCCCACTGACCACCCACCCTGATCCCAAGTGGACATGGGTGGCATACAGTACCATTCAAAAGAAAACATAAATAAACCATGTCAGTACCAGTAGTGGGATTCAAATTTTTTTACTACCAGTTCTGTGGGCATGGCTTGGTGGGCATGGTGTGGCTTGGTGAGCGTGGTGTGGCTTGGTGGGCGTGGCGTGGCTTGGTGGGCGTGGCAGGGGAAGGATACTGCAAAATCTCCATTCCCACCCACTCCTGGAGGAAGGATACTGCAAAATCCCCATTCCCTCCCCACCCCACTAACCTGCTTTCCAGCTCCGTTCTCGTGTGCAGGGCAACCAAAGAAGACCGAGTCAATCAGCTGGGACTCAGGAGGCAGAGAAGAGATGGGGGCGGGGCCAGTCAGAGGTGGTATTTGCCAGTTCTCCGAACTACTCAAAATTTCCGCTACTGGTTCTCCAGAACTGGTCAGAACCTGCTGAATACCATCTCTGGTCAGTACTCCTTCTCTTAAAAAAAAACCCCTAAAATAAAATTCCAATTCAAACCACTCAAGATAGGCACCCAAAGTCAGCAGAATAAATCTGTTTTTGGAATTGCAGGAAGGTAGGATCTGCGTGCACTGGGTGGGGAGGACGGCGTACCATTTCCCGCGACTGCATGACCTTATAAGGGAATGATAACCCAACACTTTTGGAGAACAGTAGGTTGTAGAAGGCAGAGCTGGAGTGTTGGGGCGGGACTCATGCAACCAGCAAAAGACTCTGCAATGGGAGCAGTTTCCTTAGGAATCAGACAGCCGTTGATTTAAATAGTCCTCAACTTACAATTAGAATTGGAACCAGAATTCCCATGGCAAGTCATTGTAGTTGTAAATTGAGTCAGACCTGATTTTACAACTTTTATGGAGATGGTTTAGTAAATCACCATGGTCCTTAAGTGAACCATGTGATCATCCCACTACTGGTACTGACATGGTTTATTTATGTTTTCTTTTGAATGGTACATGTTGTTAAGCAAATCCAGTTTCCCCAATGGGCACAGGTTGTCAAAAATTGGTAAAAGATTGCACATTATTATCACATGACTGTAGGATGCTGCAACCGATTGTAAATGCGGGCCAGTTGCCAATCACCTCAATTGCGATCATGTGACTGGGGGGGGTGATGGCACAACAGTCATAAGTGCAAGTACAGGTCATAAATGCCTTTTTCCAAGGCTTTTGTAACTTTAAATCATTGTTACATGAATGCTTGTAAGTTGGGACCTCTGTAGTCCTTTGAGCTGCTGATACAGTCTACAGAGAAGTTATTGAGTGTGTCATCTGCACCTCTATAAATGTCTGGTTTGATTCTGCAACCCAACAAGACAGACACAGACTTCAGAGGGTAATTAGGACTGCAGAAAAAAACAACTACCAACCTGCCTTCCATCAAGGACCTGTATACTGCATGAATCAAAAAGAGGGCTGTGAAAATATTTACATCACATCACGGATGTAAACTGTTTCAATTGCTTCCCTCAAAATGACTCTATAGAGCACTGCACACCAGAACAACTAGACACAAGAACAGTTTTTTCCCGAAAGCCATCACTCTGCTAAACAAATAATTCCCTCAGCACTGTCCAACTATTTACAAAGTCTGCACTACTATTACTGTTAATCTTCTCATCACTCCTTATCACCCATCCCCTCCCACTTGTGACTGTATGACTGTAACTTTGTCACTTGTATCCTTACGATGTATATTGACTTGTTTCCTAGTATGATTTGATTGCTTATTGTACCCTATGACTATCATTAAGTGTCATACCTTATGATTCTTGACTCTTGATGAATGTATCTTTGCTTTTATGTATACTGGGAGCATTTGCACCAAGACAAATTCCTTGTGTGTCCAATCACACTTGGCCAATAAAGAATTCTAATTCTGTAGAAGATAAGAAAAATAGAGAATGGCTTTATTAAGGTTGTACAATATTATGGGTATTTTAAATTATTTAACTGAAACAACAATATCCATTTTATACAAAAAAGGTTGAAACCATTAGATATTCTAAGTTTCAAAGGCCAATCATAGGAACATTAAAGAAAACCCAGAACTTCAAGGTGAATATGAGCTTCCATTGCCTTGACAACCTGAATTGCTTGGATTCAGAGAGATTATAAATCAACATGAGGACAATTATATCTTAATAGCTTGCCTGTTAAGGTTTTGAAATAATTCAATTTGAATTTGTTTTCCTGGAGATAAAATGATTCATTTGGTCAAAATAATACATCGCCAGGATGTCACTGAGAGATAAGCTTTCTAGCTCAAATGATATTCAGTGCTTTTCTGGCAAATTTGTTGCCATTAGGATATCCATATGCATTCTTTGAATGAATGGAAATAAAATCATGCTTGCTGGCCAAAAATGAGATAACTGGGATTGTGTGATTGTATGGATATAAAAAGGAAAGCTCAAGAGAAGATTTAAAACCCATGGAGACTCTTGAACAAACGTGTGCAATTAGGGATTTTAACTGTCATACTAGTTACTTATTCTGTTTTTTAAAAATCTATTCCTACATGTTTTTTGTCAGGGATGCAAAACTCTCTTAGGTATTACAGCTTCTTGGCAAATATTTTTTTTCTCTCTTTTTCACTTCAGGAAGCAAATATAACATGTAAGGGCTAGGTTTAGATTTCTGCTTGGTGAGGGAAGAGACATCATCAAATCATCCAAAGTACGATAATGCCTTATATCAAAATGAGAAGACTATCCCATTAAGATGTGAAAGTTAATCAACTGTATAGGCAACACTTGTAATGGCTTACCATTCATTTAGTGACCGTTTGAAGCTACACGGACACTGAAAAAATGATTTATGATTGTTTTCACACTTACGATCATTGCAGCATCCCCATGGTCATGTGATCAAAATTCAGAATGATCAAAAGTCATGTGATGCTTGGCAATAGGTTCATCTTTATGACAATTGCAATGTCTCAGGTCATGTGATCTCCTTTTGAGACCTGATAAAGTCACCCAGATTCACTCAAAAGCCTTGTTACTAATATAATAACTGCAGTGATTCACTTTATAACTGTGGCAAGGAAGGTTGTTAAATGGGGCAAAATTCACTTAACTTCCTTGCTTAGTAATGGAAATTTGGGGCTCAGTTGAAGTCATAAGTTGAGAACTACCTGTATTATGCTAGTCTTGAAACAAGGTATTTTAGGAATTTCACGATTTGAACTACCGTTTAGGACATGTCAAATTTTACACCTTTCAGTTTCCAAACATTAGGGGTGCTCAAAAGTTTTGGCATGCTTTGGCAATTATAAATATATTTTGTTTAATATAATTTAGATGTGTTTGGTAAATAACTACATAAATATCATCTTTTTAACATTTTGTTTGTTTCATACAGTGACTTATTTATTTACAGAACTTATGTCGATGCCTATCTGCTATGATTCTAGGTAGCTCAAACTGAACTGTACCCTAAATATAAGAGTACTTTTTACCCCAGGCACCACATCAAACAGCCCTCCTAACCCAATGCTTGGGGGAAGGCAGGTCTTCACAGTTCTCTGGAAGGCTAAAAGTGTAGGGGTCCCTCTGATCAAAGGTGGGACGCAGTTCCAAAGGGATGGGCAACTACCAAGGGATCCTATCAGATGGCAACATTTAAGGGAGGGTCCTGGAGTGCGCCCACCCTATCTAATCTAATAGAATGGGCAAGTGCCCTTAAGGAAAGGTAATCCCACACTTCCTAAGTGAACCCTTCGTGCTCCAGTTTTTGCCTTTCCCCCGCAAAAGGGACTTCCCTATAGGTTGGGTTCCCCATACACATCAACTCCAAAGTTAGTAGCTCAGGTGGTAACTCAGGTAACACTGCAAACATTTGAACATAGTAACACCTTTGGTAATTGCAGCAGACTGCAAATAGTGAAGACAACTGGTGGCCAAGCTCAAACAACTTCATGAGGGATAAAATGATGAAAATGTGGTGTGGAAGGGACCGACGGTTTTGATTGTTCTATCTTATTTCAGCATTTGAAATTATACAAAAGGTGTAGTTCAGGGCTACAGATCACCTATCCTTATCCTTAATTTTCCAAATGAAGAAATATGACAACTCATAAAAGACTCCAAATAACAGAGGTAGTCTCCCGGTGGCAAGGCCGAATCAGATTCTGTCCATCCATATAAACATGTTTTTGACGCGTGAGATAAGAAGAAGCATACTTTTTATGTGGAAGACCACTTGATTGGTGAAACTAGCAACTCTCTGTCTGAAAATCCTGGGCAACCACTGGAAGCAATACTGAGATAAGTAGCTCAGTAGTCAGAATCGGGCCCTGTCCACACTTGTACTTATAGTAATGACAGCTTAGACTGCCTTGTCAGTACAGTTCCCTTCCTTACCTTCATGGTGTTATCATTGGCTTAAGTCACCATTAGCTGGAGTGGGATAAAAATACTTTTAGTGTTATTCTGACACTATTTAAGAATAGCCTCAAGGGAGCTAAAACCTGTCAGACTTTGCCACACAGGTGAAATCAAGTGATCAGCTGTGTTGAAGTTCCAAGGTATGTTTGGGGAATGGCTCTCCTTTAGCTATTAGATAGCTTCAGTCTTAACCATTTGTCTCATAGGCATTTCTCGTTTTACTTGCTGAATTCATTTGAGACCAATCTTCTTCCCTCCTGCTGCCATTTCTGTTTTTGAATCAATGTTCTTTCAACAGAGCAGAAGAGAACAGACTTCCAAATTGCATTTGGGGAAGAAGTATGTGTATGGGGAATCCTTTTGTGCCAACTTAACAGTTTTGATCTCTTCTCTGATGATGTTATCCACTTTGAGTAATGAAACATCTGCAAGAAAACAAGCTCAGAGAATACCAAGGGCCCCTCATTTCAATCCTGAGCTACAAAAATTCTCCTTTAGGGGTCTCTTTCTCTTTCCACCCCCTCTACTGATCAACAGCTAACAAGTTTCAGTTCTCCTGCTCCACAGCCCTAGCTTCTTGCACTCTCATGACAAGGCCTGCCCCAGTCTTTTCTGTCTTGATGTCCTCCAATCAAATCCTTTATTTACATTCCTTTAAGCTTGGGAGATTCCCCTGTAGGGAATGGGGAAAGGGGCATATACAGACCATCATCAAGAAGCTCCTTGTTCTTCTTGAGAGTGTTTTGCTCGAGGAACGTTTTCCCCACCAGTTGGTGATTTACTGAAAAGGAAAAGTGGCAATGCCAAAATAAAAAAACACATACATCATAGAACATAGAATAATAGGGTTGGAAAAGACCTTGGTGGTTTTCTAGTACAGCATTATTGCAGTGACTCAGAACAGGACACACTCGGTAGAGGATGTATAAGGAATTATTTGGGAAACACTACATTATGTACTGATTTCTTTGTATTGTATTATCAGAAAAGGAGAGGACTAACCCAATAGAATGGAAAGCCCTTTGTACAAGGTCCCATTTCAGCTGTTCCCCCATTCCCCCCCCCCCATTCCAGGACTAGTGCTCCAGTTGTGGAGTGGCCTTGTTCAAATGGTTGCTTGGTGCTGTCCTTATAAGTCTCTTGCCACCACATGAAATCTTCTTCTCTTAAGCTTTTCAATATCATGATTTGAAAGATATCTTTTATTTTTATTTCATTCTATTTTCTCAGCTGAAAGTAAGACACTTTTGTGTGGCATTTTAATTTGATTATATGGCTATTTATTGCACTTTAATATTTTAGCATTTGTGAAACACCCAGAGAAGATGATCGCAATAGTGCTTAGACTTAAATACTACTTCACAGCCCTCTCTAAGTGGTTTACAGAGTCAGCATATTGCCCCCAAGAATCTGGGTCCTCATTTTATCCACTTCGGAAGCATGGAAGGCTGAGTCAGCCTTGAGCCTGGTGAGATTTGAACTGCCAAATTGCTGGCAGCCTGCAGTCAGCAGAAGTAGCCTGCAGTACTGCATTCTAACCACTGTGTCACCATGGCTCCAATATCCAATGATACTGGAAAGTTTGCTAAATGTAAATAATGAAGTTCTAGGTTAAGAATCTCTGTATAAGAAAAGTGGGGGAGGGGTTGCCAAGTACAAATAAATGCAGGAGTATACCATAAATTCCACTTCTGAAATTAGTTTGCATGAACCCTTTGGGAAGAAATTAGGGCAGCACTTGGCCTTTGAATGCTGTGCTGAGAAGGACTGCGCTTCAGTAAGTAGGCAAAGTTAAAGCAAAAAAATTATCTTTGATTCCATTTACATTTGTTTTCAAATTGGAGACCATATAGTTGTGATGATTATTTCTTTGGAGTGAAAAGTCCAAAGTGATACAGGCGACTTAGAGGGATGTATGATGTCTGGAGAACCTTCTGAACAGTGAGAGAACATATTTCCAAGCTAGAAAAAAGGTTAAATCCAAAAGCTGTTTGTGGGGAATGCCCATCATGGCAATTTTAGTTACAATCTCCATATTTACATCTACCGGTAACTAGATGGTAGCATTTGGTTGACCTTCTTCCAGCCCAGTGTCAAAATTGGGAAGAGTTTGGGGAGTAGCATGTACCCTTCAGGCTTCATTTAGGAGGGACATTTGATGCTCTTAGTATCAATTTTTAATAACTATATTTAAGTAAAGGAAAGGAAAGATTGCAGCTAGGTAAAGATAATCAGAGCTGGAAAGGACCTTATAGGTCATCTAGTCCAATCCGCTGCCCAAGCAGGAGACCTTACACCAAATTTCCTTTTAATCTGCTTTGGAATCAGTTGGTACAAATAGTATTTGGTAGAGTAGGAGAGCCAGTTTTAAATCTCCACATAGCCATGCAACTCTTGGAATGACTTTGGGCCAGTTATTAACTCTTATCTAGCCACCTCAAGGGAGTGTTTTAAGAATGAATCTGGTGGAGGGAGCCAAGTGTATCACTGGGTATTCTCTTTGTCATCCCTCTGATCCAGAGGTGGGATTCAGCAGGTTCTGACCAGTTCTGGAGAACCGGTAGCAGAAATTTTGAGTAGTTCGGAGAACTGGCAAATACCACCTCTGATTGGCCCTGCCCCCATCTATTCTCTGCCTCCCGAGTCCCAGCTGATCGGCTGGGTCTCCACAGGAGAATGGAGCTGGAAAGCAGGTTAAAGTTGTGGGGAGGGAATGGAGATTTTGCAGTAACCTTCCCCTACCACGCCCACCAAGCCACACCACACCTGCCACGCCACGCCCACAGAACTGGTAGTAAAAACTTTTGAATCCCACCACTGCTCTGTTCCCATAATTTCTTTCAGACATTGAAAACTAAGTGAAGGACAACATTCCTTTCAATAATTTAAAAAAGGTGCTTCAAACATTTAAAAGTGTAAAGAAAAATACAGTAATCACAAAAGTGTAAGTGAACTGGAATATCAATGATTTCGCCCAAATTCTGTAGAGCAGGTAACTACTGTTTGTAGCAGGTACTTAGCACACATTCTACTACTACGGTACCTTGCTGCATGCAAAGACAAGAAAGTCTAGTAGCTTCCAGACCCATCAGGATGGCTACTAACAAGGGATAGTGGGAGCAGTAGTCCAAAAACAGAGGGACACAAGTTGTCTGACCCTTTTCTAAGCTGAAGCTTTCCAGCACAATGGGAAAAAATTAAGATGATAATTGCTGGATAGAAAGAACGACAAAAGCCATGTTTGTAGGTGGGGTTTTTTCCCCCTCTTATTTCCTTCCTTTTTCTCTCTCTTTTGTCTTCTATGTCTTTTTGTTTATTCTGTGTACTTTTACTACACTGAAAAATCCTAATTACACACACACACATACACTTTTCAGCACAGTTTAAAAGATCCATTCAATTGCAATTACTCTATTATTTTGTATTTTTTTTCAAGACCGTGGCATACCAAACAATAACTTCTTTTAAAAAAAATAATAAGTTCACCCCCTTTAGGGACCACCAACACCTTAGTAAAGCAGCAAGCATTGGATGCCTTTGTTGAGAAGCTAAACAATGTAAATAAATGCCACAGCATTGCAGTCAGGGATGGAATTGTTGGGCCTGCTTTTGCTCAAAGGCTAATCCCAGCTGTGTTAGGACTTTTCAATGACTCCACCTTCATCCAGTAAAGCTATAGCTGCTGTATAAATCTTCACTGATCATTCCGTCCTCTCTGGCATTTATTTACATATTAGATTTGTAACCTGCCGTTCTTCCAGAAGCTCAAAGTTTGGAGCACAGAAACTTGCCTGGTCACAGGAGACATTTTCATTGCTATGAAACAGCTGGATGTGTTGCTACAAGATAATTTGCCACTAAGCTTTCTGAAAAGCATTGCAATTTCCGCTCCTAAGTCACAGCGATGTGTTGAATTGCCTTAATGAAGATTTCAATTGCACTTTGTCTGGAATACAGGTTCTGCAGCAGAGTAGCATTTGACATGAATCCCACAATGATTCCCACAAGAGGTCGGGGCACACCTGCAGATTGCTTATACTGTGAAACAGAGTTTAAGAAATGTTAGGATACCTGTAGAGCTTTGCTACATCTTGGTCCAGCTCTCTTTATGGTAGACAACCTAAATCTGTACGGGGTTCTCTCTTCATCACAATATCCTGTAAGATTCAAAGATCCTTGTCCTATAAGATTCAAAATAGATAAAGGAAATGTTTTTGTCAAAGTCTGACTTTGACAATCTTTATGGTTAATTTAGAAAATTGTATACAATATTTAGTTTTCAAAGTTTTGTTGCATTTCTCAAATGCATAACAAAACCTGGAGACTGTGGGTTGTGGAAACAAAATACAATGCCATTCTGCGCATAATAACTAGTTCCATTGAGTTCAGTTAGATGTACTCCCTGGTATGGGGACATATTATTGTTTGCAACATAAACCTATTGTTACATTGCTTCCAGTACTCATTGGGCTATAAGCTTCCCTGGGCTCCCTTAGAAAACCCCAAATTTCAGCTTTCTGTGAAAAGTCAGAAGTATAATGCTGTTGCATCATTCTGATTTAGAGAAGAAAAATGGTATTTGATCCTGTAGTGTTTAGTTTCGTGGGACCTGCAGGTTAGCTTGTATAGCAACATGAGACTGGAATTTCAACCCAAGTTATGCATTGATATATTACATTGACTTCAATATTGGAGATCAGTTGTGTGCTCAATTCTCCCATTTAGTGGGACTAAGGGTACAATTATGCTACTCCTAGTGAAAGGGAGTAGAGCTGTTGAGAGGCAATGGTGTGCTTCAAAGCACACAGAAGCCTCTGCCTGCAAATCCTCTTTTACCTATAGGATAATTTGATTGCCCCATGCAAGTAACTTGTCATTCCAGGAAAAGACAGTTTTCAGAATAGCAATCAGGAACTATCTAAGAGCATTTGTACTCTCTAAAGCAAATTTTTGCCTTTGAATTCAAAGCCCTACACCAGTGTTTCTCAACCTCAACAGTGTTGATGTATGAACTTCAATTCCCCAATCTGGAGAATACTGAGAGTTGAAGTCCACACATCTTAATGTTGCATAGGTTGAGAAACATGACTCTAGACAGCATAGTTGGGCAACCCTTGTTGAGCCAGAGGCACAATTCAAGCAAGTGATGGACATATTTATATAAAATGGCTGTCATTTTGGGATCTTTTTTTCTAATTCATATTTATATGCCGCCCTTCTCCGGAGACTCAGGCTGGCTTACAATTTTTGGAGCGCAACCCAGTGTGCTCAGCAATAGCCTTCCTTCCATTGTATATGCCTGCTTATTACTAAGCGGCATTTTTACAAAGTCAGCTTATTGCCCCCAACAATCTTGGGTCCTCAATTTACCTACCCCGAGAGGATGGAAGGCTGAGTCAACTTTGAGCCTGGTGGGATTCGAGCCTGCAGTAATTGCAGGCAGCTGGACATGGCCTGGCACAGAAAATTTCTTAGATATCAGATTAACCTTTCTCCCCATCCACCATCTCAGGGTGATTTGTAGTGTCTCTGTTTCCTATTTATTTATTTACTTATTCATTCATCATGTATTCATTCATTCATGTATTCATTCGTTCATTCATTCGTTCGTTCTGTAAAACTAATTTTAAAGGTCAATTGGAAGGAAGAATCTAATGGACCTAAGGAGATGTCTGGAGACACATTAATGCCTGTGGGTATGACCTTGTTTTAAGTATTTTCAGAACAACCTGTAAAGATCACATAATTGATTTGCTTTGTATAAAATATTATTTGGCATATTTAAAGAGCTACCGTGTTTCCCCGAAAATAAGACCTACCCCGAAAGTAAGACCTAGCACCATTTTCTAAACCTGCCCTAATATAAGACCTACCCCGAAAATAAGACCTAGTGTAAATCTCCAGTTCCAGGAACTTTTCAGGGAGCAACCGTGCACCCGCGAAACACCCCCCCACACACACACTCACACCCACTATTTGGCACCATAAATATAAGACCTACCCCGAAAATAAGACCTAGTGTGTTTTTGGGAGCCAAAAAAAAATATAAGACAGTGTCTTATTTTCGGGGAAACACGGTAGAACTTGTGATTGCTTATAAGCTACTTTCTACTTGCTTTTCAGAATTGAACTCTTTATAGGCAAGGGACTATACAAAGTGTGCTTTTCTATGGAACATCTTGTCTATTATAGGTAACCCAAGTTGACGCAGCCTTCCAGCCTTCCAAGGTCAGTAAAATGAGGGCCCAGATTGTTGGGGACAATATGCTGACTCTATAAATTGCTTAGAGAGGGCTGTAAAGCATTGTGAAGTGGTATACGTCTAAATACAATTGCTATCTACCTAAAAAAAAAAAAAAACAAGGATAGGCTACAGGAATGTGGTCCCTGTCCTCCTCTTCTCCCAAATGTTTATATATTGGGGGTATTGGGTCTAAATAAAATGTTGTGCACATAACGTCATTTTTATATATGCAATTTTCTATTTTCTAGGCTAGGGCTACAACTTTCATTATGTTTCTAATTCTGAATGCTGCAGGGTTTATTTTGGATGCCAGAGAATCTTATTTGGACATAAACAGAGCATATAAAACAAACATGGGACTCAAAAAAAGCCATACAAAAAGCAAAAGAAAGGGAGTCTTTTAAAGAGAAAAGCAATAACCAAGATGCAAATATTAACTTTGATAAAGAGTGCATTTGCTCATGTTTAATTTACATGGCATGATTATCATTTCTCTATTAATTTAGATCACATTACTTTTCCCCAAAGTGAATCACTCAGATTTCCCAGTTCTGAATTAAATATTTGTATTTGGCTTGTGTCTAATCAATAAGAGAGAAAGAGATGCTGTGGAAGATCTGTAGAGCTAAGATAAGTGTCATATTTTAAAATACAGCCATCTGTAAAGTTAAGAAATGCCTAGTTACAGTAACTAGATACCATTCACTAATGGTGTGTTTATGGCTTGGATTCTAACTCAGACAGAGGAGTTAAAAAGTCAGGAGAAGTGTACACTGCCTACTGCAAGGCAAGCACCAAATAAACATCAAATGGTTTATAGGGCACTATAATAGAGAGGTGTGAATGGTTATCATTCCTGCGTGGGAAGGTGATAAGACGATGTGGAGCAAACATTTGACATCACTGTATCCACCTGCTCTATTTGCATGTACAATAACACAAAGCACAGTAGTTATGCAGTACACAAGCTGTTGATTTAAAAAAAAAAAACCTGAAGGGCATGTCCCAGTGTCCTTAAAGTTAATGACCTATAATTCTTTTATCAGAATTGTCTCTCAGGCTGACTCTGTAAACCACTTAGAGAGGGCTGTAAAGCACTGTGAAGCGGTATATAAGTCTAAGTGCTATTGCTATTGCTAACTCCAGGAAGAATGCAGAGAAGAACAACAAAGATGATTAGGGGACTGGAGGCTAAAACATATAAAGGACAGTTGCTGGAACTGGGTATGTCTAGTTTGATGAAAAGAAGGACTAAGGGAGACATAGCAGTGTTTCAATATTTCAGGGGCTGCCATGAAGAAAAGGGAGTCAAGCTATTCTCCAAAGCACCTGTTGGCAGGGCAAGAAGGGTGGAAACTAATGAAGGAGAAAAGCAACTTAGAACTAATAGATAGGCGTGAAAGAAATTTCCTGACAGTGAGAACAATTAATCAGTGGAACAACTTGCCTCCAGAAGTTGTGAATGCTCCAATACTGGAAACTTTTTTTTTTAAATGTTGGATAACCATTTGTCTGAAGTGGTGTAGAGTTTCCTGCCTAGGCAGGGGGTTGGAATAGAAGACCTCCAAGGGCCCTTCAAACCCTGTTATTCTATTCTATTCTATTCTATTCTATTCCATTCCATTCCATTCCATTCCATTCCATTCCATTCCATTCTAACTCTCAATTAACAATGACTATTAGGCCTGGAATTGCTAAGTGACATGGTTCTAAAGTACGACATCACGTGACTGTACCACTTGGCAATGGCAATTCTGGCAGTCCCCCAGTTGCTGTAGTTAAGCGATCATTGTGCAATCATTTTAAGGAAAAACTTCTTGTCACTGCAACTTCCAGCTGCTTCCAGCTGAGAAGCTGGCAGGGAACATGGGAAATTGCCCTCATGTGTCCATGGCATGCGGTGACAGTCAGAAGTCTGAGGACCAGTCATGAATCCCCTTTGTTCAGCCTCATTATATGTTTGAACAGTCACTGTATTTTTCTCTATGCAGGTAAGTCTTTTGACTTACATCCATTGATGTAAGTCAAAGACTTACCTGTATAAAGAAAAATAGGGCGCCCTTCTCCATTGGCCAAATGAATTAAAGGTGGGGGGAGTGAGATTCTGGAGGGCTTTTTTGGGACAACCTCAGTTTTTCCAACATCCTCCTTCGATCTTTGTGGGTCATGAGATCTGTGCTGTTTCTTAGAATAAACGTTAATTCATCATTTATTCCAGCCTTGTGCATTTTATTTTTTATTCCCTGTTTCAACTTCTTTCCCAGGGAAAGAAAATCTTCTGTATTTGCACTGGCTATGCCATGCAATCCTTTCTTTAGTTTATTCCTGTTTTATCAGCTCTGAATGGTGCCAATTGATGGCTTGTTTTCTGCAGCTCTCTTATCTTTTTTTCCCTCTGCTTCTTTTTTCTCATCAGTTATCAGTAAAAGAATAAATACACTGTAAAGCATAGTAGTTTTGTAGCAAAAAATGTAAGAGGACATAGAGAACAAAAAATGAATATTTGTGTGTGTGTGTGTGTGTGTGTGTACAAATGTGTATACAGAATACTTGTAGTGGTTTGTTTTCTTCCCCTGTAAGGCTACTTACTCTGCCTACCGACTCGTCCCAATCTGATAAAGCCCATGAGAAGAGCTCCCTCATGAGGTCTTCCATTGAGATTCTTTTGAAATTGTTTTAATAGATCTAAGATAATACAATGTTGTTTTATCATAGATATTGTTTTAATTGCTGATTGGGAGCAACCCAGAATTCGATATTAGATGGGCACCGATATAAATGTTTTCATTAATTGAATTAGTGTGGGAAGCCAGAGTGGCTGCAGAGCTTTGGAAGGAAGACTGCACCATGAAAAAAAGCAAGTTCTCTTCTATACTTCATTTGGGTCCTTTCATCGTTCAATAACAGCAAGAGCATCACCTTGGATATCTTCTTCTTTGAAAGACATTTCCAAAGCAAATGGCTGTCATTAAACCAAATAATGAATGAATGAATGAATGGATGAATGAATGAATGAATGAATGAAAATATATGTGTGTGTGTGTGCGCGCGCGCACGTATGTGTGTGTACAACTTAACAACAGAAAGTTTGGGATCAATTGTGGCTGTAAGTCAAGGACTACCCATATTAACAAACAATGCTAACCCAAGAATAAATATGAGGAGTACAAATTTATCTTCCTGGCTGAAAAAATACGTAGGGATGTTGACTGCAGTGTTAACAAAATTAGCAGCACACGCAGGTAGCATACACATTGGCACTTTATCTTAAAATTCCAGAATTGGGAAATGTGCAACTTGCCTGGTTACACCCTGCCTGTCCTTACAGCATTCTGGATACACGTTTCTTATAGATGGAGAAGCCTTGCAGCCAGTAGGACAATGCAAACAATGAAAGGAAATTATGAAAAGGGTAACAGAGAGAACATCTTGATGAGCTTTAATGATCAGGAAATTGTGCTATTAGCACTTATGATCAATACAAGAAACCACTATTTAGTTAAACATATTTAACTAGCTTCGATAAGTGTAAGTAGGAAGAAATTCCAATAATCTATACCTGTAGTCAGATGCGTTAATCTTAACTGATTTCTATCTGAGATGAATTATCTGAAGTTTCTCTTAAGTAGGAAGGGAAAAATCCAGTGTTACTGAAGATATATTAGAATAACAGTGTGAAAGCAGAAGGAGAAATAATTTAAGGATAGAAAGCAAAAGGAAAAAATATGGAGGATGGGCTTGGGTTTTTTTTATAAAACAAAAGATGACTACCAGTGAATATAGTGATATAAATAGCACAGCAATGTAATGTAAAGTAAAATGAGGTAAAATGAGAAGCATCTTTTCTTCTGTAAACAAAAGCAGCAAGAAATATAATATTTCCACATCTGCTACTTGTGAGAAAGACTATCATAGATCTGGATAAAAAGTGGAAGCTGCATTACACCTTCAACAAACATACAGTATGTGTTCTTAAATCCATTGGTTTTCCCAGTTGTAATATATGATCATGAAACTGGACTGTCATAAGGCTGAACAAAAAGAATTGATGCCTTTGAATTGAGGAGCTGGAGAATATTGTTGAGAATACTATGAAACATAACAAAAAAAATCATTAAATATTAAATGGAAAAAAAATCACTGGAATCATCAACAGTGAACACAAAGCTTAAAGCTTGCCTCTTTTTAAATGTTATATATGGTTTTTATATTTTTTTAATATTTTATTGTATACCACCTAGACTCCCTTTTTGAGGGAGATGGCAATTTTTAAAAATTAATTATACATTCAAAACATTTATTTATTAATGTGAAGCCTATTGATGCCTGAAACATCAAAGGCAGTCTAAAAAGGAGTAGGCAGAAGACAGTATTTTGTGTACTACCACTGATGACACTTAAAAGAAACTGCTATTTTGATGAAATGATATCTACTGGCCTTAATTAGTGATCAGAAGTAACTGAATGATTGAACAATCATTAATCAATACCAATTGACATTAGTGTATCACATGCAAAAAAACCTTCTCATTACCTTATTTACACATTGTTATTGGAAGTGCTAAAAATCTATGCCCTTTGACCTACAACCCTGGTCTCATTAACTCAGATATTGCAGGGAAGGGTATGAAATCACAGAGTTGTCTCATCGTGTAAAGCAGAGATAGGGAACTATGACCCCTTTGGCCATTGGCTCAGAAATTCTGGGAGTTAAAGTCCACAGGTCATAAAAGGGCCATAGTTCCCCACCCCTCATGTAGAACAAAATTATTTTCTCAAAATCGTTACAAGTAGAAAACCATTTGTAGAAAATGTGTTAGTAGGAAAAATTTCTATTTTGTTTTCCTTTACCAAGAACTCTCCATTCAAGTTTTTAAAAATCCTATTTTATGTTTTCCCATTGAAAATAATGTCAATTCTAATGGGGTGAAATTAATTCTCACCATCATTCTTGATTTATAGATGGATTTGGTTTAAAAAAAATCTAGTTTGAGCTGTTTCTTCATTCTCTCCCGATGAAGTAATTGGTTCTTCCCCAAAGAAGACACATTCCAAATACAAAGGGTTCAATTTCAGTTCCAATCCAATAGATTTTTAACAGTGGTTTCATGGAAAATGTCTTAAACTTTGCTGCTTACAGTATTAAGATTCAAGCCTGAAGTGACTTGAGCCTAAGATTTGTTTGTTCATTTGTTTAATTTCTATAGCCATCTCAATCCAATTGACTATGGGCAGGAAACAGATCTAGAATTCTAGATATTTTAATTAATGATTTCGGATAGGAAAGTATAGGTCACTGTTTGAAGGACAGGATTCCCTCACAATGTGGTAAATTCTGTATTATCCCAGTGGAAGCTTACTTGATTGTTGTGCCTCTTTTTTTGTGTGAATCTTGAGTTAGCAACTGAACTGAATTAGTACAATTTTCTTAAGCAATTTGCTTCTGAAGAAGGCAGTGGAAGGAAGATAAATATATTTGTAATGTGTTGGCTACTCTGAAAGATCAGTTTACTTGACTTGTGGAGGACAAAATCTGGGATGCAGCTACTGTATTACATAACACAATGAGGCAACATTTGTCTAGTAACATCATATTTACGTTTATCAGAATCTATAGTACAACACAGATTTAAGTGACATCATGACATAGTGAGCCATAGAAATTGTAATGGCAAGTCATCGTTGTGTTGATGCACAGGTTCAGTCACTTGAATAATAGTGCCTAAAAGATCTTTTCTGTCCCATCAAGCTTTTCCAGGGAATCACTGTTCAGAACTTCATTGCTTAACTTATTCAGTATTGTTTGAAGTTGGCATTAACTCACTTTTAAAAGTTTGGCATATTGGTTTAATTTGTGCTATATTTTTGCACCTTTGGGTTACATGTTGTTTTTAACAGAAGTAGCTTTTAACATTGTAAAAGTAAATGAAACCAGATGATCTATTATTAATAAGTATATTTCATCTTCCAGGAAATCAGAAAGCTAACAGACGAAGTGCTTCAATCTGGAACACATGGGAAGGACGGATGTCAAATTTCAAATTTGGAGTACTTGTGGTAATCTTGGAATGCAGAAATTTTAACCCCAATTCCCAGAAGGCCACCGAAGATGAATCATACTAACTTTACCCCAGAAGCCAACATGGCTATGAAATCTAAAACTGTCACTGAAAATTTGCTAATTACCTTGTCTCTCTCCATAATTACAACCCTGACCATGCTACTGAATTCTTCTGTTATTTCAGCAATCTGCACAACAAAGAAGCTCCACCAGCCAGCCAACTACCTTATATGCTCACTGGCCCTTACAGATCTGCTTGTTGCTATTCTAGTGATGCCCTTGAGCATTGCCTATATAGTGATGGACAGGTGGACCTTGGGATACTTCCTTTGTGAGGTCTGGCTGAGCATAGACATGACCTGCTGCACATGCTCAATACTCCATCTTTGTGTCATTGCCTTGGATAGATACTGGGCAATTACAGATGCTATTGAATATGCCAGGAAAAGGACTGCCAAGAGAGCTGGTATTATGATCTGCACAGTATGGGCAATATCAATTTTCATCTCAATGCCTCCATTGTTTTGGCGAAACCACCGTAACAGCAGCAATTCTAGCGACTGCCAAATCCAACACAATCATATCATTTATACCATATATTCCACATTTGGAGCATTTTATATCCCGTTGACCCTCATTCTGATTGTCTACTACAGAATCTATCATGCAGCAAAGAGCCTGTATCAAAAACGTGGGTCAAGCAGGCATCTCAGCAGCAGGAGCACTGACAGCCAGAACTCTTTTGCCAGTTGTAAACTCACGCAGACATTTTGCATTTCAGACTTATCCATGTCCGATCCTACCGCGGAATTTGATAGAATCCAGTTTTCAGTGAGGAGCCCTCCTTTTGACAATGATCCTGATTTGGTCGGAGACCGCCAACAGATTTCCAGTGTAAGGGAGAGAAAGGCTGCACGCATACTTGGCCTCATTTTAGGTGCATTCATTTTGTCTTGGTTGCCATTTTTTATTAAGGAACTCATTGTGGGCCTTGGGATAAGCACCGTGTCAGCAGAAGTTGCTCATTTTTTGACATGGCTTGGCTATGTGAATTCTCTTATCAATCCTCTGCTGTATACTAGTTTTAATGAAGATTTTAAATTTGCCTTTAAAAAACTCATTAAATGTTGGGAGCACCCTTAAAACAACCCTGCATAATGTTGTTGTTTGACTTTATTGGTCTTAACTATGTGGAAAGATTCAACTCCATCTAGAAATCTTGTTTTCTTTTATAGGAAGAAAGGTTGGATTATATATATAAAAAAGGACATTTCCATTTTGCTTTATCTTTCAGCTTAACTTTTCTCTGTCGCCTGTAAATCTGTCAAACTGTTTCTACCTCCTTGTATCATGAGTATGTGAGTTTCTATTCTATGAGTTTCAAATATACTTTATTACGGGCACTTTTGCTTTCTCCTTTTTTCCTTTGAAGCCAGGACACAGACAATAAAGAGCCACAGTAGCTTTAGGCCATTGAATTGTGGACATTCATCTGTGCCAATGATGGCCTGTTCATTTGCTTCCCCCATTGATTTATGAGACCTATCTTGAATTTCAGTATGATAGCCATTATTCAGAATGGGAAGTTAATGCCTTCTTCACCTCTCCTCCTTAGGTCTATGGGTTTATAGTTACTTTGGGCCAGACTGGGTAAAATTCCCCTTCACTGCTTCTTCTTGTAATTATAAAACAGCAAACTACTGTATTCTATTCGTGAATCCACATGCACACACTAAAAGCTGGGTAGAAAAGTGAAAGAAGAGCATCCATTGAGCCCAAGGAGCATCTTCACCCATAAATGAAGCTGTGTCTTCAGAAGATCAGACCTCATCTTTTTTTATAACATTATAGATAGTCCTTGACTTATGATAGTAAAGGCATTCTGGAGCTATGCCTCTACCAGAGCTGGAGAGCACCACATTAGAGGAGGTTATAATAAACATGCAATGTAGTAAATCTAAATATATAAATACTGACCATGTGCTGTTAGGGTTTTTTTTTTTTTAGGAATTGCAAAATGCTTTTAAAAGTGATGACAATTATAAGAACTTAAAATCATTATAATTGATCTTCAGAACAAGCAGTCATAGATCCTTGTAGAATGAAGGAGCTGGTACACAGTATTAAAAGACTACATATTATTCTCATTCATTATGAGATACGTTCCAGGTTCAGAAATTGTGCTAATTGTTCTTTACAGCTGCTTTCACATCTGTGCTGAAAGCTTCGGCAATTGCTATGTAAACTGTAATATTCAGTAACAACATAATCTTTGATCTCGCTCTCTGGCATCACTGCTCCTTCCAAATTGCTAATTAGCATCAGTCTTAAGGCTGTACATGATTAAAATGAAGACCATGTTTATTCTTTGCTAGATAGTTTGAGGTTGCCCAATTAAAATTGAGAACAACACTGTTTCTTTAAAAGTGATGATAATAATAGGTGAAATTACTTCTTCCTTTCTGTCCACTTCAACCAATAAAAGCCACTGATAGTAAGCAACATTTTCAAGAGCTATTCAGGTATGATTTTGAAGAGCTTATTCTATTAAAAATGTGCCAGTAGTTTTTGAGTATCCAGAGGAAACAACGTAATATTTAGTTTCCAAAGAATTGACTCAAATGAAATAATTTCATTGATATCCAGAATATGTAAGCTCATTTTAGAAAACTGGATTGTGTGTACTTTGGGGCATGTGATATTGAGAGCACCCCAATGTGCTTAAACCTAATTTTAAGGTAGAGAGTTTAAAAAAAGATCTTCACAGGAAGTACCCCTAGATTTAAGGCAAAATAAACAAAATGTGCTAACTAGAATGACATCCACATGGTATTCCTCTGTCATGTCCCACATTAATATGTTTCGGTTGTGATGATTTGTGTAGAAGTGTTAAATGGAATTAATGCAATCTTTGGATAGGTATGTTGCAATGTATGAGTTCTGTTCAATGGGTTTGCGGCCTGATTTTTCTTTCTGCAGAAGAGGATGAGCATGAAGTATTCTTCCCTTTTTGACTTTAACCACGCAAGTGAAAATGTGACTGCATGCGCGTTTGCTCGCCGGCCATTTCCATGACCCAGTTGCAAACCCTTCACGTCTCACTAGCGGGCTACAGCCCACAGGTTGAGGACCCCTGCAATAAATGACTAAAAATAATTAGAACAGAATAGAATTCTTTATAGAATTCTTTATTGGCCAAGTGTGATTGGACACATAAGGAATTTGTCATATTACATGCATATGGGAATGCCGTCACCCAAATACCCACTATTGCATGCTTGCATCCCAGTGCCTGATGTGCCTACTGGATGAACATTTCAATGACATCCTATACATTGTGTCACACATACACCTCTTGACCCTGTCTGCAAATACACATGATTACAATACTCTTCCTTGCCAGAAATGTATAGGCAATTTTTCTGAAGGTTATGGGATTAGTAGCTCAAAACATAATAAAAGCTTGAGATTGGAGAAAGTTGAAATAACATAGGTAAGGCAAAATGCATGCAGTTTCATTACATTGGCTTCTGATAATTTATGTACAGACTTTTTAGGGTCAGAGGCCCACTGATATTGATACACTGCATAGCATTTAAGAAGAAGTTTTCCTTCTGGGATGTTTTGTCATTTTCCCAGGAAAGCCTGTTATTGATATTCCCTGCTGGTCTGACATAGATGTATAATAAACAGAGGACTAGCCTGATTTCCTCTCTTCACTTAGCTTTTATTCTTTTTTTTCTCTCTCTCTCTCTTTCTTCTCTTCCTCTTTCCCTCCCACCACTCTCGTTGATTTATTGCTCAGCTTCTATTTATTCGTTCATATATAAGTGCAAATTCTGTTACAAGTTCCTCCACTAGATGGTGATGTAAAACCATCAATCAGACAGCAACATTGATTCACCAGAAATTAATATGGTATTGGCTGACTGAATCCCCTTCATTGTCAGGAATGTATAGGGAATTCAGGAAAAGATAAAAGACAGAACAGAGTGGAATGAACACTTTTAAAATGATGCCAGGAACAGAACATTTAGTGATTGATGATGGCATTTAAGAACAGTAATTATTTATATACAATTCTCTCTGTCTCTGTCTCTCTCTCACACACACACACACACACACACACACACACAGAGAGAGAGATCTAGAGAAAGTATCAGGCCTCCCAGAGTGATACTGAAGCTACAGCTGATGCAGTCAGACATTAAGGTTAATGATAAACTAGTTTATTGTAAACCCTAGAAAAAAACCTACATGAAGACATCCAGCTACAGGAAGCCATATACCGTATATGTATAGCAAAAGCATGGCTCAGGTCTTAATGCCTCTTGTCTCGCGTTCTTTGTCTTGCTCTCCTGCCTGCCTGATGTAACAAAAGAAGACAGAGAAGATGCCATGGACACCTGTGCCTTGTTACTGTAATGGACCAGTCTGGGTTCAAGGTCATCCACGTTCTATCTGTGGTAGGCTTTCTTCCCATCTTTAAGAAGAGAGGAAAGTGTGTCACTTGGAAAGAACCCACCCTTCCATTCCCCTCTGTCCTAGGAAATAAAAAAGACTGCTTTTTCCATCAGTCAAACCAGGAATAAACACAGAGACACAGAGGATGCAGGTGGATGTGTCCTGCAACAGGCTGCTGGAGTTCAGCAAATTGCTAACTCCCCCCAGTGTCCTCTTCCATGTGGACATTTGCATAGAGCAGGCATCTTCAAACTTGACAGCTTTAAGACATGTGGACTTCAACTCCCAGAATTTCTCCTCCAGTCGTGTTAGATCAGGAATTCTGGGAGTTGAAGTCCACAAGTCTTAAACTTGCCAAGTTTGAAGACCCTTGGCATAGAGGAAGGCTTGTTTTGTTTTCCAATGGAAAGCACTTTTCAGGCCTTTAGCCTGCCAAGGTGGCAAGTTGGTACTGAGGTGGAAGTTCCATTGTGAGGAAAGGTTTTCAGTAAAGGATAAGCAGCCCATTGTAGAACTGAGATGAGGGGAAAGTGTGGGGGGAAAAAACGTAGGCCTTCTGCTTGTCCTATCTAACCTCCACTACAATGACAGACCAGGATGCCTGTGATTTGTTGTATTTATTGTTTATTTGCTTTGTTTATATCCCACCTTTATTATTTTTTATGAACAATTCAGGGTGGCAAACATATCTAATGCTCATTCTTCCTATTTTCCTTACAACAACAGCCCTGTGAGGTGAGGTGAGGTGGCTTGTGACTGACCTAAACTCATGCAGCCAGCTTTCATGCCCATGGTGGGACTAGATTTCACAGTCTCCTGGTAAGGCTAAAAACTCTGATGCAACAAGGTCCTAATTTCCTCTGGAACCTTGTTTTTATATCCATTCCTAACTAAATAAAATAAAGTTTGTATTTTGTAAAATTGTCTGCAACCCGCACTTTTCAGAAAAACCAAAAACACCATTACTCAAGATTAATGGTGGATCCAATATATAAACAATAATAGCATACTTATTGTTTAATCTGGATGAAAAAATATATTTAAAAAAAATGAATAAAAGTCTACTTCACAGCCTTCCAATTCAGTCAAGTTCGGTGGTACCCACAGACTAAAGAGACTGAATGAAATAAGATTCCAATGGCCTTCGTAAGGACTTTAAAATATGGCTTTTCCCTCAGATCAGGAAGCTATGTGACCTAATAGGTTGGGGTGTCAAACTGGGGGCCAGATGCTTCATGCGCAGGTCATGCTCCCCCCAGCTCTGCAAAGGCAAAAAACATTGCGATACGTCGCGATACGTCACGTGATGCAATCAAGTTTGGAATAAGTTAACAATATGTGTTGACCCTGTTATGTTTCTGTTTTTGTTGATATTCTACTGTTAATTTTAACAAGAAGAAAATAATGGGAACAATAAATTAGGGTGGTTGTATGACCAAGACCAGCATCACTTTCTTCTGTCTGCGATCATCATCATCATCTTTTAAATGTATATGTTATATTTTTCATCCCAGTTAAAGTAATAATGTGAACTAATATTACAGGTGTCCCGTACTCTACAGCTGTCCACCATTTTGGATTGAAAAGCAGAAAGATGCTTCCAATTCCAATTCCAATTCCAATTCCAAAAAGCTGGGACTTTTAAAAACAAATCTAGCTTTTTAGACTGTCATGAACCTGATGGGCAGCCTCCATTATGGTTGTAACTCGAGGAATACCTGTAGATAGATAGATAAACCTGGATAAACTAGATCTATGGAAATATCTAGGAAAGGAAGACGGAATCACACAGGACTCTTTTGAAGAGAGAGACCCATCCTTTCAGAAATAGTCAATAAAAATTAGGGTGTTATAGCATCTTATATAAATGTGATAATAGTATAGGATCCAATCTGGGTCGGTAATCAGGACCAGAGGTTTTGTCTTCTGAGCTTTTGGACTTGTGCTAGAGCCCATCTTCAAGGAACTTCTTTCTAGCCTCTAGACCAGAGGTCTCCAAACTTGGCAACTTTAAGACTTGTGGACTTCAACTCCCAGAATTCCTCAGCCAGCTATGGGAGAGTTGAAGTCCACAAGTCTTAAAGTTGCCAAGTTTGGAGACCCCTGCTCTAGACCTAGATTCAATCCTACAATATTATCCTGGGAAACGTATATTCGCTTTCATTCAGGTGATAATACTCTGCAGATGTCATCATAGCCTGAGATGTTGACACCTTGGAAGTCTTTGGTACTCTCCACAAAAGATCAATCTCAGAGACAGTGCCTTTAATAACCCAATGTTATAACACATAGAAATATGATATGGTTATTTGCTGCTTGTGGTGATGGTGGTGAAATCTGGTTCTCTAATCCATTCAGATCTTCTATAGAATGTAATTGCTTTATTGTGGCATGGAGATTTTATAGTAGCATTTGTGTGTGTGTGTGTTTATGTATTGATTCAGTATACTGCTATGTAGACTCCTTGCATGCCAGCCAGCTCAATACAATGACAATATTTTTTCAAAAGGATATCCAGTCCAACACTAAGAGAAATTAATTCTAAAACCAACTTGAAAAGAATTGATGCAAGTTTCCTTTTAATTAAATTCAAGTTTCCTTGCATCAGAGTGCATTTTCCATGTCTAGCACCACTAAAACTGTGTCATTGAAGTCTTACAGAGGGGAAAAAAGAATAAATGCATGAAACATAGAAGTTTCCTTCACCTGAAATTAATTTTGGGATGAAAAATTATATCCACTGATTCTATTTGTGTCTTTTCTCTTGGAAAACAATAATCATATATCAATGTATACCTGACATACAAAATAAACAAGGCTTTGGTTATCATGCATAACTCTATATTTGATTCCCAGAAGAAAGGTATATTTTTCTGTTTATCCAAATGTGTGGCAAAGCACATAGAGAAAGAACAGCAGGGTATTCATAACATGCTGATCAGAAGGATCATTCATATCACAAAACCTAAGAATATACATGATTTCACTACAAAACTAAGGAAAACAAAAATATATGATATGATAAAACTTCATTCTGAGCTATCTGTTGTCCAGCTGCAGAGGAATATGTTGTCCAGTTGTAGAGGAATTAAGATTTATGATAGTAACAGGTGCTGCAATGACAGTCAGTGTGATTCTCAATCTTCCTAGTTCCATCATTTGGAATGAAAACCTGGGGAAGCAAACTTTAAAATCAGATTTAAATGCATTTTAACAGCTACAATGAGGTTAAGTACTATTTTCTCACTTAAAGAAAAACCTTCTTTCATCAGCCTTTATGTAGACTGGCCACCCTTGGAATAATTGCCTGTGCTGGGGATAGATGACCTACAGCCCTAAGTGCTACTGAACCACAATACCTAGCACCTCTTTTTAATACTCACCATCTTAGCAGGATTGCTGGAAACTGTAGCAGCACAAAACTTTCTTCAGTCTCTTACCTATGCTAATATTATAGTTATTATACTATACATGACCTATTTATTCTATATAATCATTGAGATACTGGTGGTCTAGAGGTGAAGACATTCGCCTCCCACTCGGAAGGTTCAGAGTTCAATCCTAGGCAGTGGCAGATGTTTTTCTATCAGAGTTCAAAAAGAAAATATCTGCCATGAACTCTGTGTGTAGTCATCAAGAGGGGCATCCAGCCAATAAATGCTCAGACTCCACCCCAAATAAAGGGATTAAAGAGTCTTAAAAAGAAAAAAACCCTCTATATATAATCATTAGTTTGTATAGTTACATAATGCATTGCAATTAAAAGGAGAAGACCTTTCCTCAAAGCAGAAAGAGAGGAGCACATCAGGTGCAGTAGATGGAATCCTAAAGTCAGGAGGAAGAAGAATTACAGAATTACCCTGACATCTAAAGAAACATTTGGCTTCCATCTCTTGAACAACATATCTTTACCTCCTCAGCCAGTTAAAGCCCATGTATGTAATCACAATGATTATAAAATTATTCTCAGGGTAGAAGTCACCAGGGTAGAAGTCACCAGTCCAGAGGTGGTATCCAGCAGGTTCTGACCAGTTCTAGGGAACCGGTAGAGGAATTTTTTTTAAATTCATATTTATATGCCGCCCTTCTCAGGAGACTCAGGCCAGCTTACAATTTTTGGAGCGCACCCCAATGCACTCAGCAATAGCCTTCATTCCATTGTATATGCCTGCTTATTACTAAGCGGCATTTTTACAAAGTCAGCTTATTGCCCCCAACAATCTTGGATCCTCACTTTACCTACCCCAAGAGGATGGAAGGCTGAGTCAACCTTGAGCCTGGTGGGATTTGAGCCTGCGGTAATTGCAGGCAACTGGAATTAAGTGCTAGGCATTTAACAGCCTGCACCACCAAGGCCCTTAATTTTGAGTAGCTCGAAGAACCAGTAGCAGAAATTTTGAGTAGTTCAGAGAACCGGCAAATACTACCTCTGACTGGCCCTGCCCCCATCTATTCTCTGCCTCCCGAGTCCCAGCTGATTGGCTGGGTCTTCTTTTGTTGCCCTGCACAGGAGAATGGAGCTGGAAAGCAGGTTAGTGGGGTGGGGAGGGAATGGGGATTTTATAGTACCCTTCCTCTGGAGTGGGATGGGAATGGAGATTTTACAGTATCCTTCTCCTGCCACACGTACCAAGCCATGCCCACTAAGCCACACCACGCCCACCAAGCCACACCCACAGAACTGGTAGTAAAAAAAATTGAATCCCACCACTGCACCAGTCTGGTATGAAATGGCTGTCTTGTGCAACAAGGCTGGGAGGCAAGGGAGAGGTACTGAGCTGACACAGAACTTGAATCAATAGACAGGAATATAACACTCATCTTGAGCAGTTAATTTCTGGATGCTGTTTTTTTCCTGTTTTGGATAACTTGGTCAGATTTTGGCTGGAAGGGAAAAGGATGTGGTATACATGCTGCTCCTTCATAGGAAATGGGGAATAATAGAATAGAATAGAATTCTTGATTGGCCAAGTGTGACTGGACACACAAGGAATTTGTCTTGGTGCAAATGCTCTCAGTGTACATAAAAGAAAAGATACATTCGTCAAGAGTCAAGAATCATAAGGGACAACACTTAATAATAGTCATACAGTACAATAAGCAATAATAATAATGATTGGCAGTGAGAGGTCTGCCCTTTCAGAAAGCATCAGGGCCCAGCTTTTCATTTAACCCTCTCCTCATTTTAGTTGGCTTCTAATTTAGAGTATTACTTTCTTTGAGGTTTGTATTTGTAGTTGACTTTTTGCACATTGCCAGAATCACTTTACTTGACTGAGGCAGCCATATAAATTGTTACGAATCAATCAATCAATAGTCCTCCTGTTCATTCTATTAAGGGAGATTCTGGATAAATGTTCCCAAGTCATATCTCTGATAACAGACATTAAACATAATGTTCAGAATAATTCCTTCCCATAAAATATTTATAGCTGATATTTTGGCAGAATTCTTGTTTTTCCCTACATGAAAACACAAACCCAGAGCTAATATCCAAACACAGATTGAAAACAAAGCATGTTCATTTGTCGTCTGCTTATGGTCCCTTCCTGCCGCACTCTTTAGCCTCTTCGTTGCAGTTCCTGGTTGTATACTAGGCTGAAAAGGAAGAGTAAACAAAATTGTAACCCACCGCACATTGCCTAGGGATAGTACCTTTACCTCTCTGAAGGCTCTTGCCACACAGCATTTCGCTTCTGAAGTGATGTTCTTTGGCACGGGCATGGACTTCTTGGACCTCATGGGAGTTGGATAAGCTCTTGAGAAACAACATCCTGCACATTGGTACACAGGCCTGCCGCTGAACAATCTGGTCATGCGAGCGTGCAAGGTTAGTTTACATTCAGTACAATCTAACAAACACACAAAAAGAACACAGAAGAAAGGTGAAATCCTGCTCTAGATTCCATTTGCGTCTCCACCACATGCTAACATGGAATGTTAAAACTGCATTGTAATCAGTTCAAACTGTGTGACGGGACAGAGATATTCTGCTTTTTACACATGGGCAGCCTATTTCCAAACAGAAATCATCCTAAGCTCAGTGTCCTTAGGAAAATCTACAGATTAATGCGTAATAAAATAAGTAGAAAAGTTTGAATGAGAATGTGTCACATCAGGAATAAACTGGTGAGCATAAGTTTTCATTCCTCCCAAGCTGCATTACGATTGGAAAAACTGCTTCATGGGAACCAGTTTCCCTTCTTTAGTAAAATGGTAAAGATATTTTTCTATATAATTTAATCAAGCCAGTGTGTTCCCTAACCAGGGTTATAAATTGGTGTTTAATTTGCACTAGAACATGTCCACGCACCTATGTGTTTACGTAGACTAATCTTTTCCATTTATCGAAGTGCTTGAGTTCCATTATAGATTTCCTGAGCACTCTTATTAATCTAAGAATTTTTATTTTCTGCTTTCAAACTTTAACTTTTTATCAGTCCTGCAACACTGGAACATTAACCTACTTGGCCATCTTGCTGCTAATTTCAGTTCTGGTTCATTTAAGAATATGTTATAAATATTGGCTATAGTAGAGGCTATGATAAGAAGTTAATCTGATTGATAGGTTATACAATTTTTTATAAATGCATTAGTCATTAGTTGGATTAAGTTCAATGCTTTAAATATCCTAAAATGGACACCGCCTGGACCAGTGATTTGTTCATTTTTAGTTTGTTGGTAGGAAGGTCTAGAATCTAGATCTCATCTTGTATCCTTGAAGAACCCTGTTCTGTACATTTATTTCCTGGACATAAATGTAAGTTTAATTGTAAGTTTCTGACCTACAATGTCCATGGAAAAGAGTGAAGCAGAAAAATTGTTCAGCTTTTTCGTGGTGTTATTATCTATCTTTCATTCAAACACCTTTATAGTACTGTGGGATAACATGATATAAAGTCTAATGATCTCTCTACATGATTTTGAAGTATGTTTTACAAACTTAATGGTCTCAAAGTTTTCCATATCCATCATACTTTGACGAGTCTTTACTCGGCATTAACTTCTCATTAAATAATGTAGCCAGGGAGCTTTTTTGGGTGAACTACAAAAAGGCTCACCATTGGAAAGCTCTGTGCTTTATACTCATTCACTGAAACTACAATGTGGAAGCTTTAAAAAGTATTCTGATGAACCACTGCCTACTTTTTTAGTGTATAAATCAAAGAATACCAATTTTTCAACCTCTTTGTTTGCATAACAGTCCGTGAAAAGTATGCCAACTTTTGCAAAATTGTTGGTAATTATGGTTTAGAGATGAAAGTGTTTTTATTTAATTAGCTATATATTCCACATGTTTATTTATCCAACATTTTTAAATTGAACTTATTTATTGGGAATCTACTTTGATTAAACCTTCTGAAGTTTAGACCTACCCAGACATGGGAGTCAGTATGTCAGTTGGAACTTGTGAAGTGGTTATGTTAATAGTTGTGGGCTCTTTTTTTAATCTCACTTGCTGGTTATATATATATTTTCTTGTTATGCTATGTTTTTAATTGTTATTAGCTGCCCAGAGTCACTATGGTGAGATGGTGGTCAAATATATTGAATAATATAAAAAAATTAAATAAATACAGACATACACTCTTCCTTCGATATAATCAAACAATCTAACAGTTTAGAAAGCATAAAACAATATAATAACATTATATTAAATTACATTATTAAACAACAAGAATCAGCACTAACAATAATCTCCATATGTTTTATTTCATATTTTAAAAGCATCTCACCCTGTACCATAAACTCTTCCTCTGGCAATGACTGAAAAATATTCAGAGATACAGCTAACATGGCACAAATGACAACAGCATACTTTCCATAGCAATCCATGATGTTCCTATAAAAGAGAGAAAAACAGTGAACTTTCTCCCTCCATACAATCTTTCATTAATTTCTGTTGATTAAATTGATGTACATGCACTGTAGATACAAATCCAACTTATTAAGACATAGGTTGATTTAAATCCAGGTACCCACCAGATCTCAGCTGCAAAAATCTAGAATTATCTCCAAATGGTTGCAAAAGGACATATGAAACACTTTCTTTGCTCCATGGTGTGTCTGTTTCTAGTCCAGATCTGATTGCCTAAAGCTTAGTTTAGGATCACAACTTTTAATCTGGTTTCTGAATTTAAATTCTGAATTGAACTGTGAGTGTTATTTAAAAAAAACAGTACTGTAGTCCTTCAACAGACATTCATATAGTGGCTGTAATCTCCACATGCTTATCAAGGAAACTGAATTGAAGAGCCTTATGTCAGACAAACCTAGGATTCCACTGTTAGAAATCTTCTCATTCAAGACAAAACATTGGTTAGCCTGAATTGAACCAATCAAACTCTCTTTAAATGTCACCATAACCAAGGGTGCACAATCAACCAAAATAATCTATACTTTAAGTAGATAGAGAAATGGCTAGCAATTGGGTTAATTTGGTTTCTGAAATTAGAAGAGCAGGGTTCATCTGATCAGAAATGGACAAGCAAGTAACCTGGCATTTCCAGACAGAACGGTGGTAGCACTAAATGGTGTGTAGGCTGTGCTGGGATGCCAGATTGCTGAGTGAGGCATCTGGAGATGGGCCAGATGAACAGGTCAGAGGAAGATATACTAGCCACTTTGGGGGATTTATGTGGATTGCTCCTTGTTGTGCTGTGGTTCAGTGTCAGCTGGCCAGATGCTGCTTGCTGTATCTCCATGTTTGCTACATTCCCAGCTTCTTCTGTCAGCGTCCACTACTCTGCAGACTGTTGTTAACCTGAGCCAAGCAAGGCCTGGACTTTTTGCAATGCTGGTGATAAGAAAACATTTGTTTTGTCATTTGTATTTCTTTTTAATTTTTAGAACTTCAGCTAGTTTCTTTTGTATCTACATATTATTACAGCCCTCATGTCTGTTCGATTCTTTGCAAGCTTCAATTGAGTGAAGGTACAAAAAAGGCTTGTTAAATCCTTGTAGAAATTTGTATGAGGAGAGAAAGAATTGAAGAGAAATCTTATGGCAAAATTTGAATGAACTGAAGATGAAGACTGTTAGAAGTGAAAGGAAAGAATATAAAGTTGGTTTATTTGATTAAACTTACAATAAGACTATTGCAAAGTTGTGGCAATCATTTATGAACTTTTTGCTGACATTAGCATTGAAAAGTTGATGTCTTGTGAATTTTCTTAAAAATAAGGAATGAGATATGAGATTATATCTGCTTGTAACCTTATGGGGAATAAAGAATTACTAAATTTGTTTATAATCATTACAGTGAATATTGGAAGTCACTTCTTTATATATATATTTATTGTATTTTTTTACACTTTACTCTTTCTTGTTATTCTGTTTCTTTCTTTAAATTTAGTTTTTGTTTTACTAATAAAAACGAGATTTTTATTACCGTAATAAAAATCCTTAATAAAAGTATATATCAATAACTGACCAATATAAAATAGCAAAATGGAAGTGCTTCTGCAATGACAAATTATTGCTTCTTCTAAAACGAAAGCAAAAAAACCCCTATAATTGGTAGAAATATTGAGTGAGCTTTATACATTTATTTCTTATTTCTTGACTTGTATTGTGAATATTTAATGTTGCTCTCTTGGATATGGTAAGTCCCCAGTTAAAGTGTCATCCGAGGGCTCTAAATTACCTCTTGATTTTGCTCCTCAACTGGAAAAGCCCTTAACTTGCAATTGCAATTAAGCCATGATCAGAGTTGCACCTACTTGATCCACCTATATTTGTCAGACTTCAAGCATTAAGTAGCCATATGAAATACAATCTGTCCCTAAATTAGGAAAAGATGCAGAAGTTATTGGCTACTAGTTGAATCTGCAAATCTTTCCTGGACACTTCTACTTGGAAACCACTTTTGGACTTTTGCTTGAGATGTGGGGGGACGATGAAAAATTGATTTTGGATTTTGCTGATTTAGATAGGTTTGTTGTTACAGAAATGACTAGTGCATATTATTATATAAAAGTAAAAGGTTGAGGTTTTATGTTACTACCTTTTTCTTCTGCAATAGATTGAGTCAGAAGTCAATTCTTTTTCTTTTTCCCCTTCCCCCTACACTTTGCTCTCTTCCCCCTTTCCTCCCTTATTTTCCCATTATCTTCTTTTTTCTTTGTATTTTTGTATTTTACATTTTGATAAACTAATGAAAATATTTAAACTGCAGATCTTTCCTGGTCACAAATTGATTCCACCTAATCTAGAGTTCTTTCACGTTACTAGCATTTAGATATTTTCTGATTATCTTCGGTTCTGTACATCTAGAAATGCAGAAATATAATGGACCAATTGTTATTAATCCTTTTTTATTCACTCTTTAAGAGGAGAATGAATAGAAAATCATCCAATCAGACCTCACCCATGAGTTATCCCAGAATAACAAAAATCTGCTCAGTCCCAATTCATATAAAAAAAAGAAATAACATAAACAGCTTTTGAACCCCATCTTGTCTGGTGGTTTCAGAATCTATATTTGTGTTCATTTGGCTTCTGGTTTACGAATAAAATCTAAGCAGTTGCTATGACAGGAAAGTACGTGAAATAATGTGAGTTACAAGCCTACAAATCCTACAAATATTTCCTGGCTGCAACATATAGATTTGAAACCAGAAAATTCTTATTGGGCATCCTGCTGTAAAAGTATGATAAAAGGGATATATATTCAATTTTACATGTATAAACTGCAGCCAGAATCATTTTTGTACAACAATGGAAAAATGATGAGATCCCGAGAGATAAGAGTATAATTAAAAAAAATTAGAATGTGCAGAAATGGATAGATTAACGCTTACAATTAAGGAAAAAGAAGAAACTGAATATTTCTTGATATGGGACTTATTTTACCAATGGTTAGATAATAAAGACAGAATTTAGAAATATGGGGATATAAATTCAGGACAAATGTTAAAAGAAGACTTTAAGTTAAACATTACTGTTATTATAGTATTAATATTATTGTGATGAATATAATTGTAAACATTTTGATTATGATAGCTTAAAAATAATTGTACCCAGACAACACATCGTTTGATTGAAATTGATTTTTACATGTTATATAAATAAAACAAATAAAACATGTGGGGGTGGGGAGAAACTGAATGGAAGTCAAGGGGGAAACTTTGTGGGCATAAGGGCATTTTGGCAATGTATCTATGACATACTAATTTAATAAGAAATAGCAGCAATTTTTCAATGTTAACCATATGAGATGTTACAAACATTTGCTCATTTGATATTCTAAATAAATCAATAATACATATATTTATAAAAATAATAAAGGCAGGATAAAATAAATAAATAAATTAGAGATAGAGAGATACTGTACAGTGTTAACAAATAATATTACCTTTCTTTTTTCACAAGAGTCCTGTTGTTTAAGGGTATGAAAGAGAGTTTTGGATGCTTAGCTGCAGCTTGTCTGACAAAGCTAGGAAAAGATAAACCCTGTGCTTTTCTTTTATACCTGCAAAATAGTCCATCTTCCACCCCCACTTAAGCCAATGGATCAACTGTAATTTCACTCAATGGCTCAATATTGTTTATTGCAATTACTATTCTGCCATATACTGATGGTATCTCTTTCTTTACCCTTAAACTGATTGCTTTTTCAATTGTCATATTAAAGAAATGTCAGATGGTAATCACATGGATCAATGCCATTTGCTTGTAGGAGAAGAGCTGTTTTAGTCCAAAATTAGGAGGAGTCTGGTAGTCCCTTTTCAAACTAATAAATGCTATTAAAAGTCATAAACAATTTATCAGATTAAATTGCTCATGACATCTATCCTTTTAAAACAAATTTGTTACAGCAGTATGAAAAAATTCTGACTCCTCTTAATATTTACCATGTAGATTACTCTGTCACTGTTAACTACACTTCATTGCCATGTTTTTTAAAAACTGCTGTCATAAAACAAAAATAAACACTGTTTTGTTGAAAAAAATTCCAACAGCTTTTTAAATGTCCTAATTTTTGTTTTTTCTCCTATGAATCTTTTTTCCTGTCAATAGAAACCAATAAAGATTAGTAAGAAAGATACATTAATTTGGACATTATTTAACACAATACTGCTTCCATCTATATTTGTTTACTCTGCAATATTTTTTTTCTATCTGCAGTTTCTCAAAGAGTCTTTATTTTGGATTGATTCATGATGATTTCAAACACACAGCCAACCCCACAACATACAGATAATGCTACAAATTCCACAAATTTCAGAACAAAATTACACTTCTAATCTTTTAATCACAGAAGACATTTAGATGTCTGCTTTTCTCTCTATGCAATATAAATTCCCTTCTGCTTGGATTTTGAGTAAGAGATAATTTTGTTACTATCTTATTTCTGAACATTTCCACAGAAACTGAATATGCACGTTAATTGTTTAGCTTCTCCACTAACCTAATTCATAGTCAAGATATTCAATAAACTTAATGGTTTTCATTCTGCTTCTGCTTTTCAGCATGTGTAGCTGAGGAAATTTAATAATTATTGTTCATAGTAAGCAGTTTTGATTGTAGAAGTAACTGTAATAAACTGTAACAACTGTAACTATAACTAATCTAGTTGAAAAAGTAGCATATTTTGTCTCAAGGTACAAGTGAATAGCTATGAATAGAGTATTTTATTTCATACTATTACCCAAAAAATTCTTAACTAAATTTGTAAACCTATTTTTACATCCTACCAATGAAAATAAAGTCTACTGTATTATTTGTGAAGGATGGGAACTGGAGCTGAAAAATTAATCAAACAATTAACCAACTGTGCAAAATTTGACCAGTGTTGTTGTGCCCACATTGCTGAGAGGAATAGCAAGAATGGTGTACTGTATGTTCTCCTTGCGATATAACTGCCAGTATTGTTATACTGGCAGTTAATATATTGAATTATTGTTGTTTTCTAATGCCTTTAGGTAAATATATTTGGAGTGTGCAAAATTATGGATAATATAGCAATAAGGAGGAGGAGAGTAGAAATGGGAGGAGAGGGGGAAAGTGAAGAGAGGAGACAAATTTAAGTTGTAACTGCATTCACAGTGATCTGAGATGACATCTTATTTAACAAAAATTGAGCTGTCTATCCCACACAGATACCTACATAATATTGTAATTCTTCATATCTTTGCTTTATGTAAACTCTTGAGAACTTATTCTGAGTAGATACTGTAGCTATTATTTGTTGCATAATTTTTTGTCATTAATGAAGATGGGGACAGGTAAATGAAGATTTATAATCAAGCAGGATTGATCTGTGATGATTGGAACCTGTGCACATTAACAGATAAAAAATTAGACTTTTATATAAACTAGACTTTACAGTGCTGTATGTTGCATAATATATATGATCATTCAAGTGTTGTTATAAAGTGAATGAACATTGGCAGTAGATTTTGTCATGTGTCTTTTGGCGACAATTGTATTTTGGAAAACTGTCATCTTACTAATAGAAAAATGTCCAATGGAGATCCTGTCTTGTCCATATTAATATCAAGGTTTACTCAACCACCATACAATTTAAGATAATTACATTTTTCTGGGCATATCATTTTTTACTTAATTTCATTATATCTAAATTGTGCTTCCCCTCAGAATTTGAAGGACTTATTTTTATCCTTTAATCAGTGCAATGAAACAGATTGTGCTGAAAGACAATAACTGATTCAATGTCATCAAGGAATAGAAAAGGGCATTGGTTAATCCAGCTCTCCAATAAAATGTCAAGGGCAAATCTTTTATATCTTTGGGGGCATCTCTCTCCTTTCCTGTTTGATTTATATCATTTAGGTAATGACTTCAGCTGTAGTTCTTTCTCTTTGTGTCTGTGTGCATCTGTGTTTCCTGTGCCACTGTATTTTTTTTAATTTTCATTATTCATTGTTTTATCATAAAAAGTAAAATACAAAACAAAAAATAAACAAACAAGATGAAACAAAAGCATACATTCAACCCTTACAACAACAAAGAAAAAAATGGTGTATGAAAAAAGAGGAGAAAGTAAACAAATAAATTTAACATTTAAGATATATTTAAATAATTTTAAATAAATTTGAAATAAATTTAAATTTTAACACCCTGGCTGGGTGCTGGAAAAAAAAGAAAAAGCAGTAAATTCTCTTCCCCTCATACATACATACATACATACATACATACATACATACATACATACATATATACATACATGAAGAAAGAAGAAAAAGAAAAAGCAGTCCACAGGTTACACTAATCTTCAAATCTCTCCGTTAACCATCTGTTTATGTTTAGCACATAGAAAGCCCGCAGATGGTTTCCAGTCTCTTATAAAACTGTCTAGTCCATTATCGCTAATAATAACCAGTTAACTTTGCCATCTCTGCTAATTCAGTCAGTTTCAAAATCCATTCTTCAATGTGTGCCACTGTATTGCTGATTTAAGTATTGCATTTATGCTTTTGTTTTGTACCACTAACAAACTGTTAGTCTTTTGCTTCCAGGATAACAGATTCATATCAGTTTCCCTGACTACTGTAAATCTCCAAGTTTTCAATTTTACATTATTTAACTAGTATACTAAACTTGCATTCAACAGAAGTCTCTCAGAACTTCAACGTATCTGCAAAGTGGGCTACAATCATATTAAAAAATTATTGCCCTTTGTTAGCATGAGGTTGTAGTTGCCTCATTTTATCTGCAGCAGTTTAAACCTGCTGTCTTTGCATTTTCAAAATTCTCTATCCTGTGCTTCATGGCTCTAAAGCCAAGCAGTTTTGGTTTTTGACAAAAGCGGCAGTTCTGCCAGGAGAATCTCTGCTTTAACGCTCACAATTTCTTTTATATTAGTATGAATTGTTCCTGATAATTGCTGTATAAATATAGCTCTAATTAATATATTTGTGTAGGCAAATGTATGTGTTATATTGGGTACAGAACAGAGGGTCCACTACAGCCTGTTTGGCCCCGAGCCTATCTTGGTCTGGATCTTATCTAGTTACATGCGTGGATGCACTCAGTCAAAACACTATTTTTCCACACAAGGTAATGTAAATATTAATCAATTCAGTATAATTAAATCTGGACTGCTGTATATAATTGGCTGCATTTTCTTATTATGTTTTTTTTTCAAATCATAAAATGGACCATGTTCGAGCAGTCTATACATATCACTGATGTTCTGGAAAATGGCAAGCCTTTACATGCAGGTTTATACCACAGGATTTCAAGACAAAGATATTATCTCTCCATATCAAATTTTCCTAATATATTTACTCTCTTTCATACTTTTATTTCTGTAATATAACTTTGACATTGTTCCATGCGGAATGACTTTGGACACTTACAATATAAAAGTATGAAAAAAATAAGCAAAAAAAGGCAAATCGGGGAACAGACTTAACATTTTTGAGAAAATGGGGTGATGCAAGTAAGTAGGCTTGCAGACATTGACAGTCAGGCTTTTTCCTTTTTTGAGAATAATTTTGGAATGTTTCTGAGTTTTTAAAAAATAAAGATTGTTAAGGTTCATACAACCATGTTTTCTATCTCAAAAGGGTTAGTTTTAGTATTAGTAGTGGGAAAAGGATAAACATATTCTTCTGGCTTGGAAATCAACAGTACATAAATTTAGAATGAAGAACATGTAGTGATTACAGTCAATGTTTTGTCATTCATTTCGTTAGCTTAAAAAATGTAAGAATTTAATTTTAGAAGTGCATTATTTTTAAAAATCATTTTACTACAAAAGCCATCACTTAATCTAGGATGTTATTGCATATCTAGCTTTTCATTTGCACTCCTAGTAATTTTGTTTTTCTCTGTTCCACTCAATTCAATATCCTTGTAACTGGCAATATAGCAGTAGTTTGCAATCAATGAAAGAACAGCAGGGATCCTCTGAAGTCTTCGAGCTTGTAATATTAATTAGATGGAAAATGAAAAGGAAATTCTGTGAACAATAATGCGGCAGTAAAAATGTCATAGCAGCAGCCATTTTTATCTTTCGTATGCATTTTTATTATGCATATTTACTGTGAATTGGGAAAAACAATTTTAAAAAATCTGGAACATAAGGTCAAGTTCTATTCACTCAGACTATAAATGTATTTATAGTAATTTTAATATGCCATAGAAAACCAAGGTCCTAGAAATAATATTCTAGAATTTCAGCTCTTTAAACTCCTTTCCATTTTTATTTATGTTCTCATAGTACCTCAGAGTATATGCTGTGACTAGATAACATTCATGGTTATAAATCATTCAGTTGTTTTGCATATGCTAATTTTTATTTTATTATTATTAAAAGAATAGTAATGTACTATGTAATTCTATCCAGTATCAGTCATGAATCCCACAATTCATCCCTTCTACTGTTTAAATAGGAGTCACTTATGTGAAATGATGATGATTAGGAAGGTGAGAAAATTTGCATTCTGTGAAAAGATGTAGCGATGTGCAGTTTTCCAACCCCATACATCACAATGGAAGGCCAAAACTATTCCCTTACCCCAAACTCCTGCTATACAGGATCTGCTCCCCTTGTTTAACCATTTGAGCAGAATTCAGTCTGATTTGGAAGAGTTGTGCTCCCTCTAGAGAGCTCAGATTTATGCCTCGGAAATATTTGAAGTCAATTGGCCTCTAGGGCTCCTGGCACTTTATCAGTTCCTTTGGAGTACATGCCTACTTACACAAGAAGGGGTGGAAATTTGATAAGGTGCAGTTTGACATATCTGGAATTCATTAGAATGGAGAAGTTTGGGGTCAATGAACACATATTTTCAGAGGTCCTGTTTCAGGTAATCCCCCAAACAAAATGTAGACAACAGTTCTAGTTCATGTTGAGTCCAGTCCAGAACTAAGGGGGACTAAGGACTAAGGGGGTTGTTTTAATATTTTAAATGTTTGTAAATGGGTTTTAATGATTATTTGGTCGAATTTGGTTTAATTCCTTTTTAACTTTTGTATTTGTATGGTTGTTTTTATGTGAGCCGCCCTGAGTCCTTCGGGAGAGAGGGCGGCATATAAGACCAAACAATAAAATAAATAATACATTCCAGCTGTATATTTAAAGAATGGATATGCTCAGTTGTTAATCAACGTGATAGCACTTCCTCCACTAAATTTGGACTTCTTCACTCTTATGATGTAGTCACTTTTAACCTTTCTTTTGTCTTACACTGAAATGTTTTATGCTGCCAGCCTGAAAAATACTTAAGTTTAGTAGTGATCTTCTTCATCTGAACTCTTGATGTTCTTTCAATAGGGCATCTTGAGCCCTTCAGTTTTCACTATTTTTCTCCTGTGAGAGTAAGCACATTTGTTCAGTCATATCCCATTGCAAAATCTTGGATGTATATATAAACAGTGTTGAGCAGTGATTCTATTTCAGATGATGTTTTTCCTTGCAGCTTCAGATCCTCCATGTAAAGAAGGTTGGGTAGCCTGACAGATATTCTTGATATTTGGTAGCCATGATCTGACTTGTTCAGTATTTTTGACAGACGATTCAATGCAATGACAAACAGTAGTGGAGATAGTCAGTCTCCTTGAAAGATTCCTTTCTGGAGGCCAAACCCCCCTAATATATCACCATTGACCAGCAACTGAGTCTTCCATTGTGCCATTGAACTTCCCATTAAGCTTCTGATGCTTCTGAGTCCTGTTATTTCTAGGCACCTGATTTTCTAGTGGCAAGAAGTCAAATGTCTTTGTGAGAAACATGACATTTGTTTATAAATTGATGACAGATAAATTTAGCTCTTTTTCAAGGGTTTATATTTGTCCCTGGGTCAGCTGAAGCAGTGGAGTATTTTGCAAATACTGTAGAAGGACAACCAATATAAAGGTAATCTCTCCCACAGGGTATCTCAAGCGTACAATCCACGTTAAAATAAACGTTTTCGTTTACAAGAGTTCCCATTTCTTGCCACTTAGCTTTAATTGCAAGTGTTTTTCCTTTTCTTGCCACTTAGCTTTTGCAAGTGTTTTTCCTTTTCTTGCCATTTAGTTTTAATTGCAAGAGTAATTGCGAAGCTTTTCCTCTCACAAATGAAAAGGAACTCTCGCTACGGAAAGGAAACCGAGAAGCGACCGGTTGACGTTTATTTTCCTGCCGCCAAAAGTCCTCGAGAGACGTCATGAGGCGGCGGGTGCCATTCCGCACCCGCCAACTCCGCACGTGACAGCGCCGGGACGTGTGACCCCGCCCCTCTGCGAAAAGGGAGCGCCTGGTAAGGGGGGAGAAGGGGGGGCACAGGAAAAAAAAAGCCAGCGGTCTCTCTCTCTCTCTCTCCCCGATCTCTCCTCCCTCATCCCTCACGTGACCGCCTCCCCGGAACGTGGCATTGTGTTATCACGTGACCCGTGCGAGGGGGGGTATGCGGGAGGGGAGGTAGGCCGTTCCGGTGGAATTAGAGGTGGGGGGAGGGGGGGCTGCGTACGCGACGGAGCTGGGTGCGAAGATGGCGGACGAGGAGGCCGAGCAGGACAGCGGTAGCGTCGGCGGCGAGAGCGGCCTCCTGGATATGCCGAGCCTGAAGAAGAGGCTGCTGGAGCTAGAAACGGAGCTGAGGGAAAGCAGCCAGCCAGCCGTGGAAGCGGCCACCGAATACTGTCAGCAGCTGTGCCAGGTCGGGATGGGGCCTGGCCGCTTTTGAAGGGGGAGGGGGGAAGAAAGAGGAGGGAGCCCCTTTGGGGGGGGGCGGTGGAAGAGGCTGGGCGATGTTAATAGCTGGGCCGCGCTTTGCTCTTCTGAGGAGCGCCGCCAGCACCCATTGCACCTCTTGACTCCAGGCGGGTGTCCCGCCCCCCTGCGCTGGAGAGGAGCTTCTGGCGGCCCGGAACAGCTCTCGCTCTCTCTGTGTCTCCCCCACCCACCGCCTTGGGTGCTCGCGCTCAGCTCGAAACTCGGCCCCTTTGTTGTGTTGGTGCCGCCTCGGCTCTGGAGGGGCCTTTGTCTGCTGACGGCGGAGAAAGAGAGCGCCGTGTCCCACTTTGCCGAGAGTGATGGCAGAGGAACGGGGTGGCTGGTTCCTGGGGAGGAGGCTAGGGGAGAAAGGCCGGCGGGGGCTTTCCTTGCCCACTTCGTTCCACCTCGGATTGGTAGCGCTGCAAACGAGAAGGCGAGAGCAGGGTCTGTCGCCTTCCCTTCATGCCGTTGTCATCAGCTCCCCAAGCATGCCTCCATCTGTATCCCATAGTTGAGGGGGGGTGTCTTAATGGGTCTCCCTTCGTAAGCCCTCTGACTATATATAATATATATCTATAATAGTTTAGATATGTATGTAAGTAAGTAAGTAAGTAAGTAAGTATGTATGTATGTATGTATGTATGTATGTATGTATGTATAAAAACCAAAACCCAGTAGTCTTCGAGCTGAAATCTCTACTAGCTTAGAGGCGCGTTGTCTCAAACTGTCCTTGGTTCTTCCAAATTAAGTGACCTTACTTCCTTTTTGAATTGTGGCCTGAATGTGCCTCACTTTCACTTCACATTGCCTTAAAGGTACACCGACATGTTATTTTATTAGTTGCTTATTGTGTTCTGTCCCACAGTAAATATTTATGGGCTATGGTTTATCTTGTAATCGAGACTTAATTCACTACCTTGTGTACTAAATCGGTTCACAGAGGTCTCTAAGAGGCAAAATACAAAAACAATGTTAGAGTACTTGAATTCTAACGTGCTAAGTTACAGAAACGTAGGAGTGTTTTCCACAGGGCAGGGGTTATGAAAACAGATTGTGTTGCATAAACTTGGATATTTGTGTTGACAATATTATTGGGTTAAAGCAAGAATAGAAAAATCAAACTAGATTTCTGTATCAGTTATAGTAATATGGGATCACTTCACATGTCAAATATATTTGCTTATACAATAGGAGTTTACTTGCTCACTTCCACTTCCAATACCTTGGTATTTCCTAACTTTTCTTGGAACAATTGGGAAGATGACAGAAAAACTTTAGTTCTTCAGTAGCTTATTGGATGTAACTAAATCAGAAGTTTTTTATTATAAAACTTTGTTCTAGGGGAGTCAATGAGTCAAATTCAATTTCACAAAAAGTGCAGTATTACACAGATTATAATAATGAACCTATGCCATATCAGTTGGTTCCTGGAGTGTGAGAAGATGTCAGCAGTATGTTACATTAAGCATTTCAGGATGTGTTCACTAAAATAATGGAATTTCTTCAACCTCTATATAGGTGCTATATATCAGTCACTGGGTTCAGTTTAATAGTCCAGATTATGAAGGATTCATTGATGCAATGTGTACTTCACCTAATCATTTAAATGTTGACATCTGTATGCTATTGTGCATGTATATATCTTAATGTTTTTACTTTAATTCTATTTTGTAAACTTCTTGAAGCTTCTTTATATAGCATCAATTTATACACCATTTCTTATCATCATTAATGCAAACATCATTACAAAATGAATTTTACATATGAAAATGCCATTTATATATAAAATTGAATAGTATTTTAAACCTCAAGTCTCTTTGCCTAGCCTACAGTTCCTTTCCGCTGGGGATTTCATATTAAAAGCAATGTTTTCAATTTCATGTGGATGTTAGTCAATATATCATCACTTAGTCTCCTGTCATTTGACCATGGTTAGATATTGCGAAATACTCCAGTAAAAGGTATCCTTGTATGAAGTAACCATAAAATAGCAAGTGCATAGGTACAGAGTTCTTGTTTGAAGCCATGTATCAATTATAATTTTATACATTTATTTCCAGTTGATCATTCTTTGTCTTGAGTCCCACATCATATTTCTGTATTGTCATTCTACAATAAGGCCTACCAGTAGTTGTGCATAGCACTCCCGAGTAGAATACTGTAATAAAAATGCAGTCAAAAGCTTTAAAACAAATACAAGTAGTCGTCAACTTATGACAACAACTGAGCCCCAAAATGTTGTTAAGTGAGACATTCGTTAAGTGACTTTGTCCCCAGTTTACAACCGTTCTTGCCACAGTTGTTAAGTGAATCTCTGCAGTTGATTAGTTAATAACCCAGTTGTTAAGTGAATCTGGCTTCCCCATTGACTTTACTTGTCAGAAGGTTGCAAAAGGTGATCATATGACCCTGGGACACGGCAACCGTCATAAATATGAACCAGTTTCCAAGCATCTGAATTTTGATCACATGAACATGGGGATGCTGCAAAGATTGAAACTGAAAAAACTGTCATAAGTCACTTTTTTCAGTGCCATTGTAATTTTTAAAGGTCACTAAATGAACTGTTGTAAGTTGAGGACTACCTGTAATGGGAACATTTTTCTAATTAATAAGAAATGCTAACCATCAGAAGTAAATAAAGAAAAATATAAAATACACTCCTAATGTCAAAGGAAATCTAGAAAAAATTTAAAATGGACAATCATAATTTCAGTTCATTGTTTAGATAATCAAATATTACTTGTAAAAACTGATTTTGTAAAAATGCCGCTTGGGGGTGGCAAAAAGCCCTAGTAATAAGCAGGCGTGTACAATGGAATGAAGGCTATTGCTGAGCGCATTGGGTTGTGCTCCAAAAAATTGTAAGCCGCCCTGAGTCTCCAGAGAAGGGCGGCATATAAATGCAAATGTATATATATATATATATATGTATATATACACATATACATACATACACACACACATACACACACACACACACACAAATGCAAAGTTTATTCGCATTTACTTGCAAAGTTTATTTAGACAACCAGCTAATAATACCCTCCAAAAATTTGATTGGATAATTATGCCATCTATCTATAAGGTAGTGACCAGAATAGTTTACCAAACAGCATTTTTAATAATACTGCCTGGTTAATAATACAGTCTGGTTGTTATTGTTGGAATTACTCTTGTAGTGGGATACTTTTGCTGCAATTTTGTATGCTTCTTATGGCATTGCTTTTAAAAGAATCAATGTGTGTAAACACAGTACAAACTTGTTTTCTTGTTTTTATTTTATTTAATTAAACTTGGGATGTAAGATAGATAGTTAATGATAGGGTGAGCCGGCAATATCCTAACATGCAACCAGTTATTTCACTTCATAGGTTTCAATCCACAAAGACAAATTAAGACAAATAACAGATAAATTACTTATTCAACGAGGGGGAGGGTTCAGTAGCAAAGAGAACTATTCCCTTGATCCTATATTTTTCTTTCTGTTCCAGCAGAAGCCCATTTTGCGCAAAGGAAAACTGCTGGAAACAGGCAAGTCACTTAATAGAGATCCTAATTACAAGGGAGTGAGGTGTCTGATTCCCATAATAACCCATCATTTTTAAGCTTTAAATTTTATTTCTGCTATATAGCAAAAATCCATTTTGTATAGAATCAAAACTAAGGCTAGATTAAGGCAATTTAAAAACAAATTGGTGAGAGAAAGAAGCCAATGCATTACATAACAAGCTTTTCTTCAAATTATTACAATCATTCTCTCAGTATGTAACAATAACAACAATAGTGGGGAATTGGCAGGGTATAGGAAAATCCACTTCTTCCAATATACCCTTTGACTGCACTTTTAGACAACAAAGAAGTAACTGAAACAAAAGAACATTGTTCATATTTTTCCCCTGTTGTATATAGGAGAATCAAGGAGGAACTCCTACTACTCAAAAATTTCTCAATCTTGTTCTGGCCTTGAGGACACATTTATTAGGCAGTGATAAATTTTAAAAGGAAAGGCATTCAACCATATTTCTAGACAATTTTTGAATAGCATTCACATACAAATTCCTTTGTTCAAGTTGACTTAATTGCAGTAAGGGCAAAAATAGAGGTTTTAGACAGATATGAAGATACTCTGTCCAGTTGGCTAACTAGCTTGTGTATAATAGAGGAATCCTGATCCTGTGCAGTGAAGAGAGCTGAGGGTATCATAATTCCACCCCCAGCAAGTGTAGAAAGGAACTGCATCTAGATTAGTAGCCATATAAAACGTAGTGCTCAGTTACTTGATCCAGTGTATATTTGTGCTGAGAATTGATAGTAATTAATTTATAGATTGCTTGAATTTTAGTTTAAACTTTTGTTCATATTGAAATAGCTCTATCAATCGGATTTCAGAGAGATGTTTTATATGGAAGTTTATCCATAATAAACTATGGATTCTGTTTTTCTTCTATTCTTTAGGTTGTCAAATAAAATTCCATAATTTGCTTGTATTATATAGGGGTCAGAAAAAGGTTCTGATCCTAATAATATCATTAAGCCTTATTTATAGGCTCAAAATCAAATAGAGAATAAAAGAGGTCAATACTTTGAATTCTTACTAATTTTATTAGAAGATTTTATCCAATTTTTTTTAAATTTAAGAGGGTGCTAAAAGAACAGCAATTGTAAACCATGTTTTAGACTGATTACTGGGTTTCCAGACTTGAGTCACATCTCAGATACAGAGATAGGAATCATATTGGCAATGTATTCAGTTTGAAAGATGGTTTAAACTTTCAAGGTAGGTAGTTAGGCCTCATAGTTGTGCTGTCTTTTCTCTCTCCCCATCCCAGCTCTTTTAAGTTGAGGCTATGCCATATATGACACCTTTATTCTGTCTTTTTTCCAAGGAGCTTGGGGAACGGCATGCTATTCTGTCTTTACCATTTTTTAATCCTGGAAACAATCATATGAGGTAAATTATGCAGAAGAGAGGAAAGCTCAAAGGCAACTAGTGAGGCTTGTGACCAAGGCAAATGGTCCTGGATTTCGGTAGGCTCAGTCTGACATTCTAGCTAGTTTTTGGCAGTGTGTACTATTATATGTACCAGTTATCTATTGAGTGTTGTTATTTCCAAATACACTGTGTGCACATTTAGTAGGCAAATGAGTATACCATTTTTATGCATATTTCTCCCTCCAAGCTGTATGAACCTGAATGGTTAGTGGATGTAAGCATATCAGGTGATGTGTATTTGTGTAATGAGGGAGGGTGTGGCCTAAGGAGATCAACACCCTATATCAAGGTGAGCATAATTATTAGGCAGCTTCTTTTCCTCAGGCAAAATGGGCCAAAAAAAGAGATTTAACTGACTCTGAAAAGTCAAAAATCATAAGTCTTTCAGAGAGATGCAGCACTCTTGAAATTGCTAAGATACTGGGGTGTGACCACAAAACCATTAAGTGTTTTGTTGCAAATAGTCAACAGGGCCACAAGAAATGTGTTGAGAAAAAAAGATACACATTGAGTGCTAAAGATTTGTGAAGAATTAAAACATGAAGCTACCCAGAACTCATTCTCCTCCAGGGCTATCATATTCTAGAACTGTAACCTACTGGAGTGCCCAGACGTACAAGGTATTCAGTGCTCAGAGACATGGCTAACGCAAGGAAGGATGAAACCTGCCATCACTGAACAAAACATGTTGAAACAGGAAGACTGTGCCAAGGAATATCTGAAGACGGATTTTTCAAAGGTTTATAGACTGATGAGATGAAAGTGACTTTTGATGGACCAGATGGATGGGCCTGTGGCTGGATCAATAATGGGCGCAGAGCTCCACTTCAACTCAGAGGCCAGCAAGGTGGCAGTGGAGTACTGGTATGGGCTGTTATTATTAAATATTAGCTAATTGGACCTTCTTGTATTGAAGATGGACTCAAATTCAACTCCCAAACCTACTGCCAGTTTTTAGAAGACATTTTCTTCAAGCAGTGGTACAGGAAAAAGTCTGCAACATTCAAGAATACCATGATTTTTATGCAGGACAATGCTCCATTGCATGCATCAAAGTACTGCACTGTGTGGCTAGCCAGTAAAGACCTTAAAGATGAAATAACAATGACAGGGGCCCCTTCCTTACCTGACCTAACCCTATTGAGAATTTGTGAGTCCTTCTTAAATGGGAGATTTACAGTGAAGGTAAACAGTACACCTCTCTGAACCAATGTCTGGGAAGCTGTGGTTGCTGCTGCACAAAAAGTTGGTTGTCAACAGATCAGGAAACTGACAGACTCCATGAATGGAAGGCTTATGACTGTTATTGAAAAGAAGGGTGGTTATATTGATCACTGATTTTGAAATGTCAGAAATGTTTATTTGTATATTTTGAGTTTATTATTTTCACTTTAACAGATGCAAGTAAACGAGTGAGATGGACAAATTTTCATTTTTCATTTAGTTGCATAATAATTCTGCATAATTGTTTGTTTGTTTATTTATTTATTTATTTGATTTGTATGCTGCCCCCTCTCCAAAGGGACTCAGGGCGGCTAACAACTAAAAACCAACAATAAATTAATTACCTAAAAATAGCATTAAATATTACAAGCCAAATTTCTCTAAAACCCACAAATCCTAAGCTAAATTTAACCCCCCCCCCCGGAGGTCAGCACAGCCCAGCCTGTTCGAAGAGCCAGGTTTTCAGATCATGGCGGAAGGTACAGAGGTCAGGGGCCAAAGGTACAGAGGTCAGAGTCCAGGGGTAGTTGGTTCCATAGGGTGGGGGCTGCTACAGAATAGGCCCTTCCCCAGAGGACCGCCAGGTGACATTGAGTTGCAGACGGCACCCTGAGGAGCCCCTGCCTGTGGGCCCGCTCAGGGCGGTTGGTTCTTGATGCCGGCAGGAGACACTCCCATAAATATCCCGGACCCATGCCTTGAAGGACTTTGTATGTCAACACCAGAACCTTGAACCTCACCCGGAGGGCAACTGGTAACCAATGCAGGTCATGCAGGAGGGGCATAACATGGGAGTACTGGGAAGCTCCCATCACAACCCGCACAGCCGCATTCTGCACCAGCTGAAGCCTCCAGATGGTGTGCAAGGGCAGTCCTAAATAGAGACCGTTACAGTAGTCGAGTCGAGAGGTAACAAGTGCATGAGTGATCGTGCGCAGGGCATCTCGGTCCAGATATGGGCGTAACTGGAGAATCAGCTGGACCTGGACAAAGGCCCCCCTGGCCGCAGCTCCCACCTGCTCCTCCAACCTGAGCCACGAGTCCAGGAGAACCCCCAGGTTCCGTGCCCTGTCCAACACCTCTCCCCCATGACCAATAATGGAATATCTTGACTGGACCGAGATGTCGGTATGCACAACTACTCCGTTTTGGCCGGATTGAGCCGAAGCATGTTCCTGTCCATCCAGATCTGTACTGCCCAATAATTGCCCAATAATAGTTGCCCAATAATTGTGCACACATAGATATTCTCCTAAGAAAGCCAAAACCTCACTTTTACTTTCTTAAATATTCAGGTTTGAGGCTTATTAACATTTTGGATTGATCGAGAGCACTGTAGTTGTTCAATAATAAAATTAATCCTCCAAAACACAACTTGTCTAATAATTGTGCATGTAGTGTATGGTCTGATGAGATCTTAATCAGTGTGAACCTTTGTGTCTGACTGACACTTTTTATATAGTCACAGCATCCTGGGATTGGAATAGAAATCAGAACCTGAGAATGAATCCTATTTTAGCTATTTTCTTCCATTACTGCTTACCTTTTCCCATACATGGGGAAAAGAAAGGTTTTGTGGTTGTTTTATCTACCTGCCTATTGTAAAGATGATATTTTAAGGAAAAGATAATTAGGTGATTTTTATTACACTTTTCCCTGTCCTCAATTCTCAACAGTTGGGTTAATCAGCAACGGGTTGCTAATCATCTCTTCCTTTTGCACAGAAATTTATCAATGTGTCTGAAATTTGTTGAAATTTGTATACCCTTTATAATAGGATCCATTTTGCCTCAACTTTCACTACATTATGTTTTGTAATATCATAATTCAGAGTATCAAGTATCAATAGTTTGAAATGTGATAGTCATCACCTTTTAACAGCAATCCATCTGCCTTGTTTTGATGAAAAGGAAGAGGAGCAGGCTTTATGAATCAGATTGTGAAGATGTGTTGCAAAAAAACCTTTTATAAAACAACAGAACTTGCAATACTGTTAGCTTTAAAGCTAATATCATCCTATTCTGATTTTTTTAAAGTACAACCTTTTTCATGATAAACAACAGGAGACAGGGTTTCTGTTTTGTTCACATTCATGCCCCAGAATTTGAGTTCCCTCCAGATTCATACATTTGTCTCATTTCAAATTTAAGAATCCAATCTTGAAGCAGATTGGATTGTCCTTGTGTTGCCCTAATGCACAGCTTATTCAACTGCAGGTGCTAACCCTTAAAGAAAGTGTAATAAACATAATTGAATACATTGTCCAAGTAGATTGTTTCTTTAAAAAAAATATTTCATCATTTTGTGCTCTTGTCATATGTTGAAAAGATCTTCCTTTTTACATTAGTATATAATATAATCTGCACTCTTCATTGCATATTTCAATCAAGTGCCACTATACTGCCATTTTAAAATAATTTTCATTATCATTGCTGTTAAAACATGACCCTTTATAGAGCTGAAAATATCTTATGTGTTCTGAAATTATTTCTTGCATCCATTCAGTATCTTAATATTGAGCATAATTAGAAATCAAGATATCATATACAGCCTAATCAATGTCCAAAAGCTAGTAGCATGATTATTGTCTAATTGGAGCTATTGCAGTAACTAATCATTGAGAGATACAGCTTTTTATAGGGTCTGTACTATACGGTACAGCAATATTTGATTCTATGGGTCAGATTCTAAATGTTCTGTATCCACATACCTTGAAATCGAATATTTCAAGGAATAAAATCTTGTCTATTGGTGCATTAGTTCTAAGAATGTGGATAGTATGGTCAGAAAACAGTAGTTGATATGCTAAATGCCATTTCTCCAAATTATAACCTATGCTTTTATGATGACTCAAATTTCTATTTTATAAACAGACCCTTCTTGAATATGCAGAAAAGTGGAAGACATCTGAGGATCCCTTGCCTTTGTTGGAGGTATACACACAGGCAATCCATGGATATATAAAAGCAAGACCTTACCTTACCTCTGAGTGTGAAAATGTAGCCTTTGTGCTTGAACGCTTAGCACTGTAAGTAAATTATGTATAATTTTGTTCTCTAATTTGTTTTAAAGCAAACATTTATTAAGTTTAAAAAGTAGTAGAACTCTTTTCTGGGCACTTAATGCTGACCTTTACATTATTCCATTTGCTTTTTCAGAAGCTATGCTGAACTTTTGCTATGCTTGCCTCTTGAACTGCCTGAAAATCGATGGAAAGAGTTTCAATCATTTATTCAAGTGGGTATCTTATTTTATAGCTAGTGTATACATCAGTTCCATAAAATAAAGTTCAAGTGTGCCATTGCAATAGTACTAATAACCTGTAAGATTATTGGTTTTCATTGTTAAAAATCATTATGATTGTCATTGTTCATATGATTTAAATGTAAAATGATTTAAATGTAAAATAAGGGAGCTCTGGCTTGGTTTAATAACCTGTCATTATTTATCCCTTTGCTTAACATTTTAGAATTCCATACTGCCCTTACTTGTAATTCTAATTAGAATTTTCTATATTCAAGATGAGAATAGAACGTTAGACAAGGACAATATTTATATTGTATAATTACAATAAAGGCAGCAAATTAAATAAACAAATAAATGTTACAATGTTCTTATATCAAGATCACTAGATAATTCCATAATTTTGTTTACAAGTTTTCATTGGGTTTAAATCAACATGCGAAAAATTGTAGGTTTGCATTATGTTTTAAGCATGGCAATTAGTGAAAGTGTTGGGATTTTGAGGATAAAAATGCTGGAGCAAGTATAATTTTCTGTCACTTGTTATAACAAATGCTCTTCTTTTTCCAGATGGCACATACAAAATTAATGCAAAATGGCAGCCATCAATTACATATTTTATCTGTTCTTGCCCAAGAGGATGGAGCATGGAAGAATCCAGTTCTTCGCAACATTCTTTCCCAAGAGCTACTGGATTGGGATAAGGGTAAGATGATAGTTCAGGAGGGGAAATTAATTACTGCTCTCTCGGCAAAAAAATATTTTAAGGATATTGCTCTTAATATTTTTATATCACAAATATTTTGAAGATAGTATATCTCTTTAAATGTTTCATTCATCAACTCAAACTAGTTATTTTTGAAGGGGTTAGCTTGCAGATATCTTCATATATGATGATAAGCTGCAATTGCATATAAAGAATCGTATATAGTATACCAAAAAACAACAGTTTTTTTTCCTTAAACCACACTGAAGAATATTTATAAGAAAGGATATGCTATCCAGAACTACTCTTATAATGAATTATTTTGGAATTATAATGTGAAAGAAGCCAGCACCTCCATTATTATTACAGTACTACAAGTCCAATATATCTTGGCTGCATAGTTGTTCACATATGAAGATTGAGTGTTCATATAATTAGAGATTCTTCCCCTTCCTTTGGAATTCCTAATGTGTTGGTAAATGCCTCCCCACCCCATAGATTGCTCGGATGAAACTTTAGTAGTAATTTTTATGAAGTGCTTTTAATATACATGATATAAAATTTACAACATTTGTTATTAAACTAAGCACGTAGGTATTAGACATATTTCAGTTATTCCTGAAATAAGAAAAACATTCTTTTGTATTATTACTTTATAAATACCTTACCAGCTAAACAGAGAGAGGTTACAGGTAGTCCACACTTAACAGTCTTTCTCCCTTCTCCATTTTTGTCAATTTTAACCAATTTAAATGTCACTATTGTTTTAATGATTGTAAGCTGCTTAAAGTCACCTCCAGGTAAGATGGGTAACGTATCAGTCAATCAATCAATAAACAATAAATAACCCAATTTAGAGTCTAGATTGCCTAGCAGTCATTAGGCAAAATGTCATGTGACTACCCTGCTTAGTGACAGCACTTGTGGTAGTCCTGGTTGTATATGTTAAATTAGGACTGCATCATTGTTAGTCCAGGATCTCACATTTCTCCTGCCCTGCTATACTGACTGCTTCAACCTTCTCTCAGGCTGCAGAGAAAAAGAACCAAAACTCAACTTGTGGTGAGATAGGCAGCAAACAAATTTAATAAATAAAATAAATAAAAAATAAAAAGGACCAAAGATGGGGGAAGATAGGTGGGTGGGTCGAATTGAAGAGCATATAAAATCTTAAGTGCATGCAGGCTTCCAAGCATCCAAAATTTGATAATAGGGCCCCAGGGTGCTGTGTTGCTGTAACGTTGGAGACCAGTCATAAGTCCCTTTGTTTGGTGGCATCTTAACTTCAAACGGTCACTGAATGAATGGACAAGGATTACCTGTAGATGCAAGCTGGATCACCGCTATTCAAACTGAAGAAGGCAAAGAAGGAGTATAGATATTTTCTGAAGGTAATGTTGAATACTTCTTTTTGAACGGTAAATGGCCTAAAATCTGCTAAAATTTAATTCCTAAAAAGTTAAGTTATTTCATTGGGAAACTGGGGCTTCTTTGCACTGTAGGTTTATTTCTAATGTGTAAATAAATGTATACTAGTGAAATTAATATTTTAATAATATATTAATATTCCATTTATTCATAGTGAAATGATTATTATTTTTGAATAATCTGATTAAAGCTGGAACAGTTGAAAGTTCTTAGATTAATTGAGTTGGTTCACTGGTGGAATGGCATCAGTTGGTAATTTCCCCCCACCCCTACCCATTCCTTTGTACTTCTCAAGTTCTGGAGAATTTATAGAGGCAAAAAAAATTAAATAGAAGTTCCATTATATGAAGAAAAATTTGTTTTTGGGACCTTCTTGATTAAAGGTAGAAGATACCATAATTGGTTAATTTGGAACTTGTTACCTAATTGTGCTGTCTTTTTCTGTTGTGATTTTTATTATTTCTTTTCTGCTTTCATGAAAAGATGGACTATATAGTGTGTAAGAGAAGACAAAAATACTAATGTGTGGAAGTAGAAATTCCTCAATTCAGATGGTGAATTCAGTATAGGCTTTATGTCTGGGCTTCTTAGCCAAATACTAATTTCTTCAAGTTAGGTAGCAAATTGAGTCATATTGTGTTTGTACTTTTCATTATGTAATTTTATTTATGAACAAATTTTTAAAGAAAAGTCTTATAATGATGCTTATGATAATGATAATTTTTTGTGGGAAGAGACCTAAATCTACTTTGCAGATAGGGATAGTTGTTGTTTTACCTATCTGAAATTATATATTTTGACTAATGGGCGTATCAACAGATTTTTAACAATTCTTGTAAATGCCTTTCATGTATGGGAGAAATATTTTGCATTCCAATTACAACATTGCCCAAGTTCCAATTGCTCCCAACTAGGAACATGTTCTTGTAAAAACTGAAATTTGATGACCTGAACATAAGCTCTCCTGCATTTAATAACGTCCAATGATTACACAGGCAGAGATTTAACTTGTAAAATATATTAAGTACAGAAGGCTTTTCTTTAGCCAGCTGATAGGCATCTTTTCATTTTCAGTTAAAATTGGGAACTCTTACTGAATTCAATCCAGGGGAGCTGTCCAGCATTTATATAATGTTCTTTTTTTGTTATTTAGTTTTCGTAGTTCAAGTCAATAACTTTTAATGTTGAAGCAGAGATTTAAAAAGTTGCAGTGGAAAAATATACTTTTCACTTTTTATTTCAGTAGTATTTTTTAAAGAACCTGGTAGAACTACTGTAGAATACAATAGCTAAACAAGCTATCCTTTCTTAAACATTAATCTTTTAAAATTACAGCTAATCCTTCCAAATAGTAGTAGAACTTACAAAAATTAAACAAGCACTGTAGGAACTTGAAGACAGCTACTGCTTCTACCCTTGAATTATATAGGTAGTCCATCTATAGGTAGATGATTTAAGATGGCAGTTGAGACTGGAATTCTGTCACTAAGTGATGCAATCATAAAGTAAATCCCTGCAGTTCCAGTTGCCATTGTTAACTAAATGCCATGGTCATTAAGTGAGACAACATCCCCTTAAATGCTTTGCACAGCCCTAATGCCTTTAATTATGCTTGTCCATAGCACTGTTCACAAGCTAATAGAGCAAATAATTATGGTTTGTCCATATTGCAGTATTTTGAAGGAATTCCTTTTGTAATACAATTGTAATAAAAATTACAGCCATTTAAAGATTGTTCTAGTGGTTTAGGCACCAGGCAATAAAGCAGGTGACAGCGAGTTCTAGTCCTGCGTTAGCCATGAAAGCCAGCTGGATGACCTTGGGCCAGTCATTACACTCTCAGCCCAACTCACATCTCAGTGTTGCTGTAGGGAAAATAGGAGGAAGAAAGTGTGTTGGATATGTTTGCCACACTGAATTATTTGTAAAAATAATAAAGATGGGATAAATAAAAATGTAGGTATTCCTTGGGTACAAGTTAAAATTCCATGAAGATTAAATATTGTCAGATATATGGGAAATAAAAAATAAATTAAACCTTGACATTAACACTTCTACATATTTCTTAACATTGACGTGACTTACAGTTCCTGTTTATGAGTTAGAAATAATACATTTTAAACTCTCAAGGTCCTTTTGTATCTTATTTCAATTATAACAGTGTTAACACAAGGGAAACATCCTGAAATGATAAACATTGTGGTTTAAAGGATTATTAGTTCCTGTGGGTGGAAGAACAAGGCTAAAAAATAGCAAATTTAATATATTACCAGATTATTTTGAAGACAGAGAGACTATGAATGTTAAACAATAAATATTAAGCAAATTTAGCATTTGAATATATATATAGACATTAAAGTTTTATACTTTTTCTTAGCACTTCTTCCCACTTTTAAAATGTATGGAAAACCCCAAAGGAGATTTTGTTTGTATGGATTATATTTATTCATATCTATATATTAACAATTAAAATAGATGCATTCATTGCTACTACCACTTCTCACAATTGTTTGATGGGATTTTGGCTGGCAAATAATTTTGAAACTATGCTCCAGCACACTTTAAGAAACATACTAAACCAACCATTTCTAGTTAATTTTTTCAGATCTGAAAGACATGTTTATTTCTAATAGGAAATCTAAAATAGGCATGGATGATTTTAATTTGAAATATAGTTACATGAATTTCAGCAAGTTTTTTTAATGCATTCAGCTTTCTGATATGAAGACACAACTTAGTGTTATTTTTTTAGTAAACTAATTTAAAATATTTCAAGTTGTAAGTTTAAACATATAAAGTGAGTATTTATTTTTGGTTCAAGTATTTTTGAGCCATGTGCATCAGAATAGAATATCATGATTAGGAGAACTATTTCTGACTTATAATTTCCATTTATTCAATTTATCCAGTTCTTTTATGTATATTTATGTATATATGTATATAGAGCCATGGTGGTGCAGTGGTTAGAATGTAGTACTGCAGGGCTAACTCACTGCTCAATGCCAGTTCAATTCTGAGCGGCTCAAGGTTGACTCAGCCTTCCATCATTCCAAGGTGGGTAAAATGACCCAGATTGTTGGGGGCAATATGCTGACTCTGTAAATCACTAAGAGAGTGCTGTAAAGCACTGAAGCGGTATAGAAGTCTAAGTGCAATTACTATTTCTCATTTTATAACAAACTGTTGATAAACTATTTTTGTGGACTAAATCTTATACACAAAAATTCTTCCTTTGTAAAACAATTTTTTTTCTTATAGTGAATTCTATAGGGTACTGAACAAAAACATTTTAATCAAAATTATTGAGTATTTATTTGTGTTTCTTAATGGATCTGATTCATCTATCATCATCAAATATAGTTTCACTTTTCAGAAGTTTATAAGCCCAAATAGAGTTATATTTCTCCAGAGCTATCATACACATGGCAGCCTTTAAAGAAAACTGGGAAGCTTTAGCTAGTGCAGAATGCACAAGATTGTAATCAGGACACCAACTGGAGTCTTATAACATTCATTTTGATATGTACTTGATTTCTTGTTTGCTTTTGTGGTAATTTTTATGTTGAAGGCCCAAAAAAGCCTGGGACCAAAATTTTTGCGGACAATTTGTCTCAATTTTAAGATGATGATTGAAAGCCATTTTATACATACAATTGATTGTAACATCAAAGGAAAGGTTTTTTAAAATAAATAACAAGTACCTTCTCTAGGATATTTATTATCTGCTACATATTATTAAAATCCTGCTTGTTTCTCCAGTCATTTTGTTTTGATAACAGAAGGATATAACTCACTGCTTCAGTATAGTTCTAAGATGAGTATTGCTAATCATTTTAGTAATGGCTGCCTTTTGCTGGAATGTTTTTCTTAAATTTATTGTGTTCTATCCTAGTATACAAAATGTTATGTAGTATAACACTTCAATAATTGCTTAAGAAACATTTTTATGGCTAGAGTTCATAACTAGAACCTAAGAGGTGACTTATTTTGGCACTAGACCTATATTACTTTGAACCATAGACCTGAATCATGATGATTTTGAATCTTTATTATCATTTTGTATTAACAGTCAAATTGCATCTACATTTTAATCTTTCTAATGTTCATATAAAACATTTTAATTTCTTCTATTAAATATTTTTGTTGTTTGTTTTACATTAGTGTACAGTGATTATTTTTAATGTTTAAAAATGTTTATCTTATTTACTTAAATAAATCATAAAGTCACCCATTTTAATCTGAATTATTAAAATATTATATGTATTTTTTTATTCATATTTATATCCCGCCCTTCTCCGGAGACTCAGGGCGGCTCACAATTTTTGGGATACAACCCAATGCGCTCAGCAATAGCCTTCCTTCCATTGTATATGCCTGCTTATTACTAAGCGGCATTTTTACAAAGTCAGCTTATTGCCCCCAACAATCTTGGGTCCTCAGTTTACCTACCCCGAGAGGATAGAAGGCTGAGTCAACCTTGAGCCTGGTGGGATTCGAGCCTGCAGTAATTACAGGCAGCTGGAACTAAGTGCTAGGCTATTAACAGTCTGCACCACCAAGGCCCTTTCTTGTAAGAATCTTTGCAAATCATGTATTATCAGTTTAGTTATCATTAGATTTATTAATTATATCATGACTGTCTTTTCTTCCTCTAATAAATAATAATGGATTATGTTCCATCTGTAATATCAAGTTGAATAAGGACAACTAGTTGGATAAATCTAAAGTTTGCTAATATTCTCTAGCAGCAACCCCCTTCCCCCCCCATTTTCTCCATGTTTTGGAACACATTTGGGTGCAGGCAAGGAGTTCATTACAGAAGAGAAAGTTCAGGATCCATTTAGTTGAATGACACTGGTATCTATCCCATTTATCTAATTTCATCATCTTGCTAAAGTAATTAAAGCAGTGGGTTTACCTGTTAGAGTATCAGTTTTCATATTATAAGACACCTTAATCCAGCCAGGCTGGGGAAAGTCTGTGGTGCAATTGAATTTATTAGTAATTAAAATTACTCTTGGTGGTATAGTTTTGTTCCTGTATTGTGTACAGTAGTTTTATATTTATAGATGAGTCATAACTATGAATAAACCATCTGGTTTCTTCAGTTTCTCATTTATTCTTCCTCGGAAGACCCAATTTCTACCACTTTACACATAAATTAATTACTGATTTATGATATCAACAGCTTAAAGAAAAAAAAGTCTTAAATGGCCCATTCATCACTAATTTCTGCACAATATCATGGTACCTCAGGTTTTTCCTAAACTACAGTGATTTTAGTATCTCCTCAGCGAGGGTTGACGACATACTGAAAACAATTTAAAAGTAATTTTTTGCAGTTGGTTAAGTGTCCACAGCATATGTGTTTGGATTTGGTTTGAAATGTGGTTGGCTCGTGGTGAGGGGACGTGGATTCAGGATTGGTGACAGTGACAGCTACAGGGAGGGAAAGTAAAGAGATTGGGTAAATTGAAGTATTTGATAAAATATGCTATACTGGGACGCTGGCAGTTAATGCAAAGAAGGGAGGGAAAGGAAATTATCAGGAAGATTGGGGTCTACTTGCTCTGTGAAATCATTTCTGCATCCTTGCAAAAAAAATGTTTTTGGTCAAACCTTAGAACAACAAAATGTCCCGGATTTTGTTTCTGCCAAGTCATGATCAATTTAGAGTTCAGTGAACTTATAGAACACATTGTATTTGTTTAAAGATTGAAACCAAACACATTTTCTGTTTGTGTACATCTGCTTTGCATAGGAAGAACAAAATCACCCAATTGACTATGTCAATGCTGAGACATAGGAATCATTCATGAGAGTCAAATACTAACGTGGGTCTGCTTTCAGTCTATAATTTTATATAACTGTACAATTAAGTTGATCATGACATTGAAGAACTGAGATTCTTGCCCTTGTTAGAATTAAATTGACTGTATCTTGTCCAGGCATTTGGTTTATTGGTCTTTCTATCATTACAGTTTTTCTAATAATATTTATATTTGTCTTGCATATTAACAGGGTTATGCAGATTTTATATGCTAATTATATGGGGAAATAATATTGCCTGCAATCGTCTGTCTTTCAGTGAATAAATTTTTAGCCTTTGAAGGCCCAGTGCTGCTGGATATGCGTATTAAGCATTTGATGAAAACAAAGCAATTATCTCAAGCAACTGCCTTAGCAAATCTATGCTCAGACCATCCAGAAATCAGCAGCAAAGGCAATTTTAAGCAAACCTATCTAGTCTGTCTTTGTTCTGGATCACCAAATGAAAAACTAATGCAAGAGGTAAGTACATTTTATGTCTGTTTCTCAAAACAAAATTCCTTTCTCTCGAGGGGAAAATACTGGAAACCATAATCTGAAAATTATGAAATAAGCTGAAGTTAGGTCAGAAGTATAGTCACAGTTTCATTTAGTGACTGTTTTTGCTTGATGACCAAGTTGCCAGCCCCAATTGTGGTTGCTAAACAAGGGCTACCTATGTAAGACAAAATTGTGGTTTTTTTGCATTTCTTTTGCAATTGATTAGCAACAATGTTTCGTTACTGTTAGTCCTCAGCTTGTTAACCACAGTTGGGATCAGAATTTCTGTCATAAGTCATAAATTGTACCCAGTTGTGCAACAATATCTGGTGGTCATTAAGGGAACCACTGAAATAAATCAGTTAAGTATATCCAGCTTTTCCAAATGGGCTTTTACTACAGTTGTGACTAGAATTTTTGTCGTAAGTCATTGGAGTTAAAAATTGAGTTCGACCCAGTTTTACAATAATTTTTACTGCGGTCATCAGTCATTAAGCAAATCATGTGATTATTAAATCTAGTTTTCCCAATGGGCGTTTTTTTTGTGGAAACTGGCAAAATATATTGCAGATTGTGATCATTTAACCACAGGATACTGTAACCAGCCTTAAATGTAAGCCAAATGCCAAGAGGCCAAATTGCAAATGACCGTCGGGGCGTGCTATAGTTGTAAGTGTGAGTACAAGTCATAAGTCACTTAGCCAAGGCTTTGAATCATTGTGAAGCAAAAAGTCATAAGTCAAAAGACTGTTTCTACTAATTTTTTAAAGTATTGAAATAATAAATGATAATTCTGGGTATGGTTTTCTGCAGCAGTACTTGAGATATGAAGTAATTGAGGTAGCTATTGCACTAGGTAGGAAGTCTAGAAAGTGGGAGACTGTGAGTTATAGTACCACCTTAGGTGCAAAGCCAGCTGGGTGACCTAGGGCCAGTCACCCTTTCTCAACCCCAGGAAGCAGGCAATAGCAAGCCAGTTGCAAAATACTTTGCTAAGAAAACCAGGAAATACTCCAAGTGGTCACTAAGAGTCAAGCCTGACATAAAGGCAGATTCTCTTTCTTTGTCCCTTTCTTTCACAATATGCATAGAATCAGAGTTTGGATAATAGATTTAATATATAAGAATTTGTTTTATTTTTGAAAAAATAACTCTGGTGTAGGCACATGATCTGAAACACCAAGGTTTCATGTGCACCTTTGAAAGGCTTGCCTCAAAACATTCTAAGGTTATTAGAAATGAAAAATATTAATGTGGAAGAAAAGGATAATTAATAAATGTATAATGGGAAGATAATTCAATTAGCATTTAATTTTAGTTGTTAAGATCCAACCCATTTATTTTTGAAAGTTTCCAGCATTTTGAAATGTTAGTATCAAATTGTTGTTTATTTGAAAATAAAGGTTTATTGATCATGATTTGTCTTGTCCTACAGATTACAGATATAGACTGTAAAGATGCTTTAGAAATGATCTGTAATCTAGAATCAGAAGGAGATGAAAAGAGTGCTCTGATTCTGTGTGCTGCATTCTTATCTCGGCAGCTACAGCAAGGAGAGATGTATTGTGCATGGTAGGTTTGAATCTGTTGGACTCTGTTGTGGTCAGCATGTGTCACATTTAGCAGAAAAATAAAGGCTTTTATCACCAGATAACTAATCCACTTGATGTTATTTTTAAAAAAGTTAAAGGTCATGTAGCACAGTGGTTCTTAACCTTTTTGAAAGAATCGCCCCCTTGAGCCATTGAGGAAGTTGTCATCGCCCCCCTCCCCCAACATAACCGCCTCCCTGCCACCTCTTAGCGTCCCAAGGGGGCCAGCAGAGGGGAACTAAGAGGCGGCAGGGGGGCAGCGTGTCGAACGCGGCTGTGGCAGCACGTAACGTGCCACTTCTTCCGCATTGAAGGCGCTGGCTCCGGAGCAGTGCTAGTCAGTGGGTGAACCTGCAGGGCTGGCTGGCACCTCAAACGCCCCCCTGTCACCTCTTAGCACCCCTCTGCCGACCCCCTTGGGGACGCTAAGAGGCGGCAGGGGGGCGTTCGAGGCGCCGGCCCTGCAGGCTCACCCCATTGACTGTTGTACCGCACCTGAACTGGCACCTGTCCATCCATCCATCCATCCATCCATCCATCCATCCATCCAAAAGGTCTGTCTGTTTGCCTGCCTGCCTTCCTGCCTATACCTACCTATCTACCATTATAGATCTCTCTCTCTCTCTCTCCCAATATATCTCGCTCCATCGCCCCCATATCGCCCCCTTTCCGTTCCTTTGCCCCCACGTCACCCCTTTTCGTTCCATCGCCCCCCTGAAAAACAAAATCGCCCCTTGGGGGGCAATATCGCCCAGGTTAAGAACCACTGATGTAGCATATCGATTGTTACATACCAACATTAGTTTTAAAGTCTTCAAAACATCAGTTTCTAGGTATCTTTTTCCATTAAAAATTTAATGTTCTATTAATACATGTTGCAGACATGATTTTTATAATCCTTTCTGCATTTCATGTCATCTTTTTGTGTGGTTATGAAATTTCTTGTTCTATATGTTTGTATTACCATTTGTTGGTAATAACCAGATTTTTTAAATAAACCTAAACTTACATTAGAACACAGTTAACATTGAAATTTCCCATTCTTCTAGGGTACCATTTGAAATTTTACTTTTAGTATTTAGAAAAGTTAAGTTAGGTTTGAAAACGTTGACTTATTTAATATTTCAGTATGTTTTATACACTGAAAAGCATAAGTAATGCTTGAAGAGTAATAATGAAGTATCTTTTGTAGCTTTCTTTATTTTTTAACTAAACTCCAGCCTCAGGAAGGATTTAGATGAACAATGTTTCATCCCCTTAACAAACACAAAAATTAGGTTTTTTCCTCATGGTCATCTTTAGTAATTTAGAGCAGAGAGCACCATAATTTCACAAAGAGTATTCTTCATTTTAAAGGATTGTGTTTTTCTGCCAAAATGTATAAGGTGTTTCATCTATCAATTTTATTTATTTATTAAATTTATATGCCAATGGGGTGACCCTGGAATTCATTCTTCTGTTTAATGAGTAGTAGAATGCTCTCAGATAAAAATACTTAAAATTTCTATCCTACTGCAATCTGAACAGATACCTCAGTGATCTAAAGTGAAAATAAAACACAAAATACATAGCAGTACCAAAAAATATACCTAAATCCACTAACAGTCATTAAGTGGGATCCTATCCCAAGTGGCCTTCAATAGAATTTTGTCTTCTGCTTCTGCTTCATGTCTGAACTAAATGAACCTCTAATGAGAAATCATTCCAGAGGGCCAGGCCTATTACAGAAAAATAATTATTGTGAGTTTTGACCCCAAAGTGTAGAACAAACAACTGCTTCTCCTGGCACAATAATATTGACTAGGTCATAACTCCAGTGGAGAGATGTGATCTTACAGGTTATTTGAGGCCAAGTCCTAAAAGCTGTATAAATTAATGCCATTAATTTAAATTGCACTGAGAAGTTAATAGGGAGCCAGTGCAGGACCTGCAAAACATAATGTTATCCTACCAAATATTGCCAGTGAGCAACGAGGCCATTGCATTTTCTGCCGATTAAAGCTTCTCACAAGTCTTTAAAGTCTTTAGAATGTATTGCAGCAGTCTCAGTTGGTGGTGAAGAAGGCATGAGCCATCATAACCAAGTTTTCATGTCTTGGATAAGGTTGCAATTTGCTCATCTGAAGTATCTATTCTTTAGAGTAATGCAAGTTATGCAACCCCATCCAGAATCACTACTGGGACCATACACCAGGAGAGTCCTAGTGTACATTCAATAACTTTGTCTTGCTGGAGTTGAATTTTAATCTATTCTATCCCATTCAGACTGTCAGAATCTTCAGGAGAGATTTCAACTGCAACTGTAGTGCTGCTAGGGGTCTTCAGGCAAAACTGGATATCATCAATATGCTAATGATACCAGACCTCAACCTGCCAGTTAATCTCCCTAGGGACTTTATGTAGATACCAAATAATAGAAGGGAAGAAACTAATTCTTGCAGCATCCCACCAGGGATCAACCATCTTGCTAAACTTTATTCCCCTATTACCAACAATTGGAACCCTCCACCAGGAAAGGAGTGAAACCACTAAATAAAGAAGAATGCCTCCCATCCTCAACCCCTTTAGAAGGTCCAGAAGAATACCATTGTCAGCACTAGTAAAGATGATTTGGAGATGCAGAGTGACCAGGACAGGTATTCTATCCCTGCCCAGATCTTTAATGAAGATGATCCTCCAAGAATGTATCTTCCCCCTGCCTGGATCTGAACCCTGACAGTTAGGATCCAGGTAATACTGTAAATTTAGTCTAAGTCACCCTGTATTTGGCTCTGAGTAATTGTCTCAATAACTTCTGCGAAAAAGAGAAGGTTGGAAATCAAGCAATAGTCCCCTAATACAGGGGTCACCAACCTTTTGGACCTCAGGGACCACCAAACTCATGACTTTAAATCCCAGGGACCACTAACTGGTTCTGTGGGCGTGGCCTAATTTGTGGATGTGTCTTGGTCATGTGACTGGCTGGGCATGGCTTGTATGTAAATATTATAAATATTTATATAAATATTGAATTTTTTATTTAAAAAAAGAGCAACTTTTACCCAAAACCAGGCAAAGCAAGCAGGCAGATTGAGTTGTTCACAGAACCACAGATTCATTCAGAGATCTGTCCATCTGCCATTGGCTAGCTCAGTCTGTCACATAAAATTTGCTTGCAAGCAAACTCATAAAATTTGCTAGCAAGCAAACTCATAAAATTTGCTAGCAAGCAAACTCACAAAATTAACTCACAACACACCATGTATGTAAATATTGAATTTTTTATTAAAAAAAGAGCAACTTTTACCCAAAATCAGGCAAAGCAGGCAGGCAGATTCAGTTGCTCAGGGAATCATTCAGTGATCTATTTGTCTGCCATTGGCTAGCTTAGTCTCTCAAATTTGCTTGCAGTGAGTCTGCACTGAATAATAGAACCTTCAGTCCAGGAGGTTCGGCTGTGCTTAAAAGCAGAGCCGAAGATCTAAAGACTAGCTAGAAAGCAAGAAATCCAACCATTTTCTGCTTCCTAGCTAATCTAAATCTCCTGGCATAGCAGAACAGATAATGGCCTGAAAAAGGAAAAATAACAATTTAGCAGGCAAGTTTGCCGGGTAAGGAGTGAGTGGGCGGGGAAGGTTCCCGCAGGCCACGTGGGCGGCACAGCCTTGTGTTTCTGCGCAGCCTGGATTAATTGCTTTGGGGGGTGCTCTGGGGGTGAGATTTCTCTGTGGCCCACCAAAATTTTCTCATGGCCCACCAGTGGGCCATGGCCCACCAGTTGGCAACCGCTGTCCTAATATCTTCAAATCCAAGGAGGGCCTGTTGAGGAAGAACATACCAGTATACTTTCAAGGGCTGCTGGCCTTGCCCCTCCCCAATGAGGAATTCACAGCCTCTCAGATCTTAGAAACTATCTTTCCCTCTGGCTGCCCAAAGGATAGGTAATCAAATAACTGATGGGGCATTGTGCCCACTTTTTAGTAAATTACATGCCAGAAAGAATCCTAGGTAATGGAACAGGATAATGCCCCAGTCATTACAAAGACCCCATCCAAGTGGACTCCAGATTTAAGTGAATGCAAGCAAACTGTCCTCACTAATCACAAGGGCTCAATGGTAACTCTGCTGGGTAGCTCTTAGCGCTAAAGAGAGCTTAATCACCTGCAAAAGAGCTGCTGATTCACAACTTAACAACTTTATTGCTGAAATAGGCCAGAACTGGGCATGTATCTGTGTTCAGTCAGAATCCCTCTTTGCTGCTGTCCACTTGTACTTCAAGCAGCATTTCTATTGTTTCATCTTCCAGAGGTCTTCTGAGACTAAAGGAGCCCTCTGGGATTGGAGAAAGGCCACTTGTGGAGTAATTTTATAAACAACCTAAGTGCTGCCTCTTGCTTGTTACAGAACAGATCCTCAACCAATTTGCCTGATAGAGTATAAGAAAATCACCACATACTGCTGGAAACCAGACAGTTCTATAAAGGATCTGGGTGAACTATCCGAATATGTTCAATCATGCATATAAAATGGGTGGCGGTCATTTTGCATTTGGATCAGAAAGTGATTTGACAGTGGCAGAGAAAAGATGATAGTACTATTCACATTCAGCTTATATGAGCAATGGTGCCGCAGTGGTTAAGAGTGCAGTACTGCAGGTTACTTCTGCTGACTGCTAACTGTCTGCAATTTGGCAGTTCGATTCTCACCAGGCTCAAGGTTGACTAAGCCTTCCATCCTTCTGAGGTTGGTAAAATGAGGACCCAAATTGTTGGGGGCGATATGATGATTCTGTAAACTGCTTAGAGAGGGCTGTAAAGCACTGTGAAGCAGTGTATAAGTGTTATTGCTATTGCTATTATATAATAAATGTTTTGAGATAGTGACAAGGTCTAACTTGACTATATATGTTGGAGCCAAGATTACCTTGGACAAGTCCATTGTTACTGTGAAAATCCTAAATTGGATTTTATTAGACATGGCCCTACTGCAGGGAGGTTAAAATTTCCCAATAGAAGACATGATTGGCTCCACTACCAAGCAGGTGACCAGACAAAGGATCCCATAGACATTAGATACCCTATGTGTTAGATGTGGTTTTAAAGAATAAATTTCTCTGAAAAGTAACATTTAATGGTAATAAATAATAGCATGTAATAGTCTTGTGGCATTCCTCTTGTACCCCTGCCTTCGCAGCAATTGAAAATTACTTAGAAAAACTAATTTGGTGTTATTTCAGTATTAATACAGTTAATATTCGGTAAAATTCATTTTCAGGGAACTGACTCTCTTCTGGAGTAAACTACAGCAAAGGGTAGAACCTTCTACACAAATATATTTGGAGAGATGCCGTCAACTATCTGTATTAACAAAGACTGTGTACCACATTTTCTTCCTGATTAAAGTAATAAATTCTGAGGTAAATATGTATAAGATAATTATTTTTATCACTGTGTGAAATTAAAATAAAATCTGCCAATTAAAATCACATTAAATGTTAAGATCCCACATGAAGTTAGATAAGAAGGCCTTATCAGATAGGAAGATGTTAGTTTCTTTCAATGTGTTAAGGTCTCTTAAGATAAAATTCGTAAAATAAATTATTTTAGCAATTAGATAGAAAATAATAGCTAGGGACCTTTGGACAACTTCAGATATATATTCAGCAAATGTGATAATTGTTTTCTGTGTAGATGTTTTATTTTTTCTTTCACAATCCATAGCTTTCAATATTTCTTTGATGAAAAATGTACTTGTCAACTTTTTACAGGAAGTTAAGTGGACTCTTATCAAATCTTATATATCTAAAGACTCTTATCAAGTCTTATCAAACCAGTCATAAATGACTTCCATTATAACTCTGAACAGTTGCTGAATGAATGGTCTTAATTGGGGACTATCTGTGATATAAAAACAATACCATTAAATGATCTTTGAATGATCAATTATATCTATTGGTAATTTCATCCATCTTATCTTAATAGGAGTAATTTAGGAGATTTTCAAATCTATTTTAGTACAAATAGTAATCTTTAAGTTAAATTAAATGTCCCTGGTGTGATGAATAATGGGCCCAAAGAAAAACAATTTTTTTCCAAATTTGGATAATTTACCCAGGTTTGGGTTTTTGGATTTCAAGAGTGGAATTTGCCTTAATCAAGTATTACTGACTGTACTGACTCAATCTCAATGTCAAGTTGACATTTGCTCATAGTGATGCATAAATGAAATGTTGTTGCTAAACCAAAGACCTTGCTGAAATGCATATTTTATAACGAAGTTAATGTTTTACATAAAAATGTTAATTTCAGATTTTCATTTATTTGGGATTCATACATTAGAATGAGTATGAATCCAAAATAAATGAAAATCTGAAATTAACATTTGCCCCTTTGAGGTAATTAACACTGGTAATTCTTAATGTTATAGTTAATTAATGCAAAATTAATTGAAATCAAAATCTAAGCATACATGCATTTTTATATTTAGGAACTGGTATCAAATTTACAATATAATATGTTTCTTGCTCTACAGATTGATGCTGCTGGTCTTGCAACCTGTATTGAACTTTGTGTGAAAGCATTACGCTTGGAGGCTAGTGAGAATACAGAAGTCAAAATTTCCATTTGCAAGACAATATCTTGCTTATTGCCTGATGATTTAGAAGTTAAACGTGCTTGCCAACTAAGTGAATTTCTTCTTGAACCTACTGTGGATGCATATTATGCCGTAGAAATGTTGTATAATCAGCCAGACCAGAAATATGATGAAGAAAACCTTCCAATTCCAAATTCATTACGCTGTGAGCTTTTACTGGTATTAAAAACTCAGTGGCCTTTTGATCCAGAATTTTGGGACTGGAAAATGCTAAAACGTCAGTGTCTAGCATTGATGGGAGAAGAGGCATCAATTGTATCTTCAATAGATGAACTGAACGATAGTGAAATGCATGAAAAGGTAGAGGACTGTCAAGATGAGAACAAAGACACTTCAGCAAATGGGCTTTCTGGATGTTTCGATGAAGCTACAAATTTGCTCAGAGGCATTAGAGATAAGAAACAGAAAAACAGAGAAATTAAAAAATTAAGGGAGAGGGGATTCATATCTGCTAGATTCAGGAACTGGCAAGCATACATGCAATATTGTGTGCTGTGTGATAAGGAATTTCTTGGACATAGAATAGTCAGACATGCACAGAAACACTACAAGGATGGGATTTATAGTTGTCCAATATGTGCACAAAATTTTAATTCTAAAGAAACTTTTGTTCCTCATGTAACACTACATGTTAAGAAATCCAGTAAGGAAAGACTAGCTGCAATGAAACCACTGAGAAAATTAGGAAGGCCACCCAAAACAGCAACCACTGGTATTAACAAAAAGAACAATACCTTAGTAAAGCAAGAACAACGACACATAAAAAAGAACAGTCTTTATGCGGCAGACTTCATTGTTTTTAATGACAACGATGGCTCGGATGATGAAAATTATGACAAAGACAAACCTTACATTCCAGAAATAATTCCAGTTCAAAAGCCATTGCCTGTCAATGAGTTTACTTGCCCTGTTACCTTGTGTAAAAAAGGCTTTAAATACTTCAAGAATTTGATTGCCCATGTAAAAGGTCACAAAGATAATGAAGAGGCTAAACGCTTTCTTGAAATGCAGAGCAAAAAAGTAATTTGCCAATACTGTAGACGACATTTTGTAAGTGTTACCCATCTTAATGATCATTTACAAATGCACTGTGGTATCAAACCTTATATTTGTATACAAATTAAGTGTAAGGCTAGCTTTAACAGTTATGCTGAACTTTTGAGTCACAGAAAAGAACATCCAGTCTTCAGGGCAAGATGCATGTTTCCAAAATGTGGGAGAGTATTTTCAGAAGCATATTTGCTTTATGATCATGAAGCTCAGCACTATAATACTTTCACCTGCAAACTTGCAGGTTGTGGGAAAGTTTATCACTCACAGAATGAATTAGAAAAGCATATTGAAGATCACACTAAATCTGAAAAAATACTACAGTCTGATGGTGATAGTAACTATTCCCAGTCTTTAGAAAATAATGAAAATACTGAAGAAGCCCATACAGAAGAGATGCTGGTGCAACCATCTGACATTAATGTAAATAACTGTGCCAAAGTAGAAAATTACATCACAGATGAGATCCATGATGAATCACTTGAGTCTGAAAGTACAAAACTATCAACCAGTGTGCTGGAGCAGTCTAATTCAGTCTCCGTTGATAGTGGGGAACAACATTTAACTACTACAACAAAACCAGAATCATTAGGTCCAGCCAGCAATGTTTTGATACCTCTTCTAGGCCAAAAAATTCGAGAGAACATGGCAAAAAAAGGAAAACTACCTGCTCTAAATGCTGCCATAGATGTTGGTGCATCTGTCATCCATCCGTTTTGCTCAACAGTTGATACTTGCAGGGACCTTTCTGTTTTCCATGAAGGGAAGGAGGATAGTTGTGTTGATGAGCCTCAAACCATTTCCCTGAACTCAGCCAAGCTTGAACCTGATGCTCTTGCAACAAAAAGTCAAGAAAAAGAGAGTAGCCATATGTCATTCAGCACACAAAATCAGTTAGAGTGTCAGAATTTGCTTTCTCCAAAGCCTCAGCTTGAAGAGAGTATTAGGCCAGTTGCCAATCTTTATAATCAGCCTCTGAAGAATTTAGAAGTTCCACTTGCTTCTCCCCAGAACATTGTAGGCGCTACTTTTTTACCCATTGTACCATTGGCAGCTCCAGTTCAGGGGTTTACTTGCCAGGTTGAAGGATGTACGCGAATCTACAATTCTTCTCAGAGCATTGGAAAGCATATGAAGACAGCACATCCTGATCAATATGCTGAATTTAAAATACAGTGGAAGAATAAGAAGAGTAAAAAAATAAGTTTGCAAAACCTGCCAAATGATAACAAACCAGTTTATTTTTTACCATCGCAAGTATCTACTCCTGCTAATGATGCTTTTCCTCAACAAACCAAGACCATCTTAAATCCTACTTGTACAAGTCAGCTGCAGCAACTGTCAAATGTTCTTTTTCCAACACGTTTGGAAAACACAACTAACTCATTATTACCAATAGTGGAAAATGTTGGTCTCTCTTCTCATATTAAAAATGAATCAGAAAACACTTTAAGCTCTCAGTTGGCAAGTATGTCCAGTGCAACTTTACCTTCACAGATGGATGATTTAGAAAAGCCAGTTATGCCTCTGAACATTGACAGTGGTTCTGATCCTTTTCTTCCTTTGCCAGCAGAAAATGGGCTCATTTCTCTTTTTCCTTCCCCAGCTCACAATAGTCCGAGTTCTGTCTTCTCACAAATGGAGAATGCCAATCATTTTTCCTCCCAACTAGAAGGAACTACAAATTCTTTTTCAAAAGAGGAAAGTGTTGACATACTCTTTCCTTCACAAATAAATAACGAAAGTAACTTCGGTGAAACCACTGCACAGCCTGTTATATCAGAAAAAACAAAAAAGGATCGTAGGCGAGGTACAGATGGAAAAGACAAAAAGCCAAAGCATAATAAGCGGGCAAAATGGCCAGCAATTATCAGGGATGGCAAATTCATTTGTAGTAGATGTTATAGGGTTTTTTCCAATCCTAGATCACTTGGTGGTCATCTTTCTAAACGATCCTATTGCAAACCTTTGGATGAATCTGAAATTTCCCCTGAAGTTCTACAGCTTAATGGACAATCCTCCCTACTTGCAAGTATGATTCTTTCTTCAAATGCTTTAAGCTTACAACAGCAACAGGAGTCAACTTACAATCCAGATGCATGTTTTAAGGAACCATCATTTCTACAGCTGCTTGCTAATGAAAATCGACCAACTGCCATTTTGCAGAATTTGTTTCCACGGACGAACATGACAAGTTTTAATCCAAGTGAAAATGAGGAAGGAAATGAAATTATCAAACAAGCTTTGGAAACTGCAGGAATTCCAAGCACTTTTGATTCTGCAGATGCATTACCACATATAATTACTACCAGTTGTGTTACTAGTACTACACAAATAAATACAACAGTTTTACCAAATCCAGGCATATCACCTTCATTACCAACAAGTTGCAACCCATCTACCTTGTTCACAGACCAAAACAGAACACTTAACACCAAAATTTCATCAGAAGAATGCAACAGTTTACCTGTGTTTTCAGATGATTTAATACTTAAGACTATTGAAAACGGCTTGTGCCCCCATCTGGTTCCTAATTCTGCTACCACAACACATAATTTGGGAAACAGTTTTCCACGTGTTTCAGTCATAAGTAGCATCAAAAATTCAGAAGTATGTAGTTTGACTAAAAAAGAGAATAGTGGTTCAAAGAAAAAGAAGAAAACACCTGTCCCATTGGTTGTACCTCACATTTCTCAAAAGTTGGTAGTTAATGATTTAGCAGGTTTAGGGCTTATCACTAGAAATGTTGAAGAGAATATGCAAGCAACAGCAGAAAATTTTCAGTCAAATGTAATAGCAAATAGTGAAACTCAAGGGTTAGTGGAAAATCTTACAAAGAAATTAAGTAATGTTAACAGTGAATTAACAGCAGATATCAAAGAAAACAAAAAGTCGGGTGAAGAAAATCATGTAGAAAGTGTTTCCTTGCCATTGAAAAATGAAAATGATGATTCTCAGGTTACTCTGGAATGTTGCATTCCAGAGAAGTCCAATTTTGAGATTTCAAATGATAACATTGTTCAGAACTTTGAGAAAACTCTCGAAATAATTAAAACAGCTATGAATTCTCAGAAGATAGAAGTTAAAAGTGAAATTCAAGAGATATCCATTGAAGCAATACGGAGCCCACAAAACAATACTGCTCAATGTGTTTTTGAAAACCCTGCACAACTCCTTAAACCTGATTCTACACATACACAGAATATCGCCCTTGCAAAAAGTCATGAGTCTGAAGCCTCTCATAAAGATGATATTCAACTTACAGAAATTTTAGAAGGCTTGAAAAAGCTGAATTTAGAAAGTGAAACATCAAATCAAGTACTAGATAATATAACTCATTGTCTTCCAGCAAATACATTAATGCCACAAGTCCTTATTCCAGGTGTAACACCCGAGACAACATCTCTTGTCCAGACAGCTTCAGAAAAACATCCTATGTTAGTTGAAAAAGTTCATAAGCCATTTACGTGCCAGGCTCCAGGTTGTAATTATAGTGCCATGACAAAGGATGCATTATTTAAACACTATAGCAAAATACATCAGTACACTGCAGAAATGATTCTTGAAATTAAGAAACACCAGTTAAAGTATGCGCCATTTAAGTGTGTTGTTGCTAACTGTCCCAAAACATTTACAAGAAATTCTAACCTCCGGGCACACTGCCAGCTGGTACATCATTTTACAACAGAGGAAATGGTAAAATTAAAGCTAAAAAGGCCTTATGGACGCCGATCCCAAAGCAAAACCCTAAATGTGTTACCAAGACCTAATGAAGTAAGAAACATGCCATATGTGTTAATAGAAAGCAAAAGAGAGTCACACTTGACTAAGGAGCTTGATCTAAAGAAAGAAGCAGTCACAGAATCTATGAAGGTTCCAGAAAGATTGATACCAGAAGCAGCAATATCAGAAAATACTTCTGATAAATCTGAAAAATTAGAAAAACCCTCCCAAATAGTTCCAGTTTCTCTGGAAATTCATAATACATCCATACTTAATAATAACCAAGTACAGCCCAAATTACGCAAGATCAGAAGGCATAGGAAAGAAGAAGAAAAAAACAAAAAGCCAATTCCCAAGCCTGTGGAATTGCCCCCTAGTTATAATCCTTATAGACCTTACAAGTGTGTGCATCAAGGGTGTCTTGCAGCTTTTACAATACAACAGAATTTGATTCTGCACTATCAAGCTGTACATAAATCTGACCTACCATTATTCTCTTCGGAGGCAGAAGAAGAAAGTGAACCAAGTAAAGAAGAAGAGTCTCATAAGGAAGAAGAGAGTGATGCAATTGAAACTGTGAAAGAGTTCAGATGTGAAGTAAGAAATTGCTCTAGGATATTTCAAGAAGTTACTAGTCTTATTCAGCACTATATGAAACTTCATGAGATGACTCCTGAAGAAATTGGTAGTATGAAGTCATCCTTGAATGTTGGAAGGTTCCCCTGTGATCAGTCTGAATGTAAATCATCACTTACAACATATGTTAATTATATTACTCACCTTGAGACAGATCATGACATAAAAATAAAGCAAAACAAAACAGAAGATTGCATGTACAAATGTGATTGTGAAGGTTGCGATCGTATTTATGCAACAAGATCTAATCTTCTAAGGCACATTTTTAATAAACATAATGATAGGCATAAAGATCATTTAATAAGACCTAGGCGATTCCTGACACCAGGTCAGGAAAATATATCAATTAAAGCTAATCAGGAGAAAATCATGAAAATTAAACACAAAGGATTAAAATACAGGACAGGAAAACATGGAAACAGAATATCATTTAGAACCAAGCGAAGAAAAGCAATAAGTGTAGAGGACAGAAACTTCCAATTAGGGCAAATTGATGGAAATCAAACATATTCTTTAAAATGTGGAAAGTATATTTATTCAGTAAAGGCAAAAGATGATGCATTCTCTGAATGCAGTAACAAATTTATTGTACAATATCCATGTATGATAAAAGGTTGTTCATCAGTTGTTACAAGTGAGAATAATGTAATTCGGCACTATAAATGTCATAAATTATCTAAAGCATTTATTTTACAACATCGGGATCTCTTGGTTGTCTCAAATAAGCATGCAAAACCTTCAGGAGAAGAGGTTTTCTCGCAAAACGAAGCAACTGAAGACAAGGTTTGTGATGTAAAAGAAGTGCAGCCACCCTTGCCAGACACTTGTGAGGATTTGAGACTATCTCCGCAGGTGATGCCAAAAGAACTGGAAAAGACTGAGAAGGATGAAGTGGATGAGCTTGCAGAATTGTTTATTACCAAACTTATTAATGAGGATCTAGCAAGTTCAGAAAACCACTTAAAGGCCTCTTCTGATGTAAATAATGACTGTCAGGAAACTAGTTCTTCCCTTTTAGAAAAGCAAAGCTTAAGCAGTAATTTTAAAAGAGTAAACAAAGAAAAAAATATATCCCAAAGTAAAAAGAGAAAAGTTGAAAAGCAGGAAGAAATCTTGGCTGTTGAATTAAGCAGTGTACATAGAGAACAAGAAAGTGCTGTTGCTATTCAAACTGTTGAAGAACAGTCTTCGACTTTTGATTGGAGTTCATTTAAGCCCATGGGATTTGAAGTATCTTTCCTCAAGTTCCTTGAAGAATCTGCAGTGAAGCAGAAGAAAAACACAGAAAGGGGGGGTTATAATAATTGTGGAACCAGAAAACGTTCTCATTCTAACTCAAGAAAGTCTAATGAAAAGAACTCTGTTGTGAGAACACGATCATGTTCAGAAAGTGAAACTCGTGTACAGTTTGCTAATCCATCACAATTTCAGTGTAGTGGTACTGTAAAAATAGTTTTAGATAAGACTTTTAAAGATTGCACTGAGCGTGTATTGAAGCAGCTTCAGGAAATGAAACCTATTGTCAGTCTGATAAGACTTGATGGACACTGGGAAGCGAAACTAGAGGTTACAAAATAATCAGGTAATATGAGCAGGCTCCTTGTTCTGATCATTAATGTATATCTGTATCACATTTTTTTATTTTGAGTAGGAAGCCATTGAGCATGATGCTATTTCTTAAAGTGTTTTTTGTTTTTGCTTTACTTTTTGAAGTGATTTAACCTAGCAAGATCATGACAGTTGTCATGTAAATTTAATTTTTATCCCTATGGGACTTGGAACAGAATCATTGTTTCAGTTTTGTAAATAATTGAACAAAACCTCAATTTTTTATCAAAATTTGTCCTTTTCCATAACTGAAATCTTTGTGAATTGTCTGTGGTATCTTTCGCCGGGTCACTGCTCATATATAACAGTACTTTTTATTTGTAGATACATTTTTGTATATATTTATTATTGTAAATCATTTGCTGCAAATGGCAGTCTGTAAGTCTGAAATATTAAATGACACATTTATATTCAGAATTTTAATTTGTAACTAAGTGATCCAGTTTTTAAAATGTTCTTTTAAACTTAAATCTTTTTGAAGTAAAAACTACAATAGGTGAGTTTACCATATCCAATTTATTTTGCCTAAACTGTGTGTATAGGAGAAAAAGTTACCATATCACATTTAAATGGTTAAAATACATACTGACACAGTTGTATTTGTAACTGCAAGTGTCCAATATTATTGGATAGTATTCATATGTAGCTAACTCAAAAAGTTTTCCTACAACTGCATATGCATTGCTTTTAATCAGATCGAAAACTTCCACTTCCATAAAATGATGGAAATGTAAAATTTAAATACTTTGCTGGCAATGAAAATTTAAACACCATTTGGTATTAAACAATCCATCGTGAATGTGCTAGAAAATTAGTAGTGTGGAGCAGTGTATATATTTGAGGTGGTGATTTGTGAAGTAGCCCAGTATTGCCTTAAATAAAATCACATTTCATTTCTTGTTTTTTACATTTTATCTTACAAAAATCCTTTTCCTTTTGAAATTTTTGATTGGTGTATAGAGTAACTTCTATAGCACTGCTTTGTAGACAGTGCTTTCTAAAGAATGAATTTTGAAATTTACCACCTTTATATTTATTTGCAATATGTGTTCAAGGTAGCATTAAAATGTAAAAGTGCTAAAAAATAGAAGATCTTCAGAAGAGACAAGACAGTTTCTTTATTCCCAGTTGCAACTGGAACTAAATTTCTTCTTGCCTGCTATTTATCCATTGAAATATTTGTGGCTACTAGTGTACTAGTTAATAACTGCACGGAGCATGATGATAGAAAAAAAAAATCTTTAGTTATAGCTGCCAGTCTCTTCCCTCATCCTGCCACATGGGTCATATTTTGAGATTGAAAATAGGCCACATTTTAGTATATGTCTTTACCAGAAGGGTAAGGAAAGAAACACAAAATTGTTTCTCATATACAGGTCAGAATGATAAAAGTATAACTTTTCTTCTTCCTTACTCCACAGTACTGATGCTTTTTTTTGTCTTTGTGTCAGTCTTAAATCCTGACTTTCTTCCTTGGCAAGATTTGCAGAAATGGTTTGCCCTTTACCTTTCACTTGGGACTGATAGATAGGGAATGGTCCAAAGTCTCACAGCTTGCCTCATGTGTAGGGCAGGACTGAAATTCAGTCTCCTGGTTTCTTATACAATACCTTTAAGTGTTATTAAGAAGCTGGCATTCTGTACTCCTGCATAGTAGCAGTAAACATTCCAGTTCAGACTGAGGGCTGTTTCTGTTTTCTTGTATGAATATGAATATAATTAGTACAATTTTCTTTTCATATAAAAATACATGCCTAAAGTAATATCAAATAGGTATGAAAGACTGAAGGAAGAAAACTAAGGCTATGTTATCTTTCAAGGTTCTCATTTTTAAATATTTTAAACATTATTTGAGCAGTTTGAATATAAACACTAAATATCGGCAAACTGCTTCTTTTCAAAACCACTGATATATCACTTCACTCTATAGCCAGCCACAGAATACTACACTGTTGTGAAGTCTTCCTTTTTATTGCTTCATGAGGAATTGTGCATTCCCTACACGAATACACACACACACACACACACACACAAATCATCAGCCTTTTCATATTATGCAATATGGATGATGCATAATGCCATATACATATATATATACATACACACATATATATATATGGCTCTGTCCTGAATTATAAGTTCCTTTTGGCATTTTATTGTAGGATTTCTGTCCAGTGTCTACAGCTATTCAATAAAAAGCCCTCTTTTAATGTTTAGCATGAAGACTCTCACAGCATTTAGTATGTTAACCAGGAATCCAGACGAAAAACTAAACAGAATAGGTAAATAATACTGTATTGGCAATCAGTAGGTGCCTCATCCTCTTGTACCCCAATAGTTTATAGCATCTAGGTCAATAACAATGAAATGCCTTAACAAAACATTTCAAATAGTAGTGGAGATATTTGAGGAGGATCTGGAACTGTTTTCAGAATATTGTAAAAATCGTTGTAGCATACAAATAAAAGTCATCTAAGAATTTCCAGTAAAAGTGGGTTGTTAACAGTGTATCTCAAAAAAAAAATGTTTGTCTGTTTCCCATTGGAACTGATACCTTGCATAAAGCCTGACTCTTAAAATGTACTTTTGTATAACATTTTCCCCCTAGTATCATTCTTGCATGCCCGATGAAAAACAGATTTGGAAATAGTTTATCTGCTTGGGTGAAGGCTGATTTCCAACATATACCAGCATTCTTTACAGAGGGAGACAGGACAGATTTGAACCAGGATTGAGTACTAAAATAGCCTATACAAACATCCATTCAGCATTCATGTGAGCAAACATCTCATCTGAATATTCACAAATACCGTAGAAGGACTCTATGAGGAAAATTATCTGAAACGTAGAAAGGTTCACCTGCTTCTTGCTTAAATTTATTGCGCCCAATTTCTTAAGTCTATAGTATACTGAAAGCAATCATAATTTTAAAATATATATACAATATAACACAAATATGTGGTGTTATTTTTATGTTACAGCAATGACTTTTGTGGTTTTAGTTTTCCTGGAATTTAATAGCAAAGAGCAATTTTTCAAGTGCAAAATCTGTAGCTTGAAAAATGGCAAAAAAAATCAAGTCTGTTTCTTTTATTGGCAACTCCTAAATAGTATTAATGTTCCAATAATTAAAAATGTATTAAGGTGAAGTAATGATTGAAAAAATAATTGTATTGTTTTGGCTAAGCCTGTATTGGGAGAATTTTTTTTTTAATTTCTGGACAGCTATAAATGTAAAAATATACATGTAAAAAGAAGAGGCTGTGTTCTTTCCGTAAGGTACAATTTTGACGCTCCAAGTAGAGCAGGGGTGTCAAACTCACAGCCCACAGGCTGGATTTGTCATGCATTGCCCATGCCCACCCCATTTTAGTGAAGGGGGTAAAAGTCATGATACATCATGTGATGACAGCAGGCTGCTGCCTTGAAGTAGAAATTTTAAGTGGGGGATCAGGAGGGTCACCAGACCAATAACCTCATAGTTGGACTACTGTATTATGCTGTACATAGGGCTTCTCTTGAAGATCACATGGAAGTTAGCTGGTCCAGAATTCAGTAGCACAAGCAATGATTGGCCTGCCACAGTCTTCCTGCATGATATCACTGTCCTGCAAACTGCACTGGTTGCCAATAAACCTCTTGAGTACAACTCAAGATTATTATTATTATTATTTATTGGACTTGTATGCTGCCCCATCTCCGAAGACTCGGGACGGCTCACAGCTAAAACATACATTGATAATAAATAGCTAAAAAGAATTAAACAAACACAAGCCCAATAATACCAAATTTAAAATGAATTAAAACCATCCCATCCCCCCCAAGGGCCATCACAGCCCGGATTGGTTGAATAACCAGGTCTTCAAATCGTCGCGGAAGGTGCAGAGGTCAGGGGCCAAACGGAGCCCCAGGGGTAGCTGGTTCCACAGGATGGGGGCCGCCACAGAATAGGCGAAGAATGCTGTTTATCACCTACAAAAGCAGATTTATGCCTGTCCATTAAGAGTAGCAGAACTAATGTGTTTCACCTACCACCACCTGCCATCTATCAAGACCCCAAAAATGGCTTTTAAGTTCTGGCATTTGCCCATTAGAACACCATATGGTACATACAAGATCTGTGTGGCTTCCATCTTTTCTGTAAATCTTTCAGAATGTGCCTGTTTTTCCTGGTCCTTGGTGGGATAGAGTGACTGCTGAATTCCTGCCTGGTATGTTTTTTATAGCTTATCTTGTTTAGAGATATATAATAATAATAATAATTTATTAGACTTGTATGCCGCCCTTCTCCCTAAGGACTCAGGGCGGCGAACATTTAAAAAACCATACAAATTACAATAAAACTGAATTAAACAACTACAAGTCTAGTACTCAATTAAAAATTAAAATTAAATTAAAACAACTAAAATAACCCACCCCCGGGTCAATCCAGACTGGCCTGCTGAAACAACCAGGTCTTCAGGTCTCAGCGAAAGGAGCGGAGATCAGGGGCCAAACGGAGATCCACGGGGAGCTGATTCCATAGGGCGGGCGCTCCCACAGAAAAGGCCCTAGCCCTGGGAACCGCCAGCCGACAATGTCTAACCGACAGAATCCCAAGGAGCCCCCTCCTGTAGGAGCACATGGGGCGATCGGAGTGTGATGCTGGCAGGAGGCGTTCCCGCAAGTACCCTGGACCCAAGCCATTTAGGGCTTTATAAGTTGTTACTAGCACCTTGAAGGCAACCCGGGAGGCAACCAGCAACCAGTGCAAGTCGCGCAGGAGGGGTGTAACATGGGAGTATCGGGACACCCCCCATCACAGCCCACGCGGCCACATTCTGTACCAGCTGCAACCTCCGGGTGGTGCACAAGGGCAACCCCATGTAGAGAGCGTTGCAGTAGTCGATTCTGGAAGTGACGAGTGCATGAGTGACGGTTCGAAGGGCATCTCGGCTCAGATAAGAGCGGAGATGGCCAACCAGCCGAACCTGGGCAAAAGCCCCCCTGGCCACAGCTCCCACTTGCTCCTCTAAACTGAGCTGTGAATCCAGGAGGATGCCCAGATTCCTCGCCCTATCCACGGGGGGCAACACCTCTCCCCACATGACCAAAGATGGCACATCCACTGAAGACCGAGATGCCGGTAAGAACAGCCACTCAGTCTTGGCCGGATTGAGCCGGAGCCTGTTACTCCCCAATATGAGCATTTTATCTTCATTTTTCTATTCTTTTAAAATGTAAACCCAAAGTCACTTTGGAGTTGGGTGGCCTTTAACTCTAAAAATTTATAAATAAATTATACACAGAGACCAGTAAAGGCATGATAGGGTGAGGAACTTACAAGAACAGATGACGGAAGAAAAGGCATACACACTTACACAGTACTTCAAAATTATACATAGCTAATAATGCACAGAACAAATATATAACTGCAGCAGGAAAACTAATACAATGAAATGTCTTTAAACAAACTAAAATGTTGCATGTTGGGGGGGGAAGGGTGAAAAAATAAGTTTCCCATCATTAGGCATAGTTTTTCATGACATGATGACCTAAAGGGTTTCTCTTAATAGAATACAACAATTTTCCTAGGTTTCCAGTGATTCCTTTGGCCTTGCCAGCTTGGATTTCTGGTAGTTGCCAGAATGGAGAAAGTTAAATTACTATCCCTTTGGTTGGAAAAAAAAATCAAGGATGAAAATAGATATTTTGAAAGAATCGCACCAAAACATTAACGGTTAAGTTAGCATCAGTATCAGAAACATCAATGCTTATGAATCCCTTAGAAGGAGATTCCAAGAGATGCAAATTTTGTGAACCTTACTCATATGTGGAAAAAACTAAATATGGAGCATGTTGGTTAAAATAATTACTATCTGAAACTCTATTGTTAACATTATTAAAATAAATTGAGTGCTATTCTATTTTTTATAGTTAAAAGTGACCCAAATATTTTTCATCTCCTTGGATACTGGGTGAATCTTGGTCAAGAGGCACAGTGGTACCATTGTGAGCCATATAATTTGTTTTGTTATGTTCACTTTTGGAGTTTTGGACTTTCTTGATGTGGTTCCTGAAGCAGCATTTGACTGAGTATTTGAAAATCAAATAGCTGAATTCAATTATATTTAAGGCTATGCACAAACAGGACGTCACCACCACAATGTACAGGAAAATTTTCTTCTCAGTAGGCTTCGATATGTAGCAATCAACTGTGTTAGGACAAGGACTTATGTCACATTGCACAAGGCGGGGTACATCAAATCCTCCATATATCTTGTAAAACAAGTAGATGAAACCTATTTCAAATCCAGTTTTGGAAAGGAGGCTGACGAGATAGGTCCAGAGCAGTCCCCCATCAATACTTTTCAGGTCCTTATACAGCTTAGTTTGGTGTCTCTCTTCCCTACTTTCTCGATAAGCAACATGGAGAACAACTAGAAGTGATGGCGTAGAAACCATGATCAGTTGCAAGGCCCAAAGCCTGACTTGGGAAATTGGGAAGAAATGGTCAAAGCAGACATTTTCACAGCCAGGTTGTCTGATGTTACATTCAAACTCCTTCCGTTCATCTTTCCAGACATGTTCGGCAGCTACAACGTAGACAAGGAGGCGAAATATAAACACAATAGCCAGCCAAACTCTGCCGATTTCGGTTGAGTATTTATTTACACCACTTAGAATATCACGCAGGAATCCCCAGCTCATAGTTTCTCCTTCACGAAGGCCAAGAAACTGTAACAAAACGAAATATGTAGTATGAACATGTCCTATAAGCAAATAATATATACAGGAGGTAGATCCAGAATGTAAAGAATATAGCCAAAATGGGAATTAGGTTTAATAGGTAGATTTTTCAACAGCATTTAAAAAGCAAAGTAGTATGTAGGAATTTCAAGTATTAGAATCTCTTGAGTCAAGATTGGAGAATTAAAGAATTTGGTTGTGTACAAGACAAGATCTAGATGGTGTGTGTATAATAACAGTAACTATGAAACAGGCAGAATGAGTGGGTATGCGATGATTCCTGGATGTAAAAGTTACAGAAAATCGAGGGAAGTTTGCACTAGGGGAAATGCCACTGTTTAAATAACAAATGGTATTTGAGGGAAAGTTGGGTAGCTGCCAGAGACCAACTTTTAATTCTGCTCAAAGGTGCTTTTTCAAAAGGCAACTGGGCTATTTTTTTTCCCTTGAGAAATTTGCCTCAAGAGATTTAACATTTAATTTTAATTCTGCTCTTTTGCTACTAGAGGGTGCTGTTCTCTCATTTAATAGCACTTTATCTCTGCAATGTGCTCTCCTTGCATTATCCAGTAATAAAAAAACTGCATTTTTCCTCTTGTATTTTTGCTAATGTAAAATGCAACTGATAAATTTTAATCCTATTTTTTTTAAAAAAAGTTAAAGTGCATTATGTTAAATAATTCTCAATGGCTAAATATGTGTGGCCATGTGTTTAGATAAAGCAGGTAGTGGTACAGGCTGTCCTTGTTTAGCAATTGCCTTGTATAATGACCTTTCACAGATATGACAGTGATGAAAAAGTAACTTTGCAAGCAATCCTCATGTTTATCATCTTTACAGGTCTGTAAAGCAGAGAAAAGCTGAAGTAAGATTGTAAGCATAGTCATGATTTCACTTAGTGGCACTTCTCTTAAATGACTGAGTTGCTGGTCCCGATTACAGTAAAACAAGGACTACCTGTAAATTTTACATTACATAAAAATTACATAGAGTCATGTGAAGCCTCTGAATAGTGAGAATGGTTCAAGATGCAAGAGTTTAAAGATGTAAGATGCTATTAAACCAACTACCATGTTGATGTTCTTGCCTCAACTGAGTTAGTAGAAACAGCTTCTAAGCTTCAGGGAAAAGAAGATGAGCTTTTGAAGCACTTTCCAAATCTTCCAAATCTAACCCATTTTAAACAAATAAGGGCAGAAAAGAATCAAGCTACATGATTTGTCATTGCTTATTGCTTTGAGATATTATAGCAATGGGCTCCTTTCACTCATAGTTGACAGCTGGTAGGTTGTCTCAGCCTCCCACCCTTCCAAGGTCAGTAAAATGAGGACCCAGATTGTTGGAGGCAATATGTTGTCTTTGTAAGCCACTTAGAGCAGGGGTGTCAAACTTGAGGCCTGTGGCCCAGATGCCTCATATACTGATTACACCCATGTCCAGTTTAGTGAAGGGGAATAAAGTCACGATACATTACATGATGATGCTGTGACGACACGGGTTTGACACCCCTGACTTAGAGGAATATAAGTCTAAGTGCCATTGCTATTGGGACAGAACCAGGACTTGTTGCTCTGGTGAATGACCACTGCTGAGAACTGGATGGGAGAGGTAGGACTTCCTCTTCCAAATGAGACCTCTTATCATTGCTCATTTAATCATGGTGTTCTTCTGGAGCACCTTAAGTCAAACTGCACATAGCTGGCAAAGTCAAGAAATGAGCCATGTGGATTCCAGGAAGGGATCCTTAATGCCAATTAGAGTAAAATCACAATCTTTAAAACTAAAAGTAAGTGTCCAGGAAATCTTTTAGCAAACCAATTTAAGCAGAGTCTCTTTGAAATGCTTCCTTCCTATAGCCCCCACTTCTGGACTGAGCTACCACTTCTTGCACCACTGAACCTCACCACTGCCTTTCCCACAGTCTCTCACATCTTGAGGGGTTGAGAGTTGGGACATCGTTTTGCATTAGCTTTGCCACAGAGCAAATGGTTCCAATTGATAGCTGTGGGAGAGGAAAGATCAAGCCCTTTTTTTCCAATGTGGAGTACCACCCAATTTGGTCCTTTCCTCAGTGTTATTGGACATTTATAGTTGGAAAACCTGTTAGTCTGAGGTGAAGGGACACCAACATGCTGATGCTATTCAATTGTTCATCACCACACAGGCTAGGTTGAAGATGTTATAGAGGTCTTGAGCTGACTCTTGGAAGTTGTAAGGAACTGGATGAGAAGAAAAAAAATCTCAGCATAAACCCAAGCAAAACGGAGCTATTCTTCATCCAGGAATAGCCTGGCTATCTAGTAACAACAGCTCCTGTGGTTTCTCATTATGGCGTTGTGGTCCCCCAGTCTGTAACTTAGGGACCTGCTTGAGCACCAGATTGAGGTCAAATCAAGGATCTCTGAAGAGATCTTTGCCCAGCTGATGAATCAATTATGGCCCTACTCAGAACATGAAGTCTTGCCAACAATAACTAATACCTTGATCACCATACAATGTGATACTTCAGTGCCCTCCATATGAGACTGTGTTTGAAGAGTCAACTCTGCTTGAAATCTGCTTTATTTGTTGGAAAGAGTCTTTTAGTGAGATTTAAAAGGCTATCCAGACTACAGAACAACAAATATTAATATGCCATTTCAACCAATGCCAAAATGCATTTTAAAAGAATGATCAGAACAAAAATTTAAAGTACAGTAAAAGGGGGAGAGGGAGGAAATACACAAACTCAAAGTTATTTAGAATCTCAAATCAATAAACCACCACCTCTTTATCAAGTGAACAATGTTTTGTTTTTTATTTACTTAGATTCTAAGCTGTTTTGACTGAGTATGGGCCACCAAGCTTAGCACAATTACAATCCACCAAGCTAACCACAAAGATGGCATTCTATTACTTGCATCCCATTTTAGAAGAACACATCTACATATTCCTTAAGATCTCTAGAAAACATACTTACCTTCAGAATGGCAAGTGGTCGTCAACACAACAGAATTCAGGAGCATTAAAAATTCATCTTTCATTTCCCAGAAAGTCACCAGCCTTGAAAATGGAGTCAGGTGGTTTCCTAGGCAGTGCAATCCACGTAAGTGCAACCTGATCACTTCTTCTAGTGTATAATTCAAAAGAGAAACCTAGCCTGTCTTCTGTTGGATGGCACATCTGCTGTTTTCTTTCATTTTCAAAATAATATTAGTGTGGACCAGAGCTGACATGTAGCTTGGAAATACCTGAGGTAAAGAGTAGCTGAGAGACAACTACTGCCAGACTTGGACTTGTTGACTTATTCTCAATGAATAATGACTTCTTTTGGTGAAGAGAAGCCAGTGCAGACAAAAATACCTCACAAAGGCATGTAAGAAAGTTGAGCAAAATATTCTGAACTTGTTGGAAGAAAGGCAGCAGGATCCAAAACTAGCTTTACAGTATAATGTGGCAGGTTATTCGGCTGCTAATCTCCCATGTTTTGTTTTAATTCTATAAAAAAAATCCATAGTGAGGGACAATGTTGTGATATCTTTATTATGCTCAATTTTCAAATACAAAAGTTTTCGTTCTGTAATGTCATATTCTAACTTAATTGTATTCTATTTTGTATCGCATAAATGTTGAGGTAACGCCAATTGGAATCTTCCACTTAATACAGAATAACAGAGTTGGAAGGGACCCTGTAGGTCATCAAGTTCAACCCCTTGTTCAAGCAGGAGACCCTATACAATTTCTGACAAGTGGCTGTCCAGTCTTTTCTCGAAAGCCTCCAATGATGAAAAATAAATGAACTGAGAAAGGAAGAAAGTGATGGAAACCCTGAAAAAATACCAATCTAACCAATAATGTGACACATGGAAAGTAAGTCTTTTAGGCAAGAACAGGTGATAAAAATGCAGACTCCTTCAACTATCTCTATAGTTAATGACTTAGTGTCGCTAGTAGTCAGTAGGTTTCTAGGGACCAGTCATTGGAAAATTGAACTTCAATGTGTTTTATCATGGTTTGTTAAATAAGCCACAATTAGGTGATTCACACATTATACTAAACAACAAATAATGATTTATATACAAGTGTTTTTTGTATAACAAAAACCAATTCACCATATGGTTTAATGCAAGGGTCTGCAACCTGCAACTCTGGAGCCACATGTGGCTCTTTCGGCTGCGGCTCCCTGTCTGCTGCGGCTCCCTGTCAGCTGATCCCACTACTGGCTGGCCCTTCCCCTTCCCTTCCCATCACTCCTCGCCTGGCCTGAGAAGATAAAGGTGATGGCACGGGATGGAAACTCTCTCCATATTCCAGAGCAGGAGGTGACTGGTGGGAGTGAGTGATGTTGAGTTGGCCCACCAGTCACACTGGTTGTTAAATTATTGGCTCTCGGTGTTTTCTGTGGGAAACAGATCCAAATGGCTCTTTGAGTGTTTAAGGTTGCAGACCCCTGGTTTAGTGTAATGGGTGATCCTAAAGTTTGGGTTTAGCCTTATGGCTAGAGGCTATCCAAACAATATGTATCTCAAAAGCATTAAGATGGGATGTAAACTAAATAACATGCAGGTAGACTTCAACTTACAATCACAATTGAGCACAAAATTTCTGTTGCTGAGACATTTGTTAAGTGAATTTTGCCTCATTTTATGACCTTTCTTGCAACTGTTGTTAAGTGAATTGCTACAGTTATTAAGTTAGTAACACAGCTGTTAAGTGAATCTGGCTTCCCCATTGACTTTGCTTGTCAGAAGGTTGCAAAAGGGGATTACATAACCCTGGGACACTGCAGCTGTCATAAATACGAGTCAATTGCCAAGCATTTAAATTTTGATTATGTGACCATGAGGATGCTGCAAAGGTCATGAATGTGAAAAATGATCATAAGTCACTTTTTTCAGTGCCATTGTAACTTCAAACGGTCACTAAATGAACTGCTGTTAGTACTGAACTGCTAAATGAACAGCTCTGTATTTCTGTCATTTATTTTCTTAGCTGTCTGACAGAACACTGCTCTGAGTAATAGTTCTGGCTTTGTGGTATACTTTCTGCCCTGTAGTTTTATTCAATGTAAACATATGTTACATTGCATTGGTTGCCGGTTGCCCTCCGGATAAGATTCAAGGTGCTGGTATTAGCCTATAAAGCCTTCATGGCCAGGGTCCAGGGTATTTGCAGGAGTGCCTCCTACCGCCATCGAGTTCCAATCGCCCAGTGCGTTCCCACCGGCAGGGCCTCCTCGGGGTGCCGTCGACCAGACAATGTCGGTTGGCGGTCCCCCAGGGGAGGGCCTTCTCTGTGGGGGCACCCACCCTGTGGAACCAGCTGCCCCTGGGATTGCGGCTGGCTCCCGACCTTTGTTCCTTCTGCCGCGATCTTAAAACTTGGCTGTTTGTACAGGCAGGCCTGGATTGAGGTTGGTAGGGGTCTTTTTTAATTAATTAGGTTTTATTGTATTTTAGGGATTTATTTGGATGGCTTTTATATGTTTAATGCCTTGTATTTATGTTTTTGTATTTTGATTCTTTGTGTGAGCCGCTCCAAGTCTCCCCGGAGATGGGGCGGCATACAAATCCAAATAAATAATAATAATAAAATAATAATATATGAAAATGAATCAAAACTATACAAAAACAAATAGAACAAAACACTGACTACTGTGATATTTAAAATGATCTTTATCTTTTTCTTCCTATTATTTAATTAGTGACTCATTTGTTTTAATCTTTATTTACCAAAGCAAGCCAGGCAATGCTTCTTTCCACAGCCGGTAACACAGAAATGGAGTCGAACCAGGTGTCCTGGAGTGAGGAGAAGTGCTGGAGGAATAATGCCTCCTTAGAAAACCTTGGTCCAGCTGGCCCAGCTGGTAGCATTGCATAAGGGCCCCTTTCCAGGGTTACAGTTTTGAAAGTGGAAGAGGGCTTTATGCCCCAACGGCAGATAAAATGGTAGAACCATCTTCTAGGAGAACGGAAACTCTGATTTCAAACCTCCACTGCCTTGTGGCTATATCTATTATTGGAAAAGGTTTCAGGAGTCAACCTCGAGGCAAAATCCGGAGCCGGAGTCCCAGAAGCAGTTCGTGACTGTGTACAATCATATTCTGGTAACTCCTGCAACACAGCTGGAACTAAGCGTATCCACTCTGCCGTTCCATTAGACTATTTCAGTGACATGAAGAGGGGGGATCTGCTGCTTGAGTAAGCAGTTTATCCTCCATATTAAATCCCCCAGCCTCGTGCTCTGGAGAGAACATTCCAGTCTTGCATACAGCATTGAAACAACACAGGAAGTGAGAGTTACCGGTTTTATAGCACGATCAGGGGTGGGATTCTACTGGTTCTGTCCACCTCTGTAGAACCAGTTGCTCTGAAGAGCAGTAGACAGAGAGCATACATAGAACCAGTTCTATGTCTTCTGCTGTTTTGGTCCACCTGCCTGCTCGAGCTCTTACCTGATCTTTATTTTCTGCTTTTTCAACTGCAGCTGCTTTGCACGGCACAGCTACAGTTGAAAAAGCAGGAAAAAGTGCTTTTTCAACCGTTGCATACCCTCGCGCAGTGCTGCTCAGCTGTCCAGGTAGCTAGCTGATGATGATATACACACGCCCGCAGCATAAAACGTAAAATCACCGAACCGGTAGTTACACTGGTCAGATTCCACCCCTGAGCATGATACCATAGTGTCTTGAGACTGAAGGATGCCAATTCAATTCAACACAGAAATAGCAATGTTTTATTTTTTATAAGATATTTAATTCTGAGCTGTAAACATCCACTTCTGCGTTTTATGAAAAATACTTGACACAACTTTAATAGGTATGTCAGTGGCTCATGTTGACAAATTCAGCTTGTTCTCCTGTAGTTTTCCCCAACCTGGCTCCACCAGATGTATTGGACATCCACCTTTGACCCAAATCAGTGTTGAGATGTAGAACCTGGCAATGGTGGGATTCATTGATGTATATGAATTTGTAAGATTTATTATGCTACTAACATCCTCCTTGTTTTCTTCAGTAAGATTCATTATAAAAGCTGTTGCCACAACAATAACTGCTAGTAGAGCAGATGATGCACTGTGAGTTAAATATTGACATAAAACACAGATGGCTCATTGAATCTTTCCTACTAATGCAGATTGTCTTCATTTTCATTCTTTTCTATTTGCAAACAAGTAATGCATACACAGATAAATGTCACGTTATGTTTAAATAAGAAGGTGTGGTTTGATAATCTTAGATTATGCTACCTTCCCCAGGCTCTTTACATATGTCAACTGGCCATGTTGCCTAGGAATTCTTGGAATTGTAGTATGAATCCAAACACATCTGTAGAAGGCTCTCTAAGTGATCTGCTAATTTTTGATTTCCAATTTCGACGCTCCACATAAGTACAAGAAGAGAACAACCTTATTGCATTGTCACGCCCAGGAAGAGGTTTGAACTGCAGTTCTCCAGCAAAATTTCTCCAATATCAGAAAATAAAAGAGGAATAGAATGATCTTAATTCATTCTGCTGGAGCAAACCCCTAGGACAAAAGACATTCAGATATTCAAAATTCTATCAGATGTCTGTTCTGGATGAAAAAAAATGTTTCATGAAGGAGATGCTTTGCAGGCATGGTGGGGCCTGGACATGATGGGAAGGGCAGTTTAACTTATCTAGAAGATGTGAGGTCAAGTCACCTGTTGTAACACTACCTAATAGACAAATAGGTAGATACATATGCATAATTGAGTCCCACATTCATGGAACAGATGCCTCCAGATCTTAATCCATTGCAGTTGGAATTTTCTTTAAGCTTCAGGTAGGTCTCCAGAATATATCTGATCATCCCACTCTGATCCCAAATGGGAATATTTTTCTGGAGCTCTCCACCTGATTTAATCCTTCTGCCTAATTTAATGTTTTAGCTGGTTTTATGGTTTTTTTTAAGTTTTATACATTGCCAAGAGTCCACTGGAGTTGGGCAGTGAATAAATTGAAAATAATAATAATGAAATGGTGGAGAAATAGGCATGGAAGAACTGAACAGCACCAAGTGAAAATGAACTGAATCAGAGGTGGTATTCAGCCAGTTCTGACAGGTTCTGGAGAACGGTAGTGGAAATTTTGAGTAGTTTGAAGAACCGGTAAATACTGTTAAGCTTGCATGAGGAGGCAGACATGGAGTGCTTCAGCTCTTAAGTTTATTGTGACTTTCAGCTCAGAACGGACCCGCTTTGGCTGGGCTGCGGCTGCTACTTATAGCCAGCAGCTGCAGTTGACAGCCAACCAGAGTGCAGGGTTTTCCCGCACTTTTTAAACCAATCATTTCTAACATTTTACAAGAACAGTTCAAACTAAACCAATGACTTCAAACCTGCATACATAACAAATACCACCTCTGGTTGGCCACACACCCATCTATTCTCTGCCTCCCGAGTCCCACCTGATAGGCTGGGTCTTCTTTTGTTGCCCTGCACAGGAGAACAGAGCTGGAAAGCAGGTTAGTGGGGTGGGGAGGGAATTTTACAGTATCCTTCCCCTGCCACGCCCACCAAGCCACACCACGCCTACCAAGCCATGCCACACCACACCCCAAAAAATTGAATACCATCACTGAACTAAATGGGTTTTGGTTGAAATATCTACACCCACTCTTTGTCATCCATTCACTGCAAAGCAATTTAGCAAATGATGCAAAGAGTTGAAATTGAAGATAGGTTAACATCTGACTAAAACCTACCTGATAATGACAGTTCTAACAAATAAGGTAGTATGAGGCAACTACAGGCCAGTTACCTGCTTACCAACAACTTTCCGATTGCTAACTAGTGTGGTAGCTGATGCAGTCAAACAGCATTTAGTTGATAACATGCTCTTTCCACCTGAACCGACAGGAAATTAATCAACTAGCCAGAGGAATAAAAGATCAGCTCCTAATTGACAAGATGATTTTGGAAAACAGTAGGAAGACCAACTATGTAGCTTAGATTGGATAAGGAGACATTTGACTCACTGCCACAGGTCTGGATAATCGTGCCTAGAAATAACAGGAGTCACTAGACACATCAGCAGCTTTGTGCAAAGGTCAGTGATATAATGAATGACATAGTTGCTGATCAATAGTGATGGATTGGGAGGAGTTAATATCAAGAGGAATATTTCAAAGAGGCTCATGATCAGTACGGTTTGCCATTGTACTGATTCCTCTGTCAAAAATACCAAACAAATGAGGCCATGGATACCAAACATCAAAAACGTGTGGCAGGCTAACCCATTCCAAAAAGATTGTACATACTATCTACAATGATACTGACGAAGTAGCAACAGTGGTGCATTGAAAAACCTGCCAGAAATACCATTTGCTTGCAGGAAAAACTGGCAGGAGCATAAAATAGAAAAATAATAGAAAATGAAGAAGCTAAAGTGCTCTGGGACTTTAAAATTCAAATAGACAGGCACCTGCCGCACAATACCCAGCACTTAACAGGGGTTGATAAGAAAGACAAAAAAAGTTTGGATACTGGACATTACAGAAACAGCAGAATAGGAGAGAAAACCTGGGGGGGGGATCACAAATTACAAAGGGATGCAAATAGAAATACAAAGTTCTGTAGCAAAAGAAAGCAAAGATAGTACCAATAGTAATAGTGCAATTCCAAAACATGTGGAGTATCTCTTGTACCCTATTAGCACTGACCAAATCAGCATCAACCAATTGCAAAAGGCAGCTTTACTTGGCCAAAGTAAAGGTCACATTTTGTGATCATATCTTTATTAACACCATCAGTCAAATAACATCTGCCTATCCCAGGCCCTTGGGAAGGATTCAATAGGTAGATTAAAAACGGCAAATCCAGTCTACACACCTGACTGACTGTGTGGCCGTACGTAATAACAATTCTCCCCGCAAGAGCTGGTTGACAGAAGGGGGGGGGGATCGCCCCGCCCTGCTTGCGAACTCTCTGTCTAACCCAGCCGTCTCTAGCTTGTAAAGCAAAGTGCTGTCCTGGCCTCCGCACAGCAGGGGGCGCCCTCGAGTTAGGCCCAAAAGAGCGGCAGAGGGGAAAACCGCCCCCTCCCCCCAGTCCTTCTTAGCTCTGCGTTGGGAATTGGCTCAGATTGCCCGCGGAGGGAGGTAAGCAAGAAACTGGAGGACTTTCGATGCTTTACTTTTGTCTTCCTAGGTATGCTTCTCTTAGCGTACTTAAATATCGAAGAGGGCGCCTGGTCAGCCACCTCTTAGTAGTAACTAGCTACACCTCTTAGCTAGGAACCTGCTAAGAGGTTCCAGACCTGGGCTGGCGCTCGGGTCTCCAACCTTGGCAACTTTAAGACTTGTGGACTTCAACTCCCAGAATTCCTCAGCCAGCAAAGGTGGCTGAGGAATTCTGGGAGTTGAAGTCCACAAGTCTTAAAGTTGCCAAGGTTGAGAGACCCGCCCCTAGACTTGGACGCAGGGACCGTCCGGCTTTTTATCCTGGTAGCCGTACTACGGTTAGAAAAAGTTGCGAGCTATTTGCTTGTGCTTTCCAAGTCGATGACCTTCGTTTCAAACTTGGTTTTCTCAAATTAGGGCTTCCTAGACTCTAGAGCAGGGGGGTTCTTCAAGCTTGACAGTTTTAAGGCTTGTGGACTTCAACTCCCAGAATTCCTTCTCCAGTCACGTTAGCTCAGGAATTCTGGGAGTTGAAATCCATAAGTCTTAAACTTGCCAAGTTTGAAGACTTTTGCTCTAGAGAGTTTGGGTGCTTCCAGGAAAGCTTGCAGATTTCCCCCCTTCCGCCCCACCCCCCAAATGAGATGCTGACATTGCGGTGGTCCACTGAGAGTCATCCCAGGTTTCCCTTGCTTCCTGCTATACTATTTCTTCCTTACCAAGGAAAATCCATAAAGGAAAAAAAGTTTGCATTTTGTCTGTCAGATGGCTTAGTGATGGGAGATCTATGGATGGAAGTCTTTAGTTATATGGTGTGATATGCTAGAAGACAGTTTGGTGTGTGGCTATTGGTGTAGAAAAATGCCACAGTCAAACTGTCCAAACTGGCAGATGGTCATCACAAGACTTTAACAGACATAACAGAATAACAGAGTTGGAAGGGACCTTGTAGGTCATCTAGTCCAACCCTCCTCCCAAGCAGGATACCCTATTAAGGGTCTTCAAACTTGGCAAGTTTAAGACTTGTGGACTTCAACTCCCAGAATTCCTCCTCCAGTCATGTCAGCTCAGGAATTCTGGGAGTTGAAGCCCACAAATCTTAAAGCTGTCAAGTTTGAAGACCTCTGCCCTACACCATTTCTGACTTAAATAACGATGTAAGCAAATGTTGGTCCAAAAAAATCCATCTGTGACTTATATATTAACGGAATCTGAACTGATTGATCAAGAGGAGCTTGGTGGCCAGCTGGATGAAAATGTCAATCCAGTGTGCAGCCAATGTGAAGAAGGCACATTCCATATTAGAAGTCAAAGGAATTGAATTGAAAATAGAATTGCTAATTTAATGAAAATATATAGCAAAGATTACTCTTGTGGTATTTGGAATGCAGTTTTTGTCATCACATTTTCAGAGGGGGTATTACAGAGCTCAGAAAGATGCAGAAGGGCAACCAAAAATAAATAGAAGTCTAGAGCCGTCCTCCTATGAAAAAGAATTATAAGTCGTTAGTTTGGATGAAGGAGGGCAAGAAGTTACCTCATATGTATAGCATAGAAGTATGTCCTTTCTCCCAGTTTGGCATCCCTTGAAATATACACATCTTTGAGCATCAAATGCATTACAGGTAGACCTCAACTTACTTTTGCCCCATTTTATGATCTTTCTTGCCACCAGTTGTTAAGTGAATTTGACTGCCCCATTGACTTTGTCAGAAGGTTGCAAAAGGTGATCACATGACCCCAGGACATTGCAACCATCATAAATATGAGTCAGTTGCCAAGCACCTGAATTTTGATCATGTGACCATGGGAATACTGCAGTGGTAGTAAGTGTGAAAAGTGGTCATAAGTTACTTTTTTCAGCACTGTTGTAACTTGGCAAAATGGTCACTAAATGAACTGTTATACTGTAAGTTGAGGGCTATCTGTATTTTCCTGGAATTATAGGGGGCATAGGCAAATGTGGAATCCATGCACATTCCTAGGCCACCCTACTTTTTTTAGATCCAAAATGCTGGATATCAAATAGCGGATAACCCAGGTTTATGTGCTGAGCCAGGTTTTAAGACAGTGAAAACCAAATATATCTCCAGGGGATTCCATTCCATCTTAAATACTGGTTGCTAGGAAGTGAGAGTAGAAGGAGCTATCGCCTGCTAATCCAATCTTGTTAGCTTCCCAGATGCCTCCACCACATGATTCTACAAAGCATCACCCGTGTAATATCAAGATGTCTGCAGGTGAAACCTGTATTATCTTTATGAACTTCAGCTGCTTCCTTAAAGGTTTCTTAATCAACTTTCTTCATTGGTTTGAACTCATAAATCTGGGACAATATTGTGCCAACTTGTTGGACTGCAATTCCTATCTTCCCTAACTGATGAACAGTGAAGTCATAGATCAAGGTATCTAGATGACACAACATTGGGGAAGGCCGAAACACTGGATTATTAAGTGAATCATATTAAATTAAGATTAATGGGAAGTTACATAATATCCTTCATAATAATATCTTGTTCTGTTTACTTTGGCTCTGACTAGCAGTGTTTGAAACTCTACCTGACATTGTCATGAATTAAACCTGATGTATAATTTTACTGCTGCTCTCTGGAATCTTATGCCAAGGCCCAGATTAAATTCTTTGTTTATATGCTACAGTTTGCTCAGGGTTTTTCGTTTGTTTTGTTTTGACAGAAAGCTGCTGAGAAAGAAAAACAGGATAATTATTCAAGGTCTTTGGCTAGCAACCCTCTGGAGATATCCCATCACTGCATTTTCCAGGTTTGGTAAATAATAGACCTGGACTTTTATTATTTTTTATATTTGTCAATTAGATTGCAATCAGAATATAGGATATTAGTAATATACACAGTCCAAATATTTCTGCCACAGTAAGATGTCTTCAGCACCCCAGCCTCCAGATGTTCAACATGAAGCACCCAAAAAGAAAGATTATCGAATTCCAGGACTCCGAGGTGCTCAAACTACTACTTTGTTCCGTGCTGTGAATCCAGAACTTTTCATTAAACCTGTAAGAAAACAGCAATTATTTGGGGCAGCTGGTTTAAATACATCCATATTTTTGCCTGCATCTCAGTTGCATAGTCTGATATATGGCCATAGCTATTAGATCTGAATAATTGTTTGGGTTTATGATATATGAGCCTAGTCTTTCTGTTTTGGATTTATGGTTAATGACTTTAGCATTTGATCTAAATCCAGTCAATTATGGTTTATCACAATTAAGTAAACATGTTATTTAAGAGGTCCTTTATATTTAATTTCTGATTATTTTCCATTTTTAATTCAGGTGTAACATTAGTTTTGATAAAAAATAAGTTGCTAATTAGTAACTTGCTAATTAGAATAGTATGACATCAAAATACTTTAGCCACAATATCTCACTTTTTTAACATGAATAGGAAAACTTTTACAATGAAGAAGTAATTTGCCTATTGAATTAAGCTTTCAGAAGTCAGTGGCTATTTCAATAACTGGACTGAATTGCAAACAAAATACTATAAAACCTAATCAGTCATGAATAGAAACATATTTAAAATGTATGGGAAAACAGCATGCACTCTGGATGAGACCCATTTTTTCCAAATAGAAACATCTCACACTCAAGCAACATATAGTCTGTGTAAAAAAAATGGTATTGAGGAACTAAAAAAGATTAAATATATTTTATTTATTTATTTATTTATTTATTCGACTTGTATGCCGCCCTATTCCCTAAGGACTCAGGGCGGCGAACATTAAAACAGAGAAAATTTACAATAAAACAAGATTAAACAATGAACAAGCCAAATAAATTAAAATAAACCCAACCCCCCCCCCGGGTCATTCAAGGCCGGCCCGTTGAAACAACCAAGTCTTCAGGTCCCGGCGGAAGGAGCGGAGGTCAGGGGCCAAACGGAGATCGACGGGGAGCTGATTTTCTATACCTTAATCAACTAAGTCATTTCATTTCTTTGCAATTTACAGGCCTTTCATTTCATAATAAAACAGACAGATGGTTGGGAGCATTGCCTTTACTGGTTTTTAAAAAATTGACTTTTAGGGGCTGCACAAATACATTAATGCTGCTGTTTTGGCAACAGTACAGATGTGCTTTGCAACTGCCTTCTTCCAGGATGCCCTTTCAAATTTTCATTCTAGCCTACAGCCCTGGGCTGTCCTAATAGTCTCCCTTTCAATTACTAACCAGATCCCTCCCTGCTTAGCTTTTCCAAGATCAGTAAAATCATCCAAGTGCTGTCACTTGCTATAATTTTCAAAAACTCTGTTGGATCTTGTGTCAATCTTTCCTAACGGTCATAGTGGCTTCAGTGTGATCTCCAACTCTCTTCTCAGTAATAATTTAACAGTATTGGGTGGGGTATATTTCCAGTTATATAGAGGACTGAAGCATTAATTCTAGCCATTTCCTTTTCTCTTTGAAAGCTAGATGAAAATGGAAACTAAAATAGGTCATCGGGACATAATTTAATAAAATACTTTTAGGATGCATGGTTTAGAAAGTGGATTAAATAAAATGTCTGGATTTCAAGCTATTATTTTTATTTTCACAGAACAAAGCAGTTATGGCTTTTGGCCTTGTGACAATTACTCTCTGTGTAGCTTATATTGGGTACTTGCACGCACAACAAGAAAACAAAAAGGATCTCTATGAAGCTATTGACAGTGAAGGAAATAGACTTATGAAACGCAAGACTTCAAAATGGGACTGAAAAAACTGTCAGTGTTGACAAATATCAACATGGAAGAAGACGTTTGATTTTCTGCATGGTGACTTTCAGGATTTTGTCTGAAGCATTAGCATTTATTTTTATACAATGAATGCTTTTTTAAAAAAAATCAGTTTAAACATCAGTGTGAAATGCTATTATCTATTAATATTTTGAATAAAGCACATTATAAGAAAAGGGGTACCGCATAATATGTGCAACTTATTTCTTAACTATACTGTGCCAAAAGATGCTTTAGAGTTATTGCCAGAACTGCACTGTCTGATTTTAAAGTTTATTATTAATCGTCAGTGTTTTAGTAAGTCACTCAAAAAACATTTCTAAAATGTGTTATTTGTGCAATCATCCATCTGTGCAAATTTTTAATATTTCAAATATTAAATAAGGGAAAACTCTGCCATAGTCTCTTCCAAAGTTATTTATTTATGATTTAGTGTACTGAATGATAGATGGATTGATATTTTTCACTCAAGGCAATAAAACTAATCTGTTAAAATATGTTCCCATTAGTCACTTCAATATTTTGAGCTTCCTTGAATATTTCCATTTAGTGGAATGTTAAGTTTTTGGTTTAAATATTTGGATAGTAAGTGCTGTAATAATTTATGTACATTGTTTAAGAAAAGCAGATGAAACATTATCAATTATTTAAAAAAATATTCCAAGATGCTAAGTAATATTAATTGATGTCTCAAATGCTTTTATGAGCAAATCTTACTTTGCCTAGCAACAGTTACTGGGTGGCATTTAACTCATAGGCTCAGACATAGTCATGGCAATGTAACTGCCAGAGTTTCTTAATAAAGAGCTCCTGAGGAAGCAAGTGGATGCACCTTGCCATATAATGGTGGTCCTTTTATCTTCCTTCCACTGACCATCTTGTCATACAATGCTGAAGCCACCTTATTTATTCCACTGACATGCACAGAACCAAAGGGACACCAAATATAATTCAGCTTTGAATGGAAGAACTAAGTGTTTGTATCTGCATCTGAATCAATTACTTCATTCTCTTCAAAGGAGGAAAAAAGGTCTCATGCAATCATGATTAGAAACCCAGATTTTGATACATTTGTTTGCTGTGCTGTTTGTTCAAAACTAATTCCACCGCCTCCTACACCAGAGACCTTTGACCGGATTAGGGAATATAAACCTTATAAAACTCGGTATTATACACACAAAGATATATTAGGTAAGTCAGTCTCCTCAATAACCGATGATGATTTCATGTATTTGACATGTTCTAAGAAATCTGCATACAAGAACATGAACAATTCTAGCTATTCATATTAATAAAATGGAAAAAAATAGAAAAGACTCCAAATATTAAGGAAAATAGCATCTTTGGTTTAGTAGGAAAGACATCCTTCTACTTGATACTTGCCAAAAAAAAAGAGAAAAATGAAATATATGGAGATTTATAAATTTGTCACTTGTATCTAAGTGCATACAGTCTCATCCTGTGCTTTGAATAGTTTGATGGTTCATAATATAGAACTCTTCAACTCAAGGACCTGCTTAAATTATTAAAGATTGCTTTAATGGCCTTTGAATATATAATATAATATAAATATAATGAAGAGAAGAGTAAGAGAAGCAGGGTTCAAGTATTAAACTATCATGTTTTGTTTAATTTAGGTTTAAGATAGGTTGTATGAATTCAGCTATGGTGGTTCATAAATCATAATTTATTACTTAACATGTATGCAAATGTGGACAATTGTGCTTTTCCAACAAGCTTTGGTTAAGCAGAGCAAGCTTAATGTGTAAAATTTGTGCTTTGTGTTGAGTCATTGGGAGAACATAGCTTTAATCTGCTCGCAAAGGAACCAGTGGCTTTCTTTGCCTTTGAATGGAAAAACTTTTAAGGTCAGTAAATGACTTGGCTTGGCTTACTGTAGTATACAATATGCCTAATGCTTGGATTTTCAGTTACACATTATTAAATTCTGCCCTTTCAGCCCATCCATGACAAAATTAGGGCTATGACTAATGTGCTTATTTATGTCCAATTTCTATGGTATAATCACATGATTATTATTTCTGGCCTGTGTGATCTTTCTTTTGATCACTTTGGAAAGGAAACTAGAGCAAGCTTGATGCCTTCACTGCTGGTTGTCCACCAATGTAGAATGCCTGCTTCAGATATTGAAGTTATCTGCATAAAACTGTAGATCAGGAGTGGCAATTTTAAGACTTGAGAACTTCAGCTCCCAGAATTCCAGCCAGCCAGGGAAGTTGAAGTCCACAAGTCTTAAAAGTTGCAAGGTTGGACACTTGGACACTCCTGCTGTAGATGGAATACTCTGCCAGGATCCCTTCACTAGTATGGATGGAACAGCATCCAATGGTTCATTGTAAATATTTGTAGGGATTTATTTTGCCATTGCCATGTAGTCTGTTGAGATAAGCTGAAATGTGAAATGTTTAGGATAGAGATAGGGGATTTATGACCTGTGGTGCCACAGTGGTTAGAATGCAGTATTGCAGGCTAACTGCCCACTGCCAGGAGTTCGATCCTGACTGACTCAAGGTTGACTCAGGTCAACCGAGGTCAATAAAATGCGGACCCAGATTGTTGGGGGCAATATACCGACTCTCTAAACAGCTCAAAGAGTGCTGTAAAGCACTATGGAGCAGTATATTAGTCTAACTGCTGTGTCCATCTTTCCCTAAATTATTGGGTTAAATTTTTATCAAGCCTAATCAGAGAATAGCAGCTTAACACACACCACTTATATGTTTACTTAATGTCAGTATGGCACGTTTGAAATGTGCACACTAGTCTTCACAAAATGATGGTAATGGTTTAATGCTTTTAAATTAAACTTTTGATTATTTTATGGAATGTGTGACCTATATAATCCATACATAATATATGCTGTGGCCTTCAACTACTATATTGCTTTATATAGAGATCGGAGCAGACCTTAAGCAAGAAGATGTAGACCAAAGAGAACAGGAAATACAAAAACGAATTGATAAAATGCAGACTAAACTCTTGCTTCAGGTAAAACTATTCCTCTATCATGTTGAATATAAACCTTTCTAATGTTTATTATTCCGATTTGCCTGTGACGCGTGTTAATAGGTGTCATAGGTGTATCAGCAGCACTGGTACAAATCAGGTGATTTGTCTTAATGTTGTTTAATACTAACAGAGTTGGTGGGGACTTTGAAGGTCTTTTAGTCCAACCCCTGTGCAAGAAAGAGGCCCCATAGCTTTTCAGACAAGTGGGTGCTCAGATTCTTTTTAAAAGCCTTCAGTGATGGAGCATCCGCAACTTCTAAAGGCAAGCTGTTCCACTGGTTAATTGTTCTCGCTGCTAGGAAATTTCTCCTTAGTTATAGATTGCTTCTCTCCTTGATTAGTTTCCATCCATTGTTTCTTGGTCCTGCCTTCCAATGCTTTGGAGAATAGGTTGACCCCCATCTTCTTTGTGGTAGCCCTTCAAATATTGGAAGATTGCTATCACATTACCACTAATCCTTCTTTTTAATGTACTAGACAAACTCAATTCCTGCAACCATATTTTAATGTCCAGGCTCTTACTCATTTTTATTGCTGTTCTCTGCACTCTTTCCAGAGTCTCAACATCTTTTTTTTAATGTGATTTTTAAAAATAGTTTTTGCCTACTCAAAAAAATCTTGATAGAATCCGAATGCTATCTATCCTTAACCAATAATCTTCGGTTTAAATATCCTATGGATTTCTCTGAAAGAGTGACAATAAAAGTTTGAATCTAGACCATGTGGTTAACACAGGGGTGGGATTCAAATTTCTTAACAACCGGTTATGTGGGTGTGGCCTAATTTGTGGGTGTGACTTGGTGGTCATGTGACTGGCTGGGTGTAGCTTGCTGACTGGGCGTGGCTTGGTGGTCATGTGACTGGCTGGCCATGTCTTGTATGTAAATATTATAAATATTTATGTAAATATTGAATTTTTTATTTAAAAAAGAGCAACTTTTACCCAAAATCAGGCAAAGCAGGCAAGCAGATTGAGTTGCTTGAAGAATCACAGATTCACTCAGAGATCTATCTTTCTGCAAACTGCTACTTGAGTCTGCACTGAAAAATAGAAGCTTCAGTCCTAAGGAAGGTTCAGCTCTGCTTTTAGATGAGCTAGAAAGCAAGAAATCCAACGATTTCCTGCTTTCTAGCTAATCTAAATGATGATCAGGGGAAAAAAGGAAAAATAGCAACTTACCAAACCAAGCACATTTGATGGCATGCATGCCAGGTAAGGAGTGAGTAGGCGGGGAGGGGAGGGGCAAGCCAGTGGCACGATTTGCCAGTTCTGTGCAGAATCGTACAAACTGGTTCTATAGAACCGGTTCGACCAGGTAGAATCCCACCCCTGGGTTAAGGTTCCAACTTCTCAATTGCATTTCCAATTAGGCAACTGATTTTACTTTTTAGAACATTGTCTGAAGTGTTCAATATACATGAAGTAGAATTGTATTGTATTAACTTCATTTTAAGTTAAGAAGCACTCGAGTTAGCTGAAGCACAGAGGGTTGCAAATATTAGTAATAATAAAATAAAACAAGCCTGCTTCCAGAACATATTCTTATGTTCTTCTCAAGTTATGAAGAATTACAGGTAGTCCTTGACTTACAAACACGACTGAGCCCAAAATGTTGATTGCTTTGCAAGGCAGTTGTTAAGTGAGTTTTGCCATAAGTCACTTTTTAAAATTCTGTTGTAACTTCGAATGGTCACTAAACAAATGGTTGCAAGTCAAGGACCGCTGTAAGAAATCTGGGGTTAGAGCTGACTTCTGCTTGTGCAATAACACTTTTCCTTCTTGAACAACCCATCTCAAACAGGTTGGGGAGGACACAATGGGAGAACCATCAATTCCATTAACAAGTGCAACTGTGTTGCCAAAGAGCCATCATAGCAATTGAGATTGTCCTGTGTGATCAGTCCTGTGTGGTGTCGTTAGCATAGCTGTATTAACCAACGGCTTCTATTCTGTTTTGTAGGCCGAAACAGCAAAAGAAGATGCAGTAGAAGAGGCTCTCAATCGTGCTGAAGTGCTGCACAAGCAAGATATTGAAGAACTTAAAAAGAAACATCAACAAACATTAGAAGTCAGTGGTAATTTTATAGTTGTATCCATCATATGAAACAACAATACAATGCTCTGGAACTTAACAAAGCAAATTAACATGAGAAACTGATTTCTGAGATTGGCAAGGGGACAGGGAAAAGAAAGTAATAAGAAAGTCCATTCTCTATACAGATAGTCCTCAACTTACAACAGTACATTTAGTAACCATTCAAAGTTACAATGGCACTGAAAAAAGTGACTTATGACCCTTTTTCACACTTATCACCATTGCAGCATCTCCATGATCAAGTGATCAAAATTCAGGCACTTGGTAACTGACTCATATTTATGACAGTTGCAACCGTCAGTGAATGAAAGTGAATCGCTGACCTTCTGACCAGCAAAATTAATTCACTCAAAAAGCATGTTACTACATTACCAATTGCAGCCAGGGGTGCGATTCTACGGGTTCGGACCGGTTCTATAGAACCGATTGTTATGATTCTGCATTCAGAGAACCGGCAAATCGTGCCCCTGGCTGACCCCACCCCTCTATGCCTGCCCTTCACCTCCCTGCCCAGTCACTTATCGTGCATGCACGACATCGCACGCATGCACGACATCGCTGACTGCATTCTCCCCTGCCCAGTCACTCCTTAAGGTGTATCTTTTTTTCCCTCCCTCCTGATGATCAGCTGTTCTGATGATCAGCTATATTCCCCCTCGCTGTCTTACCACTTTGCCCAGGAGACTTCCCTGAGGCCCAGGAGGCAAAAAGGGGCACGCGGGGGTATATATGGGCTTCGCATGCCCCCCATGCTCCATTTTTTGCCTTCCTGGGCTCCAGGGAAGCTTCCTGGGAGCAAAAACACCCCCCAGGAAGCTTCCCTGAGGCCCAAGAGGACCAAAAGCAGGGGTGAGGGTTGTGCTGTAAAAAATAAGCCACGCCCACCCAGTCACATGGCCATGCCACCTGGCCACGCCCACCTAGCCACACCCACAGAACTGATTGTTTAAAAATTTGAATCCCATCTGACTGCAGTGATGTACTTAACAACCGGGGCAAGGAAAGTCATAAAATGGGACAAAACTCACGTAACAAATGTTTCACTCAGCAACGGAAATTTTGGGCTCAGTTGTGGTCGTAAGTCGAGGACTACCTGTACAGAGTTTTATTAAATTTGTGCAAGTAAAAATAGGCTCCGGATCTTTATGAGCATGTAGAAATTACTGAAGATATTATCTTTCCTAGACTGGATCTTAATCAGTGTCACATATCTGCTTTCTCCCTACATACGAAAAGTCAGGAAATTGTAGTGATCTAAATCTTCTAATTTTTTCCCCACAACATGCTAGATTTTTATTACAGAGGGAAGCTTAGGAGAGAATTCAAAACCTCAACCTTACCTCTGTAGGCACATTCTTTGCGGACTCTTATTTGAAGCAGGGAGAAGAAATAGTAACTCTTCCTTGTTTTGATTGTTTGTTCTTCTGATGTATTTATTGCTGTATTTATTTTTGCTAAAGAATACTGTGAAGAAAACAAGGGCCGAAATGCTGCAGCACTTGGAACTGGAGCTGAAGAGAGAATCGGAGGCTGCTGAACAGAGGAACACTCACAAACTTCAGCGGCTGATGCTACAGCTGGCCATGGAAAAAATGGCAGCTGTGGCTGAAGGGAGGCAGGATGAGAGATGCAAGGCAACTGTACATCTTGCCAAACAGGAAAAGTACTAAGCTTAACTATCCCATGTCCTTTTAAAAAAAAAGAAAAATCTGATTTCGCATCAGGCATTGGTTTTAATCCAGAATTTTCTGAAGAGAGTCTTCTCAAACTGCTCCAGCATCATAGGCCTTTGTGTTAGGCATGCAAATAGAGAATATTTTTTCGCTAGTATTTTAAATATTTATGTACAAGACAATTATCTTGTATTAGTTAGAGTATTTTTTTAGCTTTATTCTCTTTCCCTATTTAAGAACAATGTGTTTATATATATGTGTGATATATATAAAGCTTTGTATTTTTTTCTCCTCAATCTTAATTACAAAAATACAACTTTTTCATATATATATATATATATATTTCAGTAAAGAAAATTCTGACCTATCCAACTGTTACGTGTCTGATAGAGATTAACAGGTTTTGCAATTTTTTTACTGAGTCAGAATAGCAACTCGCTAAGAGTGTGTTTAGGGGCACAAACTAGTGTGATAGAATAAATGTGAGTTTTGCCATTTGGATTTTGTCAGCCCTGCTAGATAGACCAGACCAAGAAAATACAGGTAGTCCTCGACTTATAACAGTTCATTTAGTGACCATTCAAAAGTTACAATGGCACTGAAAAAAAGTGACTTATGACTGTTTTTCACACTTATGACCATTGCAGCATCCCCATGATCAAGTGATCAAAATCCAGATGCTTGGCAACTTGGTTCACATTTATGACAGTTGCAATATCTTTAGGTCATGTGATCTCCTTTTGCAATCTTCTGACAAGCAAAGTCAATGGGGAAACCAGATTCACTCTACAACCATGTTACTAACTTATCAACTGCAGTGATTCACTTAACAACTGGGGCAAGAAAGATCGTAAAATTCACTTAACAAAATTCACTTAACAACTGTCTTACTTAGCAACAGAAATATTGGGCTCAATTTTGGTCATAAGTTGAGGACTACCTGTAACTTCATAGGAAATGCTAAAACTACTTTTATTGAGGCTGACTATAAAAACAGAATCTTGAAAATACCATTGTGCAATGAATTAGGGAGGTGTCTATCTGAGCTACTTCTGAATGTTATCTGTATGTTGCAGGCTTAAAGTATGTTTCACCCAAACACCACTCTGCTGCCTTGGTGACAACTATTGTATATATATGTCAAAGTTATCTTCTTATTCTACAAATTTCACTCTGGGGTTATTCTTTTTTCTTGCCTTAATTCTCTATATAGTTTTATAATTTAATTAAGCAATTTATGTAAACTTAAGTACAAAATCACTTGCAAAGGAAATCGTTTCTAAACAGATGGCATGCTCTTTCCTTTCGTTCATCCAGGAAATTTTTGGAGCAAATCCACCAGGCTGGGATAATTGCTAATGAAATTTATCAGAAGAACCTGCAACGGTTAGCCTGGGAGAAAAAACATGAATTGGAAATGGCCTTTATGGTCTCCCAAAAGGAGTTTGAGGAAGAGACGAGGAAACTGCTTGAAAGCGCTGACAATATTCGCGAGGCTCAACTTGAAGAGGTGAACATTGAAGTGAACAAGAAAGAAAGTGAAATCCTATCGCTGAACCAGCAGCTGGAATATATGACAGCCTGGAAAGACAGCCTGGAAGCTGAAATATTAGAAATCAGGGAAGCTTTTCAGAAATACATTAACCTCACATTTCCGCAGCTTGCCCCGGGACAAGCGGATTTCATCTTACCATTCCGAAAAATATCTGCATTCAGAGACTCTGGTGTAGAACTGTAAGATCAATGTCCATCAGGAAAGACTCTCTGGAGAGTAGTGGATTGGCTCCAGAAATACCAATATGCCCTAAGGGGATATGGAGGTGCTGGGAAAAAAGAAATAAATCCACTGTACAATGAACATGTGGCTGTAAGGGAACTTAAATGCTTCCTTATTCATGGACCAGGAACAAACCAATGAGGCACAATTAGGACCATAGCCTCAAGGTGAAAATATGGGTGGTTCTGACATTTGTGTATACAGGTAGTCCTCCACTGAACGACCACAAGTGAGCCCAAAATTTCTGTTGTTAAACAAGACACTTGTTAAGTGAGTTTTGCCCCATTTTACGATCATGGCTGCTAAGTGATCCTGCTAAGAGTGAACCTGGCTTCCCCATTGACTTTGCTTGTCAGAAGGTCGCAAAAGGTGATCAGTGACACTGCAACCATCATAAATATGAATCAGTTGCCAAGCGCCTGAATTTTGATCACATGTTTGTGGGGAATACTGCAACGGTCGTAAGTGTGAAAAACAGTCATGTCATTTTTTTTCAGTGCTGTTTTAGCTTTGAACAGTCACTAAACAAATGGTTGTTAAATCGAGGACTACCTGTAAGAAAAAAAATTCTGATTTCGGTATACACGAATATTAGTAATGTCAATGGGATGTTCATATGGTTTCAAACACCTGTGGAATCTGATCACAGCTAACAATGAAATTCATGCATAGAACATCATGGGAAGCGGTGTCACCTTCACTCATTTTTGTAACTGCTTTAGCTTGCTTTATTGTACATGAGATTTAAATTGCTGATTCTTTGGGTTAAATAATACTCTGTAATATGATGATTTTTAAAAATATTATCGGTACCTAGTCCATAACCTACTTTACCCCTTCTACATTCTGTGCAGCTTATAAAGCATGGGGGAAACCCGTAGGCTTCATGTACTAGTGTCAAATCCATTTTTATGGTCGCTCAATTCCTGTCCCCCACTCCCAACAATGCAGAAATTAAGAGGCTATATTCTTTATTATCTCATTGTAATGAATACTTTGCTGGAGAAAGCTATGGTACCATACACCCATCCCTACAAAGTTCTTTACCAGGATTGCTGGAAGTATAAACTGCCTTCATTTTATGAAAGGAAGGAAGCTAAAAAAAAGTGTCAGCAATCCCAAAAGTCAAATAACCACTGAGATGGTACAATAAGAAGTAATAATATTAGAATCCAGGTAAGTCCTGAATGAGGAAAGGTATCTAGAATGTGACCTGTGGCTGAGCTCATGTGGTGATGATGTCAGCCTTTTTTGAGTAAGGGTCCTTGCTTCAGCAAAAGGGTATTTTGTGCACAGCAGTGAACCTCACACTACTACCTGTAACATTTGAGCCATACTCAAGGGCAGTTTTGCATGATTCAACACTACTGGATTACTTGGTTAAAGTGGGGGGGGTGGGGAGCATTACATATGGCAGATGCCATCACTGAGAGGGCATGCTTCCTAAATCCCTTTGAATAAGATTGTTCCAAGGAAGGGATCTAGAACATACTCACTCTGTTGGAGGGAACGCGGAGCACCAACTCCAAGAAAGGACAGAAGTCAACGGTGGGGGAGGCTCGTTAGCCCCGCCTTTCATTTGGTCCGCGGCTCTCTATTGGCTAGACGCCTGCGGTCTCCATGGAAACGAAGGACTGCTTGCATGGATCAACACGCTTCTTCAGGAAACAGAGGGGAAGGAAAATCGGTCGTGGGGAAAAGGTGGGAGTGGAAAGTAATCCCGTCTGACCTTCCTCTTGGTTTCGTGAGAAGAACCAAGGTAAAAAAGGTAAAAACCAATCCTTCGTACAACCGCGGGCCAGTCGTTAGTCGGCTTTCTAGCGCCCCTTGCACCCATTTTAAAGGGACCGAGTGGTTTCCATGTCACAATTTATGTGCACTGGGAAAACATAGGTCTCCTGACGTTACCTGCTCTCTTTTTCCTCCCGTCCCGATCGTGTGTTTTCTGGACGCAACAGTTGCGGAAAGCAGGAAAGGTGTATATGACCCGAAGCTAGAAGGGTGAGGAGAAGATCTTTTGGAGGTGTTGTGCCTCCTCTGTTCCTGAAGAACTTCTGTAAGTGAATACATGATGCTCAGTTTCCCACCTGTAGATCCACCTTGGATTAACTCTTTCCCACCCATAGATCCACCTTGAATGCTCCAGCTCTGATTTTTCAGGTACATCTGGGAAGTTTCTTATTTATAAACAATAGTTTAACAAAAAAGCAATTTCCATCAAGTCAGCACAAAACACATCTAATAAATAAAACACAAAGCTGCTGCATGGCAATGTGCAATCTATGGCAATGGTCCAATCTAAATATAGTATATAAAATCATACATTGCAATGTCCTACCTGTCAATGAATACTTCAGCTTCAACCATAACAATACAAGAGCACACAATAGATACAAACTCAAGGTTAACTGCACCAAACTTGATTGCAGGAAATACGACTTCAGCAACAGAGTGGTCAATGTCTGGAATACGCTACCCGACTCTGTGGTTTCTTCCCCAAACCCCAAAAACTTTAACCTTAGACTGTCTACTATTGACCTCACCCCTTTCCTAAGAGGTCTGTAGGGGGCATGCATAGGCGCACCAACGTGCCTACTGTCCCTGTCCTATTGTTTCTTTTTATTTTTCTTATATGTAACCATTTCATGTATTCATAACTATGTTTATACTTATACCTATGATCTTGTAAGCGATTGACAAATCAAATAAATAAAATAATAAATAAATGTGTCATGGATTTGGGAGGTGGGCAGTGAGAAGAACTAGGAAGCAGAAAATAAATGTTCTTGATCACATTGTTATTAACCATCATGGCATGAAATTGGAAGTGCCATGTTGTAAGTTTGTGCAGGTTTTTCTGATGACAGAATCAGAAATCTGTGTGAAATCATATGTTTTGGTCTTTTAGCGGTGTTCTGGGTAGGTATCATAAATGTCCTACACTCATACTGTGACTGTATATGAACCGTAAGAATTCATTTTAATTAACTCTTTTAGGGTTGAAAAATAAGTGATCAAATCTGTTAGTCAAAATTAGTTCGACTGGTTAACTAGAATTAGTTTTAAAGGCTAGTTAAATGGAGAAAAGGACATTGAAAGACATGAAGTAAGAGTTAATCCAAGGGTAGCACTGATGAAGATCACTTCATTACTTACTAAGCATCCCTTCACTTGCTAAGGTTTTTGGCCTTCTGTTGATACTGGCAGCAACACTACTATTGTATATGATGCCAAAAATTTTGAAATTACAATGTATGGATGCAGATGGTTGATCCATGTTTCTAAGACTTTGGACATGTAAACTCCTTCTATACTTGGAAATGTGAAAGATTATTTATTATTATTATTATTTATTTAGACTTGTATGCCGCCCTTCTCCCTAAGGACTCAGGGCGGCAAACATATAAAAAGAATACATTTACAATAAAAAAATATTAAACAAATACAAGTCTATAAATTACTAACAATTAAATTAAGACCATTAAAATTATGACAGTAAAAACAATACAATTAAAACAACCCACCCCCGGGTCAATCCAGGCCGGCCTGCTGAAACAGCCAAGTCTTCAGGTCTTGACGAAAGGAGCAGAGATCAGGGGCCAAACGAAGATCCGCGGGGAGCTGATTCCATAGGACAGGCACTCCCACAGAAAAGGCCCTAGCCCTGGGGACTGCCAGCCGACAGTGCCTAACCGATGGTATTCTCAGGAGGCCCATCCTGTGGGAGTGCACGGGGCAATCGGAGTGTGATGCTGGCAGGAGGCGTTCCCGCAAATACCCTGGACCCAAGCCATTTAGGGCTTTGTAAGTTGTTACTAACACCTTGAAGGAAACCCGGAAGGCAACCGGCAACCAATGCAGGTCGTGCAGGAGGGGTGTAACATGGGAGTATCGGGATACCCCCATCACAGCCCGCGTGGCCACATTCTGCACCAGCTGCAACCTCCGAGTAATCCGCAAGGGCAGCCCCATGTAGAGAGCGTTGCAGTAGTCGATTCTGGAAGTGACGAGTGCATGAGTGACCGTTCGAAGGGCATCTCGGCTCAGGTAAGGGATTACCTTACTGAACTGGAAACATGGCTTCTTCCATGGAGCTACAATTCTTAAATTGTCAGAGCATCAAGCCATTGTCTACTTGGTATGATAAGCTTTATATAACAAACAAGAACTATTCGGGTAAACATTTTGATCAGTTTTCTCGATAGCCATTAATCATGCCAGTCCTTCGGCTAGGATATCCTTGAAAGTATATAGGTTGGGGGGACTTTAAATATGCAGTATTGTCAATAAAAGCAAGTTTGAAAATAGTAATAGGACAAATATCCATCTTCCTTTTTTATTGCTGCAGAATGGCTCACTGTCAAGCTGAAAATGTCATCAAGAACATCATCCGTGAAATAGGGCAAGAATGTGCAATGAATGGCCAAAATGTAACAGAAACTCTGGTAGCATTCATGGTAAGAACATAAATAATCGACCTTTTCTATTTAAATTTGGGGTGCTGAGCTATTTTTAACTGAAAGTGCCTACCTAGTTTTTGAGTGGTGTGCTGGGAACATGTAAAAGACATTAAATCACACAAATATTTAAATATATTGGTTTTAAAAAGTTAATATTAGTAGCCTGAATTATTTCATCACAGGACAAAGTCCTCTTCATTAAAGGTAATGGACCTTAATCTAATATTTGATCCAGTGCAATTGGTAGATAAATATTTTTCAAGTTCCTATTTAGGGAAGAGAAAATGACTGGCTCAAAGTTATCTATCTGGCTTTTGTGCCAATGAAAAAAATTCATGGTCTCCCAGCTTCTAACTGAATGTGGCTTTCAGTATGGGGAAGTGGTGAAAGCCATTTAAAGTTTTCATCATTGAATGAAGAATAAATCATGACACTTATCTCCTATCAACCAGTGACATAATATAGCTTCATCTTTTTTCTGATGATTCTGTCTATCGAGTTATGAAACTGTCATTTATTAATCTTTGACCAGATTGCAGCTGAAATACAAAACTAATTTACTGGTGTTGGATTTTGTTAATTTAAATGTAAGATTTAAGTGTAAGGTTTAAATTAGGCATTGCTAAGTACTCTTTAATCCTAAATAAGTGTAAAAGAAACAAATTAATCAGGAAGCTTCTTTGTCATTTTATAGGTGAAAGCTGTTGTACTGGATCCAAAGAATGGATTTAATGTGGATAAGACTCTAACAAAGGCTGATGTACAGAAACTTATTCAGGTAAGTACCTGCTTTGGAACTTATGCAGAAGGGTTCTATTTTTTTTTTTTAAATTTTAATTACATTTATATGCCGCCCTTCTCCGGAGACTCAGGGCGGCTTACAATTTTTGGGATGCAACCCAGTGTGCTCAGCAATAGCCTTCATTCCATTGTATATGCCTGCTTATTACTAAGCGGCATTTTTACAAGGTCAGCTAATTGCCCCCAACAATCTTGGGTCCTCAATTTACCTACCCCGAGAGGATGGAAGGCTGAGTCAACCTTGAGCCTGGTGGGATTCGAGCCTACAGCAGTTGTAGGCAGCTGGAACTTAAGTGCAGGCAATTAACAGCCTGAGCCACCAAGGCTATACAATGTTATATATGTCCAACAAAAACATATAACCCTTTTTATTCTTGGGAGTGGTACGCCAGTATAAAATCATTCTTAAAAAATTAAAAATCATGGGACCTTGAATTTTTGCAAGTTTGGATGTGAGATTCCAGACCCTGTCATCATCCTATGATTGTTCTGGTCCCTTCACAAGTCCTTCATCCCATAGAGATTACTGCCTTCCTGCTTGCAGGAGTAGTATCAGCTGTGATTGCCTAAGTTGTAGTCAGAAGCTTCAGAGGAAAGTGGACAGTCCCAGCCAGAAGCTCCATATAATTGTAGTAGTGAGCTGTGAGTGGGTCTGCAGGTAGCATTAACATCCAGGGGCAAGATCAAGAGAACCCTTGACAGATTGTGCAAGGGCTGCACAAAAGAGGAAGCCAGTTTGAGCTATGTGGACAAGTGGCCAACATCCTTCATGATCAACCAAGCAAGTTGCTCTGAAGAAAAAGAAGCTGATAAATAAGACTTATGTTGCCCCATGATTGAACAGGCCCAGCAACAACTTAGTTGTCACAACTAAGCTAAGAGAAGGAAAAGCAAATATTTGCAGACGACTTCTGTGAAAGAGAAAGGGAGGAGTGCACCGCTGCAGTATTATTTAAATAGCTTCTAAAAATAATTTGATATCAATCAATTATTAGATTATTTTCTAACTGTACGTTGGAACTATCCCCACTGTTCCTCAAGATCAACTCTGTGTGTGTAAAAATATAACGAAAATGGGGTTAACATGTTACATTCAATGTTCTCCGCCGCAACGCTTTGAAATTAAAAATCATTCTCATACAAATTGATTTCTAGAAATAATTACATGAATCCTATTTGGGCCTTTTTGAGATGGGTGGGAAATCCAAAGAATGAAGACATAAATTTCCAAATCGAGTAAAATTGTTTTAAGGCAGATGGAACTTGTCTTGCTAGAGATTTTGGTGTGTTGAAAGACGTAAAGGTTACATAAGATTTTCCTTACAATTCTAATCTGCTTTAGTAAAAAGAAGGAGCTGATACTTAATAGTAACAGTACTACTGATAAAGTACAGTAATACAGTTTTTATTATGTTGCTTTTATGAGATTGTCAGATTGTCAAAGATGTCCCATACTGTTGTACTCATAAACTAGGTTTGTTTTTTTACCAGAATATTACATGAGGAGCATGCAGATATATATGAGATTTGCCTTATATTCTCATTGCAATGATAATGTTTGATTCCAATATATACATTTTGAGCCAAGAGATTAATAAATGTTGCTAGAAATACTGTTTTCATCATTTGCAAGATAGCTTGAAGCAACTTATTTCAGCAGTTTCTCTTTTCAGCTTTGCGTCAACAGACTTCTTGATGTTAAAAATCCATCCTTGAACACAATTAAGATGCAAGTTTATTTTGATATGAACTATACAAATCGAGGTAAGCACTTTGTGGTAAAGTTATATATTGTGAATATATTACTCTGGTAATGCATTCTCATTCATGCTTACATTAGGTCAAATTTTAGATTTTAATGGGGCTTCTTGCATAGTAATCAGCCATTCTTGTTTATCCAAATATTTATAATTTATAATATTAATATTGAGAGTAAAAGTAAGTAATGTAATAAACAATCACACACAAATGAAAGCAAGGAAGTTATAAATGAAATGTCTTCAAATATTACCAACCTGTACTTCGCCTAGCATTAATAGCCTTTAATTTAATAGTCTTGAAATCCTGAAAACATTATATAGGTAAGGGTATCCTTGCTGGTTTTACTCCACTAGTCACAGTCAATTTTATGGGCCGGTGCTTATCTCTGTTTGGTAAGCCACTGAGCCAATGCTGTCCAAAGATGTTTGTGGACAGCATGACATCATGCTGCACCGCAAAGCATTTGGCAAAACACGGAATGCTATTACCTTCCCACAAAAGTGGTACCTATGTATGCTTTCAAACTGCTAGATTGGTAGGAGCTGAGGCAGGTGCAGGAAGCTTACTCTGTCACACAGTGGTAAGATTTAAACCAAGGATCTTCAAACTTGGCAAGTTTAAGACTTTTGGACTTCAACTCCCAGAATTCCTGAGCTAACATGACTGGAGGAGGAATTCTGGGAGCTGAGGTCCACAAGTCTTAAAGCTGTCAAGTTTGAAGACCCCTGATTTAAACGCTGGAGTATGGACCTTCTCTGATCTTTTTAATCCACTGAGGTAGCGCACCTGAAAACATATCCTTATCAGATTGATAAAACAGATATATTGTATTCCAGTGATATGAATAAACTGGTTATGTGTAATTATCAATTGTAAAATATTATTCAACCTGTTTTAACTCAGCAAGGAACCCTACTGTGCAATTAGAATAATTTGGTAGGGTTATAGTAGTATGAATGAATGTGTGGGAAGAGTTAGTATATTAAGATACAGGTACTTTTACATAGCTATACTGTACTGAAAGTTTTTTTGTTTCTCTGCTATAGCCCTTTGCTTTCTCTGTGATTTGAATTGAAAGTCTAACTGCAGGATCCTAAGCACAGTGAGAGAAAGTCTCTCTCTGTTAGAATATATTGTGGTACTTTAACCTTAATAGTAGAGTTAGGAATAGCTTTCATGCAATGGTTTTGTGCTTTCTCTTAGTTGAGTTAATTAAGGAACAGCATCGTGTTCTAGACTCAAGGCTTGCTCCTGTATCTAGAGAAATTACCGATAATCGAGCCCGTACCCGAGAAGAATTAGAAAGTGTTTATCGAAAGATTGTCAGCTATGTGCTGCTCCGCTCTGGCCTTGGATCTCCTACAGACATCAAAGTCATTAGAGAGGCAACTGGTTAGTAGAAACGTCCAGATAGAACATTATAGCTTGTTAGTAATATTGCATATAGTGATTTGACTACAGTAGTTACTCAAGGATATGTTAGAAAAAAAATCAATATCACTTTCAATGCTGTCCTTCAGCTTAAGCTGGAAACATTAAAGGTTCTCTGTCTCTGCCTTTGCCTCTGTCTGTTTCTATGTCCTATCTATCCACACATTCACATCAGAGTTGGTATTCAGCAGCTTCTGACCAGTTCTGGAGAACTGGTAGCAGAAATTTTGAGTAGTTCGGAGAACCTGCAAATATCACCTCTGACTGGCCCTGCCCCCATCTATTCTCTGCCTCCCGAGTCTCAGCTGATTGGCTGGATCTTCTTTTGTTGCCCTGCACAGGAGAACGGAGCTGGAAAGCTGGTTAGTGGGGTGGGGTGGGAATGGGGATTTTGCAGTAACCTTCCCCCTGGTGTGTGGGGTGGAAATGGAGATTTTGCAGTATCCTTCCCCTGCCACGCTTACCAAGCCACGCCCACCAAGCCATGCCACGCCCACCAAGCCATGCCATGCCCACCAAACCATGCCACGCCCACCAAGCCAGTAATATAAAATATTCAGTGTCCATCAGTAGATGTGAGGACGATCTGGCTGCGACATCTGTCACCCCATTGATCGCCAGGGTTGATTCGGCTGATCTGGCTGGCTAGGCGGGTGTCCCCTTCCTCCCTCACCGCTCCATGTGCGTCCCTCCCGAAGCTGCGCGCTCGGTGGAAGAGGACGACCACTCCAGATAGAAGGAGTGTACTGATCTTCGGTCAAGGGTATACGATAGCTGCGCTCCCCTGCTAGAACCTCCAAACAGTGTCCAGTAGGAGATATCTATGTTAATTTCTCCCTAGTCAGTCACTATAAACAAGATTGCTTGAGAACAGCTGGCTAGTGCAATAATGGAGAACTAGACAGACTTTACTTCCCATATTGCTAAACTTACCATGATCAGTTGAATTCACTTCCCATCTTCTTCTACCAATGCTATTATTCCTGGTTCCATTTCCAAAGGAGCTCATAAATGAAGGAGCCAGTCAGCAGCCCTAGAAAAAGACTACTCAGGGGCAATACTGTTCAACATCCCGTTTGCTTTCTGCTGCAAATTGTTCACTGGGCACTGCATAGCACTGCCTGCTACACAGCTGAGAATTCCCTAAGAGCTTTCTGGAAACTTGGGTTTTTTAGGCATGTGGAACAGATCACTCAAATCGGTTCTCCTGTCCCATGGAGATCCTGGGTGGCTAACAATTGGCATGAGATTTGGTCATGACAAAACTCTTCCATGGGTCATGTAACCTCCATTCTGAAACAAACATTACATGCGTTGTACCTATGTGTTGTACCTATGACTATTTGAAACAAGTCTATGGTTGCCATAGAGCACATAAATTCCTGGTCATTGTTGGAACTGGCCTTCAGTCAGTGTGATTAAAGTTGCCCAGCACTTAAAGGCAGAAGTTGTCCATCATTAAGCCAGAACCCATTTTCAGGAGCTCCAGAAAGGATTTTTCTGGACTGTAGGACAATTGAAATACCAACAAGTCTCCAAGCTTGTCTTTACATTTGCACAATGAAATAATGGCTGCTTAACTGATTTTTTTTTCCTGAAGCTCCACATGTTAAATATCAAAAATCTTAAAATCTAAACAGAAATTTGCAATAGCAGAACTCAAAAATGAGCAAGAATTATATTCTACGCTAGGCGTAGGGTAGAGATTAGAGATGGTCTGTTTCCATGCAGGCATTACTGTTCTCCCTTGGAAGTCAGTGTTTTTTCATGATCTGACTCTTTGCATATTTAATATTTTACCAGCTGCCCTGCAGAGTGTATTTCCTCAAACAGAGCTTGCGGCTTTCCTCTCTCTCAGTAAAAAAGAGAAAGAACAGCAATTGAAAGAACTCACCATGATTGTCACAGGAATTCGATTGTTCAACAAGGACTGTGGGAAAGGCGGCGAAGGCATTGATGACTGTAAGTGAATACATATCTACTAATGTAGGTGCAGAACCTACAGACTTACCCTACTTTTGAACATGTCAGAAATGTTCAGAGCTACTTGGAATTGTGTAAGAACTTCAAGAGAGTTGCTTGAGATGAGAGTTACCTTTAATTCCCCCCCACCCCAAAATGGTAAGTTATTTTTCTCTGAATATCCTCCAGAACCATCTGATCATAGTTTTTTCCAAAGATAGAAAATTAGGTAGAATATTCCTTATTTGTGCCTAATTGATTTAAAGCACGATCCAGGGAGATCTGTGGATATACATGAAGTCCTTCTGCACATTCACCCATGGGTGACATTTCCTTTCTCATTTAACCCTTTGTGTTTGATGTAGACATTATTGGAGAATCTCCTTGGTTTCTGGGGACGCTTTCTGAAGCATATAGGTGGCTATAGAGGAAAGGACTTCTCAAAAGCCCAAGTGTACAGCTAAGGGATGGAGAGTGCTCTTTGAATAATAATTTAGTCCTGGGCGTGTGAGGAAAATGTATTTTGCTAATTAAAGAAATGGAACTTTGAGATGAACTGTGTGTCAACAGTGCCAGCGATTCTGAATGAAGCTATCCCAGCAGCCAGCCATCATATAGACATTGAACTGCTCGCTTCCCAACAGCTGGCCTACCGATACACGGCCTTGATTGAAATGATGCACCAGGGTAAAAACGCTGACGTAGAACTTAGGCAGACAATGTTGAAAGAAGCCCTCTACAATGTCCGACAACACGAAGTTTTCCTCTGCATTATACTGGTGAGATTCCATTATGTGTTGCAAACGTTCAATATAGCTAAAACTCTCTTAGTGAAAGGTGGGCAAAATTTGAGTGATGGCAAATTACTTTTAGCTGAAATAAGAACATACAACAATCTCGTGTTCTCATTTTTTAAAAAGTGAAATGGTCCAATCTACAAAGTATTGTTTTTGTTTATTAAGCAATTCGATACAACTTTTATAATTTCCTACAAACCTTACATCTGCCACCTCTAACATATATTTTCAGTCTGATGTGATCACATGCGCACAAGAAGTTGAAATGATGCAAAAGGAATTTGCGGCTGAGATGGAACAGGTCAACAACATTGTTAAGTCAAAAACGGCAGTGCCCACGTCTCTTGTTTATGTGAGTTTCTGAATTTCAAGAGTGTTCTGAAATTATAAGCTTTTATTTACCAGTTGATAGATTTACCCAATCACTGGCAGGGTTTTTGAGTGACATGCAACTTTACTTTGATAACAGCCTATATTTAAAAGTTAATTAAAAGCAGAAAAGTAATATCCAAAAGAAGCAGTGTTTGACACAGCCAGCATACCAAGTCTCCATTTGCCTTTGTGATGCTTTCCTATGTTCGAAAAATCCTGATAAAATTACTCGCCGTACTCATCACTGACTGCACTGTGGTTGTCAGGAAAAAGATCCAAGAGAGAGTCTGAGAAATGAACTTTCAATGACATGTTACATTGCATAACTTGGTACGACATCAAGAAATCACTCACTGTTTTGCAATAGCTTTCTGCCTTATAATGTTCCTAAAAGTTTAGGCAGGTCCTTTGGAATAATTACCATGAAGCATTTCCAATCTCCCCTTAGCACTTCATCAATCACTTCATCCAATTTGTCATGTTTTATCTTTTTTTTTAAATCCAAGGAGCTACAGAAATATCTTCCTTAAATTTAACATCACTAAACCTGGGAAATGTATTCCTCAAGTAACTGAATCCAATTGCAATTTTATTCATTGCTTTTATTGAGTTTTCATAAGCCCAAAATTGATGGGAAAAGGAGAAAGGAAAACTAAATGTCACATTTTCTGGAGACCTTGGTGCAGGCACGTCCTCGTTATGTGGGATAGGTCCTCATTCCAGATGGTTAAGTGGTATTTCACAGCATGCATTCTTTTAGAAGTGATTGCTATTGTGCTTTTTAGGCAGAGATATGTTTGGGGTGGGGTGGAGTGTGGTGGGCTTCCTACAGTCATAGAAACAGAGAATGGCATATGGTGTGAATCTTCTAATCATCGTGTTAAAAATCTTAACACATATTATACAACAAATGTGAGGGGCCCAATTTCCCAGTTCTTACGTTGGTTATCCACTTTACAACCAAAATAATGTTCATTGCATTTTTTGACAAGTTTTGTTTCGGAAATTTAAATGCGAATTCATCACACATATCACAGGATGAATTACGCTGTTTTGTGGCATTGTAAATAAGCACCACATTATTACAACCAAATATTTAATTTGAATACAGAGAATGTACACTTAACATGCTTCCATTGTGAGCTCTGCACCAGACTGATAAGGAATTGTACTGCAGGCAGAGACTGCATTTAAACATGTCTAAACACAACTCAACCTGCACAGTGTTGTTACAAATTGTTACAAATATGCTAACATAGATAAAATATAGTACTATAATATTACTAAGTAAACTTTCTGACCTGTATCTCTGCTTCCCTTTTTATTGAGGTTTTTGAGTCAATTGTCTTCTCACACTTGTTCCTTTGTCTTCCAGTGGTCTTGTTTGTCCAATTAAGATTTGTGGCAGGTCATTCAACTCGGGTAATGCTGTCAAGAGTACTGAATCCGGGGGTCAAGCCCCAACATCTGAAATGGATGTCGGTCTTCTTGGACCTAGTGGCAGTGATTAATACTTTTGATTAATAGATATTGCTGTCCCTGAACATCATTGGCTAAGCATTGCATTAGTTCAAGTTTTCTTTGTCTTCTTTTGCAATGGAGATATGATATCCCTTGGGGATTAGTTTCAACTCCTATTTTGCAATCCTTCGTGCTCTTATTTATTTAATTTCAGTTTCTATAATCATTGACTCCTGTATTACTGGTTGGCTAACTGTAATTAAAAACAATACAAGCAATCCTTGATTTATGTGGGAATTGGAATTGAATCCCACGGTCATTAGGCAAGGCCACTGGCCCAATCTCAAAGACAACACAAAGAAATCCAGTCAAGTCCTATCCCTTATTTGCTTACATCTAATGGACAGTATCTTGCCAGACTAAAGCTTTAACATTCTAACATACTAGATCAGAGATGGTACTCAGCAAGTTCTGACCAGTTCTGGAGAACCAGTAGCAGAAATTTTGAGTAGTTCGGAGAACTGGCAAATACCACCTCTGACTCCCCCGCCCCCCATCTATTCTCTGCCTCCCGAGTCCCAGCTGATCGGCTGGGTCTTCTTTTGTTGCCTGCACAGGAGAATGGAGCTGAAAGCAGGTTAGAGGGGTGGGGAGGGAATGGGGATTTTGCAGTATCCTTCCCCTGCCACACCCATGCCCACCAAGCGACGCCACACCCACAGAATGGTAGTAAAAAAATTTGAATCCCACCACTGTACTAGATATATCTTTTCTGCAGTTTCAATATCTTGCCATGTGATAAGCTGATTTTAAGCCCTTTAAAGATGTTTATAGCAAGGGCACAGATATTCACTTGATGATTGTTGAATCCAATGGATTTGATAGAGAAGCTGTAGCTTTATTGATGCAGGCTCTGGTTGTTTCTCAGTTAGATTATTGCAATTGTCTCCTGGCAAATCTTCTCTCTCTTTCCTGATTCCAGAACCGGGTCATTTGGCCTGTTCTACACCTTCCAACTTCAGCTCATATTTTGTTAACCTGGAGGGTTCTTCCCAGCATCCTGTTCAGACCATATGAAATGTGTTTGTGCCCACTGGCACAAACTCCCAGCATCTCTCCATTCTTAATTCTGTTCATTTATCACATACCCTTCTTATTGTTCCTCATTACAGAATCATGATCTCCAAGCTGTCAAGGACTACATCTTGTTTTATCAAATAGAATTTTTCCCAGAACTGTCATTTGCCATTACATTTGTATCATACCTGCTCTATGTTTAATTTGCCAACCAAAGAATACTTGCTCAAGTGTGTCATGCACACTATATGTGGCAAAAAAATGCATCAACTACTTTGTTTAACTTTTAAAGCACCTGAAGAAGATCTGAACACAGCTGTGATGACCCGGGGTGTGGCACAAAGGCAACACAGTCACATAAGTAAGAAGAGTCCCCTTAATACCTCCAACTTTGTCCAGCTTACCTTCGGCTGGAGAAAAAACTCTCCCAAGAACAGTCTTTAAGTGTAGGAAATTCATTCCAAAAACAAAGTATATACAAGCTGTAAATAAAAATCCTCACAAACCACACTGCAGCAATTAACTTGACAGGGCAGGATAAGGAATTCCAGACTTGAAAGCCCAGCAAAACACACACAGTTGGGAAGATGCCAGGAACCCAGATAAGCCTTCACGATACCAGATAATTCATGATTTGCTCCCAACAACTTTGCTGTGTGCATCTTCCCTTTTTAAACACTGTGTTCCCAGCTGCAGCTAATGAAGGGAATCAGGGCCCTTTCCTCCCCTGTAAGCCACGCAACTCACGTTGCTCCCTTCTCTGTTCCTCCCTGCATGCCCTAGGATAAAGAGGGGGTGGGCCTGGATCTTCCTCTGAATTTCCTCTGACTTGCTCTACCTCTCCCCTGCTCTGCCCCGCCAGACTTTGCTCTTCCCCAGTTTCTTCCACAGCCAATGGAGCCTCACTCACACTCCCTGTCAGCTGCTCGGCCTCCCCCTTAGAATCAGATTCCGACAGGGGCATGACAACAGCATTTCTGACAGTATGTCTGGATTAGCTTTAAAGGTACCTCCCCAATCCATACACAGGTAGCCCTTGATTAAAACCATTCACTTAGTGACCACTCGAAGTTACAGCAGCACTGAAAAAGGTGATCTATGACCATTTTTCATACTTACGACTATTGAAGCTTACCTGCGGTCACACATGATCAAAATTCAGATGCTTGGCACCTGGCATATATTTGTGACAGTTGCAGTGTCCCAGGGTTATGTGATCACCTTTTGTGAACTTCTGACAAGCAAAGTCAATGGGGGAAGCCAGATTCACTTAGCAACCATGCTAAGTGACAACCCTGGCAAGAAAAACCATAAAATGGGACAGAAATCACTTAATAACTGTCTTGCTTAGCAATAAAAACTTTGGGCTCAATTGTGGTTATAAGTCAAAGATTACCTACAGACACATCCACAAACACACCACTTACATACATTTTTGATGGACATACCTTATAATATACAAGGTGCATACCAGTGGTGGGATTCAATTTTTGCTACTACCGGTTCTGTGGGTGTGGCTTGGTGGGCGTGGCAGGGGAAGGATACTGTAAAATCTCCAGTCAGAGGTGGTATTTGCCGGTTCTCTGAACTACTTAAAATTTCCACTACCGGTTCTCCAGAACTGGTCAGAACCTGCTGAATACCACCTCTGGTACGTACAAAATAGGTTCTGCATACTTTTGACAAATGGACAATATAGTTTCGCAGCCATAATAGAAACATATTTTTAGATGTATATATTTTTTTCCTTCTAGCCTATATTTATTGGACTTTCTAACCTTTGGACCAGTTTTCAAGATGAAATATTGGTGCTCAGTTTCCTCAATAATTTGACCATCAGTCTCCAGCAGTTCTTAGAAATCCACACATTAATCTTTCCTGAAGAGTTGATAGTGCCTCTTCTTGAAGGCCTTATTATCAAAACTGATGAAGAAAGGTTGCTAAAAAATGCTGGTAAGTAGAAGGAGTAAATAAAAAATGGAAGCTGCTATATATTCTTTGCAATTGTGAAGTTTGGGGGTGGAGAAAGAAAGTAGCAGTCCCCATGTCCTTAAACCACATAATATCAAGAATTTCTTGTATCTTTAATTATGTAGACAAAATAACATGTTTTGCACTCATTCTTTTCCTATATTATATTGATATTTTAAGGAAATGTTGACAACATAGTTCTATAGCTTAAGTTGGAATTGGTTCAGGATAGAAAAAAATGATAGTGAACTTTTTATCCCTCAGGGAGAAGGCAGTGCGATGTTAAACATGAAAAATGTGCAGGAAATAGAAAAATGTATTTAGCTTCCAATCTGAAGCGAACGCTGCATTCTGGAACTTCTGGAACAAACACAAACTGTTCTGGATGATGCAGGATCCAATCTGCAACATTATCCTGGGACATGTATACAACTACTCAAAATTTCTGCTACCGGTTCTCCAGAACTGGTCAGAACCTGCTGAATACTACCTCTGGCCCAAACTACTGCAAGCTAGCTGTTCTGCACATGTAATGATTCATATATGATGGTTTTTTAAAGGTTTTATAGTGCTTATATTTGGACTTATAACTCAATTTAATTGTTTTTTAAGTATTTATTGTCTTATGTTTTAGTTGTGAGCTGCCCCGAGTCTTCGGAGATGGGGCGGCATATAAGTTCAAACAAACAAACAAACAAACAAACAAACAAACAAATAAATAAATGGTCTCTTTTGAAGACATTGATGAGAATATCCGAGGGAATACTACAGGCCCTGGCCTTAGGTGTCCTGTCCTGGCTAAGGCTTTAATTTGTATTCTTCTCAATTTATTCTTTTTAGATGACAAAGTAAATCCTGCTGATTTTGTCAGAGAAGAATGGTTCTTTCCAGAAAGTACAATTAATTTTAGCCAACTGCAGCTTCAGTATCATGGCTTTTGTGCATACACTTTTGCTGTTAATGATGGCCTTCTTATCCCAGGTAATTATAGATAATTCTTGCTTTAAATATAATATATTTAAATATAATAAAAAATATGATATATTTAAAGATCAGATCATATGAAATGGTTCTAAATGGAAGACAGTGTTATTTAGGACACTTCTCAGATTCATGAGCATGATATGAATGTAGCATGATAATTGCTTCCTGATGCTATTTGCTGTGCAGCCACACCATATTAGTGTCTCCCTATCTCCCTCTTTTCTCCTCTTCTCTCCCCCTCTTTTAAGAACGCAGCTGAAAAACAGGGAGCAGGAGAGGAGGGGGAGAACACAATATAAAAATTGGGCTTAGTTTTTTTTTTTAAAGAATCTGTATATTGCATGCTTTCTTCATTCAAAAGTTAAGGAAATTTATCTTTATTATTATTTTTATTATTATTATTTTATTAGACTTCTATGCCGCCCTCTCTCCCTAAGGACTGAGGGCGGCTAACAATATAAAATCGACACAAATTTACAATAAAAGAAGAATTAAACTAATTACAAGCCTAAACAATTAAAAGTCAATTAAAATTAACCCCCCTAAACACAAACCCACCCCCCTTAGTTAGTCCAGACTGGCCTGTTCAAAAAGCCAGGTCTTAAGGTCACAGCGGAAGGAGTGGAGATCAGGGGCCAAACGAAGGCCCAAGGGAAGTTGGCTCCAAAGGGTGGGCGTTCCCACAGAGAAGGCCCTACCCCGGACACAAGCCATGTAGGACTTTATAAGTTGTCACCAACACCTTGAATCTCACCTGGAAGGCAACCGGCAACCAATGCAGGTCGCGCAGGAGGGGTGTAATATGGGAGTATTGGGACACCCCATCACAACCCGCGTGGCCGCATTTTGCACCAGCTGCAACCCCCGGGTGGTCCACAAGGGAAGTCCCATGTAGAAGGCATTGCAGTAGTTGAGTCGGGAGGTGACGAGTGCATGAGTGACTGTCCTTAGGGCATCTTGGCTCAGGTAAGGGCGCAACTGGTGAACCAGTCGCACCTGGGCAAATGCCCCCCTGGACACAGCTCCCACCTGCTCCTCCAAACTGAGCTGTGCATCCAGGAGGACAACCAGGTTGCGTGCCCTCTCCACGGGGGGCAACACCTCTCCCCTCATGACCAAAGGCGGTATATCCTGAGTAATCTGAGATGCCGGTACATATAGCCTCTCAGTCTTGGCCGGGTTGAGTTGGAGCCTGTTCCTCCCCATCCAGATCCACACCGCATGCAAACAACGGGACATCACGGAGAGGGCATCACTAATGTGGCCCAGGGTGGAGATGTAAAGCTGGGTATCATCTGCATATTGGTGATACCTTACCCCGAAACCATGGATGATCTCACCCAGTGGCTTCATATAGATGTTGAACAGGAGAGGCGAGAGGACCGACCCCTGAGGCACCGCACAAGAGAGGGGCCTTGGGCTCAACCTCTGCGCCCCTGCTAACACCGACTGTGAGTGGCCCGAGAGGTAGGAGGAGAATCACCATAAAATGGTGCCTCCCACTCCCAATCCCTCGAGCTGCCGCAATAGGATACCATGGTTGATGGTATCGAAAGCCGCCGAGAGGTCTAATAGGACTAGGACAGAGGAAAAACCCCTGTCCCGATCCCTCCAGAGATCATCAATCAGCGCGACCAATGCCGTCCCCATGCTGTGCCTGGGTTGGAAGCCCGATTGGTATGGATCTAGGTAATCAGCTTCCTCCAGGAACATCGGTAGCTGTTGAACCACCACGCTCTCAACAACCTTCGCTAAAAAGCGAAGGTTGGAGACTGGACGATAGTTATTCAAAATGAATGGGTCCAAGGCAGGCTTCTTGAGGAGGGGCCTCACCACTGCCTCTTTCAAGGCAGCGGGAAAGGAACCCTCCCCTAAAGAAGCGTTGACAACTGCCTGGAACCAGCCACGTGTAACCTCCCTGGAGGCGTAAACCAACCAGGAAGGACACGGGTCCAATAAACACATGGTGGAACTCAGCCTCCGCATGATCCTGTCCACTTCATCCAGAGAAACAGGATCGAACCCAACCCAGGTGGTGTCAGCCAGACTCACTGCCACCCCGTCCTCCGACCCCTGCCAATCAGAGTCCAAGCCGGCCCAGATCTGAGTGACCTTATCCATCAGATGTTGGCTAAATTCCTCTGCTCTACCCTGCAAATGGTCCTCCCTCACCTCCCGGTGTAGGAGGGAGCGAGCAACCTGAAACAGGGCAGCCGGACGATCATCCACAGACGCAATGAGGGCAGAGAAGTATGCACACCTCACCGCTCTCATCGCTACCAGGTAAGTCCTAATATAGGCTCTTAGCTGGGCTCGGTCAGATCCGGAGTGGCTCACCCTCCATCTGCTCTCTAGACTCCTCCTTCGACGTTTCATCTCCCGAAGCTCCTCAGAAAACCAGGGAGCTAAATGGGATCTACGGCGAGGGAGGAGTCGCAAGGGGACAACCCGGTCAAGTGCCTCTGAGGCCCCTGTTGCCAGGCAGACACCAAGGTCTCAGCCGAGCTGTGGACAAGGGAAGTGGGCAAAAACCGCAGTGCCGCCTGGAACCTCAGGGTCCATCAGGCGCCTGGGGCGGAACCATCTAGCTGGCTCCTCATCCCAGCAGCGTGGGACGGCCTGTTGGAAGACCAGCCACAGGAGATAATGATCCATCCATGACAGGGGCTGACTAATCGGTGAGCCCCCCCAGATCATCATACCACTGCCTTGAGATGAAAACAAGGTCAAGCGTGTTCCCCCCCTCGTGAGTCGGGCCCTGTATCGCTTGGGTCAGGTCCATAGCTGCCATGGAAGCCATGAACTCTCGAGCCAAATCCGACAACTCCCCCAAGGAAGGCAGGTTGAAATCCCCCAGAACTAAAAGCCTGGGGAATTCCACCGCCACCCCCGAGAGAGTGTCAAGCAGCTCGGGCAGGGCCGTTGCCACGCAGCTGGGGGACAGGTACATAAGCAACAAGCCCAACTGACCCCCTGGGCCCAACCTCAGGAGGAGAGATTCACACCCGCCCATCTGTGGGACAGTGACCTCCCTTGGTAACAAGGCCTCCCTGATAACTATGGCCACCCCTCCGCCCCTACCCTGGGCTTGTGGTTGGTGAAGCACCTGGAAACCTGGGGGACATAAATCGCAGAGAGGGACCCCTCCCTCCAGTCCCAACCAGGTTTCCGTGATGCAAGCCAGGTCTGCGGCCTCCTCCTTAATAAGTTCATGGAGGAGGGGTGACTTATTAACCACAGACCTGGCATTCACATACAACAATCTAAGCCCAGGGACCTCATTTCCCGAGTCCCCGGGGGAGCAGGCAGAAACCAGAAAGTTGGAGCACGCCACCGCTCGCAAACAGCGGGGGCGCACTCCCGAACAATGATATGGCCCTCTGTTTCCTCCTCTCCTGCCATATCCGATCGCCCTAGGAATTGCGATCCCCACCCTATCCCCACAGGCCACAAGAGCCCCCACACCCAGCCCCTCAGCGCCATGACCCATTTCCGGTCTGGACCAACCCAAAGAATTTGAAACCCTCCCACATTGATCACCCACCCCCTCCCTAACCCTTTAAAACATTGAATTAAAAATTTTAACAGTTTAGAAATGTTTAGATATATGTATAGTGAATGTTTTGTGCTTTTCATTTTTTAGGAAATCCTTCCATTGGAGTCTTGAAACATAAGGAGAGATATTATTCTTTTAATTCTAAGGAAGCCGCATATACTTTTGCCAAGAGTCCAGATAAATATATTAAGATGGTAGCAGAAAAAGCAAAGGAATGTGCAGAGCTTATTCAGCTGCTTGAGCTTCACCATCAGTTTGAATACCTGGCTCCTTATTCTCAGGTGCTCCATTATATTCTTCAATGATTGATTTAAAGAGGCACTGTGCTGTCCAGCCAGTATATAGTTAATGGGAATTGAGATAGTTAGGTAGGAATTGGGAGCTGTCCCCTTAAGGGAATGCATCATGGTAAATGTAGTTAAGATATCCTGGGAAATGTAGTTCATGTCATGTGACCACATCTGTAGTCCTGATTGGTCACTGAATTGACCCTTGGTGGGTTGGGGGAGGTTCCTTCACTCTTGCCTGGACCCCAGCAGCATGCTGCTGCCTCAACCCCTTGCTCCACCATTATCGGAATGAAAAGAGAACTATCCTTTTACACCATAAAGTCAGCTATGCAGAGAATTGGACATTGAGATGAATCTCAACGTAACTGTGAGTTATATTTGAGGATGCCTGATGAACCAATAAAGAGACTTTGTATGGATGCCTTTGTGGGGTTTAAATGTCTGCCTTAAATTCAGCTAGTAATTAAAGGACAGAACAGGCACTGCTGGAAAACACCTGTTCTAGGAAGCTGACTAGAATATCTCTCAAAGCAAAGGTGGAACTTGGTACAGTGGTGATGTACTGTTGGCAGTGAGTTTAGCTCTGCAGACTTCCCAATTTGAAATATGCTAAGCAATCGGTAACTGACATTCTTCTTAGTCATGCTTAATGAGAAGAAAGCAGTGAGCCATACCACCAAAAACATTTTCTTAAAAAATTCAGATTGAGTTTCTGTGACATTGGCCCAAAAATTAAGGAAAGGGGATGAGAATAACATTTTGTTTTTATTTGTGCTGTTGTTCCAGTTTAGAACTAAAGACAAGCATTTACAGCAGCCAATCTCAAAATGTGACACCAGTACTCAGACTGATACCCACATTTTGCCACCAACGATTGTGAAGAATTATGAGTGGAATGAATGGGAGTTGAGGAGAAAAGCCATCAAACTGGTCTGTATCCTAGCCTGATAATTGAACTAAAAGGGCTGGAATTTTTGTCCCACAATCTCAGTTAATTACTGGCTGGTTAATTATTGAAATTCCCAATTTTCCAGTTGAACAAAGTATCTAGTTTTGGTAAGATCTGAGATTATGAGACAAAATATTCAGATTATTAAAGCTGGGGCGATGATTGATTATTTGCAAGAAATGTGAACCACGAAGATTGAGAATAATCATGTATACAGTATGCAGAATAGATTTTTTTATTTATACCCCATGTTTGAATATTCTTTGCAGCTATGTGAAGCTCTGAAAGTTTTAAGTTTGAAATGTTAATTAATTTAACAGTGTTTGAGCTCCAGTTTAAAACAATTTTCTACAAGTTTTCCATAAGATCTGCTCTTGTTTGCTCTTACACTATTTTAATTTTTAAGTGTTTTTAAAAGGTAAACTTTCTTTTGAATTTTTGTAATGGAAAGCCAGAATATATATTTAATAAATTATCATAGCATAAATTGCCCTTGTTCTTTTTAACATGTAAGAAGAAAGCTATGCTAATTCAAAATGGTACAGTATACTTATAAGCCAATGGATTTTCAAGAATGAAGTCAATCTTTATTTGTAAACCAGAAACTAGGGAAGATTGAGTGAGGCTCTTGAATCTATATTTACTCGTAGTAATAGTTCAGCTGGAAATTTAATTTATAGAAATTTAACTGAATTAAACAGATGCCTGTTCTGCCTTTGCCCTCTCTATTTCAAGAGAAAAGTCTAGACTGTGCCAATTTTAAAACAGATAGAAATCTTCTCAAAATGATTATTTCTTATTAACAAACTAGTTGACCTAGATTTACAGTTATAGTTTCATCTATATTAGTTTTCAATTACTGGCATTCCAGCATTAAAAAATATGCAGTGAATTCATATAATTTCAAGAGTGTGATTTTGCTTAGTTGCATATATTTTTCTGTATTCAGGCTAACTTGCGCCAAAAGCTAACTCATTCAATGCAAACTAACCTCAGTCATATGAGACGGGACAACTGCACCCAAGTATACTTGTTAAAGGATTCTGGCTCACAAACTAAGCGAGAGAACAGTAGCAATGTACCAAAGCCACAGATTTTCCTAGCTGGTCTTCGTGGAGGAACACCCCCAACTACTCATATGACCAAAGTGAATTTAACTAGAGCAGTTGATGAAACATAATTTTGTTGTTTAAGTGGGGAAAAAATCAATAAATTAAAATGTTTACAAATGTAAATGAGTGTCCCATTTTTTTTGTTGGAAGGTTGGACATACATTTCGTGAATAGGAACCGGGGAGGGGAAGCTCCAAATATCAATAATAATAATAATAATAATAATAATAATAATAATAATGGCCAGACCTGTCCCTCTATGATATCCTGTATTAAATGATAACTTAATTTTATCAAATATAAATTAAGATACACTGCATCTCATCGACTGCACTTTAGTTTCTTATTACCGATATTTATTTCTTGTGTTTTCAGATTGCTTATTCTCTTAGTCATGACTAAAGTCTGGAATGACTAAATGCTGAAGGTGCACTTAATGCTGTTACCTTCCCACCAAAGTGGTCCCTGTTTTTCTACCTGCATTTTTACATGCTTTGAAAACTGCTCGGTTGGCAGAAGCTGGGACAAGTAACAGGAGCTCACGCCGTTACGCAGTGCTAGGAATTCGAACCGTTGAACTGCCAACCTTTCTGATCGACAAGCTCAGCATCTTAGCCATTGAGCCACCCCGTCCCTATAGGCCTGCCTTAGAGCCTCAGAATCCCAGTGACTTTATATGTATATATGGTTGGTCATATTAAATCTCAACCTCAACAACCAATATTCCTATACACAGACATTGTGGGGCAGGAAAGGCATGTAACAGTAAATGGAAAAAAATGCTACCAGCACATGCATTGCTTAGAGGACATCACTTTTACACTGGGAAATAGAAAAAAGAAAACAAGAGAACAAGGCAGTGACAAACTACTTACACATTGTTGCCAAGAAAACTATGAATGTGTTGACATAATTATTAGGACCTGAATTTGAAGGACTTTACCATAAGGATACAGTCCAAGTGATTGGAGTGGGCAGGCAAGAGTTAAAAACCACAAAAACCAAAAACTAATTTTAGTATAACAAAAACCAAACCAATGCCTGAGGTGTAAACAATCCAAGATGAATGACTCACATGCCATCACAGTATACATCTGCCAAAAAGTGCTCCAGAACACCATTTCTTAAACTTTTCGCTCTCAGGACCACCTCCCACTTTTAAAAAGAGTTTTTGTTTATATGAATTAGATTTATTGATATTAACCATATTAAAAATTAAAATTGATGCATTTGCAGAAATTTTTTATTGATCCATGTAAAATTAACAGTAATAAGCCCATTAGATACCAACATATTTTTAATGAAAAACCTTATAATTTTAACATAATAAAGACAAAAGTGTTGTTTTTACGTTTTTGCAAATATCTTCAATATTTGGCTAATAATTTTGATTTAGCAGACCCTTGAGATTGTCTCTGGCGATTCTCAGGCTAACAAATACTGTTCTAGAAGTTGCTTCTTTTCATTGGGAGAAATCCCGGCTGTAAAAGATAGCATTGATACTGTCTGTTCCAAAAAAAGACACAAGAAGAGATCAGACCTTAGGTGCACTCTAATAGCTCAGGGTTTCTCAAACTTGTCAACCTTAACACATGGACCCAAAGGTGCTTTTTCCCCCAAAAAAGATAACTGGACCTTCTTGTTTTTTTCCTTGAAGAAAAAAGATCTCCACCATCCAGTCCGAACTGAAGAAGCTTCTTGGATGAGAAGTGAAATGTCTTCAAAGAAAAACAAGAAAGTCCAGTTACCTTCTGAAAAATGCACCTTTGGGACAACCATCACCTGGATGACTGAAAATCTCCATATAGATCCTTAAGACGTGGATTTCAACTTCCAGCATTCCCCAACCAGCAGGCTGAAGACTATATGATTTGAAGTCCACATGTCTTAAAAGTTGCTGAATTGGGCTAGCTGAAGTCTGTCTTGATGTTAAAAATAAGAATCTGCGCCGTCCTTTCCCTTTAAGGAACAGCCCTGCCAACACCAATACTTCCTGGAACAGACGGTTGAGGAGCTGCACGGAAAGCTTCGGTCTATTTCTCTTTCCGGCGGTAGGATCGAAGCGACGCGTACCGGAACGGACCCTCTAGTTGGCTTCTATAGCTCTCTATGGTAATTTGGACTGATCTGCTGGGCGGGCTTATTCGCACGCCAATTGATACCTTCTCTTGGCTACTATGGCGCCTCCGAAAGGTAAACGAAGCAAGCCTCCCATCCTAACGCCTGATCCCGCTGGTGCTTTGATCGCAAAACCAGCCGCTCCGATCGGCTCCGCTTTACCACTTGTGCAGAAAGAGAGCGATCCGTTTCATTGGGGCTAATGGTTGGGCATCCCCAGGTGCGGAGGGCGGGGGATTCCATGTAGAAAAGGCGGAATTCTAAAGGCCCCCCCCGGAATGGAACCCAGTCTGATTAGAAGAAGGTGGCTAGTTTAAATAAGGCGCAAGCCGATACCCGCTTGTTGCCACCCATTCTGCTGTCCGTGGGTAGCTGTTCCGTTACACTATAACAGGTTTTCCCCAACCAAAGCTTTTCAGATGTATTGGACTTTTTTTAAATTATGCTGGCTGGGAATGATAGGTTTGAAAGTCCAACTGATCTGGTCCCATGTTGGGAAAAATGATCGGAGTGATTTTGGTTGGAGTAACTGGTCCCTAAGAGCCTTTAGGCACGGAAAAAAATGCACGCCTTTCCAGTCCCGTCTGTATTGCTAAAATAAGTCTCCAGAGCTGTTGAAAGGATAGCTTGTAATTTACTCTCTGGAAATAATCCTTAATTTGTGCAAGCGATGTCCAGATCTAATGACTAGGCCTCCCATTCTTGTTTTCAGTCAAGTAAATGTTCAGTTGTCAGGCATGACAAGTGATTTATTCTTTAAATATGAATTGACCTGTCTGAAATAATAGAATAACATAGGAACTTAGTTTGGAAGCATATGAGCTAACTATGGAATGAAATTATATTTTGATTACCAAATTAGTTTTGATATCAGAAATTGTAGAAATGAAGACAATTTTCACAATGATCTGGATGTGTGAAGGAAGTACACAAATGGTTCATTGAACTCAGTTCATTTTGAGAGAACTACAATATCTCTTGCTTTCAAAGATTTGTGCCACATAAAGCCCTAATTTAAATGTAGCTGTTCTCTGTACTTCTAATAGTTCTCTATGGAAGAGGTTCAGGTTTTACAGATTCATGTAGTTTTTGGCATGTTCATATGTAGGTTTAATATATATATATATATATATATATATATATATATGTTTTCGTAGATTTTCACGGGTAAAGGTATGTAGGTCTTGGTGTATTCGGGTCTTGTCCCGTGTAAGGTTGAGAATACCTTGGCAACGTTTCGACGAAATCTCATCCGTCATCTTCAGGCTGGTGTCTTCAGCTTCGTTCTCCTGGGAGAAGTGTGTGATCGTGGCTGTTTTTCCCTTTTAAACTCTAGAGTTGGATGTGTTGTTACTTTTTGATTGGTTTGTGGAGTTGATGTATGCAGATTGGATGGCTTTTTCCTGAGACCCTGTGTGGCTGAGGTGCTGGAGGTGTGTCTCTCAGCCTTTTGTGTTGTAACGACCTGGGTAATGGGCTGTGTGATGACCTTCTGAGTTCTATTGTTGTGATGTCCTGGGTGTGGTGCTGTAATCTCCTGGGTTGTTGTCTGTGCTGCAACCTCCTGATGTTTTGTGTTGTGATCTCCTGAGTTCTGTGATGTAGTATCCTGGGTGGAAGGCTGTGATGTGGCATTCTGGGCCTTGGTTTGGCTCCGAGTTTGAGGTCTGGCTATGTGTTTATAGCGTGTGTCAGTTTGCTTAGTTTGGGGGTTGGAGGGGGGTGTAGCAGCTGGTGTTGCAGCCATGGTCTGGTTTCTGGATGGTGGTTGCCTTTCATCTGTGGCGTGGGCTTGGGTTTGAGTCTGGTGAAGGAGATTGGTGGTGGCATCATGTGTTATTTTGGGTCCGGTGTTGGTTTTTGTGGCTGGGACTCGTTTGTTGATTAGGGCTAGTTTCCAGATGTCTGGTAGGCGGGAAGTATCATCCCGTTTATTCATGTTATGGGGGTGTTTCTCTATTTCGATGGCTTCCCTAATTATTCTCTTGTTGAAGTGTTCAGTATTGGAGATAAGTTTGGATCCCTCAAAATCAATTTCATGTCCTGTGGCTTTAAGGTGCTGGAAAAGGGAGGAAGTTTTTTCTTCTTTTCTGACTGCGTTCTTGTGTTCTGCGATGCGTGCATTTATTCTCCTGTTGGTTTGTCCAATGTATGTGGCTGGGCAAATTTTGCATGGTATTTTATAAACTCCTTGGTTTTCTAGCTGGATCTTGTCTTTGGGGTTTCTTAAGATGTTGGCTATTTTTGATCAGTGCCAAAGGCTGTCCTGATATTGTGTTTGTGGAGAATTTTGCTGATTTTATCTGTGGTGCCTTTGATGTAAGGGAGGGCGATGCCATTGTCCTGTTCTGTGTCTTGGTTTTTGGGGGGAGTCTCCCTTGGGATTAGGTTGGTGATTGTGCTTCTTTGGAATCCATTGGACATTAATACGTTAGTGAGGGTGTGTAATTCTGTTCTCAAGTGGTCTTTGTCAGCTAGGCGTTTGGTTCTGGAGATGAGGGTCTTGGCTACGGAGTTGATCTGTGCAGGGTGGTGATGGGATTGTGCATTTAAGTAGCGGTTAGTGTGTGTCTTTTTCTGGTAGATGGTGTGTCCTAGGGAGCCGTTGGGTTTTTTGTAAATTAGGACGTCCAGGAACGGAAGTTGATTGTTGGTTTCTGTTTCCATGGTAAATTGTATTTTGGGGTGTAGGCTGTTGAGATGTGTGAGGAAGTTGTCCAGTTTTTCTTTCCCGTGTGGCCAAATTACGAAAGTGTCATCTACATATCTAAGCCAGATATGGCTTAGATATGTAGATGACACTTTCGTAATTTGGCCACACGGAAAGAAAAACTGGACAACTTCCTCACACATCTCAACAGCCTACACCCCAAAATACAATTTACCATGGAAACAGAAACCAACAATCAACTTCCGTTCCTGGACGCCCTAATTTACAAAAACCCAACGCTCCCTAGGACACACCATCTACCAGAAAAAGACACACACTAACCGCTACTTAAATGCACAATCCCATCACCACCCTGCACAGATCAACTCAGTAGCCAAGACCTCATCTCCAGAACCAAACGCCTAGCTGACAAAGACCACTTGAGAACAGAATTACACACCCTCACTAACGTATTAATGTCCAATGGATTCCAAAGAAGCACAATCACCAACCTAATCCAAGGGAGACTCCCCAAAAACCAAGACACAGAACAGGACAATGGCATCGCCCTCCTCCCTTACATCAAAGGCACCACAGATAAAATCAGCAAAATTCTCCACAAACACAATATCAGGACAGCCTTTGGCACTGATCAAAAATAGCCAACATCTTAAGAAACCCCAAAGACAAGATCCAGCTAGAAAACCAAGGAGTTTATAAAATACCATGCAAAATTTGCCCAGCCACATACATTGGACAAACCAACAGGAGAATAAATGCACGCATCGCAGAACACAAGAACGCAGTCAGAAAAGAAGAAAAACTTCCTCCCTTTTCCAGCACCTTAAAGCCACAGGACATGAAATTGATTTTGAGGGATCCAAACTTATCTCCAATACTGAACACTTCAACAAGAGAATAATTAGGGAAGCCATCGAAATAGAGAAACACCCCCATAACATGAATAAACGGGATGATACTTCCCGCCTACCAGACATCTGGAAACTAGCCCTAATCAACAAACGAGTCCCAGCCACAAAAACCAACACCGGACCCAAAATAACACATGATGCCACCACCAATCTCCTTCACCAGACTCAAACCCAAGCCCACGCCACAGATGAAAGGCAACCACCATCCAGAAACCAGACCATGGCTGCAACACCAGCTGCTACACCCCCCTCCAACCCCCAAACTAAGCAAACTGACACACGCTATAAACACATAGCCAGACCTCAAACTCGAGCCAAACCAAGGCCCAGAATGCCACATCACAGCCTTCCACCCAGGATACTACATCACAGAACTCAGGAGATCACAACACAAAACATCAGGAGGTTGCAGCACAGACAACAACCCAGGAGATTACAGCACCACACCCAGGACATCACAACAATAGAACTCAGAAGGTCATCACACAGCCCATTACCCAGGTCGTTACAACACAAAAGGCTGAGAGACACACCTCCAGCACCTCAGCCACACAGGGTCTCAGGAAAAAGCCATCCAATCTGCATACATCAACTCCACAAACCAATCAAAAAGTAACAACACATCCAACTCTAGAGTTTAAAAGGGAAAAACAGCCACGATCACACACTTCTCCCAGGAGAACGAAGTTGAAGACACCAGCCTGAAGATGACGGATGAGATTTCGTCGAAACGTTGCCAAGGTATTCTCAACCTTACACGGGACAAGACCCGAATACACCAAGACCTACATATATATATATATATATATATATATATAATGAGAAGTTTTAATTCATTGGTAGTTTGGCAAAGTTGTTAATAATATGGTAATTTTAAAAAAAACTGAATTGGCTTTATGAGGTATTATGCTATAAATATGCAATGCTATTTTGGTCAAAGTTAAATTATATCATATGGTTATACCATTGTATCGCTGCAATTTAGTGTTTTAAACAAACAACTCTTTCTCTTAATTTTATTTAATCACCTTGCCACGTAGGCACCATGTGTAACAATTTTGCATTCTGTCCTGGAAACAATAAACAATACCCTCTCCCAAATAATATGAAAAGTAAGTTTCCTTGTTACTACTAAAAGGAAGAAAAACGTTTAATAGTGCTGTTCATCACCTGGTTGCACTGGATGATATTTGTATCTGCTGCAGAACTTAGCCTCATATGCCACATGTTGAAGCAAATGAGATTTTATCATTAAAAGACGAGCATAAATTATATGATTGCAAAGTGTAACCTGTCATACCTTGGAGAAATATTTATACAAGGTGAAACTTCCTTGAAAGAACAAATGTTTGAGTGACTGGATTTGGGAATGCAAAGCTGTATTAGAATACCGGTATAACGATCAATGTATATACCAGTGTTGTGGGAATACAAAAAAAACCCCTAACTTTGTAGAAGTAAAGCAAAAAAACTAAGGAAAACATCACTAGTCTTTCTTGATAATGAGAGATGGTATCAATTCTAAATCATTACCTGGAACTGGATGCTGCCAGGATTTCTAATTCTTAATCTCTTATATAATTATTAAAACAAAATCTGTAACAAAGAAATAAAATTACAGAAAATTATCCTTTCTGAAAAATTGGGTGGGGCTAGATGTATCTTTATGAGATGCTATGCAGTGAATACCCTGATGTTAATCACTAGAGATGTGAGGAGAGCCAGTTGCACACAGCAGCTGGATGACCTTGGACCAGTCACTCTTTCTCAAGTTAGGAAGGAGACAAGGGCAAGCCACTTCTCACCAAGAAAAACTGCAGGGACTAGTTTAGGCAGTTGCCTGAGTCAACAGCTACTGAAACCCACTCTCCACCCCAAAGACATGAAGATCTGAGGCTTTTTGCTCCAGGACAGCTCACTCTGAACCAGGCCCCCATCTTGTTTTAGGTTGGTTGGCATAGAAGAGAAATAATAGTGAGGCACAAAATTGCATCCCTCCCAAATAGGCTGTTTAGGTGGGAGATGTCATGGTAATGATCCTGGAAAAAATAGCAGTTGACTTAGACATAGGGAAAAGTTGTTTTCCATGCACACTGTGAAACAGACCTGACCAGCCTGAACAATTGTTATATATGATGCCTGTGAAGATTTGTGTACCATCCTCTAATGCAGTGTTTCTGAAACTTGGCAGTGTTCAATTTCCGGAATTCGTCAGCCAGCTGTAGAAGTTTAAATCTGTACATTTTAAAATTGCCAAGTTTCAGAAACTCTTGCTCTAATGGCTACTAGATATTCCTCTGTAGATAGCCAGCTGTCATAGTTGCTGGGGTATCTAAAATTAATTTATTATATTCTCTCTTTTTCCCTCTCTTCCTTCCCCTCTCCCACTTCCTCCCTCCCTCTCTCTCTCTGTATTTAAGATCAATATGATTCATGTGAACTTATTTGTGACTGTTGAAGGTGGGGTTTTAATTCTTACATTTCACAGAGGGATCCTTTTGCTTTTCCAGAAAATGTCAGCCTACTTTTTAAGTTGTACTGCTTGACGGTGATGACCTTAGTGGCTGCAACATATACAGTAGCGTTGCGATATACAAGAACAACCGGAGCAGTTCTGTACTTTTCATCCACAGCTGTTTGCATTACAGAAGTTATCAAATTGTTCCTAAGTTTGGGCATTTTAGCAAAGTAAGTATGAATGCTGGTGAGGATAGTGGGATGATAAATTTACTTGCTTGTTTCTGGTTTGTTTTCTTCCTTTAAAAAAAAAACCCTCCCATAGTTCCTGTTATGATTCATGTATGCTGTATTAGTTTTGCTTCTTTAAGTAGGAAGATTATTTTCAAAGCAAACAAAAACATTCCGGAGTTTTTGTTCTAGATTTATTTTCCTCCCAGCAACTTAATAAACTAATGCCATCACTCAAATACTTGTTCATTGTTCTGGCTATAAAGGTCAGAGTGTTAGTGTGAATTAAATTCTGAAACTTGGGCTGAAGTGATTTAATGCAGACATGATTCTTTGCAAACATTCAAAAGATCCTATATTCTTACAAGAGGGCATTTAAAGATTGGCAATTTATTCATGCTGCTCTTCCTCAGTTATGACTTCCTTAGAGCTTTTGAGCGAGGCAAACTTAGAGTTCATGTAACAAAAATAACCTGAAAACAGTCTCAACAAATTATAACTTTCAGTCTTTATTTAGTGGTACTTCAAACTGCTGCTCTGAATTTGCAGCGTAATATACTATGCTGCCTTTGTGGCATAGGTAGACTGCTGATCATGAAAATATTTAGACAATTGCTGTGATATATTGCAATCTGATGCTTAGATACATCATACAAATAACAAACTCCCCTGCTTTTTTTCTGTGTATGCTGTGTTTCTTAAGAAGTCATAATTGAGGAATCAGCATTGTACTTTCTAGGGATATAGATCAGCAATTCAAATCACCCTCCTTTGTCATGACTATGATGGATGGAGATGATACAGTCCAAATGCATGTTGGAGGGCAGTGAGTCGGGGAATGCTGCTGTAAAGGATTTATAATGAGCGTTATGGTGGTACAGTGGTATCTGCTATAAGAACAGGGTTTCCTCTCCACAGTCTATTTCCTGAAGCTACTTTTCTTTCAGTTGGATTTAGGCATCAAAAGGAACCCTGGGTAAGAAGGAAAAATGACACACCCAGGTGGGGCTGTTGAGACAATAGGTTCCACAACTAGCCACATGTCCCTACTTCTCCTAAAATTGGGCCTACCAGCCCACATGATGGATAAAATCCAAGTTTAAGCTACTACGTGTTTTTATATTTGAGCTCCTAGCTTGATAAGCTGTTGCATACAGCTTGACTCAATGACAACTCCCCAAAAGTTTGCAGGCACCACTGTAGTATCTTATTTGCTGTAACTTTACTGGTCGTTTGGCATTGTTACCAAGAGAGATTTGTTCTGATACCAAGTCTTAATTATCTCTGAGAAGTTGGATTTATTCTGAAATCAAGAGTTTCAGTAAATATAGTTTTCTAAATACCAAGACATTTATACATGTTTGCCGGCTTGAGTTATTTATAAAGTAATATAAAGGCGGGATAAAAATCTAATAGATTTAATAAATGAATAAAAGTAAAACCTTTCTTCTAAGACAGGGGTGTCAAATTGGATTTCTTCGAGGGCCGGATCAGCATTGTAGTCCTCCTTCCTTGGGCTGGCTGAGGGGAGATGGGACGGACTCCTGCAGCACCCTGCTGCCCCAAACAGGGTGCGAAGGGGGGGGGGGTCCAAGCCGAAAACAGGTCCCCCTCACACCCTGTTTTGGCTGCCAGAGGCACTGCAGGCTATTTGGCTGCCAGAGGCACTGCCTTTTGCTATTTCCAGGCTGGCCCCACTGGCCAGTTTTAATTACCCCATGGGCCGAATCCGGCCCACGAGCTTGAGTTTAATACCCCTGTTCTAGGGCATTATGGGTGGGTTTTTTTATGTGTGAAAAAGTAAGAGGTTGGTCTCCTGCTCTCCTCTCCCTCTTTCCTGCACATAGAACCAAACTCTATACCTGATGGAGCACCAGCAAATATGGCTGTCACCATAGTGGATGATAATGGAAAAGATGTTTAAGGGCAGGGAAGATCTATTCAGAATTACTGTAGACCAATCCAAGTAGTTTGACAGGATAGATTAAGAAGAGTCCTGCCCTTTCTCAGGAACCATCTGATTAATAAATGCATGTTAACAAAGTGGAATGCCGCCAAGCTTATCTCAGGTGGAATTGTTTTCACTGAAACTGGTGGAAAACAACTATGGCAAAGGGGAAGGTTCTGAGCACAGACCTCTTCAATGGCCTCTTTCTGGTCAAAGACTGAAATAGACTGACTTTGAACCTATATAATGCCTGTACCTCCCTACTATAAGAAGTGGCAATCCTGACTTCCTGTAAGCACCTTGCTGGCTTTCACTGACTAGAGTGGGCAGTTTTGAGTGCAGTTTTTGTATTTTTCTGTTGGTATTTTTTGTAGTTTGTATTCACTTTTATTCTGTTCATATATAATTCTTTTTTTGAAAAAAAAGAGAAGTAGTCCTATTTCTCCTAAAACATTTCCCTTTTTATTTTCCTCAGGGAGACGGGAAGCCTGGGTAAATTGTCAATGTCTTTGAAAGAAAATGTTTTAGGCAGTCCTAAAGAATTACTGAAATTAAGTGTTCCTTCAGTTGTATATGCTGTTCAGAATAATATGGCCTTCCTGGCTCTCAGCAACTTGGATGCAGCAGTTTATCAGGTAACCTGAGTGATGTTTGAAAGTTGAATCCTTTGCCATGACAGCTGGAAGCAGGTTTCACACACATGTGGATGTCCCAAAGGTGCTTATTCCAAAAGAAAATAGGCTTTTGTTTTTCACTGAAGATGTTTTGCTTCTCATCCAAGAAGTGAAACATACTGTCCTGAAACTGAAGGGAAACATCTTCAAAGAAAAGCAAAGTCCAGTGGCCTTTTGGAAAATCACCTTTGGGACAGCCATGACCTGGATGAGTGAGAATCTCCATAGACATTTAGCAATCTTATCTTTGTTTTCTGATCCAGAAAACCTCAAAGGGATGACACATCTGTGGGCATTTTTCACTCAATGGTTGCAGTGTCTAGGGACCTCTGGCACACAAGGAAGAGGATTAGCAGTGCTACCGGGAGAAGGGTGGCATTGTAACTCAACTATTTTCCAGTAGAAATAGTTTATCTTCTTAGCTATATGCTTCCGAAGGAAAAGTCAAGAAAGAAAGATCATAGAAATCTTCCATAAGTGAAGTGCTTTAGGTCTTCCATAATTGTTGTGTGAATTTTTGATGATGTAGGAAGAGAAGTTGGTACTCAGTGGGTTGTCTTAACAGTGTCATTACTGAAAAATGACAGGGAAAATACAAAAGTTGGAACATGGGGAAGCGAATGATTATTTTTGCTATATGGCACTCAATGCCATACTCAAAATTAAAGACGACCAGGTGTGCAGTTTTTATTGGTGACAACTATATTCGACATATAAGTAGAACTCTGCAAATCACGCTTCATAGAAGTGACAATGCAACAGTAACAGTTGATATAATTGGTCACTTACAGCTAATCAAAACAAAAATTACATTTAACCATATGCTATTAATATTAGTCTCCGTATCATTTGAATGACATAATAATCACTTTTTCCTTATTTGTCTCTACATTAAAATGATTTTTGGCCCTATAGTTGGGATTATGCATCTCTGAAATAAAACATGTTTTAAACCCAATGGTTTAGGTGACGTACCAGCTGAAAATCCCCTGCACAGCCTTATGTACTGTCCTGATGCTGAACCGTAGTCTTAGTCGATTGCAGTGGTTCTCAGTGTTTATGTTGTGTGGTGGAGTCACACTTGTGCAGTGGAAACCAGCTCAGGCTACTAAAGTTCAGGTAAGCATTCCCCTTGGGAACTTTAATTTTCATTTTTTCTTATAGAAAAAAAAATGGCAACTTGTACCAAGAACAGTAGGTTTTTAGGGAACAAAGTACTGGAAACCTGTGTTCCATGGTTGAATGTTTAACAGAAGTGCACATGTATCGAATTATAGTTTTTGCTTTGTTTTAATACTTAAACATGGGTAAGTTTTTTTGGGGAGTACTCCTAGGACAAGAGCACTCTACCTTTTCTCAGTAGAAGGGCCAGCTATTTCTTGGCACAATTTTTATGGGGTTGAAATGAGGAAGGAGTGATTTCAGAACTTCCAGGAAATTCTTATATTACCCTCTAGCATTTTTGTTTTCTTTCTGACCTCCCTCTTTTTGCCTCCACTGTTTCCTTCTTTCTGGCTTTCTTTTGCAAGAAAGAGATAAGTGTGAATTAATGGCAAAAGCTTCTGAGTTTAGCTTAAGAGTCTGATGAAATAAGTTAATCTAAATGCACCCAAAGGTTTCCTATTCCTGTTTGGGATCATAAGATACTTTACGTGTTACATAAATGCAATGTGAGATCTTGTGGGGGAAAAAATCCCAATCTTGGGCATACGTACTCGGCAATTGGACTCATTGAATTTAATGGGACTTGAGTGAGATCTACGAAAAATACCTGCACTTCCACTCTTGTGTCCAAAATAGCCAATATTTTCATCCAGAACCAGTGATACAGATTTGTTCTCTATTACTTCTTTATCAGAATTTATTTAATCCATCAAAAACACTGGCTATGTTCTTTGAAAGATAGATTATGGATAAATGAAGTGCTACTTTTTTGCCTAATGGTAATGCAAATGACAATAGCCAAAGGACCTAAAGAACGTTACAAAAATAGAAATAAGGGATCTGTGTTCAGTTATTGAGGTGATTCCCTCCTTTAGTCCAGAAGGTTTTGGCACTTGACTTTATTTTCTTGAGATTATATATTTGCATTATATCAAATGTTGCAGTTCAACTCATAGGCAGACAGTACAGGGTTCCTCAAACCTATTCTGGGTTAATAAATTGGCGTCCTAAGTTTTGAGAAGTAGTTGTTGCCAATAGAGAAGAAATAAATTGATTTTCTTCTTTATTATATCTTTAGATGGAACAGAATCCACTGCTAGGATTTGGAGCGATAGCAATTGCTGTTCTATGTTCAGGATTTGCAGGTAATAATTGACCAAACATTTAAGCATGGTATTAGCTTATCTGATAACTCTTGTTCCCTATTTTGTACTAGCACTGTTGCTGAACAGTCATTGGGACTTGAATTTCCATCACTCAGCAACAAGGTTTTAATACGCAATGTCACATAATTGCATTACTTAGCAATGACAGTCCTGTCAATTGCCATTGTTAAGTGAGGATCATGGGTCATTAAGCGAGGACTTCACATGACTGGGACTTGTGACTTCTTCTTGCCCATTTCAATATGCAAAGTCAATGGAGAAGGCAGTAGAGAAGGTCCCCACTCCTGATGCTTTTTCCCCTAAGGAGCCATCCATGCACCCCACTGCACTCTCACCCTGTTGCAGTGCTCAGACCCCAGCTGCTTGCACCTGCACTATGTGGCAGTGCCCAGCCATATGTTCAGTTGTACTCATGCATGGCAGTGCCTACCTGTACACTCTTGATATATTCACTTCGTATGGTGGCGACTGCCCATGTGCTTTCTATTTGTGGCATGTGGCAGGGCTCAGTCCCTGCCTGACTGCACACCTGTCACATGGCAGCGATCACCTGTATGTCCTGCTGCATGTGCGCCACCTGTCCCAGCCTACCTGTGCTCTGTAGCTCCGACCTGCCTACCTGCAGGGATTTGCGACTTCCTGCCAGCTTCCCCATCGACTTTGCTTTTTGGAAATTGTGGTCATGTGACCACAGGGTGCTGTAGACATTCATAAATATGAGCCAGCTGTCAAGCACATGAAATATAATCACACGATTATGGGATGGGATGCAGCAGATGTAATTCTGAGGCCAGGTCGTAACTTTTTGGGAATTTTGTGTAATTTTGAATGGTCGTTAACCTGCTTTTACTGATTTTTCCTCAAATATGCATATTGTTTGCAAAATTTGAAGAAATGCAAAGCCTAGGAAGTCTATCTTGTAATTTGCTAGATTTGGATGTGAGTACCATTAAAGTGATATTCATTGAAGTGCCATTGATCTAGAAAATATATGCGTGAGTGGTATTTCGCTTTTTATATATATATTATATAAAAAGTGAAATACCACTCAAGCATCACCACAAAATCTCCAAAACTTGTAAAGCCTACAAACTTGAAATTTGGCACGTATGTTTCTCTTGGTTTCTAGGGGCTCATTAACAAAGGATTTTTCGAAATGACCATCAGAGCATTAGTATTTCCTATATTATTATTAACATGCTCTGATGCTAAGGAGTTCTACTCCCCTTCCCCACCTAAAAAGAAATCTGTTCCAAATGCAAAACACAAGCAGAGGAGCTTCAGTTTCACTTTTAGTTTCACAGCACCAAGCAGCTTTAGTACAGAACAGTTGAGCTAAGCCACACCTAGGCTCCTTGCTGTCTCCTTGTTCACACAGCAAATACTGTTTGAGTTTCCAAACAGCCCTCAACTCTCTCACACACTGACAGGACACTAGCATACCGGATACAGATGGATGCTGGTAGGCAGAGGCAGAATTTTTTCCCCCTTATTTTCCTCTTTCAAAACTAAGCTCGACCACGTAGTTTTGTAGCGAAGTATTTGATATTTTTCTGTACTGTTCATTGTGGAAGTTACGATTCAGCTAGGCTCCTTAATTTGGCTGTCAGAAAATTAATGCTTTCAGAAAAAGCTGTGGACGCCTGTCTTTAGCATTCAGCCATAAAAGTCCAATAATTGATTCATCTTTAAAATAATTGATGAGCTTCTTTTCCAAGGTAGCTTGCTGATCTCTTGCTACTTTCTTTTCAGGAGTGTATTTTGAGAAAGTACTAAAAAGCTCTGATACATCTTTATGGGTGAGGAACATTCAGATGTATCTCTCTGGAATTGCAGTGACATTGCTTGGGGTCTACACAGCTGAAGGAGCTCAAGTAATAGAGAAAGGATTTTTTTATGGCTATACGCCTTATGTCTGGTTTGTCATCTGTAAGTACTGGGCTTGGCCTTAACTTGTAATTGTTACAACCTGTTAACAGTTTGTGATGTTTTTTGCAGTAATGCTAGAAGTACTGTTTCAAATATGGGGATGTGTTGAAAAAGTAGTAATTATTAACACGATCCAAAAGATGATTTCAATCTAATTGACTAAGAAGCAGTTTTAAATTGAATAAAACATCACAATTCCTTTCTGCTCAGTACTATTAGGTCAGACTGAGAAATATGCGGGGATGGTCTATAGAAGCAGGTCCCTTTTATTCCAGAACATTGCAAAAATCGTAATGAGGCTTGCCCCAAGCCCTTTTAATCCAATTATCTATAGCAGTGATTCTTAACCTGTGGTCTCTGGGCCCCTGGGAGGGGGGGCACGATGTTGTCACAGGGGGTCTGTGAAGGCTTGAAGAAACTTAAGATTTAAATCTTGAGTTAAGTTTTGGGCATGGTTCATGGCCCCCAAAAATATTTAAAGGGGGTCCATGGTAAATAAAAGATTGAAAACCACTGATCTATGGAATATAAGAAATCTAATGAATGCTAATTCCGCTAGTAAAATATAGAAGACAGTTGCTGAGGTATACTTGTAAATTATAGAGTGGAGGTTGGTAACCAGGCACCTTTTCGATTTTAACTTCCATCTGCCTCAGCCAAAATACCAAGTGGTGAGAGAATGGGAGAGAAATGTGAAAATAAATTTAGAGGAAAACTTACGTAAGAGACTGAGGGCTAATGAAGTCTTCTGGGACATGTAGGCAAATATGCTAAGGAGGATAACCTTAGGCTTTCAAAATCACATGATGGCAGAATGCCAAAATTCAATAGTCTGTTTTGGGGGAGATGAAAATAAAATTAAAAGCAGTTGTATTACACACTTGCAAAGCTCGAAGTCCAGTTTCTTATTAACACTTCTAATATTCACCAAAATTCAAACCTAAATAAGATGTAAGTCTTTTACTTTTTTTAATTCATGTGGGAATGATTTTGAGAGATAGAAGGCAGAACCACAATAGGCAATAATCAGACAAGTGGCTTCTTAGCCTGCAGAAGGAATAAGGGTCAGAAATAAGAAATATGTGTAAGAAAAGTCCCTCCCAAAGTTCTTGGACTGTAAAGGCAAGGTGTAGGGACTTGCAAGATTCTGTTAATATAATTTTACTGTAAAGTTAGAGTTAGTACTTCTGGTTGTGCTTCTTGTCTAGACTACCTCACAAGGCTGACATAAACTCTATTTTTAGTTCAGTTTCCTCCAGTTATGCATCCTACCGTCTGTGGTGCATGGAGGCTAAGCAATAAAACAACATCCCCCCATGCCAATCCATTCTTTAGATTCCAGATCGGATTGGGTGGTTATGGGTTTAATACCTATTATCAACTGCAAATGTAATCTTCAGATGGTGGTACAGACTATGTCACACAGGCATGCAGTTGGGTTGACAAAACTTACTCAACAAGAAATTATCTTGCTCATCCTTCGAAATAAATGCTGTAAAAGTTCTTTTTACCTTGTCAGAACGTATGGGGCATAACCACATCTCTTTTTTTGTCCTAGTTCTTTCCAGTGTTGGGGGCCTCTATACTTCGGTTGTTGTTAAATATACAGACAACATTTTGAAAGGATTTTCGGCAGCCGCCGCCATCGTGCTCTCTACGGTTGCATCAGTCATTCTCTTTGGTTTACAAATCAGTAAGTTGCTTTGGACTATTTTAGGGTTTCATTAAATCATTTATGATCCACAATGTCAGTGGGATAGTTTGCAATCAGGGATACATTACTGTGGTTACATGGTTTAAATCAGTGTCCCCCAACCTTTTGGGCACCAGAAACCAGTTCCATGGAGGGAGGGTTTTTTTGTGGACTGGAGGGGGTGTGATTTGTGTGCTGCCTGATTCCTGCGGATGGGGCTTCACTTGTTTGCGCAGAGCAGATGCTGGCATACCGTGGACCAGTGCCGGTCCATGGATCCAAGGTTGAGGACCCCGGGTTAAATTGCTCATAACCTCCAGCTTTATTCTTCTGCTAACACCATTTACGCAGCTTCACAAAGAAAATGACCAGATTATCTTGTCTTGAATTATTTTTCCAGGGTGATCTGATCCCTATCATTCAGACATTATGTATTTATAATGTATTTTATCATGTTTCATTGATTCCACTGAAAAAAAATATTTTTCTATAAGATTGTTATGAAATGACAAGAGTTGTTTCTCATTGACTCAGCCTTCCATCCTCTCGGGGTAGGTAAATTGAGGACCCAAGATGGTTGGGGGCAATAAGCTGACTTTGTAAAAATGCCGCTTAGTAATAAGCAGGCATATACAGTGGAATGAAGGCTATTGCTGAGTGCATTGGGTTGTATCCCAAAAATTGTAAGCCGCCCTGAGTCTCCAGAGAAGGGCGGGATATAAATATGAATAAAAAAAAATACAGATAGTCCTTGTTTAACAATCTCAATTGGGATCAACAACTCTGTTGCTAAGTGAAGCAGACTCTAAGTGGGAAGTTAGATGACCATGACTGCATTTCTTTTCCCACTCTTTGGAATGCTCACCCCAGCATTGGGATAATTAACCAGAAGAGAATTAATATTTGGATTTATATTCATTGGAGAGGAAGAGATTACAAGAGAGTTAGCGGGCACACAATGGGGAATACTCAATGAAAGAAATGCACTCGCATGCTGTGCAAACAGCTCAGTGCAGTAGTCCATATTGTGTGCTTGCATACTCTCTTGCAATCCCCTCCTCTCCAATCTCTACCCTGCAAGGGAGGAGAAAAAGAATAGCAGGTTGGGCACAGGACAACACGTACTGACTGCAGTGGTAATCACAAAACGGATGGATGCTGCAAAGGTCCTAAATGTGGGCATTGGCCATGAAATTATTTTTTCAGCACCAATCATAATTTTGCATGATCACTGAATGAAATCAGTCATTAAGCAAGGACTACCTGTATAAGCAAGCTGAATCTTAATCTTGCAGTCATGAAGTGAAGGTGAATGTGAAGAATTTTTCAATCTTCTTAAGGTCTCAGTCATACTTAAGATGAAATTGCCACTTACAGTGGTACCTTGGTACTCGTCTTTAATTGGTTCTGAGAGGCGCAACGAATACTAAAAAGGACGAGTAGTAAAAAAAGCCCGACTTACCACACGACCCTTTGTTTCTGCCAGGAAGGACTTCTGTCCCTTTTCCTATGCCGACGACCTTCCCAGCATGGCTGATTTCCTGTCTGTCCCCCGTGGCTGTCCCCCACTTCCTTTTTCAGGGACCTTCCCAGCATGGTTAACTTCCTGTCCATTCTCTGCAGCTGTCCCCCCACTTCCCTTTCCAGTGTGTCAAATACTAAACAAATGATGAGTACTGGGACATTTCTACATTCAAATTCATTGAGTATCAAATTTGATGAGATTTGATGCACTCAAGTACTGAGGTATCCCTATATTTATTAATATAATGCCTCTTCCAGAAGCTGTAAAATGGAAGTAGATTGTAGCAAGATATGAAAACTACTTTCCAGCAGTGAAACACAACCAATTAAACATTTGGAGAATTCATAATCTAAAGCTGCAAAGCAGACTTTTTATTTTCAGTGATGAGACTGTGATCAACATACTTCAAACTGTGTGTTTTCTTTTTTCCTTCCAGCTATAACGTTCTCTCTGGGGGCACTGCTTGTCTGTGTTTCAATATATCTGTATGGATTACCTCGACAAGATACAACAAAAATCCAGCCAGCAGAAACAAAAATTTCAAAAGGGAATCTTACCAGTGTGTGATGTCTGTCTTCAGGAAGAATAGAAAAGACAATACAAAGTAAAAGAGACAGTTTGTATGCCTGTCCCTACCCCCAATTTTCTTTTTGAAAGAAAGCCTTCAATTCTTCATGGAAAGCTTCTGATGGGACTAAAGACAAAGTCAGTCATTCATTGGATGAAAATCTACACTGGAGGGAGATTCTTCACCAATCTGTAGAATCTCACTTTTCCTTATCAACTTTGGTCTTTTGCCATTGAAGATGCCTTGTGTGGAAAAGAAGGAATGAAAGGCACAGTTATACATAAATAGGGAGATGGCCGTGGAATTTACTCTATGTTGTAACACTGTATGTAGGCTTTGTTGCCAGAAATGCTTTGTGTTTGCAAGGAAAGGGTAATTCAAATTTAAATGTGACCAAAACAACATAAAATTATATTGGAAGGAGAGCGTCTTTTTCTCCATGGATTCCTGACATGAAGATCCAGCCAAGTGCTATACTGCTTTAATGATAAAAATCATCATTGCAATAGAAAAAAAAAACACAGTGACAGTTGTGAGATATAAGAATGCTGTTACTGGAGCTTTAAAACAGAAAATGGTAATTTATTTTTTAATATCCTGAAGCCAGGATTACGACTTTTTGAAAAACCACAGGAAGGAAAAAAAATACCGTGATTTCTTTTAAGAATTTTCTATTGTAAAAGAGAAGGGGATAGATAAATGTATATACAGTTACTCCTGCATTGAATTAACTAGTAAATACATACATTCTTGTGCAGTATGGCTAGTTTGTGCACTGTTAAAATTTGATTTTTTAAAAATGATTAAATATGTTTTAGAGAAGGGGAACAAACCCTATGAATTAAATATTATTTAGGTTTGTATTTACTGATTTTTGTCAACTTACTTTTATACTGAAATCATTGAGAGATAAACATTTTTAAAGCTTTTAGCAGGTTTTCTAAAATGAGGTTTTAAGAAATTAAAATGCATAACTTCTGTAAATCGAGTTATTACAGAGGGAACCAACCAAACTAAGGAATGAGAACCTGATAAATCTGATGCCAAGAAGTGATTTTTAACCTTAAAGCCAGCAAGTGTAACTACTTCCAATTTGGTCATGAACAGAGCATAAGAGTTCTTTCTGTTTTAGACTGTCTGACTCTAAATGAACTTTGCCTAGAATTTGGAGGAAGTCATTGTAATGTTGTAAAAGTGCCTTACCCAACTTTTGGGGAGAGAAGGGAAAATCTAAGACAAAACCTTCGGACAACAACTGAATATGAAAGGGAGAAAAAAAAGCAAAATGGAAGACAGATTTTGAATACCATCTGCTGATGCTGTATACACGTAGTCAGCTTACAACCATTTGCTTAATGACTGAAGTTACGATGGCACTGAGAAAAGTGACATGACTGGTTTTCATACGACCATTGCACATCCCTGTGGTCCACATGATCAAAATTTGGACGCTTGGCAACTGGCATGTATTTATGATGGTTGCAGCGTCCTGGGGTCATGTGATCAAACTTTTGAGACCTGACAAGCAAAGTCAGTGAGGAAGCCAGGTTCACTTAGCAACCATGTTACTAACTTAACAACTGCCATGATTCACTTAACAAGTGTGGCAAGGAAGGTCGGAAAATGGTGCAAAACCCACTTAACTGTCTTGCTTAGCAATGGAAATTTTAGACTCAATTGTGGTCGTAAGTCGAGGACTACCTGTAATTAGTTGTTGGGCATTTGGAAGAAAAAGGACAAGAGAACAGGGGAATAAGTGCAGAGAAACCAAATGTGGAAGCCTATTTGCAGAGGTTACTGGGAGAAAATAAGTAGAAGTTACTATCATTTTTTTTTAGCAATTACATTAGAATAGGGGTGTCAAACTCAAGGCCTGGGCGGTTGGCTCTGGTCCCTGGGGTGCTTAGATCTGGCCTGCGGGGCTGCCCTAGAAACAGTGAAGCACCAGTCCGTGGTGCCTCTGCCAGTGAAAACACAGCTCAGGAAGGCTGTGCGCAGCCCTCCCTGGCCCCATTTTCAGCTGTGATGGCTGCCTACGAGATCCGTTTTCGCTGGCAGAGGGATGCAGGAGGGCATCACGGCCAAAAACGGGGCCTGGGAGAGCACTCATAATGGCGAGATAGCTTTTAGAAATAAATGTACTGCCTATATTAAAAAAAAATATGCCCACCTTTCAAGCCAAGCGCACATGAGGAACAGAAAGGAAAGAAAACAGGCTCCACAGTTCTAATATTCTCCTAATGACAAAGCTTTGTATTGTAAAAACATAAAATGGGATTTAATTTTTAAGCACTGTTATCTCGTGCCAATTGCACAGCTGCTGAAATTTCCACGTGGTTTTCAGAGCAGGTCATAGCCATAACCCTACAGCCTGGTCCACACATGGTGGTTGCATCTACAACCATTTAATTCAAATACCAATAAAACCTGGAACTGGCTTTATTATAGAGAAGAAAAATTCATGTCACAGGGACTTCCGAACATTCCCACCACTCCGGAAAGGCCATGAAGTCCAAATCAGAGATAAGATAATCTTCATAAGAGATACATCGGAAAAGCATCAAGGAAGTTTCCCCATTACATTTTATCTACAGGTGTGATTCCTAGAAGCTTCATTCCGTTGGCTAGAACAGAGCGAGCAGCGTGAAAAAGGCAGAGCCTTGCCTGAAGGGGGGAAAAATGGGGGGAACAGGAGATAAAGAAGAGGAAATGGCAATTTTTGTCATTTGCTTTTAATGAAAACAATTCTTATGCCCCGTCCCCCTGCTATGGCAGTATAAAACTAGTTTAGTTTAGTTTAGTTTATTTGGACTTATAGGCCGTCCTCTCTCCCGAAGGACTCAGGGCGGCGTACATAAAAACTAACAATACAAAAATTAAAACTTTAAAAAATTTAAAAATTTCTTCAGGTTTACTGCTTAGAGATTACAATCAAATTACAATCACTGAGAATTATTATTGTATTGTAAGCTGGATCATGAGATAGGTGGCATATAAATTCAGTAAATTTAATAAATAATAAAATAAAATTACCTGAGCGAGTTCCAGAGGGCTGCCCTTCACAGGGAGATTTCTATGAGCTGCAGATACTAAATGACTAAAATAGAAATACCAAGCCTGAGAACACACTTTCCAAAAGAGAGCAGTCCTAAACCAAGCAGCCACAAACATACTAGTGCTGCTTTCTAAGTGAGCTACACACGCTTAAGTTTCAGATGGAATAAGAACATCTTTTTTGGCAAAACACTGCAAGGACTATATGGAGCATATAGAATGGCAGTATATGCTCCATATAGTCCTTGCAGTATAGTCCTTGCTAGAGGATGCTAATTCTTGTTTCTGACCAAGGAGAAAGGGGGGAAAATCCACATTCATAACCTTTGTTCAAGTTCTACAATAGTCACTGATCATAAGCAAGCTTGTTCTGTGTTGAACATAAAGCCTGATCCGGCCTTTGTTTAATCTGCTGCAAAAGCCTTTCCTAACCTTTTAAATTCTAGCTCTGTTAGGATAACTCCAAGAATTCACAGTGGGCAGAAGCAATAAGATTTCTGGATATTATTGTCTTAACATTCTGGAGGATACAAGGTTGGGAAAGGCTGTGCTGACTCACTTTAAATTGAATTTACCTTATATATTGGTGGCTTTCCTATAACTTGTATAGCCAGCCCAGTTAAACATCTAGTGGTTACATATGCACAACCAATTGAACAATTAGTTTAAACCCTATTCATGTAACCTGGTTGGATAGATTATGAGTCAATGTATTATGCAAAACTATAACATGGCTTAATTCACTAATGAGGTAAATGTGTTGCATATTTCTCTAATGGTAATGGTGTCTCAATTTAGTCTTGACATACCATATGCACAGTAATTAATGGAACACTGTATTTTTTTTCTTTTCACTAATGTCAACTTTTTATCCAAGCCCATCTGCTGCACAGTATAATACATATGAATCTTAATTTCATCCTTTGAGATATCTATGAAAACAAAATTATGCCCCATATGTACACGAGAGATAAAAGCAACCTTTAAAACACTGGATAGTAAGACTCTAGGGATAAAATAGCCCCATCAGACTGAGCATGCTCAGTACCCATGAGATGTTGAATAACTACTGCAAGGGATGAAAAATACAAGTGTGAGGGAATAAAATACCCTTGAAAGGGCACAGCTGGCTAGCTAGGATTTTGCTTCAGTGTTCATTTCTTTAAATATCGTTAAAATCACAAAAAGTATAATTTTGCTCCCAGACTTAAAAAGTTTTCCTGTTTCTGGTAGGTTGTTCCAGGAAATGTCATGTTTAGAAATGGAATGTATCGCAACAAGAAAAACTAGTTTCTTTTTATGATCTCTTGAAAGTTTGTCATCTGTTTTTGACAAAGATATTTTTTATCCGAAGGCTTCTCATGACCTGATTTTCCACCAATGACTCAAGCCAACAATGTACAGCATTCAGCAAAATGCTTAAGGCATTTGGAATATTTGATAGGAAAATGAAATTTGCAGAAACCACATCCTCTTTGCTTTATGTAACTCATTGGTCAACCATTAACCTACAGCTAGGAAAGTAAGCCAGGAGAAGCAAAATTATTTAAAAGAAGGCACACTTCAAGGTTTTCAAGAACATAAGACTATTTTTTGATCTAATGAGGTCCTGGTTTTGAAATTGATGGGCATTATTAAAATGTAAAAGGATTTTTTTGAATGAGTTTAGTTTCATGCCAACAGAAAGACATTGAGTAGGTTGATCTGAAAGACTGATTGGCTTAGAATCACCTATGAATTTCCATGGTTGAGGATGGACTTGGACCTTAATCTCCTCATGCCTAATCCATCACCTCCATTCATCACCACACTGAAGCCTTCAGTTCGAAAAAACTGCATTTGATTATATCAAACTATCTGCTTTGAGGCTAAATACTTTTAAAAGCAATGTATCTGTTCTGTTCAAGGGCTCCAACGTTTGTTTCTTTTACCTGAGTTTAAACAGATAATTAACAATATGCTTCGGCTGATGATCTTGTGAAGACTGATAAATAATTTCATCATATCTGAAGGGAGAAAGGAACACATTTAGGAGCATTTGATTAAAAAAAACACAAGCCACCTAGGGAACATTCACATCTCAGTTCTATTCCAGCTTTACTGTCATATGAAGTCAGATTCTTGAGCACACCTGCCACTTTGAGTGAAGGGCTTATATTAAAACCTCCACAGTTGGAGTAACTATTCCAGGAAAAAAATGCTGTCAAATAGCTGCTATATATACACTAGCTTTTGTTCAGTACCAGTCATGCAATTAACCACAATTTTGCTTATTTGAAAAGGTGGTTAGATTATTTCCTCAAATGGCCCTGTATTTGCTGAGAATATTGCAGTAATAGAGTCATATTTTTTCTCTCTTTTATTTTAGCATGGGGGATGGTGGAAGATGAGAGAGATAAAAATTTTTTTAGTTTGAAATACTTTTTGGCCTTAAATACTACGTTGCAATAGCAGAATCCCATATTTATTACTAGTTAATCAGTGGCTTATGTAAATGCTCTTGCGTGCTCTTTTCTTATTTCCTTTTCAGTGAGGAAGTCCAGGGGTGGGATTCTACCAGTTCGGGCCGGTTCTATAGATCCAGTTGTTATGATTGTGCGCAGTTCCGAGAACCGGTAAATCGTGTCCCTGGCTGGCCCCGCCCCTCTCCACCTGCCCCTTTCCATCCACTCCTCCCCTCCCCACCCAGTCAGTCCTCATCACGCAGGTGCAACATCACGTGCATTGCTGACTGCGTTCTTCCCTGCCCATCACTCCTTAAGGTATTTCTTATTTTCCCCCTCCCAATAATCAGATGTTCCTACGATCAGCTGTGCGGGGATTCCCCTCACTGTCTTAATGCTTCGCTCAGATGGCTTCCCTGAGGCCTAGGAAGGCAAAAATGGAGCTCCATTTTTTACCTTCCTGGGCCCCAGAGAAGCCTTCTGGGAGCAAAAATGCCCCCTTCTGGCTCTGAAGGCCCCAAAATGGAGCGTGGGGCGCTGTTTTTTTCCTTCCTGAACCCCAGAGAAGCCTTCTGGGAAGCCTTCTGGGAGCAAAAGCCTTCTGGGGCTCCCCTGAGGCCCAGGAGGCTCAAAAAACCGGAGGGGCTCTGCACAAAAAAAAAAGCCATGCCTACCCAGTCACATGGCCATGCCCACCTGGCCACACCCACCAAACCGGTTGTTAAAAAATTGGAATCCTACCCGAGGAAATCTAACAAGCTATTCTGACTTCCCTCCATTTCTCAAGACCTGAAAGGCTTTAAGCAACCTTACTTTTGTCACCGTCAAGGGCTTTTGCTATTCCTAACACTGTGTTCTTTCTGCAGATCCAATTCATTGGACTGTACAGTGTTCACAGGCCCAAAGGTAACATATTTTGTTTCTTGCCTTTTTTGTTTTATACATTTACATATCTTTAAAATATATATTTTGGTAAATATTACCCCAAAATGTCTCCTATAACTCAATAAGCACAGCTGGGCACACTTGCAGTTTAATGTACATGGCATTACACTGCACATTATGAATAGCCTGAAGCACTTTAAAATGATTGCTGTTCCAAACAACAATAGCTAATATATACCACAATCCATTTCTGTAAGCATCATAGATGAAGCCAGTGTAATATAAAGCATACTTAACATTCTCTGGCTATTTCCTTAGACTAATTCTAAGAAGACCTTTAGCAAGGAAATAAAGTAAAATCACTTCAAACAATGATATTCCTTTGCCAAATTTTCTAGGCTATAATTACATTCTGTGGATTCTAAACCAGCTATCTACCTGGATAGGCAGTTAACTGCCTTCAAGAACTGTTGCATAGAAAGATCAAACATAATTAACAAAAAGTATACAAACTGTGTTCAGTGCTGTTCTATATGCAAAGACTGCATTAGAAACTGCTGAAGTACCTGAGAAGATGCTGAAGTAAGGATATTGCTAGTGGATCTTGTAAACAAGCAGTGTTCACAGGAGTGCCTTGATTGACAGTACCACATATTTCTTCTAAACTAGGGAGGGGAAAACGGTTAGTAACACGGATGGTCTAAATCATGGATGTCAAATTCCAACGTGTCACATAATGTATCATGACATTTTTTTGCCTGTGCAGAGCCGGGATGGGTGTGGCCTGCACGTGATGCATCCGGCCCGTGGGGCTGCCAGTTTGACAGGCCTGGCCTAAATACCTCTGAAAATTTCTTATTTATTTATTTCATTGATAAGCTGCCTTTCCTATAGGAGCTCAAGTCAGTAAGCACAGAGTCTCCATGTAGTTTATGACTATCTATTACAACAGCACAATCTTAAAAGGACCTTAGTTGTTTTGTTGAAAAGGTACATTGGTACAAGTATTTGACTGATCACTGCAAAAGATTTACAAAGCAAACTGCAAAGTTGTAGTTTCAGAAGAAAAGGGAAAGTACGAAATATTCAAAATAGTTCTTTGCTTCTTGGTGGATTATATATAAACAACAGCGCAATTATAGCAGGATTAAATATTACATTCTATACATTAAAAAAAAGTCTAAAATTCTTCTTTAATTCTTTTTATATTCTGTTGAGTTCTGCTGCCTGTTTAAAGTTAGGATTGTTGCCATTGCTATACTCCAGAACTACACTCTCTATTACTGAAAATTCTTCTGCAGCCTCTCTTGGAATACAGCACTCTATGGTTGTATTCATAGGAATTATGAGAACTCTTCAAAGCAGATATGTGCTTTGGGAGCAGAAAAGGAGAAAGTTCCATTATATGAAATGGATGGAACTTTTTAGTAAAACTTGTCCATTTGCCTGTTCTATGTATTTCATCTTATTTAAGCACACTGAAGCCACAGCAGAAAAGTTCTCAATTCCTTTTACTTGCAGACAACTTTCATTCTGACGCAGATGAAGGCCAACTTAGAAAAAAATGGGGCCCAAATCATCCCCCAATACCTGTGTAGCCTGGCATGTGTATATTGCAAGAAGACACCTGTATCGCCTTTGCTTTGAAGAACGTGATCCCAATTAAACCGATAATCAGACAATAAAAGGCCTTTGAAGTCCTGAAACAACAAATTATTCAAGAGCTGAGTAGAGAGCTTTCAGCATTTCTGAAACCAATCTTGCCATTAATTGGATGACAGACCTGAATGATAAGTGCTGCGAGCCCAATCCGTTCTGCGGTCTCAGGAGGATTGTCACATTCCTTTGTGGCTGGCCAGATAAAAGGAGAAAAGCCATTATTTCACCAACAGGCACACAAGACTGCTGGTAGAAGCTGGTTCTGAATCCCTTCTTTATGAAGTGGTCTACTTAGTTATAGGAAATAATAGGAATATGCTCTTCATCGTATCTTGTCTATGGTTAACAAAATCTGGAAAACACATACACACAATTTCATTATTTATTTATTTGATTTGTATCCCACTGCAATTAAAAAAAAACCTCTTGGAGGTTCAGCTTCCTTTTAGAGTACTACCATACTGTGGCTTCAGCAATGATTAAATAACTTTATTTTTCAAAATGATTCCAGAAGTCCTTTAAATTGTCTGTATGAAGTTTCCAATATTCTTCAACTCTATACTGTGTATCATTACATATGCAAATTAATGGAGGCTTGTGCAATTAGATTCATGTTTAATGTTATCTTTTAGAGAAATAATTTAGAATTGTGTTAGAAACCTATCCAAACAATGTCAGATATTAAAGCCTACAAGTGATAGATACAGCAGAGGAAAAAAATAAAACAAAATGCATCAAAATAGTAAAGTATCCTCTCTTAGTAAACAAACAAATATGAATTGAAAAAATTAAATTAGTCAAAAAGTCTTGAAAAAGGATGTAATTTCACTGAGTAGAATGAAAAAAAAGATTGATGTCTTTATTTGTAAAGGCTGAATTATTTTCCTGATTATTTAAACATATTTTATTGCTAGTTTTTTTTTAATCGAAATATATGTTACAAAGATCTCTATATAGAAAGCAAAAGAAGCTAATTGTGGCTTAGACTGTACCATAAAGTGGTGAAACACGCGTACTTGTAGTCTTTTTTCTAGAACCAGAATAAAATATTAATTTATCTAGACAAAATTTATTGGCTAACTTTTTGTGGAAGCACGTCTTTCTAATACCAGGGAACACGTTTCATTTAAAACATCTTCCAAGAAAATCACTTCTCCTTGTCGAGTTCTCATGCCTTGAATTCTCCCAAAAGGCACATGTTGGCACCTACAAACATAGAGGACAAAAACATCCGTTCAGCTTATACTCAACAATTTGTGTTAACTGATGGGTCCAATATACATCATAGATAAAAAGTGACTATTTCTCTGCCTTAGAAACTACAAACATATCCTTCAGTAAGAATGGCATTTTCATACTAGGTAAAGTGAGGACCCAAGATTGTTGGGGGCAATTAGCTGACCTTGTAAAAATGCCGCTTAATAATAAGCAGGCATATACAATGGAATGAAGGCTATTGCTGAGCGCATTGGGTTGTATCCCCGAAAAATTGTAAGCCACCCTGAGTCTTCGGAGAAGGGCGGCATATAAATGTAATTAAATAAATATAATAATATATACTTTTAGAGTTAAACCTGATCTCAGAAAAATACATTACTTCCACCTTCAGCCACAGAAGCTCTATTCTTCAAGAGTTGTTGAAGTGAGGGAAAAGGGGTGAAGGAAATGCTGTAGATGCTGCTTTGAGTTTCTAAATGAAAAGTGGATTATGAATCTAATAAATAAACTAACCCAAGTACAAAGTATATTAGCCATGTTGAGAACAGTTTCTCATGCTCTACTTTATGCATGTAGGAGTGGAGGTTTTGCTTTAGTCTCAGACTTTATTCCTTCTAAAACAGGATTAGAACCTAGATATATCCACATGTGTACATTACATAAGCATCCTTTCTTTCATTGCCCATGCTATAGCAATAGCACTTAGACTTATATACCGCTTCACAGTGCTTTTATAGCTGTCTCTAAGCGGTTTACAGAGTCAGCATATTTCCCCCCCCAACAATCTGGGTCCTCATTTTACCGACCTTGGAAGGATGGAAGGCTGAGTCAACCTTGAGCCTGGTGGGATTCTAACTGCCAAATTGCAGGCAGCCAGCACTCAGCAGAAGTAGCCTGCAGTTCTGCATTCAAACCATTGTGCTACCATGGCTCCTACAGCTGTAATATGAACTATATTTTTTTAACAGGAAGATCTACCATCTCAATAATTATGTAGAAAAGCTTGACCCGGCAACAATGTGCCTGTCAGGATTCCGGCAGTTTTACAGTCGTCAGTGCCTTTACACACGTAGAAGACAAAGAGAACACACACACACACACACACACACAATTATTACCAACTTTATTTTTATTTTCACCTTACAAGCTTAACCTAAATCAGTTAGAGCAACTTCCTATTTGCTTAACCCCCAATCCATCACTTTGCAATGTGGTAGTTTACATTAGAAAAGATTAACTTCACCTTCTCCTATTTGCTGCTGCTGATTCAACATAAGATGGCTTCTCCTAAGTACAAAATGTGAATCTCGCAGGGTTGTCTGAGATCCATACCTTCGATGTTGAATAAGAATCTTAATGTGCACTGCACACCTTTGTGCATGCACATGCGTCACCCATGTGCGTGTCTCCCCCATGCATGCATGGCAATCAGCTGGCTGGCAGGGGGCACACATGCATGCACAGTGGGGCTCTCTCGGGCGAAGTCTCGCATGCTGGCAGAAGTGGCTCTATGTGCCACTTCTGGCACGCATGCCATAGGTTTGCCATCATGGCACTAAGAGAACCTGAATTCAAAGAAGCTAAAGAAGGCCTAAATAACCAGGGAAGATCCTTGCTGTGGGAGTTCTTTGCTGTGGTCTATACCAGGGAAGAAAACAGTCAAGTTGATTTTCATTCACCAATAGAAGTGGAGCATTATACTAAAGCGGCCTTCCTGTGGATATATCTGACTTTGGAGGTAATATTCTTTTCTGTGAACATACCTCAATTTTACCTTCGATGTTGAATAAGAATCTTAATGAAGTGGTTGCTGTTGAAACATTCCACAAGCAACCAATTAACCTTCCAACAGGAAGCAGAACTAACAGCGTTCCACAGAATTACTCTGGCATAAAGGCAGATTCCAGAGCAAATACTGAAGTTTTATATAAGGAGATTATCTCTACTCTTTAAAATTTTATTTTTTATTGCATGAATAATTTCATACCAGAGTTTAAGGATTCACCAAGGGTTTTCCCCTTACAACAAACCTCTTAGGTGGGCTAAATTAAGAGGGGCACAACACTTTCCAAACTTAACCATCAATGGGATATGAACCTGGATCACTTTTGCTCCTATCTAACATCTTAACCACCATTAAAATTCTTGCTTAAAGTTAGTTGTTTTTTAATCTTTCCAAAATGGTCAAGTTCTGACTATCCATATTCTGCCCATCTAAAAATTTAGAATATTTGATTTGTCACATTTTCCTCTTCTAATGTTAAAAATACCATTGTTCAGTTGTTGTTGTTTTAAAAATTAAACTTCTTGATATGTTCACATTTACCTTTCTGCCCAAGTGAAACCAAGTAATTTCAGAATCTGGAACATCTGCTGAAAATGAGAGCTCTGACTTTTGTCTGTCTTAGAAGAGGGGAAAAACTATTTAGTCATTTAGTGCACAACAATCAAATGCAAAGTAATGTAAAACTATGGAATATTTTGTATATGAGAGTATATAAAAATAATTAATAGATGAGGATGGAGAAGATGCACAAAAAGAGCTTTAACCTACCGGCATATTGTATGTTTTGTCTGTGTATGTTTGTTTAAAAATAATAAAAATATTTGTAAAAAAACCAAACAAACAGTCAAATGCAAAAGAGCATTGTCGCAGTTGATTTCCAAGGAAAAGAATAATGCTATGAAAATTGGATTGATCTCATGTGAGTTTTCTTTGGAAAATTGGAAAAGTTCCGATGTTCAAATTATAACCGGGGCAACTGAAGGCTTGAAATATTATCTTTAATATTTCATATTATAACATTCTTTCGTATTATATTAATATATTATATTGTATTATATGATAACAGTATATTAGTATTATATTAATATATTATTTCATATTATAACATTCTTTGTTGTATATATAATATACAATGAAGATTGTTCTTCCTGCATCAATTCAGAAAGCTCAAACTGTCTAAGAAACTGCTGATATAGTTATACAGAGGAATTATTGAGTATCATCTGTACATCTATAACTCTCTGGTTTGGTACAGCAACCAGACAGGACAGGTGTATACTTCAATGGATAGTTAGGACTGCAGAAAAAATAATTGCAGTAAATGGCTATTACTGTCCAACCCAATTAAAAGACACTTGGTTGGAAAAAACTAGTTTTGTCAAACAAGATATTGATCTGATGTCACTGAATTGCAGGTTTCCTGAATCTACCAGCAGTGCCTATCAAGCTTAGAGAAGTTGGGAGTGATTTACCATATGACCATAGAACCCTGAGGTACAAATATTCTCCTTTTTTGGTGACCAGCATATTATGATACCATTATTTTCTGAGAAAACACTTAATTTTTCAAATGGTCTAACAAAATTTCTTAAAACTTAGATGCTTATAAAATGTACATTAATATCTTCATCGTCTACCAAAGCAATTTATATAAAGCGTAGAATACTTACGACATATAACATAATGTCAGGCTTATATTTTTCCATTCGGTCTATAGCAGCAGCAAGATCTCTGGAAATGGAACATAAAGAACAGATAAATCCCCCAAATGAAATTTATATTATTTATTTATTTAAAAAAAATCTAAGCTACCTTTCAAAATCATGAGCAGTTTGTGATTATATCTGTCCACCAGCAATATTCTATTAAATATATCAATAGGGTTGAAATAATGTGCTGTTTACTGATAAACTATCACAAAACATGCTTGCCTTGTTAAGTAAAGCGAAGTTCCATCACTACGCATCACAGCAACCAGGTCTCCATTTTTAGAAAGATGAACTTTCCCTACTCCTTCTCTGAAAATGATGAAAAAAAGCATTGAATAATCTACTTGCAAGAAGTAATTGTACATGGTTTTCTTAATATCCACTTCCATCCAGTTAGCTAACTAGCTAGCTAGATAATAGATGGATAGCTAGACAGGCAGGCAGGCAGACAGATAGTGTTCTAGTATGTCAATAATTAAGATTATAAGGATATTGCAAGAAAATATAAAAATGCTTTGAAGTTGTGGTTTAATATTAATGGGAAATAAAAAAGGCAGTTGTAAACCCTGAAAAAGAAAGCTCAATGTGTTTTTAAAAAGTGCTCCCCCAAACAAAATAAAAAGTCACAGCCCCATGTATATAATACACCCCCCCATTTACCTACTGCAGCCCTCATTCATCTGGACAATATTAAAAACAGTCCCTGGTCATCAAAGGACTTCACATTATCGCATTTCATTATCATGTACAAAAGATTCCCCCTCCTCCAAAGCTGCTGGGATTACACAATGTAGTTTGTTTTCCCCAACTTCTTATTTCCTACTACACACAAAATAGGCTTTGTGATTAAAATAAAAGCTGGCTTAATGAATCCAATTTAAAATTGGAGGATTTGACATTAGCTTCTTCAGCAGTTAATCAGAAATGACTTTAAATCACCACGTTTGAACTACAACACAACAAAAATATAGATCTTGGGGAAATAACATTCCTTTACAAATTACAATGGCAAAAGAGGAAAAAGTAGAAGGGAGATCTGAACACAAGATCTTGTTCAATTCACGTATACTCTAACTGTACTCCTGTGTACATGTACTCCTATTTGTGTTCCAGAATTTTTGAGGCTAGGTTGGGTTTTAAAAAATTCAGAATTCACAGACAGCATGGCCAATGATGAAAGCTTTAGCTCCATAGATCTGGAGACATCTGGTTAGACAAGATTGTCCTAAAGAACCTTTATGGTAATACATGAAAAAGACCACAGAATGTCAAAGTTGGTTCTTCTGTCCTATGCTGTCTGCTGGATGGAAGGAAAGACACATATGAAAGTATGAGGAGCTGGCAGTTCACCATTTACCTCAGGCCTGCAAGTCTTGTAAACATTTCAAATTCCATTTCTCATCTTAGAAAGGTATATGTTGCCTCACCCCACCCACCTGCACAATAAAGTGTCCCTGAGTTTTCTCTGTATCTGCATGTCAGTATTCACAAAATTAAGTTAGTTATTTAAATCAGCAAATATTAAAAAATATAGTTCAGACAAATGGTCCAGCTTTAAAGTGACATAGCTTTGACTCAACATACAATATATTAAGACAGAAAAACAAGCATTTCAAAAAACTGGAAATAAAGAATCCCATTCATACGTTTTTGTAAGAAGTCCTTTTGCATCCAATCTCTTAATAACTTCTTGACTTTTCTCGTGATAAAATGATTCTCCAGAATATTCATCAAAGTAGATTCCCAGGCGCTGGACAACCCATCAAGAAAAGAAAAAAAATAATTAGAGTCGGCAAGAATAACCTCAACTATGAGACCATTCTCTTCCGACAAAAGGCTGTATAAGTCCCAGAATTCCCACTCAGCACAGCTTTTTAATCTCCTACATTTCTGATGGCTTTCTGCTTGAAGACTTTCTAGAGTCTAAACCAAAATAGACAAGAGCAAATGAAAATGGAGCTTAAAAAAATATCAAGAGATATTGAAAAAAAAAGGAGAAATCCTATTCAGTCATGTAGGAATATTGCAATAGTTTGTCAAATGTAATTTGTTCCATTAACATGTTATTAATTTGCAAAAGGTTTTTTATATTGAATTCTATTCTACAGATATTCCACTAAACCAGCAAGGCTCCATGTGCAAGTGATGTGAAACAAAAAAACAAAACAAAAACGATGCAACAGAACATTATATTATTCTACATGACACACACTTATCCATCTCATGTTACACCTGCTTCATCTATTCTTGGTTGTCTTATTTATAACTCATCATGAATATTTTTTTAGATTTTACAATACAATTTATTTCTACATTGTCAATTGCTGCTTAATAAACTTCACTTATAACTAATTTAACTATTTTTCTTAATTAAAGTGCACTTTCATTTATGTTAATAGACCAATGCTGCATTATTTTATTTTTATTTAAGTATGTTATGTCTATTGCTGCATTTTGTTATAGGTTGTTCTAAGCTGATCACTGATTAAAATAAAATTATCTCTCTTTCTGAATCATATAGTGGTCTGTTGTTTTACAATGCACACTATATTATAGAATTGTGTCAGGCAATTCTAAGGCTGCACATTTTTCAGAAATGCAAAGATATTTAAGTGTCGTTATACCTAGAATTGGGTAATTCCTAAATACTGGAAGAAAAGTCAGCACCTTATACACCCGAGCATATTCTTCAATGCTAACATCTCTAAAATGTTGCCACAAGGACACAGCCTCTTCTTCCTGTGCTTCCAATTTTCTAAAGAAATCTTGTGCCAGAGTTTTAATATTTTCATCCTCTTCTGAAGCTTTGTTGACCTGTACATAAACCTGTATTAAAAAAGAAAAAGAAAAATACAGGACAATTCAATCTGAAAGTCTTCTCCATCAACAACAGATTACAGCCCATGATGAAACCTTTATTTTGTATTCAAGACATTCCAGGTTCAAAATCCTATAATCTTCACCCCAATGGCAAGGATCACAGGAAGCTCAGCAAGGAAAGTCTGCTACCCCAATATATAAGAGCTGATAACTCCCTTCAGAAAATGGCAGACTCCTAGTCCATCTTCCTTGGCTGCTAGCCTTGCTGATTGGGATTGAAGTCCAAGAATACTTGGTTATTCACTTTAACTTTTGCCCACGCCATCTTCCTAATAAATACCACTTCCTTAAAGAAAGAAAAAAGGATGTGCTTCTTCTTAGCCCGCTGAGCAAAACCAAACAGTTATAGGAACATAGGAAGCTGCCATATAAGAAGGCCAGCTCATTTGTTTGGCCAATGTTCTCTGTCCTGCTTGCTAATAGTTCTCTAGGGTCTCAAATGTCTGTCTCTTTCTCATTCTATTTAGCTAAATAAGCCAGAAAGTGAACTGCATCACAGTTTTTACCATTTTTAAGGAATTCATTTTGTTCCAGAAGTCTGGCAATAGAAACAGGAAAGCAAGATAAAAATACTAAAAAAGAAAGAATTACGGGGTTGATAAATTTATGCTTATTCACATTATGATTTTAATAGACTGCCACTATATTAACATACCTCAAAAAGATGCTGCAAAGGATTAGATTTTAGTTTTTCTTCAGAACCAAACCACTGGAAACCAGCCCCCAACAGCCCTGAAAAAAGTAATTATTTCATATGTAACAAAATATTTTTTTAAATAAAATCAGTGAATAATTTGCCCTCCTTCTATTTTCAGTAATAAAAATGTGGATGATAAAATCGTTTAATTTTTAAACTAAGTCTCAGGATTACACTAGCCAAAAACACATTTGTGCATGCTATAAATTTTGGCTCCCACAGAATAAACCACTAGCTATAAGGATATTGATCAAGTGACATGAGAATTCTATAAGAGGACATAAATTGTGTACTTAGATACTGAAACAGGATTTGTACTAGGGGTAGGCAAGGATGTGAATAAAACAAGGACACAGCATGGTACAAACCTACTCATACCTAAAGATTGACTTTTACATCATTAAAAGTGTGTGATAGTGTGGCAATACAGTATTAGTATCACACAGTGTGGGGAAAACGCATAATGAATGTAAGGAATGAGGAAACAAAAAGAGGTTACACTGGAGGAAACTAAATTGCTAAGAAATGGGGTATTCCCAAAATTAAGCAGTAATTTTCTATACAAAGAGGATCCAACTCAGCTTATCCCTAGATGTTTATTGTTTATTCACTGATTTCGAAGCCATCTCAATTAGAAAGTGATTCTATCTGGCTTACAGAATAAGATTAAAAAATACACACACACAACCCAAACACTACAGAAGAATAAATTAATATACCCCCTACCAACCACCCTCTTTGGATCATCTCCCTATATTTTTGAAGATCCATGAAAACGTGGCCCTTCCTGGAGACATTTAGAGATCCTTGAAGAACTCACTGAGTTTACTAGTAGCATATCAGGGCCTTCTTTTTGTTATGTTATTGATTTTTAAAAGTATGTTTTAAATTTATGTTTATTATTTCTCTGTCACTACAAATCTTAAACATATATCTGAAGGAACAAAGAAATAAACAAATATCCTTGACTATGGGGATTGTCAGTCAAGCAACTGGACTTTGTTTTTTCTTTGAAGACATTTTGCTTCTCATCCAGGAATCTCACCATCCAGTCAGAGCTGAAGAAGCTTCTTGGATGAAAAGCAAAATATCTTCAAAGAAAAAACAAGAAAGCCCAGTTGCCTCCTGAAAAAGCACCTCTGGGACAAAATATCCTGCAGTTGCAGATGCTCCCTAATGCTGAGGAGTCCTGACATGGAAGTCTGCACTGTAAAAATGACCATATAGAGATGTTTATGAATCTGGCTTACATAGTCTTGAACTTTGTTTGCCATGTAAGGATTCACAATACAATGTACCCATTCAATGAGTAGAGAATGAAGGGGATTAGGGACAGGGAGCTGTGTCATATCAGAGCCTGGGACTATTCTGCCATGAACAGTGGAACTCCCTTTGTGTCAATATGAAGAGCGCCACTGAGGCAGCCAACACAATCTAATGCTTGGATGTCATTGTTTGGATACTGATCAGATTACCTGAAGATCAAAATACGGATACTGAATCAGTTAGATTCGGGCAACATTAAACCTTTTGCTTTGCACTCTTTCTTTGTTTCAATAACAAATAGTAATTTCTACTACTTTGCAGGGGAATTAAAGGAAAATAATTTACTGTATAAATCAGTTTATTTTTATATTCTGAATGTTTAAAGGAATTTCTACAGTTACCTATATACATCATTTCTTCAGCTCTCCCCCCTCCCTATATTATTTCCCTCTTTTTTTCCTTATCTTTTTTCATTGTGAATTCTTGGATTAAACAGTAATTTATTCTTACACAGAGATTTCCTGGGTTAATTGCTTGTGCTCCATAAGAAGACACGCTGGGAGTTAAGTGTAGCAATAAAAGCTAACATACAACTGTTAAACTCAGACATTATTATCTGATCTCAGCCTGTGAGGAAACAGAGCACAGACTGTAAATATGGAATTAATAAAGCTAGGTTAAAACCTATTCAAAATAATAACTGCAGAAAAAACAGAAGCTTTGTGCTAACAGTTTGCTTGCCCAGCAGATTTCAGAAGGACACAATTTAAAGTCACCCACATCCAATCATAGAAACAGTGACAAAAGAAACAACAATAGTAACAATAACAGAAACTAATTATAGTAATATATCAGGAGAGCACTGCTACTTGAAAAAACTATGAATTTTTGATGTTTTGAGCCATGAACATATAAACTCAAAGGACCCCGGAACAAATATCGGGAGTAAAAGATTATTTTCTTCAACTGAAATAATATACTGTTCCATAGAACACAAGGACCTGTCCAAATCTCACTACAAATGTGAAATACAATCCCAGAACAGCTCTGCAAGCATAGGAAGGCCTTGTACTTGGTTCCCCCTCTGTTGCAGTCAAAAGAACATGGCCATTCTGGAATTTGTTACTGAGAAATTCAAAGTTTCTTGCACTCACATTGTTGGTTTTTTTGGTGTTAAAAAATATGCGTAGATTCAGACTGGATGATAAGTCTTGTTTTATGGATTTTTAGAATTAAGTTCAGTGATTTATCTTTAAGGTACAAAACAACTACCTTAAAGAGCACAGGAGTTTACAAATGGTACATATCGGTATTCTTAGTGTTAAAAAATGACCTAATCTCTCTCGACCTGCTTTGGGTCCTCATATTCATTTCCATAATAGAACTGAGAGCTTTTCATTTTTAAAAAGCTCATTATGACAAGATTGAAAATAACCAGCCTACATTACGTTACACTAACCATAAGACTGATTTTTAAAATATATATATTTACCAAACTGCATGCCCCAGTCTCCGAGATAATTTATTCTTGTTACTTGATGTCCAATCGCTTCATTGATATTTGCTATGAAATTCCCTGAAAATAAATCGGAATAATTATTTGTCCCAGCTGTATTCTTATCCCCAAATAGTCATTTTATATATAATCTGACCTCCCTTTTCTATCACAGTATAAGTACTCTTCAGCTAATAACAGTCAATGACTGTTTGAAGATACAATTAGTATTGGTACCAAACAAGCCAGGGTTACGATTGGTCCTCAAAGTTCCGGTCATCTCAGCACCCCTCCGGTCATGTACTCATGAAGTGGCAAATGGCACACACTTACAACCATCACAGCACCCTGCAGTCACATGATTGTCATTTGTGACTTTCCCTGCCAGGTTCCCATTACCTAACTTTAATAAGAAGGACTATGAGTCTACATTAGGTAATACATTTAAGGGAACACAAATCGGAAGAAAATTTCTAGGCTTGAAAAGAACTGATTACACCTGTAAGCTATAGGTTTTTTTATAGCTCTTATTTAATGTATATTATCTAGAAAGGTCACAAGCTGATTCTGAGTCTTTCTTTTGAATCATCTAAAGTTTTTAGATGAAAAATACTTCAGTTTCACTGTTTCAACATTTTAGTTCAAACTAGATGATTGTTTTTTCCTTATTCCCAAAGTCATTTTTTAAAAGACTTTGTTTGATTCTATCTCAATCTGGTCCCCTTTTGAGAAACTTTCAAAATGCACAGAAGCAATACCCATTTAGCAATGTCTTCAAAGCAGCTCAAAGCTTATCATGTAGCCTAAGACTAAATATCAAGTAATTAAGATTAAACATCAGCACCTACTGTTTACACGCTAGTTACAAATACTGTCACTTACACTACATCATCATATTCAGAAGGTTTCTTCATTTATAGGCTACAATTTAAGTTATATTTAGATCTTACCTATTAATGTAGAACGCAGGTGACCAACGTGAAATTTCTTTGCAATGTTGGGTGAACTGCAAGAAATGTGAACATTCATCATTTAGGTTCCATTCCCCACTTTCCAAAAAAGGAAGAGATGTCAAACCAGACTTTAAATCAACACTTTTTATTTATTTATAAACGCCCTTTATTTTTACAAATAACTCAAGATGATGAACATATCCAACACAGCTTTCTCCTATTTCCTCCACAACCCAGTGGGGTAGGTTGCGCTGAGAGAAAAAAACATGCCCCTGGTCACCCGGCTGGCTTTCATGGCTAAGGCGGGACAAAGGTATTCTCCATTTAGCTCATACTGTGAAGCTCATAAAAGAAAACACAAATGACATGCTAACAAATGCAAACAATATAGTATGGCAAAGTAAATGGAATCATGGGCATTTCCACTGCTTGATAAACTAAACACCTATGAACAAAATCAATACTGAAGGACGTCCTTCAGAAATATATACTGCATGCTAAACCACAGGTCTTTCAAAAAACAACAAAACCCAAATTTCGCTTTGTATCTGTATTCACGTTCTTTCCTATATTTTATTGCAATATGAAAGAACAAAATTATGTCATAACCGAAATGGAAAAGCCTGCATATTCCAAGGGAAACTGAACCTATGTTCAGATGTAAAAAGTTTGGTTAAACCAAACTTCCTACTTTACTAGAAACAAATGAACCCAACCAATTAGGCCAATGTATCAATGTTGATTTTCACACAGGTTGCTTACATAATCAATCTGTAAACCCGCATTGCATTTTAAGCATGCTCCAAAATAACCAAGCCTGTACACTCACCTAAAATCAATCAGAACCTTTCTTTTTGGCAAGCCTGAGAAAAGTTCGCTCTTTATTCCATATTCAGAGCCATCTTCAAATACCTGCTGCAACACTGTCTTAGGAAACAAAATACACATAGCTACAACGGGAGTAATGAAATAAGAGATCATTTTAAGACCAAGGTAATGCCTTTCAGGGATATTTGCGAGATCATGAATCTCTCATTCCACAAAAACTCTCAAAGACTTCACATCATCTAAGCAGACATCTGCAAATGCTTTTCAAGTGCAGAGATAGCAAACAGCCAATGCTAATTTATCGTTTTGAGTCTTGATTACTTTTCTGAACTGAGAACACTCATTTTTCAATCTGCCCATGCTCAATTCACAAAATGTGGCATTCATATTCATATTATATTTTTAAATAAGCTAGCAATATTATGATTAATATTATGTCAATAATTACTTGTTGATCTCATGATATTAATATTCATGCAAAAATGATTCTTTTTTTTTAAAAAAAAACCTGGTTTTAGATGATTGCTACTCCTTTTTATCCGATGTGCATATTTGTAAACTGTATTTTATTATTTTATATTTTTTAAACTTACATCATTGGGAAGATCATTTAAGTTAGAACTATGGAATAGGAACTAATATATGCTCTATACTGGTATCTATTATAGAATACACTATCTTCAAATTTAGCATGTTTTTTTCTATTCTGCAGTTCGTAAGACATTAGCTCGTTACCTTTGCTAATAAGTCCCGATTTATTGTGAAATCTACTGTTCCTTTACCTGGGCTGATTTGGCTCACGACTGCATCACATTTTAGCTAAAATAAAAGTAAAGCATATAGACAGAAGAGTAAGGCACAAATAAGTAGAATTATCTTGTACCCTGTTATGTAACTTCACCTTTTCAAGCAGCCTCTGCAAAGAGGGCAAGGAGATAGAGCAGCATTGCAATGGGCGGGCCTGCTATTTTTCTATGTGCATTTTCACACCTAATAGCAAAAGCACATTCGAAAGAGCTTTTGCGCCAAAATGCCACTGTGTCTTTCTGACAAAAGTAACAAGAACTTGTACACAACATTGTTTTCAAAAATTATAGCAACTGTAGCTGGGTCATCCATGCACACAGTACTGAACTGTATTTCAGTCAAATTTCGAAAGACCATCGATTGCAATTATTGAAAATTAAGAATGGCTTCCCCCCCCCCACTGGTAAAAACAGTGGCGCAAAGAATTGACCCTCCCCAAACCTTCATAATCTGTAGGATATACCATTTTTCATAATACTTATGCAATGCAAAACATGCTTCTAATCAATGTTTATTACTACATACCTTGTTTGCCAGATCTTCTGCCTGAAGATTAATATCTGAAGTTGTGTAAGTTGTAGAATTTGCATCTAATACAGGACTCATAGAAAATTGGAAATCAGCAGTTTGCCTTAAAAAAAAGGGGGGGGGGGAATGTAAAGGTTCAGACTCTTTTCATAACAGAGGGGTCAGGATTCCTAAGGTTTAGAGTTAACATAGCTGGAAATATCTAGAGTAACTTCGTCCCTCAAAGTTTCTGAAATAGCAAATAATCTGTGAAACTAATGTGCCTAGTTAACAATATACAGGCTAGATATTGTAGTTTATATTCTTCAAACACTAAAAGTCACAAAATGGCACTTAATCTGTTTGCCCAATGATGCCTAAAGTTAACTACTCTTATGGAAATGTTAGGAACTTCTAGTCTCTTAGATGTTGCTGAACTACAACTTATATTAGTCCTGGTCAGCAATGCAATAATGGGAATTACAGTTCACTAATATCTGAAGGTTACTGTCTCCTGTCTTATGTGATGCTAGAAATATTGAGAAATTGAAACAGAGACTGAATGAGTTAAAACGCTGTACCAGGACTTTATCCCTAGTTTTATTTGCTATTTTGACATATGGTAAAAGAATCCCAAGAAATTACATTCTGAAGTATAAATATCCTACCTATTTTTTGATACTGGAACAGCAGAGATTGATTTTACCAGGTTTTCTGGTGGGGTCTTCAAAACATGTGAAAGCTATTTGAAACAAAATTGCCAAATTTAGTGTGGAAGAATAAACAGGCAGTAATATTCTTGCCATCCTTTTATCTTCTATTTCATTACATTAAAATTTATCACATATAAACACAGAGGCTACATACAGTGCACAGATGGAGATTCCTCTTTCTTTCCTACTGCCATAAGAACTGACCAATATTTATTAGAAGAATGAATGCCATGCATCAGGGGTCTCCAACACCCCACTCCCAGGCTGCAGCCACTATTGGGCTATGGCCTAATTGGAACTGGGCTGTGGAAGCAGCGGTTGAGTGGACATGTAGCTCCATTCACACAAGCAGCAGACAGGTGGGTGGGAGGGCGCAATGCTTTATTTGTGCGAGTTGTGTGTGTGTGCCTGCTGCTTATGCAAATGGAGCTGTGCATGTGCATGCCACTCGCACACAACCATTCCCTCTCCCCACCGCCCCCCTGGTTGTCAAAGCATTATCCTTTGTGGAACTGGAGGTATTTTTTCTATTGAAGATCAGCATTCAGATAAAAATGTACAGCTTCACCATACATTTGCTTTTTGGAACTGGAATGATCTTTTCCATTGAAGATCAACATTCAGATAAAGAACTACAGCTTTGAATCTAGAAGGTACAGGGGCTTCAAATCCAAGCAAGTGAATAGAATAAGTCCAGCTGCTGTAGGGCAAGTGGGGGAATATCCATTGTTCCCTTTTGGGTAGCAGCGCCAGACTTGAATATGGACAACTTACCCAACTTGAAGCAGATCTTCACAAACAACAAGAAACAACAATGATTCTAAGCCCTGCAACAACACTAGATGCCTACTTTGCCCCTATACCAACATCACCATCACAGAGCCCAGCAAGTACCTACAGAGAATTAGATGTGTCTTGATGAGTTTATCTTCCAGTGCACAAGAATCAACAGACACAAATTTGATATCAGTTCTTAAACCAAGGGCAAAGCTGTATTGGAGCATTTCAATCTCCCAGGACATTACAAGGCAGACCTCAAAGTGATTTTTTTTTTGAAAAGCAGGTCTTAGTAGCACAGATTGTTAAATGTGGAAAGGTGTTTTTCTTTCAATGTTTTTTTCATACATTAAAAATTCATAAACATGTGTAATCTCTCTCATAAATAACCTACATCTGTCTTCCGCTCCTCTCAGATCAGCCTATCCATCTTAGCATCTGATGAAGTGAGTTCCAGCTCATGATAACTCATACTTTTTAAAAATAAAATGTGTTAATTGGAAAAGGGGCTACCAAATTCCTGATCCCACCCCCCGCGGAAGAAATGCATAACAGAAGTTTTTGAAAAATATTTTTTGAAAAGTATTTTCAAAAATATCTGTTTGAAAAATAGACAGGCATTTCAGAATCTCTGGCACGCCAAAAGACAGTGCATTACTTTACTGAAGTCCACATAAATTATATCCACAGCTGATCCACTAATTTAATCGCTTTATTAAAGAAAATAATAAAATTTGTCTGGCATAATCCATGGAATAGTTTGCCTTCTGGAGTTGTGGGTGCTCCATCGCTGGAGGTCTTCAAGAAAAGACTGGACACTCATATATCCGTGATAGAATAAGTTGTCCTTGCCTTGGACAAGAGGTTGGACTAGACCTCCAAGCTCCCTTCCAGCCCTATGATTCTATGAAAAGGGACGATCAATACCTGAGCAGCAATGCACTTCCGGAAACGACACCTCGCCATAGTTCTTGTTAGAGTGGCGCTCTCCGCTTTTCCACTCTTCTGTCATATGTGGGGAGGAGCCACTGCAGCCTGACTTCCCTTTGTGGTAACGGGGGCGGCCACAGAACTCGCCTCAGAAAGAGAATACGCAGATGACAAACACGAGCCGGACTACTACACAGGGAATTCAAGAAACGGCTACACGCCACAGATCCCGGAAGTGGGGACGGGGGATAGGGGGACTCGCTCCGGAAGTCCGTTCACGAATGTTGGCGGGTCTATTTTGGCGCCGGAGGAGGCTTCAGCCTTCGCTATGAGCACGTGCTCGGTTTCCAAGGTGAGTCGGAAGGAGAGGGGGTGGATTCAGTCCCCTCCCTCAAGGAATCGAACGGACGCCTAGCTTTCGGGTCCGTGAGGAAGTTTCAGTTCACGATGCTGATGGTCGCTTGATAATGTCCATTTCCCCCCCCTCGGGCATGCGCATATGGATCGCTGAAGCTGTGGGCTTAGCTGCTTTCCCGCCTTGTGTGTGTTTGTGTGTCTTGTGTGTCTTGTGTTGTGTTGCACAGCGACAGCATCTCTTTTCGTTGTTGTTTTCCTCATTGGGAGGATGGAAACTAAATGGAGAAAAGCAAAGCGAGGAGCCTGGGGGAAAAATGCAATTGTGGAATGTGGTCATTAAGATAAAGATATTAATTATCCTTTTCGTCAGGTCAAGTCCCTCAGGTTACGTTGTTCACAACCTTCCTGACGTCCCATTGCTGTCCCATGTTTAGGAGGCAGAACAGTAGAAAAAGGCATCCTTTTCCCCAGATGTAATAGTGCTGTTAGGAAGTTTCCCCTCATTCATTGAGTGACAAACATTTTTTTGTTCATGCCAGAAAACATGCACTTTTCTTTCCTGGCTGACCATGGCTAAGTAAGTTGAGACCTGGTTAATACTTTGATGGGATATGTGCAGGTGGTAGGCTACACTGGGAAATCCAGAAATATTTCACAAGAAGAGTTCTCCACTCCTCTACTCGTTGCAGAATACCTTATGCCACCAGTCTCGAAATTTTAGACCTAGAAAATCTAGAACTACGCCGCCTTCGGTCTGATCTAAGTATAGTATATAAAATCATACATTGCAATGTCCTACCGGTCAACGAATACTTCAGCTTCAACCATAACAATACAAGAGCACACAATAGATACAAACTCAAGGTTAACTGCACCAAACTTGATTGCAGGAAATACGACTTCAGCAACAGAGTGGTCAATGTCTGGAATACTCTACCTGACTCTGTGGTTTCTTCCCCAAACCCCAAAAACTTTAACCTTAGACTGTCTACTATTGACCTCACCCCTTTCCTAAGAGGTGTGTAGGGGGGTGCATAAGTGCACCAACATGCCTACCGTCCCTGTCCTATTGTTTCTTTTATTTCTCTTATATGTATTCATTTCTTGTATTCACAACTGTGTTTATCCTTATACCTATTATCTTGTAAGCGATTGACAAATCAAATAAATAAATAAATAAATAAAAGTGAAGAAAACATCCCAGAAGAAGGCAAACCATTTAACTACAGTTAGTCCTAGACTTATATCAGTTCATTGACCATTCGAGGTTACGACGACACTGAAAAAACTTACTTATGACTATTTTCCACACTTATGACCACTGCAACATCCCCATGGTCACATGATTTATATTCAGATGCTTGGCAATTGGTCCATATTTGTGACGATTGTGGCGTCTTTTTGCAACCTTCTGACAAGCAAAGTCAATGGGGAGACCAGCTTCACTTAAACCATGTTCCTAATTTAACAACTGCAGTGATTCACTGAATGACTGTGACAAGAAGAGTCATAAAATGGGGTAAAACTCATGTATCAAATTTCTCACTTAGCAACATGAATTTGGGGCCTCAGTTGTGGTTGTAAGTCAAGGATTTCCTGTATTTCTGTTAGGAAAGCTACACGGGCATCTCCATAAAGTCACCAGTTTGCCTTTTATTTTCCCTAGTATTTGTAGAAAGAAACTATAGTGCAACTGCTCTTAGTGCTTTCCTCCTAGATAGTTGAGTACATGGTATCTCTAGAGCAGAGATCCCCAAAGGTTTGCGGCTGGTGGTTTGACTAAGATTTGGGGAACATGTGTTCTTTGAAAACTCACAAAACGAGGGCTACAGAAGTGATAACAATTGTAAAGATTCATCCACAAGGATGCTGCTTGTCACCGATTGTAGCCTTCTCCTTCCTGCAAAATTGCTGCTTTTCCTTTTTTTTTGGTGCCTGGGAAGCTGGGCATATTTCCAAACTAAACATTAGATTGCAACTGATCATTGTTCTTATTTTCTAATAAAGTTTTCAGGATCCAGAGGAAAGAGTAGAAGCAAAAATAATGGCAGTGCTTTTGTTTTGGCTTTCGTTATTTTTGTTCATTTGTATTCCTCTCCCAAATATTATCCTGCCCCTTTCTTGTCATTTCTTCTAGAGATCTCCCAGTGTCTTCCCAAGCCCAATCTATAGTCTTTGGTCTGACTCCAGTACAAGTTAGGTCCATTTATTCAGTGACTTTTCAAAGTTATAATGGCATTGAAAAAAATGGACATAAGTCCAATCCTCAAAGTTCTGGTCATCACCGCACTCTCACAGTCACAAGATCAAAATTCAAGCTGGCCCACATCACCTGTCTTCCCCATGCCACCAACTGACTTTCACTTTGCATGCCTCCTCTCTATAGAACTTAACACCATCAAGCCCTAAACAGTAGAGGCTGTGTTGGCCCTGCTGACGCTTCCTCTTCCAGCTGCCTTGTCACAGCGGAAATATCCAATAGCTGCCAGGAGTTACTGCCAGGCATTTTGGTCATGCCCAATAGGTGTGGGGTACCTCTGAAAGGCCACTGCCCAGCAGCAGGATTGCCCGGGCCAGCAGTGGCACATGGCTGCTGCTGCTTTGAAAACTCAAGGTCCTGGCCCCTGTTCTTCCTTTCCCAGCACCCACCCTTGCTCCCTAGTGCCTGCCTGCAGCTCTCCCCTTACCTGTAGCTCTCACCCACCAGCTTATTTGCCTGCGTCTCTCACCTCTTCCCATATCATAGTCACATCAGCTCCTCATTTAATGGCTGCATTAATTAGCAATGGAAATCCCAATCCTAATTGCCATTATCATTTGAGGACTATCTGTATAATTTGTTATAAGACTGTTATAAAACTAATTCAGTTGTAGTGAATTCTTCAGTTCCCAAAGCTGTGTTCGTGATCCTACCACTAATCCAAAATATTAGGAATGTGATCCGATCACAAGACTGACTCTGATTAGGATGACAGCAACCATAGAATTCAAAGGTTAGCTGCAGTCTGAAGACAGATCAAATTGATCTTGAAATCCTTCTCCCCTCTCCATCATTGTAATTTGCACAAATTGAATATCATTTGTTCTTCCCACTTTTTAGTATGGTTGTTGCAGTATTGCAAGTCTCAGCACAGTGATGCTTCAGTGCAACAGGAGTACGTTTTGTTTGATAACAAGGATGGGTTAGACCTGTGTATTCGGTTTGGGTAAATGGCTGTCTTGGTTTATTCCGATTTGGGGTGTGGACAGGCATGAAGTACAATTCTAGATAAGCTTTTGGCTTGAGCCAGCAAAACCTTCATATGTTATTGTGACTCATCATGTTTAAAACATGCTGTGATAGTACATACACTTCTTGAATATTAAACATTTAGCATTATATAGGAAAAGCTCAGTTTTTGGCTATTTTGTATTTTGTTGTTTGATATATAAAATATTATCATGTTATGAGGAGCTTTTAAAACAACATTCTCTTCATACTTTCCCTGAAAGTGAATCTAAATCAATCATTTCTTGTGAATAAATAAATATATCTGAGAATAAACAATATTTATCAAATGACCCTGTCATATTTAAAGGTTTTTTACATAAAATCTCTAGAAATAAAAAAGCAGTAAATAAGAACAAACTTTTATTTTGCTTGGCTGTACACATTTTTGAAAATTTTGCTTATTGTTTTGAAACATGAACATTGTAATGTGTGTAACATATATAATTTTATGTGTGCTGCATTTGAATTTTTTTCATGATATAAAATATTTTGAAATTCATATTTTGAAGTTAAATATCTGGAAAAGTATTTTTCCTACAATGAAGAAAACATTCTAAAAATTTCTTTATGAAGCAGAGGAAGTTGCAGATACCCAATTCCTTGTAAAAGTAAATGTAGTATATTTGTTAGTCCACTTAATAAATCCTTTGTTCGTTTTAGAATAAATCTCTGGTTCTTTGTTGAGACATTAGGGGATGTATGCACAATAAAATGTAATTATCTTCCTTTGATGCCAGCCCTAGGAAAGTCTACATGGAATTCACATACTTGTTTTTATCGTGAGTTGATTCAGCACATAAACACATACAATTTCTTTGTACTATTTGGAGTAGCTCATTCACATCTACTTAGTTTATTGAAAACTGCATTGTAAATATAACTTTATATAAAGAAGAGATAGTGTTTCTAGTTTTTGCACTTGCAAAAAAAATGAAATTTGCAAATGGTAATGAAGGAAAGAAATGTCTCACTTATTATAGGTCATTTCTGTCAATGTAGAATTAGGACAAAATGTTTAATGGAATCAATATTTCTCTCTCACACACTCTTTAGGGCTGCTTTGTATTCAAGCCAAATTCTAACAAGAGGAAAAGGTCTTCAGCAGGTTAGTGTATAAATTTCCTGCGGCAAACTGAAAATTACATGACTGCTTATATGTTGTATGCGGTAAAATGAAAATTACATGACTACTTTGACTAAAAAGTTATTATTTTAACATGGCAATGAAACATAAATTAGAGATTATGCTTAGAGAAAAAAAACCCAGGGAAGAATAGTTTGTATATAAAAATACAAATGAGGCTACATAAGTTACATTTCAGACAACTGTTTTATTTTGTGTTTAACTTCTGGTCTCAAATGAAAAGAAATAAATCCCAATATTTTTTCAGTTTTCTCCTAAACTTTTCAAGGTTTCTTTGAGAAGAACTCTTAATTTATGAATACTGAGAGTGAATGCCGTCTTTTTCTGTTTTGTTTTTCTAGCTGACTATTTCAGTAAGGGAAAAAATGACTTGGGTAATAGTGAGTTACGACTTGATACTTGTCTGTTGTTATGGAAACAAATTAAATCTGAAACAGAGGTGAGTATTGCTTTTAATATTGAATGGGGAAATGGATTTCATGTCTGTTCAAGAAGTCTCTAGAGAGTCTTCCAAATAAACAAATAATATCAGTTATTTTAAAATGCTGAACACACTCAATGGAATAACAACATTTGGAGCAATTTTATTTTTTTGAGCTGAACAACAGCTTCTTACAGGCAACACAAGCAAGTATAGAATTCAACATGCAAGCAGCAGGGAGCATCCTTTTTCCTTCCTTAGGTGCTATAAATGAAGAGCTGGTGATCATAAATGCAGTGTGAAAGTTTACAGGAGGGAAGAATTTACCAACAGCTGTGAATTTGAATTCTTGAGATCACATTGAAATTTTGCTTATACATGGAAGAGCTTCTTACTGTAAATAGTTCTGTTACATGTTCTGGCACCTGGCTGTTTGCTATCAGCACTGTGATACTTACGAAGGGAGACAACACTTATCACTACTCACACCAGAGTTCTGTATTTATATGAACTGAATGAGTCTTTTCTGGACTTCTTTCAGTCAATAGCGTATGTTGCTATAAAGCATAGATATTTTGTTTTTCTACAGTCACAGGTTGAATCCAAAACACTTTGAATGAAAATAACCAGGGTGCTTTTCTGCTAGAAAATGAGGGATGGGTGATACGCTGCTTCACCTCCCCTTTCTTTTTGTGTTCCCCAGTACATCCTTCCAATTCTGAAGACTTTTTCAATGTCTTGAGCAATGTGAGAAAGATAATTAGGGCTGCAGGAAAAAGTGTGAATTATAAAATGTGATTACTCTTGTTCTCTCTCCCTTATCACTTGTGAAACCTGAGGATTTCTAAATGTGTCTTCAGAGGAATCTTCTTAAGAACAAGCTTATGCAACTAGTTAGAATAAGGTTTCTTAGACAAATATCTAATTCTTTTCCTGATGGAGGACAAGTCTTCTCATTGCAGTCAATGTGTTTATGGGAAATGTTATTAATCACTAAAGTAAAATCACTAAACAAGTTAAAAGTTTTCTTCCTTTCTTCTGATGTTCTACAAAAACACAATAAAATTAGTTGCTAAGGAAACCAATATTTTTAAATACATTCTGGTATTTACCCCCAAATTCTCATTATTGAAACAAGGAATTTAATGGCTTATTGAAATTAAATAACCCAATATTAATCAGTTCCCTGAATGGTCACTGTAATTTTTAAAGCTAATAGTGACTAACGTATTTGGGTAACTGCTGCTGCTGATCATGATAACTAATGAACACATGACCGGAGGAAGGGCATTGTCTATTCCATCTTCCGGGTATCAGAAAGTTCTAAGGTCCCTTAAATATATATTTGTACTATTCTGTACGTGTATCTATGAAAAGTTAGCTATAAAGTTAGTATGAAGTTACAATATTTTGGTTGTTATTCCTGTTTATAATGACTCATCTATACACAGGAGCTTAAGATTGTCTTTTTTGGATAATTGCTTGGTGATATAATGCCATCTTACCATAATTGAATTTCCATGCCAATTTGTTTTAGATTCTTAGTATATATTTTATTCTGCCTCTAGTTTATGGCAGGCAGAAATGCTTCATTGGGTAAATACAATAAAATATTTCCATGGTTTTGCTAGATGCCCTAATCAAAGCTTGATTTCTTATCACTGCAGTTTAAGTAAGTGGAATTAGAGTAATTAAAAAACATTCTGACAAAAACAGGTTTGTGGGAAAATATACTTGGGTACTATACAACAGGTTTTGAACAGTCAGGAATTTCAACCAATAGGTTTTTCATAAGGTTATTTATTTATATGTTTGGTTTTTATTCAACCTTTGTTACTTTGTAAGTAACTCAAGGGAATGAACATACCTAACACTGTTTTCTCCTCCTTTTTTTTACCCACAACAACCCTGTGAGGTGATTTGGGCTGAGAGAGAGTGACCAACCCAAAAAGATACAATAATGAAATAGCTAGAGATATAGAGTCATAATGGAATCCATTTTATGGTCTTAGCTTAAGATGCAAAAATAGAATCTGTCTAGTTCTCTATAAAATATATGTTAGGCAAATCTAATACATTATATATTTTAAGTTTGTAATAATTTCAGTTATCTTTTGTAGCTGTTTAAAAATGGTTACAGATCTCCTTCTGGGATCTAGTTGAAAAGCCTGAGGCTCTTTTTTTTTTACAGCAACTGCAAGAGGACTTGAATAAGAACCTATTTGATAACCTCATAAAATTTCTGAGACAATCTCATTTAGATTTCAAAGAAAAGAAAGCAGAATGGATTTGTCGGATGAAGTCCAATGAAATTCCTACTGCAGCTGTTCTTCTAGGTAGTGCTTTTTTGGTATTTGATTTAATTAATAAAAAAAAACAGAGTTACTTTAAAGTGTTTAAAAAATAAGAAATGGAACACTTTATGATAGATGTATCACGAATCATGCAATTAAAATGTGATGATTAATTAGTATATCCTTTATGAATGGCAATAAGTTACCATAATGAATGGCAATCATGCACTTTGTTTGGTTTTGTTATAGTATAGTGTTTGAACCTCTGTCATTGGCTCATTGTTTTTTTCAAAAAGAGTATTGTGAACCCAGTTAATTAGTTAAACTACATATTTGCCCCAGCGACATATGATGTTATGTCATCAAACTTAATAGCAAAACCACACATAAGCAAACTTATCTCACTGCAAATGGGATACTGAAGAGTTTCTCTTTGTGTCTGACTTCCAAACTACTCTAGTTGGAGAAAAAGTGCCTGGGAAAATGTAAATTATGTAAAGAGAAGAGGATTCTGAGCTTCTCATTTACGTTATGCTAAAATGTTTGTGAATTCTTTTTAATAGTTCTGCGTAAATGTGACCAATAACACGACCTATTTTCCACACAAGCCCCAAAACTAAACAAGGATCCAATTAAACGAATCAAAAACATGATCCTTGTTCATTTACTTCACTGAGAGAAACAATCCATACCTACATATTTGTGTGAGGCAAAAATATGTCAGCCTTTTAGTTTAAGTAACTGGCATGGCATGTCCTCCTTGGACAGCAATAACTGCAAATAAATGTTTCCAATAACTGATTCAGTCCTGCAAGTAAGAATTTGAGTCCATTCCTAGTTAACGAACAGCTTCAATTCAGGAATATTGGTGGGTTTCCTCCAAATCCTATGGAAATCACAGAAAATACTTTTTCTGCATTAAGGATTGGACATGAAGCACTATTCTTCAGAACCTGCTGAAAAGAAGTCCCTGCCTGCCTGTGCCCACTATTCTCCTTATTGTTAAAAAAGTGGTTCCCAAATGTTTAATATTATCCATATTTTTTTCTCTGAACTCATGTGGTTTGTACTGGTAGCACATGGGTCTAATTTAATTTCTCAATGATGTTCTTATCCTGTGTACCTTTCTAAAGGTAATAGGATGGTTAACTTCATTTTAAATTCTTAAGGAACATGTTTAAATTATCATTGGTATACAGCAGGGGTGTCAAATTTGTGGCCCGCAGGCTGGATTCATCACGCACTGGCCATACCCACCCCTGGTTCAGTGAAGGGGGAAAAATCACGATACGTCATGTGGTGATGTGACGCCGGTGACACTCCTGGTATACAGTATAATATGTTTTATATTTCACAGTTCCATATAATCCCTGTGTATAGTACTCCAGTGATTTTAAGTCAGCTTTGGCATGGCTAATTTCAAATACTCTACAGCAATATTTTATCCCCTGTTTCCAGTCTTTGCATTTTGTAAATTGTTAATGCATTCCTAAATAATAGTTAATTTGTTGACAAGTTATTTTATGTGTGTTCCCTGCAGTTCCAGATTCTAGTCTTTTCCATTTTATGTATATATAGCATATTTTTTTTCTTTCTAGGATAGTTCACTTGCCTTTTCTTAGGTCAGCAGCCTTTGATGCTTCAGACCATCCCTCAATTTTTGTTTTAGTTTATTTTTACTTAGTTTTTCAAAACACAGAACCCCTGCAGTATCACAATCTGCTATGTTCCAAGTTTTAAATGCAGTGTAATATGCAACAAGGGGAGCTAAAATGTTAAATTCAAATACCTCTTACAGGACCTTAATAATTATTAACCTCCCTTCATTTCCAGTTTTTCCATTCCCACCATTATCTCATGGTCTTTGGTACAATTTGTTTTTCCCCTGAGAGAAAGATGGAAAAGATGAATGATAAGGCCACATGCAATCTTAAAGTTATAGAAGTACATTCTTGATACACAGCATTATAAAATAATCAATTTTGGCTGCTTCTTGATATTTATAAATATATTTCTGTATTTCTTCCTACTATCACAGAAATAAAAGTTGTGAACAGGGTTCAATATTCTTTTTGAAGTCAAGCGCTATGCTTTTCTTTTTGTTGTTTACATTCTGGTATTCTGTATTACAGTAAGATTCAAATGTCTGCACTGAGTTCTGTCGTTATTGCTTATTATGTGGAAGAATAGTTAATAGTCATTGACACATTTTTGATGCATTATACTTTGTCTTCCTTTTGACATGCTTGAATTTTTTTCCTTTCTGTTTTTAAAGAAACGAAAAGAAAAGAAATTGACTTGTATAAAAGAGATGAAACTTAGCATAAATTTGTAATTATTTCTGGAAATTGCAGCGCTTGTACAAATGATTGCAATAATTTAAAAATATTTAACTTATTTTTTGTGACCAGTAGGTGCCATTTGCAATGGTAGTGGATACACTTTGACTTTCAGGCCAAACCTGATGCCAGGCAAATAAAGAAAATAAATTGACTCTTAACATTCTTGCACAGCGAGATATACAGTATATCAGAATAAAATTAAATGAACACATGTAATGAACACAATGTAATTTGTGTTTTAATCAGCCTAGTGTTCAACAGTCTCCTTTTCTTTGCTTTTTTTTTGCTGCAAATGTAAGATAGTAGTATGATCACATTAAGTTTATTTTCATCACAGAGCCCGTCCTTTAAATATTCTGGATATGAGGCAAACTATAAGGGTATGTAGAATTGCATAATACCTAGCACCTAAAAATCATCTCCTACAGGCTCTAGCTGGACAAGCCTAATTTCCATAAAGTGCAGCTCTTTTTAAATTAGAAATTCAACTGATTTACTGCATATTTTTTTACTTTATTATGTGTTAGATTACCTTAGCATTTACAGTGATTATGTCTCTGAAATTTCTATGAAAGTTGACTTCTGCTGATTACAATTGATGAAGGATAGTATTTTATGTGCCCTTTTGTTATCAAATGGAAATTGCAATTGTGACTTTAATTTTAAAAAATCCCTTATAAAATCCATCTTTGTGAGAAAGGCCTAATTATCCTGTTGCCGGTTCAGAGTATAGTAACATTCTTTTGCCCAATGCCTTTGCCCATGAATCTTAATTTTAGCATTTTTCAGAAATGTTGGTAGAGCCTAGGTATTTCTCTTTATTTCCTCCTGAAAATGGCCCTGCAATTACAATTTCATTCATCTCCTTCACTAATATTGGATATGTTTGCATTTGTTTTGAATTGCAAATTGAGATTGCAATTTACTCTATTGGTTTTAGCTATCATAAAGAGGAATGATATAGTTTTGGCTACTCTCTTCTCCTAGGTGTGAATGTTACAGACCATGAACTAACAATTAAAAGTCTCTCTGAGGTTCTTCGAGATGATGTTACTCCTTTTGTGGTGTCACTGAAGGCCAAAGAATGTCCAGGTAAACATTGTAATATATTGGGGAGACTTTTACCATAATAATTTCAGCAACATGGTAAGTACCTCTAGAAAACTGTTTGGATGTGCACTGCTTCAGATTTCAAGGAGAAAAGCTACTTTTGAACTGTGAATGGGTGCATACATATTTCAGCAACCAATGGAGACTGGGATTTTTTCCCCCCTTGATGTTTCTGTAAATTAAGTAAAATAAAGTTATTGTGCAAATTTGCTTACTATAAATAATTTAGATTGTATAATTAAATTTACTTTTCAGATAAAAGTTTTCAGGTGGTTTGATGTAGAATTTGGATTTGTTTATGTTGGGAGGATCCCAAATTAAACAACGATCAGTAATGTGAAAAGAGCTAGAAAAATATAATTCTATGTTTTGTTTTAGAATAATTCAAACATTTCACATTTTCATTGCCTTTCAATTTTGCCTTTCTTTAATTTTTTGAATTGGGAAGGCATAAAGCAGCTGCTACAAAAGCTGATAATTCAGCTCATGGGCTGTGATGTAGAGGTGGATTCATCTGAGGAAGAAGAATGTCCCAAGAATTTACCCAGAAGAGTACGCTGCTCTGTAGCATCGCTTACCGATTGGTATAAGAACGTAATCAAAGTAAGCTTCTGAATTGTTAGTTCACATAGTGCTATTCTTTTCAAAATTTTGTAGGCATTCCATAACTTGTGTATTGTGTCAAAGTGATCAAATAGCTTTTTTAAAATGGACTACTAAGATGTAGAAAGACAAATATAGTATTTTGGATAGAAGTTTTTTATGTACGTCTCCTATATTCCATGTAAATCGTGGAAAGAAAATACTTAATTTGGAATGTTTTATTAATGATGGATGAACCCAAATAATACTATAGGAAGCATATGTATCATGGTGTTTATTACTTTTTTGAAACATAGATATTTTGCATCCTAGAATTACAGAGTTTGAAGAGATTATTTAGGAAATCAAGTCCAACCACATTTTCACTACATGAATCCAAATTAAAACATTGCCAACAGATGGTTGTCCAACCTCCACATCCAGTAAATGGGAAGCTACAATCGATATGAATAATTTGTTCCACTGTCTTATTGCTAGAAGCTTACATTCAATCAGAATCTGCCTTCCTGTTATTTAAGACTTTTTTTTCCACATTCCACACCCTGGAATGTTGGACCAGAGATGCTGATTTTTTCAGAGGGAAATTCTTTCTATTATTCAAAGAGTCCTATCGTATTTACTGAAATCCCCCTCGGTCAGTCTTCTAAGACTGAACCCAGTTTTTTCAGTCTTTCTTCATAGGGAATCAGTCTTAGTCCAAATTAATTTATAGAATTATTGTGAAGAAAAGTAGGGGGCAATGTAATGTTTACCACTTTCAGCTCCTACAGATAGGATATAAAGAAAATAAGTATATGATGAGAGATACCAATCTTTTTGCTTTTATATGCTCTACCAATGTGTAAATTGTAAATAAAAGACATTGCCATTTTTTTCCTTTTGGATTTTCCTTTTTACTTTATTTTTCATCTGTTGCTCTCAGTAGACAAGGCAAGTATAAGCATTTTGGAGTTGGTGTCACCCATCATTGCAAGACATGTTTGGAGAACAATGTTTTTGGATCCTATGGTGTATATTTTAGTCTTGCATGGCACTCTCTTGTTTATTTATCTTATTGGCCACCTCTAATATCTGATATTTTTACTGCTAAAATGGAATGGGAGTTAAACATATTTTAATAAATAACTATTTCAGGAAAATGGGATATGTTATTTTGCTGTTTTTTATTTGCTTACTACGTGTGTATGTGTGTGTGTATGCACAGTTTTAGATCATGGTCTAAGAGACTGTATTTTTTCCTCCCAATTCGTTGTTTTAATGTATGCAATATCATTTGCAGAAAATGGATACTGAATCTCCATGTAAGAAGAGAACATTTTCATCCAGACACTGGGAATCTCCTCCAGTTGTGATTATTTTCAAGGATATGGAAAGTTTCACAACCAAAGTTTTGAAGGACTTCATAATTATGAGCAGGTAATATAACAAATTAGCTATTCTGGTCCATGTTCATTTTCTCACAGGAAATAAATTACTAATTGGATTCATGTTTGCTTTTTCTTTATTGTTTGTAATAAGTACAGATGTTGACTGGAGTGAATTAGCTTTGCCTATGAAACTTACATTATAGGGAAGGTTTTATTAAAAAAATGCAGTCCAATTCTTGGATATTTCTTCCTTTTACAATTCAACCATTAGGTTTGCAAATATTTATTAGCGGGCCTGTGAGCAAATTTAATCCAGAGATGAATTTGCTAAGCATTAATAAAGAATGAAATTCAGAATTCTGTAATTTTGATTAGACTCTTAACTTGCTTATCATATCGTGATTCCACAGCAGTACAAATATAGGTACTAGGCATGCTTTATCATCTTACAGCAATAAACACATTCTTGAAAATATCCAGGCATCATCAGTTAAAACCTCACAAGCCAAAAAGTTACTATGTGCTGCAGAGCATATTGTTATTCTTCATAATAGCAGAAGCTGGACAAATCATTAAAATGAGCAGACATGGAGATGATGTGATTTATATACTGGTCAAGGCATTCAGTCTCCTGTTTTATAAATTAGATTAAACCTTTGTATTCAAACCTGCAAGTCAACTAGATCAGATTTCAGATTAAACACAGCTGTTTAGTATAGTATGATAGCCAACTAGGGACTTTAAAGGTTCTGTTTCTGATTTCTGACTGGGACTGCATGGAATTTTACAAATTGCATTTCTCTTTTGTATATATTACATTAATAGATCACCTTAATATTTTGGTAAGGAAAATGGAATGATTACATATAAAGAGCCAGTCTCTTTTTTTTAGTTTTTGGAATCAAGGCAGTCGCTTGTTTGTATTAGTACAACACTGTTGATAAATTCTGTGAACTTGAAATATATGGAAGAAGTCAAATACCATCTGATTGTCTAAATACACATTTAATTTTTCCCAACTGTTTATTTTTCCCTTAGTCATTGTATACGTGAATTTCCACTGGTCCTTATTTTTGGAATTGCTACATCTCCGATGGTCATCCATAAGCTGCTTCCTCACTCAGTGTCCTCTTTGTTATGTATAGAACTCTTCCAATCTCTTTCTTCCAAAGAACATTTAACTAAAGTGATTGATAAGGTAATGCTTTTAGAAAAGAAGGCGTTGTATATGCTGTGGAAATTCTTGATAAAAATCAAAATGATTGAAAAAAATCATGATTAAAAAAATGTTTTAAAAAGTCGGTTTTCTTGAGGAGTTGTACAGGTTCTCCTCAATCTATTGCCGTAATAGAGCCCGGAATTATTGTAAGTTGTGGCCATTATTAAACAGGCCACTACATGACCTTGACCAATTTTACAGCTTTTTTGCAGTGGTCGTTAAGCGCATACCACAGTGGCGAACCAAACAGCATGGTTGTTCAGTGAACCTGTTTTCTCCAATGGGAGTTTTTTTTTGCTGAAAACCAGAATAAATCCCCGAAATTGGCAAAAATCCCCAAAAGTACTGTGAAACTCTACAAGCAGCCATAAATGTAAGCTGGTTGCCAGGTGCCCAAAATGTGACTGTATGTGTATGTGTGAAATTGCAGACATTGTAACTTCAAAATCAGATCATAGGTAGCTTGGTCATACCTCTGTCATATCTTTGAATGGATGCTAAAAGACCAGTCATTAAGCAAGGACTAGCGGTACCATTATAATTGCCACGTAGACTTCAGATCATAATTCTATGCCTATGTTCAGTACAATAATTAATTCCATTAGCAGAGCTGAAATTGTAGATGATCCTTTTTTTCTCACTGGCTCTGGAGCAAATTTTGGAGATGTGGGCAGGAGAGCTATTACAGAAGTAGTTTTCTGATTGCCGTATACTGGATTTTACTCTCAGACTTTAAGTGAGCAGTAGGTTTATCAAATTAAAATATATTCGGTATGTAAGCAACAATCTGAGATTGCCTAAGGAATAGATTCCTGTGATTTCCTGGCAATATAGAGTAGAGTAGACATAGGATAGGATAGGATAGGATAGGATAGAGTAGACATAGAATAGAATAGAATAGAATAGAATAGAATAGAACAGAATAGAATAGAATTCTTTATTGGCCAAGTGTGATTGGACACACAAGGAATTTGTCTTGGTGCAAATGCTCTCAGTGTACATAAAAGAAAAGATACATTCGTCAAGAGTCAAGAATCATCAACTGGATTTTAATATAAAATGTGTAGAGAAAGTATCACTATAAAGTTAGATGTTAATTGGTTAATTAGTCCGAAAGGGGCATGTAATTTTTATGAATATTTGTCTATTTTAAGAAAGGAAATTTAACACAGAATTTTGATTTAATGGTATTCATGGTATTTATATAGTGTTTTAATCAGACAATTTCAGTTACAGTTATTTTAATCTTAAAAGTCTATTATACTATCTTCTTCTGTTTCAAAATCAGTTTTTTGCACTTACTTAAGAGCGTATTTTCTGTGCTGTTTATTTGCCTTTGAACTGCTTTGCACGAAAGTATATTCTGGAATAGTACAGGGTGCACAGACTTGGGTTTTAATTTTATCGAGCCAAGTAGGCCTCCATTTAGTCAACCTTATTCTCTGTTCTTTAAAAGAAAATTCATTTGCTCAGTTCATACCAAAGTACTAATACTGTTGAATTTAAAAGAACACGTGCCATTATGGGGTGTCCCATTAAGAAACTCTCCAAGATTTAGAGAATTCCAACTGTAGAAATAATTAGTCACCTTATTTCAGAAATACATAATTTATTAATGTTTTTTTTTCTACATCAGCTACTTCTGACGAGTCAATTTCCATTCAAAATTAGTGAGAAGGTTCTGCAGGTGCTAACAAACATATTTTTGTGCCATGACTTCTCTGTTCATAATTTTATCAAAGGATTTCAGGTAAGTGCTAGTGAAAGTAGCTGACTAACTTTAGAAAGCTGAGTGATGGTAAACTTTGGTCTAATTTTCACTACGACTGATGACGCTGTGTATGGATGAGAGATTTACTGAATATTCCTGCACACAAGAAATTTTCCTACACATTAAAAAGTAATATAAAAGAGAACAGTATGTGGTAAAGTACTTCTCAGTGACAGCCAGTTTTGAATTTTTAGATATATTTCTGTATATTCAGTCATAGGAATGTTGTCCCTATTTACAAATAGTTGGGGAAATGTTAGATTGTGTTTTAAGAATCAGGGTGACAGGTGTGATGGCTTCGACCAGGGGTCCCCCAAGCCCCAGTCCATGGCACGGCATAGGTTTGCAGCATGCAAGAAACTGGGCTGCGCAAACAGGCGAAGCCTCATCTGTGGGATGCAGGCAGCATATGTGAAACGCTCTGGTCCATGGAAAAATCTCTCTTTCTCTCTCTTTGGTCTCTGGTGGCGGCTGGCTTAGACTATCATTTTGTTAGTGTGGAAGAATTCTGATTTTTAACTTTGGGCGCTGGGAAGGCAGATCAGAGGCAGAGGACTGCATTGCTGTTTCAGGGACATGGGACAATAGAGCCCTTGTCTCACGAAAATGCCAAAGGTATGTTAGCCCTGGATTTTATTAGAAGAAGGAAAATACAGAAATAGAGGACAGGGAGGACTGGGAATTGCAGCAGCTTACTCTGCTATTAGACAAGATGAACTCAAACAAGAGAAGAAAGGGCTTTTCTTCAGACTGACAAGCTTTACAACCACATCGCTTGATTATGGAAATGGTTACTCAAGGCCTACCAGTATATAAAATCCATCCTGAAAAACATCAGTTTGTGGGATCCTACTGACATAACAACCAGTTTGGTGAGCATGCACTTTGCGTGCGCATTACTTGCAAAACAGCTCCTCCTGCAAGCAATCACCATCTCCTGCTGACGCACGGCATTCAGCTATGCCGCGCAAAGCAACTAAGGTAAGAATAAAGGATAGCCTAGAGCCAGAGCAGGTGGTGGGCCCAACTAAAGAAAAAAAGATCTTCAGAGAGAACCGGTTCGGTGTCAGCTGCTCTTCGGAGCTACCGGTTCTATAGAACCGGGCTGAACTGGTAGAATCCCACACCTGGTTTAAAGATTGGGTCCAGCATGAATTTCCATCAGCAGAAGAGTTTTGATATAGCAGTTTTTCAGTTGGATGAATGTGGGCATCAGGTGATACTTGGAAATTTCTTCCTCACTTTGTAAGGCTGGAGGATAGTGGTAAAAGTGATGCCGAGGGCTGTAGAGGGAAGAAGGAATCGGTTGCATAAAAGCAGTTTTTGTCAGAAGTATCATTCTGAGTTTGGAATATTCTTACTGGCAGAATAAAATTCTGAATGGGTTTGAAGGTTGAATATTCCAAATAAAGAAATGATCATTGGTAGAATTAGCTACATATCACAAGGTAGAGAGTTGGCATGGAGAATGAAAAGCAAAAGACCTTGTATCTGACACAGTGAAAAATCATGACACTAATTAACAATGATGTCTCATTAAACGAAGAATCCTGCCACTGTGCGCACCTGCGCACGCACACACACATCATTTTTTCCCAACGGGTGTTAATTTTAGTATTCCTGGTATCTAGTCGTATTAAAAAAAAAGGCTAAACAAAACGTGGCTTCTCTTGGTTTTCCTCTTGACCTGCTATTGTCCTTACAATACAAACAAGCCTTTCAAAAAATTAAGACCCAATTACTCAGTGGTGGTATTCGACTGGTTTAGTCCGTTTCTGGCGAGCCGGTAGGAGCGATGAGCAGTGGAGACCGAACCGGTTCTCTCCGCCGCTCTGCTGTTGGGCCCACCTGCCTACCCGGGCTCCCATACTCATATCTGCTGAATTTGAAGCGCAGCTCCTTTGCACGGCACAGAATAGTGCCGCGCGGCAGCTGCTTTAGCAACCAGGATCGTGCAGGCTTGCAGGAGGCAAGTTAGAACACCTCTGCACCTGCGCAAAGTGTGCATTTGGTGCACGCATGCACACAAAGTGTTGCGTACGCGCGCAAAGCGCACCCACCAAGCCACATCCACCGAACCAGTGGCAACAACAATTGAATCCCACCACTGCAATTACTATATATTAAACAGTAAAATGAACTTAGTTTAATTTCATATATCAGTGAGCATTTAGAGTGTCCTAGATTGGAACTCAAAAGCCAGTTTGATGCACTGGTTAAGGTACTGGCCTAGAAACCGGGAGACCAGAAATTCTAGTCCTGCCTTAAGGCAGGAAGACAGCTGGTGACTTCGGACCAGTCCTCCTTTCCGCCCTAAGTAGAAGGCAATGGCAAGCCATTTACAAAATCTTGCCAAGAATATGGCAAGGACTAGTCAAGATGATTACCAAGAGTCATCGCTGGCTCAAAAGTGCATGCACATGTGGAACTAAACATTGGAACTAAATAGATATTAAGAGCTGTAGTGGCGCAGTGGTTAGAATGCATTGCAGGCTAAAATTCTGCATTCCACTGCCAGGAGTTCGATTCTGACCAGCTCAAGGTTGATTCAGCCTTCCATCCTTGCAAGGTCAGTAAAGTGAGGACCCAGATTGTTGGCAGCAATATGCTGACTCTATAAAGTACAAACCACTTAGTGCTGTAAAAAAACACTCTGTAGTGGTATATAAGTCTAAGTGCTATTGCTAGTGTTATTGCTATTCACACTTACATCCTTAGCTCAGCAGTAAGTCTTTTTTTAGTATCAGACATCATGTTGTGCTTACCTCAGTGATCAAAATTCCTTTTCCTAGAACTTGTGTGCAATTTGCAATTCAAATTGGATAGAAACCATCTAACATGTTTCGTTGTACTGCCCTTATTATCAAGGTAGCTGTCATTCTTTCATCTGTTGCGTATTGAAATATTTGCCAAGATGATTAGATACATTTTATCTTGTTTTCCTCTTATCAGACCATAAACCTAACTTTGCATATAATGTACCCACATATTCGGTCACTGTATCAAAGGACAAATTGCTACAGAATTAGATCTGCTATAAAAAAAAAGAATAAATATGTCCAGAGTAAGTTAAGTTACACGTTCTGGAGTTAGAATTTTACATATAATTTTAAATCAGTTTGTTATGCTGTATTATTGTCATATTGTATGTACATGTATGTATATGTGTATAACAGTATGTATAATTTTGCTGTCCAGCTTTTCTGAGAACAACTTGAATTAATGTATATGTGTGCATATTAACAGAACTACAGAAAGGACTTGGAGGTCTTTTAGTCCAGCCTCTTTGCTCAAGCAGGAAACTCTATACCATTTCAGGCAAATAGTTGTCCATTCTCTTCTTAAAAACCTCCAGTGTGGAGCACCCAGAACTTTTGGAGGCAAGCCATGTTTATCCTGCTGTCTGATCTACAGCTATATTGAAATGCATATTGTTTCAGCTTCGTAATAACAGTTCAGGAGAATGGATTTATTTTTCTAAAAGCTATAATAATATTTGAATTGTTTTGATCAGTGTTCTTCCAAATTTTCACTTTACAATTGAACTTTCTTGTTCTTACAGCTGTCTCTGTTGGAGCATTTTTATTCACACCCTCTCAGTGTGCTATGTTGCGACGTACAAGAATCTGAGAAGAGAGTACAACTTTTATCACACAATCAGCTTGAAAATATTCGAAGATTGCCATCTTTTAGAAGGTACATAAATGACTACCTAAACTTCTTGTCATTGCATTGAATTATTTTGTCATTTCTTAAATCTTTTTGATTTAAGGGAAAAAAATAAAGCATTACAATTTGAGGTGAAAGATACAGGCAAATAAATTTCCTACATTGCACACATGTGCAAATGCATATAATATTTTTCATATTATTTTATTAATTTATTTTTAAAAACATAGGGCCGCTCATCTTAAATGAATAATTCTGGTTAACTAACAGCAAAATACTGCAAATGTAAAAACATTATAAAACCAACATAAACCAAGACAAACTATAGCAGAGGTCTTCAAACTTGCCAACTTCAAGAGTTGTGGACTTCAACTCCCAGAATTCCTCAGCCAAGCATAGCTGGCTGAGGAATTCTGGGAGTTGAAGTCCACAAGTCTTAAAGTTGGCAAGTTTGGGGACCCCTGAACTATAGCATTAAAAACAACAATAATACAATAGCTAAGGTAAAGTGTAATCACAATAACCAATACACAAAAAGACACATTCTGCTTCTGCTAACATCCAGGCCTTAATGCTTAGAGGAAAAAAACCATGCCTTCATGATCCCCTAGAAGGCCATCTGGAGCAGGTTATTATATAGGACAGGTGCCACAACAGAGAGTCATGTTTCCTGGGCCCTGCTGGATGATGCTGTTCCATAAGAGGGACCCAGAACATGCTCATCCTGTCAAATCTGGTGGGAATGTGACTCTGTGGTCTTTAGGGCTTTAAAGGTGATAACTAGGACCTTGAATTGCATTTGGAAGCCTACTAAGAGCTGGCACGTACAATTGTGGTGTCATTTGGGAGAACCCAATACTGTATGTGCTGCTGTATTCTGGAGCATCTGATACTTTCGAATGGTTTTGAATGCTGGAGAAGCTGGCACAAGAAATATTGTTTTTGGAATTGAGTTGAATCTGGTGAGGAACTGCAAAAAAGAAAAACCCACTATATTTCTAGTCAGAAGTTCAGAAGGATATCTCTGATTTCTCTTGTCTAAACCCCTTCCTCATTGCATGATTCAGATTGGAATTATTATTAATTGATTTTATAATTGGATTGAATTTGATAAAGATGTATTTATTGTTTATATATTGCGTGTAAGCCGCCCCGAGTCCCCTCAGAGATGGGGCAGCATATAAATCCAATTAAATAAAATAAATAATAAAAATAAATAAAATAAATAATATTAAAGAGTTGGAAATTAACCTCTAGTGAATTTCCAGGTTTGAAATTAGCTTTTTCTTTTCCTCTGTTCAGGTTTGTCGAAAGTCAGGAAGTAGAGAAGCAGGCTTCATTGCTGACAGATGACGAATGTTTAAAGGTAAAATCTAGGTCTAAATAAAATCTACAATGTTTCTGATTTCAGTTAAGCAATGCTTCTGTATAACACCCAGAATTTGATGTACATAAGTGTGCCTTCATTTCACTCCTCACGACTTCCAGATCTGCTCCATTGTGAGAATTAAGTGGAAGAATCAGGTTTGCCACTCAAAATTCCTATAAAATGGAAAATGATACATTACGAAATTGTATTTTTATTACAGAGAGACTATGCACCCTCTACACTAATTCTTGAAGTATTTATATCTGTTCAGGGGCGGGATTCTACGTTCTATAGAACCGGTTGTTATGATTCTGTCCAGTTTGGAGAACCGGCAAATCGCGTCACTGGCTCGCGCCACTGGCTGGCCCCACCTCTCCCCTCCCCGCCCACTCACCCCTTACCTGGTATGCGCACCATCCAACTTGCCTGCATTTGGTAAGTTGCTATTTTTCCTTTTGTTTTCCCCGACCATCAGCTGTTCTGCTGTGCTGGGAGATTTAGATTAGCTAGAAAGCAGGAAACCGTTGGATTTCTTGCTTTCTAGCTAATCTAAAAGCAGAGCTAAACCTTCCTTAGGACTGAAGCTTCTATTTTTCAGTGCACACTCAGGTAGCAGATTGCAGAATCACAGATCGCTAAGTGTGATTCTGTGAGCAACTCAATCTGCCTGCCTGCTTTGCCTGATTTTGGGTAAAAGTTGCTCTTTTTTAATAAAAAATTCAATATTTGCATAAACATTTATAATGTTTACATACAAGCCACACCCAGCCAGTCACATGACCACCAAGCCATGCCCACAAATTAGGCCATGCCACAGAACCGGTTGTTAAGAAATCTGAATCCCCCATTTTACATTCCATTTTACAGATGCAAGATGGTTTTTATGTTTATGTGTTTTCTTTGTATGTTTGTGTTAAAATAAAAACTTTAAAAAAAAGAAATTTGAATCCCACCCCTATATCTGTTCCTTCAAACATAATTAATTTTAGTCATTAGTCATTAATTTTAGTACATTTCAGTCTAGTCTAAAAGAAAGAAAAACATACTTCCAAAAATTTATCTGTTAAAAGAAAAAAGAAGAAAAATATGCTACTATGATGATCGCTTTAAATTTTTTCCATGCTTTCTGGAAAAACACCTTGCAGAGAAGAATTCTAAAGCAAGGGGGTAATTTTCTCTGATGAGGGACTGAAAAGAGAAACAGCCTAGAATTCTTATTAGCAAACTCCTGACATAATGAACTCTAACTTCATCTTTTGCCACTTTCCACCCATAGCAAGGCTGATGGGAAATTAACTTCAACATATATAAAGAGAAGAATTTGCCCATTTGTGATTTTGAGACTTAAGGAAAATGTGCAAGGATATTGTATGGATTCAGGAGCTGGTAACTGAATACTGCATTCTGTTTTCCTCTTAATTTTAACTGTGAAAAATGAAAAGATTTCACATGCTGTGTTCTTTAAAATTTAAAAACTGAACAGCAGGCTGGTGAGCATAATCTGACTGCTATAATTTACTTGATATGATAGTTATTCCAGAATGGGACATATTTCAATAGCAGCTAGAGAAATAAATTAACATGAGATTCAAAGAGAGGCTGGGATACAGGAACATCAAAAGGCAAAACATAAATCAACTTTATATCAGGCCTTCAGAGGCAGCCAATACTGATGAAGCTGTTTAAAATCCATATTTTAAATAGGTGAAAACAGCCAGTGTGAATGATAAGTCATAAAAATTCATTTCTGCAATGTCCCTGCATATTCAATATGTGTCTTTATTCTTTATTAAGTTAGCTAACAGCATTTTAAGATAAACATGGTGCTCTGATTTAAAACAGTAAACTAAGCTAGCTGCTTCATAATTCATACTAACCCAAACATGGATTGTTTTGGTTTTGGCTTAGTACAGTATAATGTGTGACCCCAAGGTTTAAAGCTTGTTTAGCAACCACCATAAAAGAAAATACATTTAGCATGATGCATATGTCCTCATTAGGTTTACTTATCAAGCTAAGCCACAATGTAGGTTTGCCTGTGAACCCAACCATTATGATTTGTAAACCATGGTTTACTATTTACCATGTAATGTAAGCTCAGTCAATAGCAATTTATAAGGTACAGTTAACTAAATCATGGCTTTCCAATGTGATCCTAGTCACTGAGTCACCTACTGTCATTAAAATAATAGTGAAATGAAGTTAAATCTAAATGTACTTACTGAGTCGCAGTGCCAAACTGCATGGTCTTTTTTCTTGCATACTGCTGTCCCAGGACTTATTGACAAATTGGCTTGCTGGTTAGATGTGATGACAGCTTTGCACTAAGGAAGAAGAACCTGAATGAATTGGGATGTATGAGGAAGAGAGGAATGTGTAAACACAAGACTTATTGATAATTGACATGCCAAAACTTGGAATGTTGTGTTAAAGGCGGATTCAATTAGTGGAACCTATTTGTTGCTTAAAGAAAAACATTGTATATTTGCAGCCAAATACGCAGCATGTTTATTTAGAAGCAAGTCCCACTTAATTTTCTGAAGCTAAATGTTCAAACATAGAAAATAGATAATGATAAGATGGGTTTTGAATATTAATGAAGTAAAAGAGACTATTGAAAAATGAATTGATAAGAGCTAGTAAAATCCAAGATTTGATTTTAGAAATACATCTCTGTGATATGTCTATATTTGACCCAGTCTGAGCAGACAAAAGCCAAATGACAACAACAACAACAACAAAAATCATACTTCATGATGAAAAACGTTCTCACAGCTTTAGGTTTAATATGCATAAAGATTGTGCTCTTTTTTCATAAAAACAAAGCATTGTTTCTGGAAAAAAACCAATTGTCTTATTTTGTGGATGCTTCAGTTCTTATTGATCTAGAAGAATTATTCACCTGTGGAGTAACAGTACAGCAATAATGCAGTAAAAGCATCAATGTTTTAATGCTATGTTTTTCTATTAGATAGAAAAAAATCTGTTAGATAAGGCTTTCCCAAAACAGTGATAAATCTTCCTTCTCTGGAACTTGTCTAATTTAATTCAGTTTTATTACAGCAGTTGAGTTTAATAATAAAAAAAACCCTGTCCTCCCACCCTCCAAAAAGAAACAAAGTAGTTCAGCATTAGCAGTTCATCATAGAAAAAAAATTGATCTGTTGAATCTCCTCACTAAACTGATGTACAGATGGATTTTAAATACGCAAAGTGGCAAAATGAAATGTATGGGATAGAACAATATATGTTTATGTTCCCTGGAACAAACAGATGTCTAGCTTCTACCAAACACTTGTCTCTTCTGTGAATTATTGTACTTTTTATTGTCCTGGTTTATTATAACACTGAGTCTTCTGGTTCTGCCAAAGATTATTGTAATTTAATATTCCCTATAAGCTGCAAGACATTTAGGACTTGTTTCTGCACATCTGCACATTCCGCAAATATTTTTAATTACTTTAATTTATTGGGGGAAAAAACCCAGCCTGCCTACTCTTCCTGGGGAAAAATGCTTATCTTTCAGCTTACTGCAAGATAAGCTTATTGAAAAATGCTTATACTTTCAGTTTACCAGAGATGCAATCCTTGCTCTACTACTTTAAAATAAAGTGAAATGCATCATTAAACTCAATGAAATTAGAACAAAATACTGTTAATGTAAATGGGATATTTACAATTTTCTTATAACTCCTTTAGCAGTGGAGTCACTAAAATAATTTGGGATTTTTTTCAAGTATAATAATTCAATTTAGCTGTTAGAAGTTTGGGGATCATTCAGTGCAATTTGTTTTGAGAAAGGATAGGAATACTAACTGGTCATCTGACTTTCAAATTTTTATTGCTAATCTCATCCCCCTTTTCTCTCTTCTTTTCTTTATAGCTCCCCTTCTAAGCTTTCACTTGTCACAAAAAGGAAATCTCTTTGTGTCAACTTCCAAAGAAAAATGCACCCTAGATAGAATCCTAAATAAAGCAACTTCTACTACTTGTGTAGCAAGTATGAATAGAGGGCACTTGGTTCACCTTAGTTGTATTTAATAAAACGCTTCTCAATTAAAATGACTGATTTATAAACCGGGACCTTATAAATAAGTCAGATGTTTTGAATGTTAAAAATCAGCACCTAGGAGGTTTAAGAGTTTATCCATTTATTTCAACTTGTTATGGCTGTCCACTCCAATAGGCTCTGGATAGATTACAAAATCTAATACATGGTTAAAACAATATGGACAAAGCAAGACATCCTGAACTAAAACCACTCACATAAAACCAGTCACATGATATACCAGGGTCCACTCCAAACAACATAGCCCTGAGTTTGAGAACCAGGTTTTAAAGACTTCCCAGAACTCCAGGGGAGTGGATTCCATCCTGATTCCCTGATGGGAGATGCTGTTCCAGAGTGCGTGGGACACAACAGAGGAAGCTCGCCTTCTTGGTCCCACAGGATGGTAGCATTTAATAAATTGGACCTGGAATGTACCCACATACTAGGCTGGCAGAAATGGGAGAGAGGCAGTACCTCAGACAACCAGTCCTTATGTTATTGTGTAACTGATAGCCAAGATTCATAATTAATTGGCGTCACGGCATCATCACATGATGTATCACGACTTCCCTCCCTTTGCTAAACCAGGTATGGGTGTGGCCAGCATGTGTGAGCATCTGGCTCACAGGTCACAAGTTTGACACTCCTAGACTATAGATTTAATGAGAAGGGGTTGCCTTGCTGTATGGAAGCTTCTCCTTCAAACAAACACACGTTTTCCTAGAATGCAACTATAGCTGTAAAGGAGGGTGTCAACTGATTGAGTTGCTGATAGTTGTCTGACTCTCCGTAATTGTTGTATCCATTCTATGAGATCCAGCAGGAGACATGCTCCAGATCCCATCTGGCAGAGGGGAGTGCCATCTGCTTGCTCATGTATCTCTGAATCAATCCCATTCAATTTAATTGAGTTTACTTCTGGGTAGAATATAGAATAGCAATGCAATTTGTGAAATAGATTTGTAATGAGTGAATGACTAACCAGACACTTACTTTATAATTTTAGGAAACAGCACAAGCATTGCTAAAAGATCTCCATAGTTACCATGAAAATTATTTCCCAATTTTGCGGTGTCTTCATGCTTTCACGTCTTCTCTTCCAAAGTATCCGTTAGGCAAACAAGTATGTGCTCTTTATTTTATGTCTGATATTTCAAAATCTTGAATTTGATTTGCGGTCCTCCTGCTTTTTCTTTATCTTGCCTGCACTGCAGTAAGATAAAACAACACTAACTCTTTTTTACTGCCAGGCCACTCAATATATTCAAAGACTGAAGGGCCTTGAAAGTATTTTATAGCCCTTTTGACACTGAAATAATTAGATTTAGTCAAATTGTCCCGGCTTCCTCTGAGAAGTGAATACTGAAAAATATACCTCAGAGTGGGAAAGAGATAATAAAAAAATACATGTACGGCAGTGAAAGCAGTTTATTTTTACAGTGTGAATCTGTCCACATTAATTGTATGTACTTTCTTTATTATTATTGAACTAACATTCCTGGATAGTGTAGGAGTTGTTTTCCATATCTGAGATCAGTGAAGCCTTACAGTTTATAAAGCTTTTATTCTAAGTGACAAATTGGTAAAAATGAACATTTCATTAATTTGATTTAAAAAAAAAACATTTCCTGTTTTGCAGATCAGAGAGCTGCATTGTGCCTGTTTGGAAAGAAGTGTATGGGAAAGAGAGGAATATGAGTCTGCCATGCAGCTGGTGAGGTAGCTCTCTTTCCATTTCTTTCTTGTGTTCAAGACATATTAAAGTCTCCATTAGCTATTTAAGAAGAACTTGGGGTTGGCAATGTGTTGCCAGAGGAGTAGTGGTTTGGGTTTTTATGTTTGTTTGCTTCATTTTTTGGCAACTGATCATATGCTTTTATATAACATAAATGTTTTTAATTTAATGTGTGTCCTTTGTTAGTGGGATTGCCAGCTGGATTGCACAGCCAGATTCTAGTTGTTGTTTTTTTCATTCAGACTGCTTAATCTTTGGATGAAACTATTCAGTTCATGGGTCTGCTTAAATTTTTATCCTTCAGTCTTTTCTCCAAGGACTCAATGGAACAACCCTTTGAACTCCGTTAATCCAGTGATTAAAATAAAAATGTAGACATTTGAACCTGAATCATCATGATCCAGGCCTAATACACTAATCAGTATACCACTCAAGCTGTCTGATGGCACATTTATGTATGTAAGCCCAGAAATATGTTCTTCCTTGTTAGGCTTTATTTCTATTGAGATGTGCTAATTTGTATGCTCTCAAAGATAGGAAGGCATACCTGATAGGACAGGGATGGTAATGCTGAGATGAGAGTCACATTTGTCAGAAGGATGTCCTTGCAGATAGCTGGTCATTTGCATCCTTTTAGAGGGTCCTTGAAGCAGGAATAAGATGACTGATTATTTCCCTATTGCTAAGACCATGTCATGCTTATGTTGTGCAGTCACCAGTTGTCAAGCTCAGTTTGCGGGAGACTATCTTTTGTGGTACATTTGCCTACACTTGTCTTGCTATACCCTTTTTTATATTCTTGGTTTCTTTTTTTTTAGGATGTTGGCCAAGGATGAGTTGGTGGCTATTCTTGAAAAATGTGTGGACATTCTTATATCCTCTTCTGCAAAGTGTCTTAGAAATGCTTTAGAAAAATTGGAGAGATACGTGCATCTACTGAATAATCTTGAAGGTACTGAAGTTTTGTTAGATCTTCTAATTCCATTGTTATTTTCTGCATCCAAACCCACTGAAGAGATGTAAAAAATACTCTCATTATAAAAAGAAATCCCTGGCATTATGAGAACAAATAAGGAATAAATTGGCTGGTCCCTTAAGATATTTTAGGCTTCCAAATAGTAAAAAGAAGTCCACTCGTTAATGTTGAATTTAGCCCATTAGCTTGAGAATTGAAACAATAATGGATATTGCAATATAATGGATTGCATTTCAAAGTGACATTTCTTGAGGAACACAATGACTTTTAGCTAAATCATTGCATTGTTTTTGCTGTTATTGGCCAACTCAGCATAAAACTTCACTCTGCAAAACTGAAATGTTTTAAATGCCAGAAATTGAAGAAAGACAAATAATCAACGATTGATTGAAATTAAAAGGCAGGTTGTGGCTGAAGATAACGAAATATTTCATAATGATAACAGCAGTTCATCAATGGAACCAGTTACAAGGAAGCGGTGGTCTCTCCTTTACTCAGCATCTTCAGAAAAAGACTGGGCAAATGTTTGTTGGGTGATGCTCTTATTTGGATTCAAGGACATAGTGGAGGGAGGGAGAAAAGAGATTCAGAGGCCTACATAGATCTGATTCTGTGTAATTCAGTGACTACTATTATATTGCTGGCATATTTAATGGAATTGCATGAGGTGTTAAATTACATCTTACCCAGTAAAACAACTATGAGGATTTCCAAACTCAGATTTCCCTTGCGGTGCTAGTGTGTTGGAAATAAACTGGAAAGGAATCCACCTTCCTTGCCTTTTCCTCCTTTCTTTGAAAACTTTACCCCATTTTTTTATTTGATCAGTCCAGAATCTAGAGATAAGCTTTTAGATTCCTCATTGGCTTTTTTTCTGTCTGTTATAGTATTGCATATCCCAAAGGAATGGGTTCTTTGAGTTGTAAGAAATAAAGATCTGGGAAAGATGACAAGAATTAGGTAGTCAATAAGTGCAATGATTAAAAAAAGGATTATTATTTTAAATATAATTTCAGGTTCAGTTATATAGATAAAATTACAAATATGAGTATCTAAAGGGACAAAACATCAGAACTAGATAAAAATCTTGCATACATACATCAGAGAGCTGTTTTTGAACATTGTATTTGTGGTTAATGTTAGTTCAGTTAGACTCTACTGCAGTTGTGGGATTCACATTTTTTTACTACTGGTTCTGTGGGTGTGGCTTAGTGGGCGTGGCAGGGGACGGATACTGTAAAATCTCCAGTCAGAGGTGGGATTTGCCGGTTCCCTGAACTACTCAAAATTTCCACTACTGGTTCTCCAGAACTGGTCAGAACCTGCTGAATACCACCTCTGCTCTACTGTCTTAAACCATGCAGATTATTTGACTGTATGGCCTACACATACAGCTAGTGAAGGAAGCAGTCTCTGTATATGTTAAAAACAATAACTAAAGCTGCTTGGAAGGCATTTAAACTGAATTTTGTAATTTCTGAGAAATATATGCAATCCATTATATTAAGCCCTGCCCAGCAAGGCTTAATACAGGATTAAGTGTTGCAGAGAAATCTCACAATGTTGCTTCATTTTATCTCTCATTTTTCTTTGAATAAATCCTTAATCTTATTTTGTTTGATTGTAGAAAGCCAGAGGAGAGGAGGGGTGGAAAATAAGATCCCCCCCCAAAAAAAACATGCTGGATTCGATCTTTATTTCCATTTATGTGCATGAAATTACTTACTAAATCCTAGATCCCATGGAGTTCTTTGATTTCGATTGCCATCTCCAATGTCACCTTCAATGAAAGATCTCCCAGTCCTCTGAAATCCCATTGGGGGTGGTGTTGTTGCTAAATATAGGTCTAGAAGTCCATCCAACCAAATCCCACCTCTTTTTCAGCTAGTGCATAGAGTAAGGGTCTTCAAACTTGGCAAGTTTAAGACTTGTGGACTTCAACTCCCAGAATTCCTGAGCTAACATGACTGGAGGAGGAATTCTGGGAGTTGAAATCCACAAGTCTTAAAGCAGCCAAGTTTGAACACTCCTGGCATAGAGCTTCTTCTTTTCTCGGTTGGATCCTTTATGGAAGATAATTATACTTGCTGTTTTTCTTATACAAATCACAGAAGCCAGTGGTGATCAAGAAAAATCCACATCCTCACTGGAAGAGCTTCAGAAGAAAACAGATCTGTATCATCTTCAAAAGGTCAGCATATTTAACTGTTGACTTTGTGATTCTAATGTTACTAATAAGTTGACTGGTATATATAATATGCCCTCTGAAATTAAAACTAATCAAAAGAAGACATTTCAGCTTGAACCAAGTGCAGGATTAGAATTTTAATATATCCCAACATGGGAAGAGAAAATGCTTCTCCAGACGGTACTTATTAGTTGCTCTTTACCATGCCTGCTCATTATTTCTGAATTATCTTAATACCCATATACATTACATATGCAAGCTAACTAATTCTGGGGTCACAGTTTCAGTTTTATTTTGTAAAATTGTTTCTGTCTTTCTGGTTTCCTCTCAACCTCTTTCTGCCCTGCTTGTTATTCCTTACATTATTTACAAAAGGAAAGAGGACATTGATGAAGTGTGTACGTGTGTGTGTGTGTGTGTTAATTACCCTGTGGCCAACTATGGTGTTGTTCAGAAAAACACAATTAAAATGGTTGCTTAGATCACTGTGTTTTATTTGCTCTTTTTGTAAAAGAATTGTGTAACTAAGAGGTACGCTTTAATATCTAAGAACCATCTAGTATTTCTATAGTTGTTTGCTTTTGTTAATTTATGTCCCCCGTTTCCTGCAGGAGCTCAAAGTAACTTATATGGCACTTCCTTTTCCCACAACCACCACTCTTTGCAGTAGTTTTGATTGAAATATTAACTGGCCCAAAATAACTCAGCAAGCTTCCATGGCTAGAGATGGACTAAATGTCCCAAGTTATAATCTAATAACTTAATCACTGCTAGCTTGATAAAAGTATCTGCATTTCTGTGTGATCAATAGTTGCAAAAGAATAACTGGTTCTAATTTAAAGAATAGACATTCCTGAAACTAACTATTTATTTATTTATTTATTTATTTATTTATTTATTTATTTATAATTGGACTTGTATGCCACCCCCTCTCTGAAAGGACTCGGGGCGGCTCACAACTAAAATACAATAAATATTTTAAAAAATTAAACTTAAACAAGCCCAATAACTAAAACTAATTTAAAACTAATTTAAAATTTAAAACTAATTTAACACCCCCCCTCCCCCCCAAAAAAGATCAGTCCAGCCTGGCCTGCTGAAACGGCCAGGTTTTCAAATCGCAGCGGAAAGAGCGGAGATCAGGAGCCAAACGGAGCTCCAGAGGTAGTTGGTTCCACAAGGCGGGAGCTGCGACAGAGTAGGCACCGCCAGCCGACACTGTCTCACGGACGGCACCCCGAGGAGTCCCCGTCTGTGCGCACACACAGGGCGATCGGTATTCGATATCAGCAATTGAAGCAGCAATTCAAAGGACACATTTTGGCTGCACACATACAAAAATCTGCTTAGTAAATGTGGAAATACCTATGGAGATGATTAGTACTGCTTTGTGTTGTAGACTTTGTTGGAGATGAAGGAGTCAAGGAGAGTAAAGAAACTAACAACATTTGAAATGCTCCGTTTTGAAATAGTTGACTTTATAGATGGCCTTGTGAGGTGAGCATTGCTTTTTTCTAAGGCACTTGTGAAATCCATTTTGTCTGTTTCAACCTTTCCAAAGAGGAATTTTTTTTGCTGAATTGAAAGTTGGGTCTGCAAATAAGTTGGTAAGGACTATTGTTTGCCTATGTACAAAGTAATTACAAAGCATGAGTAATATAGAAATTGTTGCACAATTTTACATATTAAGCTTATCGGTAGGAAAAAGCTATGTTTGAATTTAATGGATTGTAGTTTATAAGGCAGTACACCAAAATTAGAAAGAGAGGTTTGGGGGCTGCAGGTTGCCCAATTTGCCAAAAATATTTGGGACGAAATTATTAGATGTCTGCCAGCAGCCAATTCGACATAGTTGCTGAGTTCACTTCTGGCCTCACACAGAGGTGTGCTGTTTTAATTTTTAGGATAAGGGTTGCCCTTTAAATTTAAGTGTCATGAAGGGGATTACAGTCCAAATAAAATAACTATGACAAAGAAATTAGCAAGACCAAGACAACCAATAAATTTGATCTTAATTTCATTAATATTTTAATTTAACATTAATCATATGCAGTTACATGATTACTCCTTATGTATTTCATATTATTCCTTCTGTATTTAATAATTTTCCACTTGTCATATTCAACTTTATAATTTGATGGTAAATTTTCAGGACACCCAAGGATTTCAGAAGCTGTAAACAATCTCTTTGCTTACTTTGATGATAACGTAGACAGTCTTTTCAGTGGTGGCTTTGCATTTATGTAATTACATTGCCTCAGTACTTTGGAGACATGGCTACAGTATTGTTTTTTGAGAACCACTGTTCTTGGGAATGAGGGTTATAACAATATTAATGAATTGCTACAATTCCTATTTAATTCTGAGAGTAGATTTTAAGGTGGTCTTAAAACTGTACTGTGCCTTGTATAAACTATCTCAAGTCATTATTTTAGCACAATGCAAAGCCATTTTATTTTTTTTTCCTTAAATAAGGAATTATGACCAATGCTAGAAGTAAAAAAATGTGGATTGCAGTAACTCTTAAGCTATGGCTGAAGTTTTAAGCGTGACTTATTTCCAGTCTACACTTGACTTATGAACAATCTTCCAGGATAAGTTTATATCTTTAAAAAGAATATTATAATTTGAGCAAAAGGAAACACTAAAGGAACTAAACAAAAAGAATAGAAGCAGAGGAAATATGTGGAGTTTATTAATATATTGCAGGATTTCGCAGGCCAAAAAAAGCTTATTATTCTGATTTTAGAGTGAAACCAGTTTTTTAAAAATCTGATCCAATGTGTGGTTGCTCCAAATGAATAATAGAATTAAAATCTGAAGAGAGTATAGTGGAAATGGGCTACATGTAGACGTTGGTATTACTAAATAATTTTATATATGACTGTAGAATGTTTCTGTTTTGATTGAACTTGTCAGTGGGATGTTGAAAATTTGATATCACCATTTTTTAAAAAAGAGTTAATATTGTCTGTGAAGCCTGCAATTAAAAAACCTATAACACTTAAAAGCTAAAAGTTGGTGTTACATGATGCCGGAGTGCAATACATAACATACACGTTGCTTATTTTCTGAGGTTTATGATAGAATTAGGAGCTGAATTCAATAAATATCCTTCTCTCTTACCATTTTCGTGTGCTAATTTAGGAATTACCTTGCACCTGCCGAGATGCAAACACTGCATGAGGTGATGTATTTCAGTGCAGCTAATACCCTTCGAGAGCATTTAAATGCTACCCCACGTGCTGCTCTTCACACTGCTCTCAACAATCCATACTTTTATCTTAAGGTAGGAAATAAGAGCAAGGCAAATAGTCTTGTAGCCTCATTTCTCATCACACACAAACTATTGAAAGTTGAAGAATTTAGTCAGTTTGTCCATTTCTCATGCCACTGTGTTGTCCACATGACTAGTTGAAGTTTTAAGAGCTCTGCAACCTACTAAGTACTTCCTTGTCTTCATTTATCAAGGATTCTAACATTTCCCCCCCCTAAAAATACAGGAGTCTGATCCTAAGTAAAATCTACAGCAAAAATAACATTTTAAATACAAAGAAAATAAAGAGACTTCCCAGAACTACAGTACCATTACTATTAAAGAAACGTTCTAAATCGTTAGGAAAAATGTCAGTGAAATATTTCTTCGTATCATTTTATTATTGGGAAATTATGATAAATTTATAGATATGTCCTTGGAGGGGGAGGGTCAGCTGCTGACCCCAGCTGATCCTGGTGAAAGCTAAGCAAGTCTACACATGATAGTACTTGAATCAAAGACCATCAGAAAATTCCTAGACTGGAACCAAACTAAAAAAGAACAATCTAGAAGAAGCCACAGGCAATCTACTCCTTCATTGCTGCCAACCAGAGAAATGTGACAGAGTAGTTACAGCCACACTGATGCAAATATGTGTTTACTAGTACACAGATGGCAAAACAGTTAGACATTGCTATAAAGTACTACAGAAATGTCCAAGATTTTGTACTGAAATAACACTTTAGAGCAAATGTTAAAAATCATGCTAACTCCCCTATTATTGTTGCTTGGGGCCACAAAAAAATAATAATTATAAACAGGATAGTTACAGCTCCTGGAGAGGATAGCTGGACCACTGGCAGCTCAGTCCAAGGAACTCTTACTTGCAATCCTGAGGGCATCCCAGACAGTAGGAAATAGCTGGACACATACATGAAGTTTAGCTTGGCTAGCTTTATCCGAGATAGTTGCCTTCTGCATTTAAAAAAAGGGTTTTTTTTCTTCCTGGCATCTATTCCAGTGAGCCAGAGGGGCGAGAAAATTGATCTTGTAAAATGGAATAGACGAGTAAATAGCCCCATAAACAGAAACAGTTGCATATTTTCACTTGCAACTGCCTGGCCTGCTGTAATTACATTGGGGGGAGGGGGGAGGCTGTCGCTGTTTTTTAAGGTTCACTTAACACAGCTGTGGGAAAATTATGCCCGCATTAGCACTGTGATGTTGAGAAGCTGCCATGTGCATTATAGCACACCAGTTCTAGCTGGGATGAGGGTATCATTACCACATCAATCACAATGATTGTGACTTTATTTATCAGGATGACGCCTTGAAATGTGCAGAATCCATTTCTGGTGCAGCTCCTGATATTTGTATAGCATACAAGCTTCATTTGGAGTGTGGCAGATTGATTAACCTGGTTGACTGGCTGGAGGTAGGTAAAATGATTCAGTGGACATCTGCTATTCTGCTGGATGTTTTTTTAAGCCGCTCATTCATGCTATTAGATTCAGTATAAAACTCTACAGTGCCTTCAAATCAAATCTTTATACCCAGTATAAGATTCACAATTCCAAGTTTTGGTGATATTGTATTACTGAAGAGCAACTACACATCATTGGAGTTTGTTTTAAAGGGCAGGGAGGTGCTTCTTAACAGGTTTAATTTTCTGGATGAAAATAGCACAGAACGTGCCTTCTGTTTTGTTAAGTTGGAACTTTGGGGAGAATGGAAACAGTAACAACACATTGTTCCCTCTGGCAAAATGAAGGAAAGGTCTCTTCATTTCTTTGTCTGCGAGACCCAGCTAGTGCCACCTTTTCTTCCACCAAGGCAGAAGGCCATGAAATTTTTCCTTTCATGAACTGGATTTTTGCAGGATATGCCAGCCATAATTTCTTGCTCCTTTTTGCAAAAATGGGGTGGGGGAAGAATAAAACTTTTTTTTCTTTTTGCAAGCAATTGTGGTGTTTTCCATATTTTAACTCATAGGAGCAAAGTCAGTTTTCTTTCATCCATAGGAAGTTATTTTCTGCCTTTAAATGTGGGCAAGTAATTTCTGGAGTTTATCACAGCATCCCAATAGAAATGAAAAAAAAGAACTCCATTTATTTCTGTTCAGTTGTGGTAAGAAGATAATAGCTTTACTTTTTCCTGCATTGCTGCTGATTTTGGCATAAGCAGTTTGCAAAAATGTTCTATCTATGGAGAAAAAAAATAGAGACTGAGTTGTTGGATACCTGCAGTAGCCTCAAGCTACATTCCTTTAGCAAATAGCAAAAATAACCAAGTTTATAACTATACTGGATAAGAACTGAGACGAATAATGAATGTGGATAATAAAGCCAACCTTTTACCTCATTTGCTTCTGTTTCATCTTTATGGTTACCCATTTAACTTAGTATGGAAACTATTTTGCAACTTGCAATATTTGATCTGGAACTTAATTGAAATATTTGAGAATCTTGTTAGGCAATAAATTTATATTTTAAAAAACCCCACATTAAAATATGTACAGGTATTCTCTCTCCGTTTCCTTGTTGGTCTTTGATGCCCTGCCTCTAACAATGACAGTGTAATATGTAATATGTAAGCTAGGATGTGACTTTGTACAACTTTTCTGAATGCTTTTATAACATCATGTTATTTCTCTAGGCTTTTTCAACAGTTGTAACTGCAGCAGGAAATACAGATTCCACAGTCAAAAACCAGACAGATGACATTATCCAGTATCCTTTTTTTTTTGATATTCTTCTAAGAAAATCTACCTGCAAACCACAGTATTTCTCTCTGAAAATTATCTTTAGATTGTAAATAAAAAGAGCAAAGTAAAACATTTTAAAGATTACACCAAGCTAAGGATTCGTTAAGGTTTTAGAGGATGAAATCAAAATTCAGAATAACCTTGACCGATTGGAACTGTATGCCAAATTTAGGAGAATAATGTTCCCTCTGACAAGTATAAGGCTATGCACCAGGGTTGGATTAGGGAAACCTGGGCAGCAGTATGAAGACCTAGAGCTATCAGCAGACCACTGGTTGAACACAAGCAAAGAATGTCATGCAACAATGAAAGGCGGCCCAACAGAATGAGCTTTATTCTCTCCAGATCACAGAAAATACTTGTGTTATACTTGCACTGGTTAAATTGCATTTGAATTATTGCATCTATTTTTGGACACTAGGGAGTGGGTTCAGAAGACCTCCCTGGAAGATTAAGGGGTCTAAAAGGAGTTGAAGATGCTGGACATATTATCTTGTACAGGGAAGGAAAAAAAACCAGAATTCAGTTGAAAGGTAGTCCCTCTGGCAAGAGCTGTTTAGTGATGGAGTAGCCTACTGAGAACAGGTCTGAATTCTCAAGGTTTCCAAAGAGGTGCTGAATGATATAATTTAGTGGCTTCCTGCACTGAGCATAGGATGTTTGACTAAACCACCTATATCTCTTCGCTCATACACATCAATTCTGTTTTGCAGAAATCTTTACAATTTCTGTGTGTAACGGAGCTCACCCAGTCTTTGATTTAGGTAATATTTAAGCATTTAATTCAAATGAATATGGCTGTTTCAGATTAGTCTACTATATAGTAGCATGCAAGGTGATCCACTGAGAAATCTGGAATGTTAACAGGTTAATGAGGAAATAAAAATAACTTTCTGGGAACTTTAGGGTAGACTATTGAGGATGCTGAGCACTACACGCAGGCAGGAAAAAGGGCTTTATCACAGAGTAAATAACCTACTCTATCTAACCTATTCTTGAAGATGAATTCTAGAGATATCCAAATTTGCCGTATTACTTGGTAGATTGAGCATACATGTAATATTGTAAGGCTATTGCAAAGAAAGGTGAGCAATCTATAAATGTGCTCAAACTGTGTTGTAAACCATCCCAAATTTGTTCTGTATGTGTAGTAAATTATTAAATCTTGATTGATGGAAATGCCATTTCCTTGACTAAAACTCCCAAGTGCTCGGTTCATTAGAGCAGTATCAGAACTGGAATTTTTGGGATTCATAAAACCCACAAAACAGAAAACGGATCATGTGGCAAGGCTGACATGGGGTAGTTGTTAATATGCAGTTTTTGTGCGAATAAAAGCTCGTCTATGAAACGATTCTGTAGTAATAAGAGAAATATTATCCACTGTAATGGCAATAAAGTATACAAAATGACTTCCTGGATTTTGCTCCTTTTCTAAGTATCTACTTGCATAGAAGCAAGATAACTGACACATTTTGGATTAAGATACTTCTTTGATTTTTCAAGCAGGGTGTGCCAGTTCAAGCCCATCTCTTCATCACTTAACCATCTATTTCTATTTTATATTCATCATGCTGAATATTGTTACTTGGACAATATATTTCCCTCCCTTTAAACTATTCTTTGAAGTCTTTTTTTTCTGCAGAGATCTTTGTTATTTTAAAACCAGCTATTTATACAAGATAGCTCTAAATTGCAACACATACTCAATCTGGACAGTTGATGCTTAAATTTCTGTACAGAGAAATTGGACATACAGGTGAAGCTCCTAAAGTTAAAAAAAGGTTAAGATTATCCACATACACTCCCAAAATGTAGCTGACCTTGGTTCACCTGGTTTATTCACTGTTTTCAATTATTGCTACCTTCCATATATCAAGGCAGAAATTTAGATCACTCGGGCTTAAAAAACGCAGGGTTCCTTTTAGTTGGCAGCAGGGTTACAAGCACTTCAAAAGTGCACACTTCCAGACTTCCCTCCCAGCTAGGAAAAGCACTAGAAGGAGCTGCTAATTTAAGTCAGTCTAACCTTCAATGAATAGATTCCTTAACGCCATGGTACCTTTTTTCAATCTTGTAGAAAAAGTAACCCCTCAGGTTAAAACAGTGCTTCACACTGTACACACTTCATTCAGGTTAACTCATTTATGCACAGAAATAAGTCATATCAATTTTGAGTGAAATCTATGCCCAGTTGTGTAACATTTCTAGCCACATTTTTAGTTCAGTTAGAAAGTTTCATACTAGAACTGCAACCTTAGAATCAATTCTCTGCTACTGTATCTCATACGCACTCACCTCTTCTATGAAAAATTTTGGTGTTCATGCAGGTTCGCAATTTTATCTCTACAATAATTCTATAGAATGGAATGCAAGAGGATGAATAGGCCCAATGTAATATGGGTTTCATGTAAATTTTGAGAATTTCAACCTAAGCTTTCCAGGTCCAATTTACAATTGTAATCATCACATAACACTAAACTACCCATGTTTCCCTGAAAATAAGATTGGGTCTTATTTTCTTTTGGGCCTCAAAATAAGCACTAGGGTTTATTTGGGGGAGGGTGTCTTATTTTTTTCCAATATATAGGAGGCCCACTTCTGCTTGTTCACAGTGGGGCAGGAGGCTGCGCAATGCACCAGTGCTGTTGTGCACTGTAGTAGTGCCGCTACCACGAAGCAGGGGGGTGGAGCTGCCCTATGCACCCCACACAGGCCCACCTCAAGGCCCCCACAGCCAGACCATCCACACCCTTACATATGCCTTGCCTCAAGGTACCGGCTTCAGGAGCCCCATTCAGCAGGACCCCACATGGCCATCGGCCCACTTCTGCAGCCACAATGGAGCAGGAAGGCGAGTGATATGTTGGTGTTGCGACTGCGAGATGAGGGGATTGGGTGGCGGCGCAGTCCGCACTAGCCTACCTCAGGGCCCTTGCAGCCAGGCCATCCAGGTCCCGACACCTGCCTTGCAGCCTTGGCAACATACCACTTGGCCTCCTGTTCCATTGTGGCCACGAGCAAGCAGAAGTGGGCTGGTGGGTCACATAGATTCCTGCTGTACATGGCTGCGAGGTGTCGGGGCGTGGATGGCCTGGCTGTGGGGGACCGGAGGTAAGCTGGTGGTGGGTGCGTAGGGTAGGTCCACCTCCATCACCTCATGGTCGTGGCTCTGTGAGCAACCAGATGGAATGGGCGAGTAGCGCCACATATTCTTTAGCACTTATTTTGGGGGTAGGGTTTATATTAGGCACATGTGCTAGATCTTATTTTTGGGATAGGTCTTATTTTCAGGGAAAGTCTTTGAACGTATTTTCAGTTTTGTTAACGACGAACTGACGTTCTCAAACTAATCATTTTGGAATGTGGGAGGCCCTCTAAATAAACCTATTATCCCGAATATAAATATGCAAACACATTTTTGCAAGGGACAGACACTGCAACTATTTGCAAGAAAAATGACATGTACAGCAAATTGCCAATAATGCACAAAGAAGGCTTTCTTTACCATCCCATAGGGAGGTTTCTACTTGCAAGACTACCAACTGTTCATGAATACTGCTGCAGGAGAAGAACAGACTTAGCATTTCAGCATGTAAACACTTTAATTAAGGTACTATATTCCAGTGAACCTCCATCTGGTGCCCCTCATCACCATATCAAATACATGTTTTACATCGCTTTCCAAAGAGCTCAGAATAATTGTCTTATAGTTCACAGACCTTAGGGAATCAAAAGCACTTGATCTTAGCAGCAATAACTATACCATGTACTTTAAGTCCATTCTGTGGCAAGGTATATCCAATTGCTTAACACTACTTCCCCTTTAGTTTTTCAAAGGTTCAAAGCCAACAATCCAGTGCAAAGGTACAGCAGAAGCATATTAAAATCCATGAATCAAAATGGCAGAATTTCTGTAATAGAAATCTTGTTAAAATTACATACATGACAGGAAGATGAAAGAATACTAACTTCTTGCTTAGAATAAATAATTTGTTTCAAAGCAGAAAGGTGAATAGATGGGTATTTAAATGCAAGATGCCTGCAGATCTCATGTAAAACACGAACGTTAACATGAGAGTATAATTAGAATGCTTTTGTAGTGATTTCAGTAGCAGCAGCACGGTAAGAAGTCAATAAATGTAACAGATTCACTTAAGAGTGAAAAACAGTCCAAAAGGTCTAATCAAATTTTCTTTATCCATATAAATGGCAACAGCTTTACAATCAGCTGCAAGTAGGAAAATCTGATAATTCCCTAGAAAAAGGTTCACACACTGAATTCAGTCACAGTAACAGAAGTAAAAACAAATTATCCATTAAATAAGGTGTGTTATGGGAACATGTTCTTTTTAAACTTGGAAAACAAGAGCCACTGAGATAAACATTGAGACAATTTTCTCCAACCTCAAATTGCTTCCAAAGGAATGAAAATTTCAAAACCTTCTATCTGGGATGAAGAAAGTTTCTAAAAACATTAAAGTGGTTGCTCCTTAAGATATGCTGCTTCAGAAAGCATCTTGGCTAATCTCACATTTCTGAGGTCAGAAAATATTCAGGCATATTCATTACGCGAGGTATGCCTGTGAGAAGAGGAACATGAAGAGATTATACCTGCTTCACCCATAATTTCTGCCAGCCTCACTTGCAGGAAGATGGCTGCCTATAACAAAAGCAAAAACCACCCTCCTTCAGTATCAGTGAAGGCTTTGCTAACAGTTTAGAAGCTTGATTTTCCATGAGGAACAATACAAAAAGGGTTGTGACTACAGGAGGTTCTCCAGTAAAGATTCACTTTTCTACATATGAGGATGATGAAAACTATGGAGGAATGAAGGTAGCATGCCCATACCCTCTTTGCTCATACAACTTATTATGTGAAAGGAATGCTTGTTGAGGGCCAAAATTACCTACAAAATCTTAAATTAGCCCTCTGCATGCCAGTCAACCTTAACAACGAAGCTTTCTAAAACATTCGTATCTATACCTTTCTTTCTGAACTATTGGCTAATAAATATTAAACATAGAAGATTTATTTAGTACACTCACATCTATTTTATTTGAATGATGGCAAAAATGCCATTTATATAGGTAAAAACACAGGTTAGAAGTAAATGTTTTATTCTTTCAACTAAATTCCAGTACTACAAGGGCAGTAAAACAATGATACACTGAAAAATTGCAGCAATAAACATTTGTTAAAGACTGATAGAATAAATAAAACCTACAAAAATGAGAACTTATATAAACCCATTCTTAACCCCCCCAAAAAGTCATGGAATACAAAAATGCCCTCCTTCACTATTTCACAGGCAGTACTGTGGGCTATTTGCTTAGAAGTTGTCCAGGGATTACATTCTAATTTAACTGTGAATACAACTTTGCAGTGCACAGTTATGAAAACCACACTAACTTCAGTCAGAAGTGTCATTCTACACTTTTATTTACACAACCAGTTAAGGGCAGAGTTCTAATACACCAGCTTTAATCCTTTTACTTTTCAAACTTATTAACAGAAGCCAAATTGTAATGATACAGCAAATGAGACCACTGGTATTAACAGGTAGCAAAGGTCCACATCCAGGTGGTACTGACATCAGGGAGCACTCCAAAACCAGTTGCTGCATAAGAGTGGTTGCCACTGACAAAAGCTTGAAATAACCAGTGTATACAGAGGAAGTGGGGGAGGGGAGAGGGAATATGGCATTGTTGCAAGTCTTTAAAGGACAGCTTGCAACAACAGAACTGGGTTTCAGGGCTGCCCACATATGCAGAAAACATGATTCATGAAACATCTGAAAAGGAAAAAAGAATCAAGTCAAGAAATAATATAACCAAAGAATTTACACAACTAAAGCTCAGCAAGAACCCAGTTGAAGCTATATCCCTGTGAAGATCACTCCACTTTTGGGATGATTCTACTCTTAGAAAGAAGAGTAGAGAAGTGGAGAATTCCACTCCACTCCATTCTATCTACTTTCTCAAGCCACCAAAATCTAACATCAAGGAAGATAGCTTAAAATACTTACAACTTGCAGGCTGTTCTCCATATCGTCGCATGATCTGATCATGCGTAAACTTCACAAATGCGTCATACTGTTCTGTAATCAAGGAATATTTACAGTAAGGTACCATATATAAAAGTGTTTCTTTACAAGACAACACAAGGAAAATATCCTTTATTTTAAACAGTGCATCCATTCAATTCATACACAGATGAATATGCTAGCTGAAACATGAATCTTATTTTACTCCATGTGCCTTTAAAATTTGTTTTTAGGGTTGTGGTATAATCTGAAGAAATGCAGAGTGAATGTCAAGGGGATGATGATTGCCTTCCCTCATGAAAATAAACCACTGCCCTATCCATATTGTATCAGCTTCTTCAGTATTATGACTAAACAATTAAGCATTTTCTCCAGTCTAGGGCTGCTTATTTTGGATGACCTCAAAGGGTCACAAGTGGCATAAATAAGTATTTTGGTTAGCACTGAAAATTATTTTCTTAATTATGCAGAAAAGGCTAATAGTATGCTACCAAGCCGGTGGGGCATGACAAGGGGATGTGGCCAGCTTGGTATCACTCGAGATTCCCGTTTTTGGTCACGATGGCCCACCCGGGCTCCGTTTTCAGCCATGATAGCCTTCTACAGCCCTCTGCAAGCAAAAATGGAGCTGGGGGGGGGGGGCATGTACAGCCTCCCCGAGCTCAGTTTTCGCTGGCAGAGGGTTGCAGGAGGCTGTCGCGGATGAAAACGGAGCCCAGGAGTATCACAAATGGCCTCCCAAGTTCAGTTTTCACTGGCAGAGGTACCGTGGGCCGGTTCCTTGCTGTTTCCAGGGCAGGCCATACCTAAGCACCCCATGGGCCACATCTGGCCCATGGGCCTTGAGTTTGATACCTCTGCTCTACATTAACAAAAACCCAGTTTCTTCCTTTATGGGACTTTATTTCAATAGTTTACAAAAGTTAAAACAGGTGATTGCCATCCTTGTTATTAGTGAATGATACTCAAAATGTAAGGAAACTTGCAGCATATACAGTAGTTACTGTTGGTATCTTAATATTTAGTCAAATGCTTCTCAAAATGTAAATTAATAAGAGTGCTGGTACTTATAGTATCCCATCTTCCTCTCCATCCTCATCAACTGTAATTTGTCAAGCTAAGAAGCAAGCAACCTAGAAGCCACCAAATGTTAGCTAAGAACATTCAGAATTCCTGAACATTAATCTTTACTGTGGTTAAAGATAGTTAAAAACATCTAAAAAACTAAATGATTTCAAAGTTAAGGGGTGTAAATTAATCAGACTCTTCCTGCAAAACAAGAAAGGTCATTACTGAAACTAAAGTATAGAAATTGCCATCCAGAAATATGTAGTCATACATCTCATATCAACAAGCCAAGCAACAGGATGGAAAAAAATAACAGCTGACTTACATTTTGTTTTTATCATACCTGCAAGTTTTGTGGTCAAGATTTCTTCATACTCTTCACGAATTTTCTCTTCACGTTCTTTGAGCAAGCGTTCACAGATCATTCCAACTTGTCTGAGAGTAAAGAGGGGCTGTTCTTTTTTCAGTGGTGGTGACGCTGCAGATGAAGTACCTTTAAACAAATTATTTCCAGAGGTAATTCAAGTATGCTTTAGAGTATCTTCTAGAAGATTAATGCAGATAATAGTTCACTTTAAAGTACTTTGAGAATCAGATTACAATCATATAACTTAAATTCTAATTAAAATGACTGCATTTATAGCCCACTGGCTTTAGTACATTTTAAGTACAAGGCTCTGAATTAAATGTTGGCTATATATTAAAATCAGTAGATTTTATAACTAGAGAGCCAACTTATTGTAGTGGACAAGGTGACCAGATTCAAAACTGGGTAACCACGAGTTCTAGTCCCGCGTTTGACAGGAAGCCAGCTGGATGACCTTGGGTCAGTCACTCTCAGCCTAGAAAGCAGGCAGTGGTAAATTACCTTCAAAACCCCTTGCTCAGAAAAACTGCAGGGACTAATTTAAGCAGTCACTAGGAGTAAAAAACTGACTTGAAGGCTCACATGAACACACAAAGATACACACACACATACACACACATAGTTAGAACTATAAAGGTATGTTGCTGTGAGTAGGCAGCAATATAACTTTTCTAAATAAATAAATAAATATAGGTCCATCAGATGTAGTAACAGTAGAAATATCAAATTTCCCATTCAGATGTTTTATTTACAAATGGCTAAAAGTGAATGTGACCCATGGATTTCACTCCCCAATGACTTCCTGAAGACAGGAGAGGGGGGACAGATCTCACTAATATTTCTTTCCCCTCACAGCCCCATTACACCAGCTATATTGATTTTATTAGATGTATATCCTGCATTTTCTCTAGAAGCTAAAGGAGGCATATCATAGAGTAGAACGGTTTGAGCAAGTGGCTAGCTCAAAGACAGCTTTGATAGGTGAAGGTGAACTAGAACATGAATCTTCCCAGTCTTAATCTAGCACGGAAACAACCAGATTACATTGCTTCTCCTTGATTGAACCACGATTAGGCAGTCTCATAACAATGTTCCCAGGGAAGTGACAATGGATAGTTAAAAAGCTTGAGAAATTAGCAAAATTATTTTTCTTTCTTCTTTCCAGTGAGGCTTAGCATTGTTAAGAGTTCCTCCCAAAAACCGAAAGATCAATTCAATTCATTTCTGAATTTATAAAATATGGGTTATTCCAAGTCCATTTATCATGCAAAATTCATTCAATAAAAGATGGGGAAAGGATATAACTAAAATATTATAAATTGCTCATAATTTAAATATTACTCCAAGAACCTAAATGTGGTAAAAATTTGAAGTTGCAAGTTGCATAAAGTTAAGATAGTAACTGTGAAGACTGATGAGGAACCTTCCCAGTGGTGGCCATATCTAATGCATTGCTTTGCCTTCCAAGGTGATGATGTCCCCAACCTCCAGGCCCTCAAGATCTTTTCTATTGCATGTATATGGAAACTGATAATTCTTGGGCTTAATCAGATTTGTTGATGTGGTTTATATTGTTTTGCTTGTACTGTAAACTACCTCAAACCTGCAAATTAACAGACTGGAAATAAAATAAATGAAAAAAGATTTGTGTCTCTTTTCTTTCTCATTACTGTACCAGCCTACTCTACAAGTGTGTTCTGGAAGATCTCTAGCCCTGAAAGGATGGCTCAAGCTGCTGGAACACCAAAAGCTGTTCTGCAAGCATATCTATTCAGCTGGATAAACGTCATTATATTTTAACTTAAACTAATTCTAGTAATAATAATACAACACTGTGATTTTTTTTTGAATCTGTTTAGAGAAAAACACAATCTGACCCAAATTCTAAAATCTTCACCTGGCAAAGCTGGTCCAGAAAGGAGAAATGCTTGTGACTGTGCATCAGTAGAACAACAAGGATCTGTTTGGTGAAAGTTTTCTAGATGTCTTCTCTTCTGCATGCGTTTGTATTCCTGTTTTATATTGTACAGAATTTGCTCTAGAAAAAAAGAAATATATTCAATATGATTATGAATTCTAACTCATTTCAAGCAATTTAAATTAAGAGAAAACACTCTAATGAATGGCATTAAAGGTAGTGTCAATTGTTTCAGAAGTTCAACTTACCAATTCAACTTATCAACTAAAAATCATACAACAATTTCCAACCCTATTCACACCTTTCATATAGCTGCAAGATATAGATGGAGATAAAGAAAACAGCATTATGCCCACTGATAGATGCTTTCCCCTAGAAAATAGCAAGTCAATTAGCAGAACATAACCAATGCCTATGTCTTCCTTCCACAAAATAGCACTAGTGAAAATATAATTCATATATCTTTCCAGATTTGAGACCAAGAAAGGTATAAAACAGACTTTTTATTCCTACATGTGTATAATATTGTTCCATTGGATAGTTACGTTACGTTACAGAAGCATCCACAGTTTTTACAGTACGGGTAATCTTTGACTTACAACCATTCATTCAGTGACCATTCGAAGTTACAACAGCACTGAAAAAAGTGATTTATGACCATTTTTCACATGACCTTTGTAGCATCCCCATAGTCATATGATCAAAATTTGGGTGCTTGGCAACTGGCATGTATTTGACAGTTGCGGTGTCCTGGAGTCATGTGTTCACCATTTGCGACCTTCTGACAAGCAAAGTGGTGGCTCTGTCTCTCTGGAACATCATTCCCCCAGAGATTAGAATGGCCCCTCACTAACACTCTTCCAAAAGGCACTGAAGACCTGGTTTTGCCAGCGGGCCTGGGGAACCCAGAGAGGGATGGAGCCCAACAGGTGGCTAGTATGATCGTTGGGGAGGGGGGTGGGAGTTGGTTTTTGATTTTTTGTTTTCCCAAATTTTGTTCTACTGTACTTTACTAATTTGATTCTTTTTGTTAGTTTTTGTTTTTATTTTTTGTTTCAAATATAGTTTTACATTGTGTAAGCCGCCACAAGTCCCCATGGGCGAATAGGCAGCAATATAAGTTAAATAAATAAAAGTCAATGGGGAATTGACTTAACCGTGTTACTACTTAACAACTGCATTGATTCACTTGTGAGGCAAAACTCACTTAACAACTGTCTTGCTTAGCAATGGAAATTTTGGACTGAATTATGGTCTAAGTCCAGGACTATCTCTAATTGTTCGCTGCATACATATCTTCAATAAGAGCAATCAAGTATATTATTTCTGCTATGAAAATTCAGCACTGTCTTTTCCCCTCATCCAAAGCAGAATGATTAATGTCTACAGAAGCAACCATTATTGTATTGCAGTGGTACCTTGGTACTCAACTGCTTTGAAACTCATTGAATTTGGTACTCAACCCATTGTGACATGAAAATTTTGTACTGGTACTCGTTTGGTACTCAAGGCACAAGCTAGAACTTGTCAGTGTCGGCTGCCATGTGATTCACATTATTCCTTATGGGAAAAATTTGTTTGATACTCATTGTGACTTCTGCAACCAATTAAGGATGAGTACCACGGTACCACTGTATTTGAGAATCTTTCTTGTTCATGACCAAACAAGTATATTTTTGCATGCCTATTATATATCCAAGAACATTTAATTGCTTCACAGAAAACTTAGAAACATATTTTTATTCTGCCAGTAGATTATACCTAGCACCAAGTATACCGTGTTTCCCCGAAAATAAGACCTACCCCGAAAGTAAGACCTAGCACTATTTTCTAAACCTGCCCTAATATAAGACCTACCCCGAAAATAAGACCTAGTGTAAATCTCCAGTTCCAGGAAGACTTTTCAGGGAGCAACCGTGCACCCGTGAAACACCCCCCCTACACACTCACACCCACTATTTGGCACCATAAATATATAAGACCTACCCCGAAAATAAGACCTAGTGTGTTTTTGGGAGCCAAAAAAAATATAAGACAGTGTCTTATTTTCGGGGAAACACGGTATAACAAAAAGCACATTATTTTAAATTATTATATATAAAATTATATCATTTGGAGGTCCATACCCTGCAATTCACATAAAAATTTGCCTCTCTCCAATATATTATTTTGGAATCCAGATGCACAACTCATGATTGCTAGCTGTTTCAATTTACCAAACAACTTTTCTTGCTATGGACTCTTATTCATTCTTACAGCCTTTTCCAATGGAAGCTAAGTTTAGTAATTAAACTCAATAAATAATTGTATAAATTTATACCCAGAAAAAAATACTGAAGGGGGAAAGAAAGAAAAACAGTAGAAACAATCTCAGGTGTACAATCTTCTAGCTAGGAAATCTCTAATCTTAGAAAACTGTCAGCCACTATTTTACAATAATGAACTTTTTAGGCAAACAAATTCATTTAAGGGGCATTGCAGACTACAGTGGACATAAGGATATCCATATCAGCAACATGAAGCTTGAATGCACCAACTAGCCACCCTTGCTAAAATTATTAGCAAAGCCGCACTTACTATTGAAGTGTATCCACACTGCTAAAGGCAGGAATCTTATTCTCCCCCCTTAATTGTATGATAGCAGCTGCAGTTCCTCCTACTAAAAGGGATTAGCAACAGTTACTGTAGAAAAGCTACCAACTTGCAAGAATATGGTTTCAACTTGATCACAAATCTATTAAATATGCCTTCATCAAATCAGACTCACAGTCTATTCCACATATCAGTAATATTTCCATAGATTTCCTGTCAGGGTATATAAAAATCATCGACTTTTTAAATAAAATAAAACTATTTTATAAAATGGAAAATAGATTTTAAAAGGTTCTGAGATAGTTCAGAAAAATGATTAGAATTCAAAAGGTAATTTGTAATTATATTCTAGGGTACTAAAAATATGAAAATGATAAGTTAATGAACTGCTCTAAAAGTGCAACATCAACTAAGACAGTATGATGGAGTACACCTGGAAAAGGGGTAAAAATTTGAATATACTTCAAAAATAAAGTAAAACAAAATGATGAACAGACTACATTCCTGAATTTGAGGAAAAAGCTTTTATCTGAGATTTAAAAAAATCCAAAGAACTGATTATAAGCATACATGGTTGCAGTATTCCATTAATATAGCAATAGAGTTTTGTGCTTTATAAATGTAATTAGTTTGTAGCAAGTGTCCTGAACAAATCAGGGAAATCTAAATTAATTCTCCCAAAATGTATTTGATGTAACACTTGCTATTGTTCTAAGACTGCTAGCTATCACAGTTGTTGCAGGATCCACATGATTTAAAAACATAAATCAAGATCCTTTAAAACAAATTAAACTTGAGTTGACAAGGAGAACAAACCCTGAAAATGTCATCCCAAATAAAAAAAGAATACTTTTTCTAAGCCTGTTTTCTCATCTGAAGAGAACTTGGACCACTGAAATATGCAATTATCAGGGTCAATATTCCAACACAGGGGTAAAGATTGCTGATGAAATTTTTAAAAGCCACCCAACTCCATGACCAAACTTCTATCAGCAATAGACAATTCTACTGGTACACAAAAAATCTGGAATAATACATTCAAAATACAATTACAGTAAACTTGTTATTTTCTTTCCAGAAAAAGCAATAAATCTTGTATTCCTCTTATCTAAGAGGAATAATTAACAAAATCTAACTTGTATTTTAAGATACACCCCAAGGGGGATGATTATTAAAAAAACATGCTTAAAAAGATTTTGTTAAATATTACCTTTCTTCAGAAAACAAAAACATAATACAATTTTAAATATGGCTGTTATCCTATATATAATTGCAAAAATATTTAACCTCATCTTTGAATTTGAGTTGATTTAACTATTATCATTATCATTATCATCATCATCATCATCATCTTTCCAGTACACTGGAGAAACAAAAATTCTGAATGTTGATGAATTTACATTAAATTTTTATCAAATACCAAAGATTCATTTTCACTATAAATGAGAATAAAATCTTCCTAACTAATTAAAATATTGTGGTTTGAATTATCTGAATTTGAATAATTTAATTATTTAAGTGCATTGGATTAAATCCTTTCAACTTCCTTTGTAAGACTTGTTAAATGCTGCTAGATAATGAGCTTAAACAATATGCATGCTCATGAAGATTTGCCATCAAAAGGGGACACATTAGGATTTTTCAAGGATTGGCAAAGCTAATGTCAGGAAGGCAAAAGCTTGAAATGAGTTGAGGTTGGTAAAGAATGATAAGAACAATATTGAGGGCTTCCTGAGTAAATGGTGAAGAATCAAATTACTAAAGGAGACAAATTATTCTCTTTAAAAAAAAGTGGGGAAAGGAAAAACTATGGACTAATCAGACACTGATGTCTTCTCATAATATATTTTATTCAAATATATCATACCCCAATTTTCTAGTGACTCAATGAAATATGATGCAACATTGTTCCATTTCAATAATGTAAATAAACATTGTCCCATCATAATAATGTAAACAGCACCACTTCCACATTATGCCTATTATTTTGCCATCTATAACCTCAGTTTCCCTTTGACACATAAATAGCTTGACATTTTCAATGTATGTTACACTATTATTAAAAGTGTCATTATTATTTAGTAATCAGTGGACATACAGCAACAAGACATATTAGTTCTTCTAGACAATCAAGTGCTCTTCCAGGTATAGCATCCTTGACTATTGACTACTGACTATTCTTGCTTCAAGCAGTACACATAGAACTGACTTTGTGAGGTGGATTCATTTCAATCGTACTAGCACAATAGCCAGCATTTTGTATAGTACGGATTTTAATTTTTAAGAAAAAGAAAATCTAGGAAAAAGATTTTAATATATAACCCAAATTATTATCATTCTGCTATTATTTAAATTAGATATTTAATACATAATTTTACTTTTGGAATAAAATAAATATTGAAGAGGGTATTTAAAATATTCTATGGAGATTTAAACTGGTAAAAAAAATCAAAATATCTACATGTTTTTTCAAGTTGACACAAAGTATGGTGCATCTCACATAATAAAGGCAAATACTGTATTAACACGTCAATAATATTTCTAACTTTACTATTTTTTAATTGTGAAGTACAAGGCTTTTGGCTTTTCAAATAAGGCACCACCAATATTGGGATACAAAATACTAGGCGATTATTGTTCAACCAAACCAATTTTTAAAATGTTGTTGCAAAAGCAATTCACTGGAACAATGTCCTAAGACTTTGGCTCATATGACTACATAGGTTGCCAGAAGCATTTATGAATGGAAGCCAAGTACATTAACACTGAATCTTGGCAGTAATTATTACAATGTTCTAAATATGCCCTATGATGGTTCAGTCATACATTCAAGTCATCAAATGAATAGACATATGTGAACTAGTTTAAAATAGTTCTCACTAGATAATTTAAATGTTCAAAGTCGAGCAACTGTGAAAATTTTTGAAATAGCTATATTCTAAATAAATGTAAGCCTCCATCTAGTAATTTAAAAACTTTATACTGCACAATATGGTTCTCATTAAAATTGATGTATCAAGAGTGTGCTAAGTCAAAATTCTCTTTTTGAACTTATTTACACAAGAAATGATAGTTCAATTCTGGGTGTATTTTCTTTTAAGTTCCTGAGTAAATCATGGAATTATTCCAGGTATATACTATACATAAGATTGTAGTTGCAATGAAATAATAATCTATTATAAGGTTATTTAGTTGGAAATGGAACATGATGAAATGAGTAGGTAGGTAGGTAGGTAGGTAGGTAGGTATGTATAACTGAGAATTCAGGAAACACATTTAAATTTCTACTGAGCTATGATGTTCACTTGGCGACTTTGCACTGATCATTTCTCAGTACAATCCAACCTTTCAAAGTTGTTGATGACAGCATAGCACATCCCTATTTTGATTGTTTGGGGAAAGGTATTGTACAAGTGTAATAAATAAAGGTACAAATGTATTAATTTTGTATTTTGTTAAATGAAAAACAGTCTTAAGTTTGATTAGGTGGAATACAAATCCAGCAAAATAAATAATTATTGAATTTACATTCTAGTTTTCTTTCCCCAAGCATCTCAAATCTCTGAAATTCTCTACTTTCCACAATAAAATTGAAGGAGTTAAGGCACAGAAAAGAACCCATTAAAAAATAAAAATACTGTAATACAAATATAATCATGCTCATTTTTAAATAAAACTTTCAATTACTTTAGCATATAATCCTATATTTTACACATAGGTTAGTCCTACTGTTAAATAACTTACCTCTAGATAAATATGCACAAAAATGTAATATATTTCACTGCATATTTTTCCATACACAACATTTTAAAGATCTTACAACTGGGAAATAATTTAGTAGATATTTTATTAACTACAAAACCTGCATTGATCATTTTAAAATTGGCCTATTTTATGGGGGAAGGGTGCTTGTGCTATTTATTTAAGTGAAGTATTGTAAATCATTGAATTAGAACTCCCAGCATTCCACACGGTCGGCAATGCTGCTTGGATATTCTGGGAGTTGTGGTTAACGTTATTTTGTCCAATGAATCTATAGACTCTGCCTTGAAAATCAACATGCTATACAGAAATTTTCTAAAATGTTTAATGAGATATCAACTGCAGGCACTACAAATAGTAATACAAATAGTAGCACCTGTGTTTTGTGTGACATCTGTTTTCTATCAACTGCCCCCATAATAGAAGTATGACAGCTAGCAACAAACTATGAAATATGCCAAAGGCATTCTGCAGCATCTATCATTCCTCAAAGAATATCACGTTATCAGAAATTAGTATTAACATTAACTAAAGCCATGCTATAACAGATTCATCAACAAGGAACACCACACATTTCTATAAAGATCTACAGAATACTCGCTGAAAATTGTAAATACAAATGTTGATACACAATTAACAATTAAAATATTTCTAGTGATGCTATAAGTCAGGGGTGTCAAACTATGACATGTTGCCACAACACATCACTTCCCCCCCTTCGCTAAAATGGGGATGGGCGTGGCCAGCACACGATGCATCCAGGCTGCGAATTTGACACCCCTGCTATAAGTAGTAGAATGCTTCATTAGGCATGGATTAGACTAGATAACCACAAAGACCTCACCAACTCTTTCATTCTATGATTCTTATGATTCATTAGGCAATAACACTGTTATTCTTCCAGAGCAAAGATGTTTCAGGTGCAAATTTTCCTGCAAGATAGGTTCAACCAAAAGAGAATGGACATTTCAAAGCTGCTCAGTAAGTTTTCATAGTAGCAGAGTAAAGGGGCTTGTACTTGGATTTCCCTAGCTTTACCCAACAAACTATACCAGTTCTCATTAATTTAAGTATATGCCTATCTTTATTAGATCAAAATGTTACACCATAATAGATTTTTTTAACATGATGCATGCATTTTTATAGGCAGAAATAAAATGAAAAATTGAAAATATATTCATATATTGTGAACACACACTTCAAAGGAATATATCTGAGTGACAGATTTCGTACAATTACACAATTATGTGTATGTGTGTGGAATTATTGATCTCCTGTCTTAATTAGGATCTTAGAAACCTCATTATTAAATATTTAACTACAAGGCTGTTTCTGCACAATTAACCTGTCTATATTCTATTTTAAATGGCACTGCTTAGCTTAGCCAAGCATCCATTTATACCTTTCAACAGCGTTATTCTGTAATAGGTTTTTCCAGGAGCTCCTTATGTTTCAAAAGTGTATTTTCCAATGACTGCAAGCTGTTTAATGACTTGAGATGCCTAGCTGTCCACTGCACTGAATCAATTTTAAACCCTTACTTACATTAAATATTCATTAAGTTGAATATTTCTTTCTACTTTCAGTGAAGTCACTCACTTTATCTGGTAATAAACACTTGGCTGCATTTAGTTTTAACAATGGTTACTTTATAACAATGATGAACATACATAACTTGTCCCACTGACTCTAAAAGCTGCTCACTCAGGAAATATTCCAGCATTTCTAGCATCCTATTAAATTCAGCAGTAGCACATAAATTTGATGGGATACTAAATAAATGCTCAGTGCCGTACCATCTAATCCTTTTCCTCAAATGCCAAGGAAGAATCAAATTATTTGCTTGCAGAATGTTGAAAGTAGGCTAAAGTTCACCCGAGTTTAGGGGTGCCAATTGCTTACTCAATTTATAGGCCAGGATATTAATATTTCAGATCGTAACCTGAAGTCTCAGGAAAAAAGATAAATATCATAAACTCTGACCTTGTAATAATTTTAAAATGTCCATTAAAAAGCATCCTTCAAAATCAAAGACATTTCCACGGTCTAATGCTCATTTCAAAAGAATTTACTATGTAATCATATTTGTACAGTGTCACTCCTTACTAATACAGCAAAGCCATCTATCTCACGAACTGATCCAAAATCAACATTCCCAACAGGCACGTACACTTTTAGACAATTATGGAATAAGAATTGTAGCAGTGTGAGAAGGGGGGGAGGCTTTTCTTAAAAGCCGAGAGATAAGAAAACAGTAAGTGAGAAAAAGCCATTTACAGTCATTATGAGAAACCACACTGTGAGGTAAGGTGAGGTAATCCTTACCATCAGAGGGACAACCCAGCAAGCCTAGGTGTTGCCACTAATTTGTCTTTGTGTGACATATAACCCACCTTAATGGTAACATATTACCCATACCTACAACCTTATTTGCTGCTACTCTACACACACCCTTTTATAAACCCATTATCACTAAGCTTCAGGAAACGTGGGCACTCTCGGCCTTAAAATCCCAAGCTAAAGAGGAAGGGGGAAAGAAAAAAAAAGCAGCTGTCCCTTCGTCTTGTAAGGCGGCCCGGCCCTTTCCCAAACGGCCTAGAGTGGGGTGATTGATGGCAGACCCCGACCAGGTCCGCCCCTCCTGCGCTGCGAAGCTCGCGGAAATCGCCCCCTCCGTCTATAATAAGCTCAGGCAAAGGAGCTCACGCTACTCCCCGGAGTTAATGGCTTCCAGCAAACCGATCGATCGGTCGCCCGCACCGGGAGGGAATCCAAGAAGGGCAAAGAGACCGGCGGCGGGGGAAGGGCAGAGGAGGAGGAGAAAGGGGGGCTGCTGCATTCGAGCCTTTCTCGGCCGAGGAGAGCACCGCCTCTCCCTCGCGATAACTCCCCAGTTCCTCTTTCTCGCCGCCGCACCAATACCTCTCGCACCGCCCAGGCCGGCCTTTTCCCAAGGGGGGGAGGGGGCGGCAAAGGTGCGGCGGTGGGAAGCGTATTTCTCCCTCCCCCCTCCCCGCCGCCGCTCCCAAAGCGGCGCAGAAAGAAAGGCCGACAGTCGTCGTCCTCCTCCTCCCAGCCCAGGACGAACCCCTTCGGGGGCCTCTCCCGTATTTGCCACTTCCCCACCCCCACCGCGGGGAGGGCGGCCATTTCCATTGTGCCGACACCGCGGCGAAAGCAAGAAAAAAGAAAAAAAGGGGGGGAAGGGAGGGAGGCGACGACTTCTGTGGGAAAGTAAAGGCTGGGCCCGACACCCCCCCCCCTTTCGGAGGGGAAGGAGCGGCGGCGGCGGCCGCTGCTCTTCCGAGGCTTCAGAGGAGCCTGAGACTGTCTCTTGTCGTCCCCCTCGTTCTCCCAACGCCCCTTCCCCGGCCGCACCCAACGCCCCCCCACTCCCACCTCCCTTTTACCTGTGGTGAGGCGAGTGGATACTTCCCCGAAGGGCGAAGGCTCCATGCGCAGGTATTTCTGCGGGGACGAGGCAAAAGAGGCCGAAGAGGAAGAGGCGGCGGCGGCCGAGGCGGACAATGGAGTGCAACGCCGTCGTTTCGGCGAGGCCGGGCTCAGCAAAGGGTCGAAATCGAGAGTCCGTTTTAAGGTCGCGCCGCACGCCATGGCCGAGTCGGGGGTGGGGGAGGGAGGGCGGAGGAAGAGGAGGAGGTGGAAAAAGGAGAAGGGGCTCAGCAGCTGAGCCGGCCGGGCCTTTCGCACCGAAGGAGCGGCCAGAAGGACTGACACGGGGGTTGCGGAGGAAGAGGAGAGCTTCCCGAGTTGCCGGGTCTTGTCAAACGCCCGGTCGCCACCGCTCTGCACCGCTTCGGCTTTCTCCTGCCGGCCGCCGGCTCCGCCTGCGTCTCCAGGGAGCGGCCCGGAGCTCTGAGCCCGGCTCAGCTGGACTTGGAGGCTCCGCCGCGGCAAATCCGCCCCGGGTCGTATCCGGGAGGGTGTCTAGGCCGGTGGGGGCGGCTTGACGGGAGGCTACCCGGCCTAGAGCCGCCGATGAAGAGCGATGACTGCGGCGGTGGCCGTCGCGCGTCTCTCTGTGACTCTTCCACACCAGCAATATGGCGTCAATAACAACGCCGCTGATTCAAAAAGCAGCTCTCGCCAATGCGCTTGCGCGGCGTGGAGGTGGTGGCCGGCCTAAAGGATCAAGGTAGTTGTGGTTTATTTGGGGCCGTTTTTCCGCCCTCGTCGTAAAGACGCTGGAGGGAAGCAGGAACCATAGTACCCACAGTACATTGCGTGAAAGAGTCGACTTCCGGGGTGGAATTTAAGCCCCCCCCCAGAGAAGCCGGGATTTTAGGAATGAAAGTGGTGGTTTAAACCTTGGGAATAAAATAATACGGGAAGAGCTTCGTTTGCGGAAATTTTGAAAGGTCGACGATATGTAAAAACGGGCTTTATAATGTTTGGCGAAGAGAGTCTCTTTTTCAAGTTGCTTCCGAAGCAAATTACAGATTTTGGAAGAAGAAAACTGAACGAAAGTCGTCCTAAAATAAATATTTTATAAAATAGGCGTAGAATTATTGGTGATTTAATTTTGGACTTTTTTAAAGCTAAGATACTCACCAAGCAATATTATTTCTGAAGAGCTTTACAGTTACGGTTATACTTCTTATTAAAGAGCACAAGACGCACAATAAACTGATGAAGTCTTGATTTAGTTCAGCTTAGACTTACACCTATTATAATAGAAGTAAGATTATAACTAAAGGAAGATTTTTCTGATTTTTTTAAAGTCCTGGAACTGTAGTTGGCCTAGGGCCTCTAGATCAATTTTTACTATGCAGTGACCTCCCAACTATGCTGGGTGAACTCATTATGATTGAAACTTTGAATAGTTAAAAACATGTAAGTAATTCTTATAGTATTCCATAGAGAAACAATGTTTGCTTCTTGAATGAATTAATATGGATTTATGTGAAAATTATTTTCTAGTGCCTCCTGACACTATCATTGTGAAGTATTTATTCAATTGACGTATCTGGTCACACCCTACACAATCCTCAGCAGTTTAAAAAAACCTTGATTGATAGCCCAGTTTGTGTCTTTAATGATCTATCATCTACAAACACAGCACGTAGACAGTAATTCACATATGTCACATAGATGGGTCACATAGGGCCTGGACAGACGGGCTTATTATTGGCTTGGCTTCTCAGTCAGGTAAACATGGCAGGAGAGACTGGCAAACCAATTCCACATTGTTGCCAAGATAAAGGTATGACTAGCCACCAGAGGTCAAACTTGATACAAGAAGCAGTAGTAGCAGTGGCTGAGTTTGTACTAAACTATGTTACTCTTAAACATCATTAGCCAATTTGGTGTAGTGATTAAAACACCAGGCTAGAAACTGGGATACCATGAGGTCTTGGGCACAAAGCCAATTGGGTAATCTTGGACCAGTCACTTTCTCTCAGCTCTAGGAAGGAAACCACTTCTGAAAAACTGCCAAGAAAACTCCAGAGATACATCCAGGCAGTCTCTAAGAATAGGACATGATTGAATGGAATAAAACAAATGTTTACTGAATTAATCCAGTTGCCTAGATTCACACAATATACTGTATATTAAATACATTGGCTGAGTTGTTGCAAGATAATATGAGTTATAAATTAGCCACATCTGAGCCTGGAACACTGTTACGTAATTTTGCCTGGGCTTTTTGCCTATATCTTTTTAATGTAAAAAAAACAACCCAGATTATATAAAGATACTCTTGTACCTATGTGACTGTCCCAAGGTCAGCCAAAAATGGCTTTGTACTGCAAATGGGACTAGAACTCACTGTCTCCTAGTTTTTAGCCTGATGCTTTAACCCACCTGTGTCAAACTCCCGTCATGTTGCTGTCATGTGATGTTTCATGATTTTTCCCTTCTTGGAGCTGGGGTGGGCGTGGCCTGTACGTGATGCATCTGGCCTGTGGGCTGCCAGTTTGATACCCCTGCTTTAACTACTACACCAAATTGGCTAATGATGTTTAGCAGTAATATAATTAAGGCATTGCTGCTACTGCTTCTTGCATCAAGTTTGATCTCTGGTGGCTATAGTCAAGGATTTGTCTTGGCAACAATGTGGAATTGGTTTGCCGCTCTCTTCTGCCATGTTGACTTGATTCTCCAACTAGTCTACATCCTTTGAATTCTCTTCAGGTTTCCCACAGAAATAATAACTAGGCCTCCAGGTGACAATCTGACACTATTTACTTTTTGAGGCCAAAGTAGGTCAGCCAAATATTGCCGTCTGCTTTTTCTGATTCTTCTATGCTTGTAGATTGCCCATGTTTGAAGAATCCATTGATATTTCTCTCGCATTTATGAGATGAGCAATTGCTTTTGTGGATATCTAGGAAATAAATGAAAATTGCAATGTAAGGGTTAAGACTGGCATAATATCATTTTTTTGCAATTGCTTTCAAACTATGTGCTGACCACATTTGTGATGTAGCTTTACCTGTTTTGCACTCTGAATGCCTCCCTGCCAACACGAAGTCCAGCCCTTGGCTTCCAAAGTATTGCCCACCTGTTTTTAGGTGAAAAATTAGTTTGAATTGGACAGGAAGATAATATTTTTAGAAACTGTTGACTCCACAATGATTAGTACTGAATTATGCCAAGTTTTTGTTTTGCGAAAACAGCCTAAAGATATGGTTTGTTCTCTATTCTGTAAAATGTAAAATTGTTTAACAACAATGACATTTCATAACCAAATTATGGATACATTTGTTACATCCAAGGACTAGAAAGTGCAACATGACTACAAATTTGCAGATGTTAGGAACATAAACATTGTATCCTTTTGAATCTGTTCATGTCTCCTTTTAGCTATACAGTATATGTCTGGTATTGAGACATTTTGATAGAAGCAGAACAACATGAACATTTATTTATTCATCAAATTTGTATAGCTGCCTATCTCACAAAATGCTACTCTGGAATACAAATTATGACCAACAAAGCATTATCATGAAACCTAATTCAGCTAAAGACAGACAATTTCCATCTTTCCATTTGTTTAATATCCTAAGAACATCTAGGAATAGATGAAGTTAAAAAAATAACGATGATACTACAAATAGTGCCAATAATGGTTTTCTGTACATTTATTTATAACTCATATTTATATCTGTAATTAAATACAAATGGCAGTGTTTCAGCTGGAATATATCAATACTGTTTTGAAGTATAAAACTTTTGTAACAATATTTTAAAATATAAAATGTGAAAACTGAAAATTGTGAAAAAGAATTTTAAAATAACTTACACATTTTTCATTAACAAACATCTGGAATTAGGCAGATTAAGCCTCTCTTAAAGCACTTGGAAGTCTGTATAAACATGGCAGAATTCCTGAAATAAAAGCTTTTAGTGTCAGATATGACAGGATGTTGTGTAATTAACTTGTGTATGCATTCTGGATTAGAACAGACTTGCTTATAATGTAATGGGATGCTTCACAGCAAACTTTACTATAACACAGAATTTTAAAGTATATCAGGGATATGGTTCTATACATATACTATTCTTCTTTAGAAGGGTATTAAAATGGTTACAATAACATATTGAATAACAATTTGTCATGATTATTAATTATATTAGCTTTTATACTTTTTTCCTTCCTCTAATGCTGTTTTAAAAATAGTTTTGAAATATCTTGTGGGCCTTTTTTTCCAAATAAGAACCTGGTTGGAGATACCTTCAGAATAAAATTGCCTCCTAATTCAAAGTTGCTGTATGTGTTAGGTGGCCATATAAATTTGTTTAATCAATTAAATAAAGGGAAATTGAGAACCTGGATCAATTGTTAATGTTTACTTACATGATAAAAATGGTTAATTGTCAATATTTTAAGGTTTCTTCATTTCATTAATCCTTTTCATTAGTTCATATACCTTAACTCACTCAGATTTCTCTAATGTACTAGGAGAATAACACTCATAATTCCTGACTACTACTGACATTGATCATACTGACTGGGAATTATGGAGGGTTACAGTCCAAAATTAAATAAATAAATAAATAAAGTTATAGATAAACTAGCAAAAAAGATAAAAATGTATCTGGTTTTAGAATAAAATTTGGAATTGTAGCATTGGAGCAGTACATTTTTTTCAGAAAATATAATATTTCTAATGAGGATTGTCTGGTATTTGTCAAATAGTCCCTGTAGGAATAGAAATTTAAACCATTGGTGGGTAAAGCATCTAGTCTATTTCCTACATATTTCCTATATCTATAAATAGTAGTCTAACAAATACTTTTTCTTCTTTAGATATAATAGCGTTACACTTCCACAAGCAAGCAATATCAGCAAGTTCAAGGTAGGGGGAATTTTTGAAATTAGTAGAATAATTCATAATGTTTCAGAAAAATCACTTCAAGGAACATAGAAAGTTTCTCTAAATACAGTTAAAGACTCAGGAAGCATCTAATAGCAAGTGGCACCACGGGGAGAAAAGCAGAGTGGAATGGGAATGGTATTGCACACCTAAAAAAGCAAAATACACAGCAGCATAGTTTTGCAAACCCCACTCATTTTCCCTCAGTAAGTTTTATCTTATGCATTGAAAGGTGGAATCCTTGATGAGCCTATTCAGAGAAATGAATGGCTTTCCCTACCTGAGGTACATTGGTTATATATATTAGGGGTGCTAATCTACAAGCCAGTATTTTATGAACAAGCAGTTTGGGAGCATTGTGGTTGTGTGCACCACCTTTGGTTTCATACACAAAGAAGGAAATTGCCCTCTGCAAGGCTGAACAAACTGCTATTTCCAGTGATATCCAAAAAAAAACAAGGAGCAAACCATGGTTCCAGATCTTGGTTTCTTAACTATTACTAGAACAAGGTGATTCTACTTTTCAGCTCTCTCATGGTTAGTTCAAAGCCACAGCAAGAAGCTTTCAACTTTTTCTCTTTTCTCAAGTACAAAGGAAGATAGAATTGGAATCACATGCAAGCCTGAGGCTCATACTGGATGATCCCTGTGGTGCTACACCATGTTTTTTTTTGGGAGATGTTTGATTCAAGCAGCTGAATTATGTAGGGCACTTCACTCAATCTGGTTTGTTAGGGCTCCATGTTGAGAGCTGTTATTCCAGCACAACTAGAAGGTACCAAGCAAGAGAAGGCTGGCATAGTTTTTGAAAACAGCGAAGAGCGATATGGGGGCTTACAGGATAATGAATATATGACCCTATGAGCTTTTGTGATGGGGTAAAAACAAATGGCATATGCTGCTTATTATTTACACTCAGTCTTATTAATTTCCTCTTTATACGAACTGAAACTACTGCAGATTTATTTATTTGATTTGATTTGTCAATCACAAGATAATAGGTATAAGTATAAACATGAGTAAGAATACAGGAAATAGGTACGAATAAATGGGGACAATAGGACAGGGACGGTAGGCATGATTGTGCACTTATGCACACCCCTTACAGACCTCTTAGGAATGGGGTAAGGTCAATAGTGATACTAGTTAGTATGTTACTCGTGGGCAAAACAGAAGCCTTGGCCCAGCAGAGTACATAACAACTACTCCTTCTATAGTTTCCCATATGTAGACTTTTAAGTAGATAATAAAGGAAAAGCTTTGCTGGAGCAAAGGGTATTGGTTCAGGAAAGCAGCAGATTCTTTGTGCTGCTGTATTTATTTGTTGAAATTCGCCCTAAGCTCAACTAGAAAATATTTTAATATGTCTTTGTAAGTCAAATAATCTATGATATTGCACAATTATTTTCACCAGTAGCAAGCGGGAAGCACTGAATGTGAATTCAGTTTCAAGGGTAAACATTTTTCAGAACATCACATGTTGTTTTTCCTGCTATCTGCTGTAGCTCAAGTGAAAGACCAGCATATGGGATTCACGGCTGCAAAGTTCTGAATGTAATAAAAATTCAGTTCCGTGTATTGTTGAAAGAACCTTAAGATTAAATAATGGTAGATTTACTGTGCAATTCTGTGTTTATGTGTTTATTCGATCAATACTCTGATTTAAGTAGGACTTATTTACTACAAAATGCATGTCAAAGTGCAATTTAATAATCCAAAGATTCTCCAGGATATAATATAAAATAAAATAGTCTCCTCTGAGTAAAATTCAATGCATTCATAGCCATGTAGTTTCCTTGGCCATAACTTATAAGTGGGTTGCCTTCTTGCTGGATTACTTCCATGTCTTTTCTACAACTCATGCATGTCCTGGTGGTTATCGATGCATGTATTTCCAAGCTCAGATAAGGCTGTCTTCATATTACAGTACCACATAGCTGAGCCCTAGATGAAATCACCTTTAGAAAGGGAAAAATAAAGAAAACTAGGGTACCAACAAACAAATCAGATTTATGTTCATGTCAAAACTCTGGAGCATCTGATTAAACAAGTGATTTGCTTGGGAGATGTTACTGTAGGATTTTCAAGAATAAATAATGCCAAATGAATCTTTATGGATAGAGTGACCAATTTTATTGACCACAAGAATTCAGTGAACATAACATACATATTGACTCCAACCAAGAATTCACCAAAGTCTCCCCTGAGATTCTGAAAGATTAGGTGGCAAAATATGTACTGAACTATGCTACCATTAGTTGGATTCATGTCTGGATGGACTCCTCTAAAGCAGACTGCAGCTGCATATTTTGCAAAAGGAGAGACGGAGCTGCATCTCTCGACAGCTCTTAATCCATGTCCCACACAGAACTGAAGTTCCAGTTTATTTCTTGAGCCAATCTGGTTTTCCTGTCCATATCATCTAACCAGAAAAATATAGTGGATCCAAAGGATAATCTCTAAATCCCTTCCAACCTTTTTGTATATTCTATACTATTAATTATATGATTCCTACCCTTGGCTCTTGCTTTTCATTAAAATAAATATTTGATCAAAAGAGGCAACTTCATATTGATTTGATTTTGAATCCTAATAATTCAAGAGTGCCATCTTCAACCTCTCGGGAGCCTAGGGTGGTAATCCTCAAACAATTTCCTCACTTTCCTCCCTCCATTGTGCATGAAGCTTGGATTTCAGGAGGATAAAGTGGCTCAAATTGTACCGTGAAAGTAAAATAAATTATCTGCAATAAGGTGTTATATGGTATTGTGTAGATTTTTGTGTATGGCACCAAGCAATTTATAGGCAAAAGGAAAAATTAAAAGCATTCCTTTTTCTGTTCTTTCAGAGATGCCGCAACTTCTTTCTTTGCAGAAGAAAAATAACTTTCTGGAGAACAGATTCCAACTGGATTCCAATTCCTGGTTGAGCAGATCAATCTGTTCCTTACCCTGCGGTTCTTCCACTCCAAGTGACAGCCCTACCAGGCTGCTTTCATTGCAACATTTTCAGCAAAAGCAGGAAATGAATGAAAAGATAGAGATATCTGGTTCTAATTTTAAAACAGCTTAAAATTATTATAATCTTAAACTAATTTTTTAACTATCCAGCTTCATGGGTCATCTGGTTTAAACTTTACCATTTTTGTTTAGAACATGTTTTGTTTGCTCCATCTCAAGCAGGGCCAATAGGTGATCATTGAAGCACATTTTCTAAATATGAAAATGCAGGCTCTGTCTTTCATAAATAATTAGATACCCCTACATGCAACAACATCTTTATAGGACTGATATTGGTTTATATTTTTCCTAATCTGTATTATTGTTACATACAAAAGAGAGAGATTTTGTCTTCTTTCCTTGCAGGGATTACATGTATACCATATTTTTACAACATGGTTTTGACTGCGATTTTGATTTAGGCTGTATTTGCATTTAGGTTATTTTCAGACCAAGGAGACATCCATATTTATATTTGAAGCTGGCCTTGTCCTGTGCTCATACCAGCTTGCCTCTAAACTGGCTTAAGAAAGTTCTATCCAGATGAAGACGTTGTATCAACAGTTTGCAAGGTGTTTGGTATAGATTGCAGACAATGATGTCCTTCTATTGCATCCTCTCTTGTTGCTATACCCTCCCACCTTTCTTTTCTAGGAGAACAATGGCCAATCATTTCCTCTTCTGCGCATGGGTTCTCAAAATCGCACAAAAATATGAACAAGGTAAATTTATGTACAGAAAAAGAATAAAAATGCAGACATGTAGGCACAACAGCAGGTTGTTTTTTTTTAAAAAAACATTCCAGCATACACTTTAATAACAATACTGCTATGTCCATGTGGCTAAATAACATAGTGATTAAGATCTTTCCTTAGCATACAGAAGGACTCCAGTTCAAAAGCTGAAGAGAAACTTTATTTTAAAACATATTTTATTGTGAAGGTAATATTCCCCCTCTGTGTGTGTGTGTGTTTGTGCTTGTTGGGTTTTATTTTTAAATATAGGGCTTTTACTATGGGCTTTCTGGCATCTGAGAATGAAACCCTTCTACCTTAGGTGATTGTAAAACCAGTAAAATGCAAAACTTGTAGACATATTTTTAAAATGACTAGGAGAAAGTTATCTGCTTAAGAAAAGAAACAGTATTTTTTTAAATGTCTGGCTTTCAGGATTGGAACCTTCTCCATGCTAAACAAAATTCTTAACCCCTGTACTGTTTCAGCAGTTTGGTATAGGGAGGTACAGAAGTATTAGAGTGCATGAAAAGTGTTGGGTCCATTGAAAGGGAAGTTCTTGCTCTGCAAAGAAGTCTATGAGCTGCAGAGCTTAGCCTGCAGCAGGCTGAAATCCTCTACTCTTAACTGGAGGAGCAATCAGGGCAGCACAATAGGGAGGTGTATCCTTCTGAAGTAAGCAAAGAAACATGCTCTGAGGTTGTTTGGAACTGAATGGTGTATTGATAAAGGACAATATCCTCTATTTCTATTGTCCCAAAACAATCTCCTGCCCATTCTGTTGATGGGGTTGGGGTAGAGGCAACTGGGCAGTGCAGATAAGCCTTTAATATTTCATATAAAGTGGACTCTGCATAAAATTTGTGGTTAAAGCAGAATGCTTAAACCAAGTTTTACTGGTGTTTTGTTCTCTCGATTCAAACTTTGTTCTTGACATGGTCCAAAGGTTTCTTTGAAGTTCTCCTTTCTACTCTCCAGTCACAGAAGTTAGAGGGATCACAAAATATGGCTGCTTCAATTGTGATGAGGGTGAAATGGAATCATAAAGACTCTGGCCCTGCTTAGGCCAAAACAAATTTCTTTTCTTTTTTTAAAAGAATAACCTATGTATATAATTGCTTGCCACAGTGTTTTTCAAACTTATCAACTTAATGTGTGGACTTCAACTCTGGTTGCCAAATTTGAAAAACACTGGCCTACAACAAAATCTGGGGACTTCTATCTCAAGGTCAAGTTTCTAGAAACACTAAATAGTGTCAACTTCAAATTAAGGCAACAAACCTTAGTAAAAGAGATCTGTGCAGTGGGGCACAATGATGGTAAATGTGCATCTGTTCATCTGATTTTTAAGCTGCATCAATTGTGTAAACAGGAAGAAGGCAATGTCAAACCACTTCTGAAAAACCTTATCAAGAAAATTGCAAGGACTTGTCCAAACAGTCTCTAAGGATTGGACAAGATCTGAATGGGGGGAAAAGTTATACAAGCCCAGTGGTCTAAAATCTTGTACAGTCTGCAAGATTTTATCCACACCAAGAAAAAAACAACTGTCTGGAGCAAAATGTCGGAGTGTGCTTTATCCTTCTTCAAGTTGCACCAAAGCTAATGAAAAATTTTAAATGTACCCCTTTAAGGGCTGAAGGAAGTATGCTATAAACTGAATTACTTAAAACTAAGTTAAACAAGATTCAGATTTTACTTCTGAAACAATAACATATACTTCCTTTGGCATATATAATACCTATGAAGTTCTCCCTGGTTTTACCAAGATGAAGCAAATGATAGATGGTTTGCAGGATTATGTTTAGCTGACAGCAAAAGATCAAGTTTTAAGAGATCAGAAGGACATTCTCAGACTCAAAAGATTACTTGCTGGCTAGTTGACAATGAATCATTGCTGTTCAGAGGGCTTGGGATTTAAGAAAGCCTCCAGGCCATCTGAATGCGAAGGATGTGAGTTATACAATAACATTCTTTGCTCATGTAGAACCTGGTTTAAAAGTTTCTCAGTTGCAATAACAAATAGTTTGGGTGAGTGGAAAGAAATCTACCTTTGAATGTATCAGTAACAGGTCTATATTCTAGGAACTGTGGTTCACAAATAATGTTAAACTCTAATGCAGCTTGCTGTTGGTTGAGCATTCTGTGTTAACCATTCTACTTTGATGTCTGCACAATTTCTTGTGGACCATACTTGATGCTAAATTGTTATACCAAGGGCCATCCCATCTCCCCCTTCTAAAAACTATAAATTAGACCAAAATTTAAAAAAAACAAATTTGATTTCATTTTAATTTAATTATAATTATTTGTAATTCTTACTATTCCTATTTGTCTGTCTGTCTGTCTGTCTGTCTGTCTGTCTGTCTGTCTGTCTCTGTCTCTCTCATCTATCTCAATTACGTTAAAATTAAGATTAAGTAGCAATTTTTGAAAGCCTGTGGAAGACAAATGGAAGGCTTTCTGTTGCCCTGGCCTTCATATTGTATATCTCTGTGATCCAGATGAGGCCACTATAATTTGTTCAACAATCCATATTTAAACAATCTATGCCTGATATGATGTGTGAATCCAGCCAATAAATATTTGCTAAGGGCAGGAGGGAATAGTATTTCAATCAAGCTAAAGTTTGCAGGTTTTTTTAAGAGAATAAAGATAGCACAAACAGTCTAAAATGGATAAATTCATGGCATATAATTCATATCTTTGGAATGCAGTTTAACACAACTGTTCTAATATTGCTGCCAAGCTGTATATTTGGAATATAATTGTTGACACAGTAAAACAAACAAACAAATATTGTTAAATATTATTTTTGTGGTATAGAAAGATGCCATCCAAGCATTTAATCTTGTCAGATATGTTGCAGGATATGAATAAGCAAAGTGTGAAGAACATCTTTTGAAATACTATTTTGCAGGAGAAGATAAATAACATTTCCTTTGGGAAACTTATTTTAGGGACAATCCAGTGATGGCTCTGATTGTTTAGTGGAGATAATGGAAACATTTTTCCTATCCTTTTGTCATTTGTGAAGCCACTCCATTTAAAATAATTGCTAGCAGAAAAAAAAACAATATTACAAGACAAAAGACATTCAAAGAGAAGATTATGTTTCTTTTTCCTCTGAATGCATCATTAGAGAGGGAGGTTGGATTTGGTGGGAAAGAAATTGAAGAGAGACTCAAGTAACATGGCCCCATGTCATTCAGAGCTCTCAGAAGTTGTGGGAGCACCATCACTTGAGACTTTCAAGAAGAGATTGGACTCCCATCTGTCAGAAATGATGTAGGGTCTCCTGCTTGGGCAGTGGGTTGGACTAGATGACCTACAAGGTCCCTTCCAACTCTGATTATCTGTTATCTGAGCTTTAGAGGAGACAATCTGCACTTTGAATTGAAAGGAAGCTTAGTGGGAACCAAACTGCCTAGACAGCACACCAAAATGGTTTTTATCTGCTATATCAATTTTCATGTTATGGAATTCCAGGCACAACACGCAAAGCAAAGCAGCTAATGTTGATGGCGTTCTTCATCAATATCGCATCTGTGGAGAAAAGCAAAGACAAATGGCGGGATTAATAAAAGTAGTCCTCAACTTATAGCCCTTCATTTAGTGACCACCTGAAGTTACAACACCTCTGAAAAAAAGTGACTTATGACCAGTTTTGTTGTCGCATCTCCATGGTCATGTGATTAGAATGTGGGTACCTGGCCCCTAGCATACATTTATGGCAGTTGCACTGTCCCTGTGATCACCATTTGTAACCTTCCCAGCTGACTTTCCACAAATAAAGTCAATGGGGAAAACACATTCACTTAACAACTGCAGTGGTTCATTTAACAACCGCAGCGATTCACTTAACTGTGACAAAAAAAGGAGCAAAAAATGGGGCAAAACTCACCTAAAAACTGCCTTGCTTAGGCTCAATTATAGGCTCATTTGTCATAATTCGAGGGCTACCTGTAATAGTGATTAGAGCAGGGGTCTTCAAATTTGATAGCTTTAAGACTTGTGAACTTCAACTCCCAGAATTCCTCCTCCAGTCATATTAGCCCAGGAATTCTGGGAGTTGAAGTCCACAAGTCTTAAACTTGCCGAGTTTGAAGACCCTTGGATTAGAGAAACAAGTGTCTTACAAACAGAAAAAAAGCATATACTTCCTGCTGCAAAAGGCTGTTTTGTAATTTCTTCCCAAGCAATGGAGCAAGCAAGGGGTTCTGAACACGGGGGGAAAAAACCAAGAAGCCAGAACTTCAGGAAATGTCATATGGTGCCAATCAATACCTTCGCTTTTAACGTAGAGCAGTTGGGAGAAAAATACAATGTTCCTTTCCTTCCCTAACAAGCACAAAGCATTTAATTGAACAGGAAGAAGCAGAGCAGCATTTTATCAAAAGAACAAGCAGTACCTGATGGTAGTTCAGGGGCCTGGGCGCGCATTCCAAAGACGAAGCAAGAGGTTCATACTGTAATGTCACGGCAAGCATCTCTCTCTCTTTATTTATTAAGCAATAGGACAGTGGAACATTTTGTACTCTTTTCCAAATTGTGAACATTCTCAAAAACAGATGAATTCCAAAATGCCTGGGCTAAAATAAGAAACATCTCCTGTCTAAGCTGCATTAAAACCAACCAAAACTTACTGCTAAGTAATATGGTAATGAATGCTCCATAGGAAAAAGAGACTCGCTGGCTGTTTGATGTTGCTTAATGGTCAGTGAAGGTCTCTTGATGGAAACGTATTCTTCAAAGGTAGATTCTTTGAACAGAGACTTACTTCCTGCAGTATGTTCTGAAATAGCAATTCAAATAGGCAAGCTGAGTAAAGTGAAGGAAAGAGCTTATCAAAGTATCAGAATGAAAAGGGAGCAAGGAAGGGAAGGAAGGAAGGGCTAGCCTGTGTAATTCTGTCTTGATATCAGAATAGAAAATGTACAGGAATTCTTGAAGTAATCAATATTCCCCAAATTGGCTAAGGATTTTAAGAACCGAGGTCCCCTGGTTGAATGGAAGCTATTCTAAATTACTCAATTTAAAAAACAAATCTTCTTAATCCCCTCTTAAAAGAAATTATAATCACCATTTCTCCATCAAAAACATTTCCTTCTATAATATACATTTCATTAATTTAAGTATCCTTCATAAACTGGAGATAGAGCCTTTTATTCCACAATCTACTGGATTCCACAGTAGATTGTATATTTGCTGTTATTTTTTTATGTTCTGGAACAGAAATACAGAATTTCAATAATGAAATCTATAGAGAAACTGTGTAAAGTAAAAAGACAATAAAGAAAAATATTCACTTTCTGTTCCCACATAATATTATAATAATTCTGGAAATGTTATTGTATTGACCTAAAAATTCCACCATTTTTAAACTCCTATTTGTTGGCCCTAGATGAAACCAAACTAGATTAAGTACTTCTACCTCAGTTATGAAATAGTAGGTGTTATGAAAGAAAGGTAGTGCTAAATTACTGTAAGTCGACAACTTTTGCAAAAAAAACCCCAAAAACCCAGACATTTGTCAAATTTAATAAAGAAAAGTCTCCTAGCTTGCATATTATAATCTTCATGCAGTACAAGATACTTGCAAAACAAGAAATAACAATGACAAAAAAATAGGCAGCTAATAATACCTTTTCTGATTCACTAAAATGCCTGGCAGGAAGATTGCTGAACGTATCATACTATTGATTCAGCTCTTCTCTTGATAAACTTGATTCTCTAAATGACTGGCAGGCTTGCCCAGATGGCAAACCAATTTATCTTAACAATGTGCTTTGAAAAAGCAGGATGTCTTGGCAGCAACAGAAGGAACAAGGGGAGGAAACACCTCAGTTACTTAAAGGTTGATCTAGTCAGAGCCTGGAAGCAAAAAGTTTTTATTATCCATGGAGCTACAATGGAATGCATTTTGGCATCTGCTTGTTTTAGCTCAGATTTGTTGTATAAACTAGGCCATGAAAATGCAATGCTTTCTTTCATGATTCAGATAACTCAATCTGCACGCTGCAGCCTGTCATCTCTGTGGGCTACACCCTTCATTTAAGACAATGATGAGGATTGCTGAATATCTTCTATTTCAAGTAAAGTAGGTGTGGTAGGCAATGCTGGCAAGTTTCCCACTGCACTCCTGAGGCAGGGATAAATCTAACTGATCTTGCAGCATTGATATGTCTGTTATCTCCTGTACTTTTTGTATCATCTAGCTAGCAGATCTTAGAATCATGTGATCAAAGTCCAACATATCTGGAGAACATCTGATTTCAGAGGGCTGCTTTATTTCAAGAATAATTTGTATCCATAATCTTCCAACTGTATATGAAAGTATTATAAAAATGTCATTATTCTTTCTTCTTGGTGATGTTTTCAAATAAATTCCCAAATTATTTACTGTCATATTAACATCACCATCATAAGTATTACATATGTAAGAATATATTAGAATAACAGAGTTGGAAGGGACCTTGGAGGTCTTCTAGTCCAACCCACTGCTTAGACAGGAAACCCTACACCACAAATGGCTATCCAGTCTCTTCTTAAAAACTTCCAGTGTTGTAGCATTCATAACTTCTGGAGGCAAGTTGTTCCACTGATTAATTGTTCTCACTGTCAGGAAATTTCTCCTTAGTTCTAAGTTGCTTCTCTCCTTGATTAGTTTTCACCCATTGCTTCTTGTCTTTCCCTCAGGTGCTTTGGAGAATAGCTCGACTCCCTCTTCTCTGTGGCAGCCCCTGAGATATTGGAACACTGCTATCATGTCTCCCCTAGTCCTTCTTTTCATCAGACTAGACTTATCCAGTTCCAGCATCTGTTCTTTATGTTTTAGCCTCCAGTCCCCTAATCATTTTTGCTGCTCTTCTCTGCCCTCTTTCTAGAGTCTCAACATCTTTCTTTACATCGTGGTGACCAAAACTAGATGCAGTATTTCAAGTGTGGCCTTGTCAAGGCATTATAAAGTGATATTAACTCTTCCCATGATCTTGATTCTATCCCTCTGTTTATGCAGCCTAGAACTGTGTTGACTTTTTTGGCAGCTGCAGCACACTGCTGGCTCATATTTAAATGATTGTCCACTAGGACTCCAAGATCTTTCTCACAGTTACTACTATTGAGCAAGGTACCACATATACTGTACCTGTGCATTTGATTTTTCTTGCCTAAATGTAGAACCTTACCTTTTTCACCATTGAATTTCATTTTGTTAGATAGCACCCAATGTTCAAGTCTGTCAAGATCCTTCTATATCTTAAGCCTACCTTCTGGAGTGTTGGCTATTCCTGCTAGTTTGGTGTCGTCTGGAAGTCTGATGAGTTCCCCATCTATTCCCTTGTCCAAATCATTGATGAAGATGTTGAAGAGTACTGGGCCTAAAACAGAACCTTGGGGTACCCCACTGCATATGTCCTTTCATGTAGATGTAGTTCCATTGAGGACTATACATTGAATGTGGTTAGTCAGCCAGTTACAAATCCATCTGGTGGTGGTGCTGTCTAACCCACGTTTTTCTATTTTATCAAGTAGTAAGTTATGATCTACTTTATCATATGCCTTACTGAAGTTCAAGTAAATTATGTCAACAGCATTCTTCTGGTCCACTAATTTTGTCACTTTGTTAAAGAATGCAATAAGATTAGTTTGATCTGTTTTTGAAAAACCCAAGTTGGCTTTTTGTTATTACTTTGTTTGCTTCCAGGCATGGTGGGATTCAACCGGTTTGCACCACTTCAGTCAAACCAGTTGTTAAATCGCTGGCTGGCCTCACCCCGCCCACCCCGCCCCACCCCACCCCTTTCAGGAATCCCCATGTGCTCCGTTTTGGCTCTTGTGGTTAGCCAGCAGCAGGTGCAGACGGTGGAGGAGAGCGAGGATTCAGATGAGAGGCCAGGACCATCAAGGAGTGGACTGCTGCCTTCAGGGATTGTGGGAGTTGGCAGCAGTGATGAGGAGGTTCCTGAGGAGCTTGTGCCAAGTGTGCGTGAGTGCAGGATGATTCGTAGAAGAGAACAGCTGGAGCGGCACAGGTGACTCAGGAGTAAGGATGCAACATAATGGCCCCTCCCTCCAGGGAATATAAGCCTGGTTTCAAAAGGTTTTTGCCTCTGCAGAAGGCAAAAATGTTCTAAGGACCCAGCATTGTGTGTAGAGACTCCGGCTTATCTGAAGAATTCTGTCAAGGTTTTTCTGATTGGACTAATTGGCTGCAAGCCATCTTTTATCTACAAAGAAGTTATTTGTAGATTAAAGCTGTGAAGGTTTGAGTTGCTGCGTTTGCTTGAGATTTTCTTGCGGGTAACTGGGTTGGGTCAGAACAGCTCTCAGGTAAGTACAGGGAGGCCTACTAGGCCAAAAATGGGGTGCAAGGGGGTGCAGTGCCCCCCCGGCCCATTTTTGCTCCCAGGGGGCTGCAGGGAGGCCCATTAGGCCCAAAATGGAGTACAAGGGGGTGTGGCGCACCCCCCATGGCCCTTTTTTTCTCCCAGGGAGGTGCAGGAGGCCGAGTGCTGCCTGTCACATCCCTGGCCACTTCCACCATGGCCACGCCCACCCAGCCGGTCATTAGTGCAGAGAACTGGTTGTTAAATTATTTGAATCCCACCATTGCTTCTAAGTGTTTGCTGATTCGTTGCTTGATTATCTTTTCCAGAATCTTCCCTGGTGTTGAGATCAGGCTGATAGGTCTGTAGTTTCCCGGATCTATTATTTTTCCTATTTTGAAGATGGGAACTACATCAGCTCTTTTCCAGTCCTTTGGCAGTTCCCCAGTGCTCCAGGATCTTTGAAAGATACAGTTCAGTGGTTCTGAGATCACATCTGCCAGTTCCTCTAGAACCTTGGGGTATAATCCATCCGGTCCTGGTGATTTGAACACATCTAGAGTAGACAGATGCTCACTTACCATTTTCTTCCCTATTTTAACTTGTGTTCCTAATCTGTTTTTTCAAAAATCACTCTGATGGAAGAAGGATAAAATTGGGAATGTTACTCAAATAAGTAAAAGTATTCATTGTCATCTGAGACTGAAAAATTGACTGGCAAGTTATCAAGTCCTCCAGCTCATTTTGAATATTACCATTTCACTGAAGTAAAGCCAGTTAATTGAGAGATGCTATGATTCAATAAATCAGGTTGTTCTAAAACAGCCAATCTATAATTCTGGCTTCACTATTCCAATTATTAAGTAATATGTGTTAAGTTTGCATGAAGAGACAGACGCGGAGTGCTTCAAGCTCTTTTGTTTATTAGTGACTACAGCTCAGAACCGACCCGACTGGCTTTGCTGCGGCTGCTACTTATAGCCGGCAGCCGCAGCTGACAGCCGATCAGAGTGCAGGGTTTTCCCACACTTTCTAAACCAATCATTTCCAACACTTTACAAGAACAATTCAAACTTAACCAATGATTTCAAACCTGCATACATAACAATATGTACTTGAAGAATCAGATTCCCCCCCCTCCTCTTTAATGGATTTCTCCATCAGAGTCCATGCCAGTATATTTAAAGTACTTTTTAAAATGTTAAAATATATAGAACCACCCCAATTAGGTGGAAAGCTCCCTTCTTCTAACTGTTTTTCAAGCCTTTTCCCCAGGCCAAAATACATGTAGTATTAGAGTTCGCTAGACAACCTGTGACTGGTTTGGTCATTCTTCTTTCCATATATAATATACCCTTGTGCCATTTCCCCTCCTGTGATGACCCTCAGGAAAGCCCCAATGAACCCTCTTCCCCCTCTTCCTTCTTCTCAGCTGATCCACAGAACTGCCTGCTACTTTGCTGGGAGAGAAGAGGAACAAAGAAAATGGCAGACTGTGAGGAAAATTGTACTTCCTCTTCCCATTCCAGTCTGTGCCCTAGGAACCGCTCCTTCCAGGAAGGAAGACTCTCCCCATTGCCATACACTTCTAGCTGGCCCTACCTTACCAGCAGGAATCTCAGTCAATTGCTTGCTTTTTAAAAAGTCTTTCCATCTACTGTAAAATATAGGGTTCCATTGTTTCCCAAATCCCCTCCCGTCTCAATCCTCAATAGAGCCACAAGTCTCCTTCTCTTCCCCCTTCCCCTTCTCCTCTTCTTCTATCTCCTCCTCCCTCTTTGCTGACCTGCAGAACTGCCTGCCACTTTGTTGTGGGGAAGGAAAACAAAGGGAGCCATAGACCACAAGGAAATCTGCATTGCAAGCTCCCAAAGCTGGCATGTGCCTAAGGTCCAGAGGTGGGCTGCACAGAGGTTGGCAAGGGGTTCTCTGGTCGTGAATGTTGGGGCTGAAATGCAGCTTCAAAGAGGCAGCTAATCTACTCAGGCAGCTCCAGTGGGTACAGCAGGGCAGCGCGGAACTCACCTGGGCAGCCTGGGTGGGGGAAAAGTTAGTTATTCAGGGAAAGCATAGCAAAACGTCGGGTGGGTGGGCCCAGCCAGAGATCACAGCTAGAGGTTCACCCAAACCTCGCTGACCACCCAGCAGCCCACCACTGCTAAGGTCCCCTCCTTCCAGGTACAAAGGAAGCTCAACCATTGATTGACAGAGCCCCTCAGATAGTCGTACCTCACCAGCAGGTATCCCTGACTTGTTTTCCCTTACCAGCTACTTGCATTAAGAGATTTCAACTTTTAGCCTTGTTTCGAAAGCAGCCAATGGCCACTCACCCTTTAAGCCTTGCTATCAGCTGATTGGCCACAGGAACCAGAGGAAGGCAGGAAAGAGGGTGGTAATATACCCCTCCCATCTTCTCTTGCTCCATGCAACCTATGGATTCCTGGTAAGTGGAGTTGGAAGGTATGGTGATGCTGAAGTGGTGACAACTTTGTCAAATTTCAATCCCATGAAAGTCATGGGCTCTGAATTTTGGATGCCTTCTGTAATTTAGCCCATTTGAGGTATTCGATTCAAAAATTATTGTTTTATGATGCACTGTTTCACCCAGCTGAAGGTTACAAATAATCAGGCGGACACGAGAGTTTTAGTGTATATAGCTGTGATGGCGAACCTATGGCACTCATGTCACAAGTGGCACGCAGAGCCATTTGTGCCAGCACACGAACCACAGGCAAACTTACCTCACTGTGCATGCATGCACATCACAGCTGATTTTTTGGCCTCCCAGAGACTTGAAAAAAGCCTCTGCAGGCTTTGCAGGCCAAATAATAGGCCCATTTCGTCACTTCCAGAATTGATGAAACGGGCCTATTCTTCTGCCTGCAAAGCCTGCAGAGTCTTTTTTCAAGCTTCTGGGAGGCTGAAAAAGGCCTCAAACCAGCCGAAAAACCAGCTGTGAGGCACAGTGCAGGTAAGGGGGTGGTGGTGGGGGAGATTGTACGCACATGCACGGGGGGCATGGGGGGGCGCATGCATTGCCTTCTGGGTGCTGGTATGTGAGCGCAAGCGTGTAAGCGTACAGGAGCTCAAAAAGGTTAGCGACCACTGGTATATAGGCTTGAAAAGAAAAATATGGACAAAGGAAGAATTCTGTCAACTTCAAACTATAAACAGGATGGTCCCGACTGTAATCTTGCTCCTTATGTGTGATTGCCCTTACCTGAACCGAGATGTCCTATGGACAGTCACTCATGCACTCGTCACTTCCCGAATCGACTACTGCAATGCTCTCTACATGGGACTGCCCTTGCAGACCACCTGGAGGTTGCAGCTGGTACAGAATGTGGCCGCACGGGCTGTGACAGGGGTGTCCCGATACTCCTATGTTACACCCCTCCTGCGCGACCTGCATTGGTTGCCGGTTGCCTTCTGGGTGAGATTCAAGGTATTAGTAACAACATATAAAGTCCTACGTGGCTTGGGTCTGAAGACCTGGCTCTTTCAGCAGGCCAGTCTGGACTGAACCAAGGTGGGGGGGTTGTTTTAGAGTAATTTTAATGAATTTTAATCATTTTATTGTTATTAGGCTTGTAATGTTTAATTGATTTTTAAGTAAATTATTGTACTGGGTTTTATACTGTGAGCCGCCCTGAGTCCTTAGGGAGAGAGGGCGGCATACAAGTCTAATAAATTATTATTGTTGTTGTTGTTGTTGTTGTTGTTGTTGTTCTGGATTTTTCCTTCCCCATGGTGACCCTATGATGCTGACATACTCCTTGACATAAAATGGAACGGAGAGCTATAGAAAGACCTTTATTATTGAACCGACGCATGGTAAGAGATGTAGGTTAGGTTTCAAGCTCTATGTGATGGGGATGCAGCCATCAGACTTTTCAGTGTGAAAACCAGAATATTTTCACAATGGAAAGAGTCCACTCTTTCTGGCTAGGTCATTCTGACTTAGCAGTGACCTTTGTCTCCCAGAAGGGGAGCATAAAGAGAAGTGAGAAGATAATTAATATAGATCTGTTGAGTTTTTTCATTAATGTTTCCACCCTGTAGAGATCAAATGGCCCAGCTGTTTCAGCTCCAGCCTTTGAGGATAGAGTTGATGTTCCAAATGAACATTTAATTATCTGGATATAAATTAAATCCACATTACCTTGAGCAGTACTGTGGTTGTAAAAAAACAGTTAGCAAAAATTAACAGCATTTGATGACACTATCAATAGCTCATATTTGCCTAAATATGTATGCAGCTTAAAAGCTCATGAAGGAAACATAAAAAATGAGTGCTTACTATTTCCACTACCTTCTGTTTCCTCTTTTTCTTCTTTAAAAGTGGGAATTTGCTCAGAGTAAAACAGCATGTCATCTACCCTTACAAATGTGTGTCTCCTGATTGCTCCATTTCTTTATAGATCTGTAGGGAGACGTGTACAATCCATTCTCTTCCTTCCTAGCAGTGGTCCCCCATGCTGTTTTTCCCACCTGAAGGAAAAAGCCGGTAATATATTTTCAACTACAAATAAATTAGTAGGGAGAAGAAGAAATGTAATTGAGTATAATGTGCAGTTTGGTCTTCTGAGAAACAAATAATTTCCTGCCTGATTATGCAGGGCAGAATATTGTGGTTCAATGCCTACCCCCCCACCACTTCCTATAAGTAAGTTTAGCACAATATACCCTATCTTGTATTACCTGCTATGGGGTAGATTAGAATGAGAATCTATTAATCAGAGAGACATTAATGTCAGACTTTATACCTGATCATGGAAAAAGTAAACCATGGGTTTCTGGACACTTAGTCCTTAATTAAGCTCTCAGCTAGACTTGGCAAAAGACTTCTAAATTATTACTTGGCCATTAGCTTTACTAGAAACAAGAATAAAACACAATGCAGTTTTCTACTACAGTGCAAGGAAGCAGGATCCCAGTGTATGGGTTTAAACTCTAGGATTTTCTCTCCCATTCTTCTGAATTAATGGGTATTTGGCTGGTCTGTTTGATGGCCTTGTAAGCAGGGTTGGGATTCAAAAATCCCAACAAGTGGTTCACTGCCCAGTTGCTGGGTGGGCATGGCTATGCTGGGAGTGGCCTACCTGAACTTCTGGGAGGGCCATTTTTCACCTTCCCAAGGTCCAGAGGCTTCCCTCAGGTTTCTGGGAGGATAAAAATGGCCTCTCCCAGTCTCTGGAGGCCTTCTGGAAGCTGGAAACAGGTATTTCCAAACTTCACCTTCCCAAGGTCAGGAGGCTTCCCTTGGGCCTCTGTGAGGGTGAAAACAGCCTCTCCCGGAATCTGGAGGCCCTCCGAAAGCTGGAAGCAGGCCTGTTTCCAGACGTCTGGAAGGCCCATTTCCCCCCCTCCCAGAGTCTCCGTGCAGATCCTGCACTTACCTGTGTCGAAAATGGGCCACGTGGAGACTCCTGGGAGGGACGGGTGGGATGGGCGGGGTCAACTGGTTGGTTCAAATACCGGTTTGGCGAACCAGATGCAAATTTAACATCTGGTTTGCCCGAACCAGTCCAAACCGGTAGAATCCCACCCCTGCTTGTAAGGCAGATGAGATGTGTCTCCATAATGGTGTTTCCTAGGCAAAGAGGCACTGTTTCCTACAGTTAATCTAATACCACCCCTTACAAGGGCATTTCAGATAGGGATTTTGTAAAAATTTAAAGTGCTGATTGCAATTAATGTTAAGGGTTTCCCTCCCTCTTTAGATTAAATGGAGTCAGATACATTGGCCTAATCAAAAATCTGAGACAGAAAGAATTTGACACTTATCTGCAGTTTAAAAAGTTAGACTAAAGCAACGATCTATCACCTCCAATCTAATGCTGTCTAAATGTTTCAAACCATAATTCTCCTAAACTTATAATGGTGTTGAGGGGAAATAGTTTGGAGTAGGCTGAATTAAGGCAGTAAGTAGGCAGATAAGATCATGGAGATCTCAGGTGTCTGTCCCAGGTGGCCCTTTGGCTGGCCTAGCAACTATGATACGAAAAAGATACTGTCTCCATGCATATTGCAGAGACTCATCATTTCTGCACATGCATCCGTCTTCTTTTGAAGTCTCTCTTTTTGTCTTTTTCTGAGTCTGATTGATTTATGTCATTAGCAAGATCAGCATGCAAAGATAGCAGGGGTAGGACAGCTTTTGGCAGGATGTTTACCCATAACACCTTTATAACACCAGGTGTTACTGGTTTATATAAAGTGTTGGCTTAGAGACTTTAATTTTATCTTAAGTCATGTAGGAGTCCTAATTGTTAGACAGGGATGTTCAGAGACATCGTGTCTTCCAAGAAATGGTGTCATCTCAGGTCTGGCAACCTGAGATGACTTTAGAGTTGATCTTTTAATGTGCCTCATATTTAGCCCAACAAGGAAGTCCTGAGGAATTGCTTTTTTTTCTAATAGGTACCCTGACAGATCTAAATGAATTTCTTCTCATTGCCCATGCTAAAAGGCATTTTAAAAACTGCTGGGTTGGCAAAACAGATCTTTCTTTCTTCTAGCCAGTAGGTCTTTCAAATTTGTTGGACACTCAGGCATTGGATGCTTTCAATTTGGGCACACATTATAGTGTAGATTGAGTTTGCGTATCTTGTCTGATCAGCAGAATTTGAAGTTTCAATTTGCTAAGAAGCAAAATGTGTTTATGATTCTGCTGACATACTTCTGTTTCGTTTGTGAGCTACCCAGCTCACAAAATAGCTGGCCATACAAATCTTTTAAATAAAAAGTAATATGCAAACAAACAACTAAGTAATCTAAGTTTTTAAGTGCAATATTCCTCAGTGTTGCTGGAATATGGAGCTTTGCCATCCAGAACAGGGAGTATAGTAGGAAGAAGAAGATAAAGAGGATTCTAGAGATTGCTTCCACAAGATTGTCCTATATCAGGGGAAATTCAATTTCACTGAGGGCTGCATCAGGGTTGTGTTGACTTTGGGGGGCGGGGGCAGGGGGGCATGGCTAGCTCAACATCACTTGTGTCGGGGGCACCTGTGGTGGCCAAGTGCTAAGGCAGGACTTCCCTCAGATCCTCCCTCCCTCTCATTATAATCCCCTTCTTTCCTTCCTTCCTTCCTTCCTTCCTTCCTTCCTTCCTTCCTTCCTTCCTTCCTTCCTTCCCTCCTTCCTTCCTTCTTTTTTCTTCCCTCTTCATTCTCTTTTCTTCTTCCTTCCCCTCTTTCCTTATTTTTCCTTCCTCGCTCTCTTCCCATCTTCCTTTCTTTTTCTTTGTCTTTCCTCTTTCCCTTTCTCCTTTCCTGTCCCTTCTTGGATGCTCAACGGCAAAAGAGGAAACATTTCTCCTTTTGTTTTGTTTTGCTGTTAGTTTGTTTTGCTAGTCCTCTGTCAGCGAACCGCCCGAGTGCCATTTTCTCTGGCAGAGGCACTGCAGGCAGGTCCTTTGCTGTTTCCAGGGATGGATCCAGCCCGTAGGCCTTGAGTTTGACATCTCTGTCCTATATTGTTGGAGCAAACTCATCTCCCTACTTTTTCCCACTGTTTCTTCTCCCTTTGGAAGATACGCAAAATCCATGGTTTCACACCTACCATTCTAATCCAGATCTATCATTATTCAGAATTGGGTGGTTGTTTCAAACAGCAAATGATGGGTGGTGTGAAATGCTTGAAAGGGTGGCATCCCGCCCCCTGGTATTTCTCTGTTTTGAATGACTGCTGCCCTGTTTTTCAAGACTAGTCTGCTGTCTTATATAAGGTAGAAGACGCTGATGTACAACCCAGCTGGAATTTGGGAAGGTGCACCATTTTGTCCTGCGCCTTATCCAACAAAGGCATCAGAGGTGCTCCATCTGGGCTACACCTGTTCTCTCCATAGGCCCAAATGATACTTTTTATAAAGAGCAAAGGTACAGGTGGATTTTGTATTTTGTTGCCGTTAGTCCGCTGTTATTATTGTAATTTGGTTCTATTTATAAGACACCTTGGAAGGATTTTCACTGGAAAAGTGGGATGGGAATAATAAGAGCCAGGAAACAGCTAGAAGGCACTATTCTGCTCAGTTTGCAATTATTTGCTTTTAATGGGATAATTTATGTTGGTAAAGGAACTTGAAAAATGCTTGAATTATAACAGGTTTATCTAAACTGAATGAAATAACGGAGAAAAGATTTTTTTAAAAATCCAAAAATCCAAAGCAAACTATACTATCAGTTGGGGTTGTTTTATGATCAGACTAGATGTAGCACTAACTATAGCAATCTGATGTTATATTTGTTTTTATTTTAGAGGAAAGCTAGTGGAAACTGCCAAACTGAAAGAAGACGCAGGAGGAAACAAGCACTGCTTAATCTTTTTTCCAGAAGTTATTTTCAAAATTAAAATTATTCTTCTAAGTGAAAAAGATGTAATAGTTAAATTTAAGAAGACTGTCTTGGCATGAGAATGTTGCACAGATCTTGGTAGCTCTTAAAATCTCACTGCAGAGCTGACACATTCCTGGGTGTTCATCACGGTCCTTCCATAAATTCTTTTTTAAATCTTTTTTTTTAAAGAATACAAAGTTAGTATGCTTGGAAGCAAAGCATCATTTTTCTGCATTTCTAATAATAAAGCAAAGATAGTACCAATAGTCATTGGTGTTTTGGGTGCAATCCCAAAACAAGTGGTGCACCATTAGAACATCAATGACATTGACAAAATTACCATCAGTCAATTACAAAAAGAAGCGTTACTTGGAAAAGCTTATATCATGCAACAATATCTTTAGTACTATTAAACAGCATCTGCCAATCATCCCATGACCTTGGGAAGGACTTGATTGGTGGATAAAAATGCCAAAATGCAATCTAAAGATTTGGCTGACTGCAATCAGTCATAATACTAAAATAACCCATTTAATACGGTGAAAAACAAACAAATAAACAAAAGAATAGCATACCAGATCAGTCGTTGCCCAGATCAACAAGGACAGTGTCAGATTGCTAGAATTTCTGGGCATCATGCAGAACCAGCAGCTCTTCAGAAAAACTGAAAAAGGAAGACCCCAAACAATAGTAGAATAATAGAAGAAACTCAACAACAATAGGAAATATAGGAGAAACAGCTGATATGAACTACAGAAAAATATCTTAGATGAAATAATAAGAACACAACCAGTACAGGCCAGCATTGAAAAAAAACTATGAACTGATCTCCTTTCCACCAAGACGAAAAATTATAAGAGAAAATTATGGCCTATTAAGGATTACCAGCAGAAAGACAACGGCTGCTAGTATTGAAAGTAGTGCCGCAAAAGTCCTGGCATTTATAACAAAGGATTCAGTCCTGACTAGAGCTGGAAGGGGTCTTGGAGGTCTTCTAGTCCAGCCCCCAGCTCAAGCAGGAGACCCTATACCATGTCAGATAAGTGGCTGTCAAATCTCTGCTTAAAAACCTCCAGTGATGGAGCACCCACAACTTCTGGCGGCAAGCAGTTCCACAGGTTAATTGTTCTCACTTTCAGGAAATTTCTTCTTAGTTCTAAGTTGCTTCTCTCCTTAAATACTTTCCATCCACTGCTTCTTGTCCTGCCCTCAGGTGCTTTGGAGAATAGCTTGACACCCTCTTCTTTGTGGCAGCCCCTGAGATATTGGAAGACTGGTATCATGTCTCCCCTAGTCCTTCTTTTCATTAAACTTTCAAGGTGTTAACATTAACATACAAAGTCCTTCATGACATGGGTCCGCAATATTTAAGGGAGCGACTCCTGCCGACATCAAGTACTAACCGCCCTGTGCGATCACATAGGCAAGGACTCCTTGGGGTCCCGTCGGCTGGCCAATGCCGGTTGGCGGTCCCCCGACGACGAGCCTATTCTATTGCGGCCCCTGACCTCTGGAATCAGCTTCCCCCGGGGCTCCGTCTGGCCCCTGACCTCCGCGTCTTCCGCCGTGAATTGAAGACCTGGTTATTTAACCAAGTCGGGCTGTGACCCTTTGGGGGGGGATGGCTTTTATTATAGTTTTATCGTGTATTTATGTAATTGTATCTTAATGGGGCTTGTTAGTTTAATTCTTTTTTAATTATTTATTGTTTTCTTGTTTTATTTGTGAGGCCCGAGTCTTCGGAGATGGGGCGGCATACAAGTCTCATTAATAAATAATAAATAAATAAATAAAACTAGACATACCCAGTTCCTGCAACTGTTCTTCATATGTTTTAGCCTCCAGTCCCCTAATCATCTTTGTTGCTGTTATTCAATCCCGAAGCGAAAGGTCAGTCTGGAAGCCAAGATAAAGAAATTAAGGTCAGATGCAAGTAATTTAAAGAACACAAAAGAGCAAAAAATGGAAAAATGTAAGGTTCAAGACAAACCTAATAAAAATATTAGCTTAACACCAGAAAAAGAGAAGATGCTTTGGAAATCATAAAGCAACAAATCATACCAATAGCTGGGAAAATTGAATGCTATGAAGCATGAATCATTTCATTTAAACAAAATCCAATAGTTCAATCAGACCAGAGGCAATGCTACCAAAATATAAATGGCATATAAAAATTCTGAAAATGAGAAACCCAACAAAAAGGAAACAACTGACTTCCGGAAAGATCTGTGGGAAATTCAAAAAGACTATATTAAATATGTCAAATGGGTAAAATAATTTGAAGGTGAATTTACTAAAAATCAAATGGTAGAACTAGTAATAACAGCAGAGATTGTTAAAATTAAGTGAAAAGTATTAGGAGGGACATCCCCTGGAACTCATCAATTGCATGGTTTTTGCCTCAAATATCTGTGGCTTAAATCCAAATATAGCTAAACAGCTTAATGAAGTATTGCATAAAGGAGACAACAGTGACTGATTAATACTGTAACTGGCAAAACCTATCTGATTCAAAAGACTAAATGAAAGGGACACCACCAAGAAACTATAGATCAACAATATGCTTGCCTAATGTTTAAATCACTCGCAGGCATGATAGCAGACAACATCCAAGATCGTTTAGAAGAAAATAACATTCTTCTAGTAGAACAAAAAGGAAATAAAAGGAAAAACAGAGATAGGAAAAAAAACCTTCTGATTGGTGAAATAGTTTTGGAGAATTACAAAAGCTGAGAAACCAATTTACATATGGTCTGAACTGATTATAAGAAAGGCATTTGATTCATTACCACACAGTGGGCTCAACAAATGCTTGGAAACAACTAGTGTCAGTAAAAACAGTAGAATGTTTATTGAAAAATACAGAAGACAGAATTGGTGGCTGGAAATGAAAAATATGGACTTGCCAATATTAGGAGAGGCATCTTCCAGGGTGACACTTTTATTTTATTTTATTTTTGTTTATTACATTCCTGCACTGCCCATCCCCATCAAAGAGGGACTCTGAGCAGTGTACAATAAAATGTTAAAATATAAAAAAAATATTATGCTTATTATTTGTTATTGCTTTGAACCCACTGTTACTTATTTTGATGAAAACCAATCTTGGCTATCAAACAGCAAAAAATGCTAATAAAATCTCACATTTGTTTTACATGGATAATCTGGAGTTTTATGGAAAATCAGATATCCAGTCACTATAAAATTTTAGCAGAGATATAGGAATGACATTTGACCTAGATAAAATTAAGGTAAAATCAAAAGCAAAAATTGGGGTAAAATCACAAGTAGTAATGAAAGTTAAATACTGAATGACTAAAGCATCAGGAGGAGCCATTAGGATGAAGCGTATAAGTATCTGGCCATTTTATAGTTGGACAATATCAAACATGGATAAGTTAAAAATATGATTATTAAAGAATATATCCAAAGAAATAAAAGTGTTAAAGACAAAAAATAGAATGATGGAAACACTATCAAAGCCCTCAATAGTTGGGCCATACACTGCTGGAATTATTTACTGGACAAAAGCTGAACTGGACATTTTGGACTGATAAAACAATGCGTTTCAACCAGGCTGCTTGTCACCAGGTCCAGGAATAACTTCTCAGGAGCTAAAACTGAAGATCTGGCTGAAGGCCAACATTTGAATTCCTGTGAGGCAGAGATAGGTGAGAAATATGTCATATTAGGGATCAATTGTTTAGATCAAGGGTGTCAAACTCAAGCCCCAGGGGCCAGATCTAGCCCGCAGGTGCTTAGATCTGACCCATGGGGTTGCCCTGGAAACAGCAAAGGACTGGCCAGCTGCGCTTCTGCCAGCAAAAACGGAGCTCCGTTTTCACTGGTAGAGGGCTGCAGGAGGCCATTGCGGCTGAAAATGGAGATTGGGAGCCTGTTTTCAGTGGCAGAGCATTTGGGCCACCAAAGATGCCCTCGACATGATTGACATCAAAGTGGACACGCCACCCCAGCCACACCCACCCCAGCCCCCCAGGTCGAACACAACCCTGATGCAGCCCTCAATGAAATCAAGTTTGACACCCCTGGTTTAGATGGTTATTGAATAAGTATGATTTTGATAGAAATAAGGGAAGGCATTATGAAGCTTATGGATTATTTTAACCTATTATTCTTTATTTCAAAACAATGATACAAGAAAACCTCAACTGCTTATATTTCTATTCATCCAACTCCATATGAAAATAAATTAATTAACAGAATTTAATGTGAAACAATATTATTTACAAATGTTCATTAAGTATAGGTCATGCTGTATAGAATTAACATGATGACTGAAATATTCTTTGAACTTATTGCAATAACATAAATGACTGTTTTTAAATAGATAAAATGCCTACATTAGATAGACTTAAAATATATATATAAGTTTAATGTTGGACCTTTCAAACCGGCCATGCAAAATCAGAACATAGGGGCAGGCACAAATGTGTTTAGAATCAGATAAATCTGTTTCCCTTGCAGTTCCTTACATTTACAGTTAATCTAAAATAACCATCTATTTTTATTGGACAGTCTCACTTTTATAATTGCAAATAACTCTGACAAGATTGCTTGAGGCATGCACTGTATTAGGATTCTGTATTGCAACAGAGTTATTGCGGAAGAGGATACAAAGAAAGGCTTTCAAATTAAAATGTCTACACAAAACAAACGATTTAGCAATATCAAGAGTTTGTCACGTACAACAATAGTAGCCATTCACATTTTGAGTATATTTACGGTTGCATTTTTATGAATATTTTTTCCTTCTACTTCCTATTTGGATTGCTCTGAACTATTATCAGACCGGGCTGATGCCTAATGATGGTTATTATACTGCGTAAACCAGGGGTATCAAACTTAATTTCATTGAGGGCCACATCAGGGCTGTCTTTGACCTTGGAGTGGGCAGGGTGTGCATGGACATGGTGGGCATGGCCAGCTCGACGTCATTCATGTCAGGGGCACCAGTGGGTCCCGAGCATACTGCCAGTGGAAACAGGCTCCTGAGCTCCATTTTCAGCTGCGACAGCCTCCTGCAATCCTATGCCAGTGAAAACGGACCTTAGGAAGGCCGCACACAGCCCTCCTGAGTTCCCTTTTCATTGGCAGAGGCACCATGGGCCGGTCCTTTGCTGTTTCCAAAGCGGCCCTGTGGGCCAGATCTAAGCACCCTGCAGGCTGGATCCAGCTCCCAGGCCTTGAGTTTGATACCCCTGGCGTAAACTATCTTGTGGGTCATTGAGAATTTGCTGGTGTTTTTCTGAGGAAAAAAGGTGAAATAAAAAAAAATAGTTAATTTTAGTCAAGTTAATTTTCTAACTTTCCTTCTTTGGTTTATTTTATCCAAGCAGAAGGCCTGGCTCGCTTTCAATGAGTTTAAAGAAAAATGGCTAATTCCTCCAACTCCCATGTCATGCATTGGTGGGGCCTGTTCCTAAAATTTGCCTTGCTCTCCCTCCCTTTTCCCTCCACTTTGAAAAGTGGAGTTTGAAAATTGCCATTTCAATTCGAAGAAATTCTCATGGGCTCATCGATGCTACCAGAGACTCAAGGGATTTATGATGGCAAGAAGTTATTTCTAGTTTTAATTGGTAGGGTGTCACTTCCAACTTTTTCTGAGGCATATGAGTGATAACTGAGTCACTCTGGTTCATGCATTGCTAAACTCATGTTTAGATTAGATTAGTCAACAAGCTTCAGCTGGTAAAGGTAAAGCTGCCTCCAGATTACATTTGACCTTGTTGGCCTCATAGATAAATTCATGCAGTTCAAGCCTTACAGAATGCTGTTGGTACAGGATTTAGGGGAATGTCTTTTTTTTTTTTTTGGCACATAGGATTGAGACAGTTGGCTAGCTTCAGAGCTACAACTCCTGTTATAGCCAGACTCTGAAAATCATGAGAGCCACTAGATGGCTACAAAGAGCGAAGTTTTGATCTCTTTGCTGCCATCTAGTGGTTATCTGAATTTAGTAGCTCAGTTTTATTTTTAATTTTACTTCTCAATTAGGCATGTATATGTAAATTATGTGTGTATACACACACTCTAACCCACACACCTTGCTTCCAGTCAAGACAGCCTGCCCTGATTGACAACATTCGAGTCAACCATACAATTAATACAGAAATAAAATAACACATATCATTAAACAAAAAAGTGATATTCAATAAAACAGGGGGAGGGGGGAGAAAAGCTTATGAATCTGTATGGGGGTCAGCCTCTGAATGCTATAATTTAAAGCTAGAAACTATTTGGAAACAAATCAATTAGTGCAGAAGTGGGGAACCATTATGGCCCCTTTATGGCTTTTGTGGACTTCAACTCCCAGAATTCCAAGGCAGCCATGCTGGCTCAGGAATTCTGGGAGTTGAAGCCCACAAGTCATAAAAGGGCCATAGTTCCCCATCCCTGATAGTGAAATGCCTTTGCTGTTCTAGATTGAAAGGATTTTACAGAAGCGCTTTCTGATTTTACCAGGAGCTGCAGAGGGTTATCTGATAGGATTCAAACCAGTGGTGATATTCTACCAGTTCTGCCTGGTTCTGTCCAGCTGGTAGTAGCGATGAGCAGTGTAGACTGAACTGGTTCTCTCCGCTGCTCTGCTGTTGGGCCCACCTGCCCACCGGGGCTCCCATACTCACCTTTAAGTGCAGCTGCTTTGAAGTGCAGCTGCTTTGCGTGTCACAGAAGAGTGCTGCGCGGCAGCTGCTGAAGTGACTGGGAGAGTGCAGGCTTGCAGGAGGTGAGCTGGAATGCCTCTGTGCCTGGACAAAATGCGTGTTTGGTGTGCACATGCATGCAAAGTGTGTGCATGCTGGCAAAGTGCTCCCACCAAGCCACACCCACCAAACCGGGGGTAAATGTTTTTGAATCCCACCACTGATTCAAACCCACCTTTCAGGTGCTCTTTCTTTCATGAATTTTGGAGGTTCAAATTGTGATATCTTTCAGATGTCTGCTAACATTTTTGTTTTTACCTAGTTTTTTTTCCTTTAAAGTTTCTTGTCATTTTAATCTGTTTTGTGTTTTAATATCCTGATATGTCTTGATACAGCATCTATGACAAGGTAGGAAATGAAAATGGTGGGTCTACCTCTAGCACTTCAGCTGCTCCTCAGCCTTACTTCCAGGCACTGTAGCTTTGGGAAGCTTCAATCCATAGCAAATACATTTATTTTTCCCATGTCTTCTTGTTCAGTATGGATCTAACTTTCTGAAAAGTTAAAGGAAAAGCGAGTCTTCTCTGCTCCTTTCCATCTCCAAGCTCTTCAGCCACTCTACTGAGGTGGTATTCAGCAGGTTCTGACCAGTTCTGGAGAACCGGGAGCAAAAATGTTGAGTAGTTTGGAGAACTGGCAAATACTACCTCTGACTGGCCCCACCCCCATCTATTCTCTGCCTCTTTAGTTCCAGCTGATTGGCTGGGTGTTTTTCAGTTGCCCTGCACAGGAGAACGGAGCAGGTTAGTGGGGTGGGGAGGGAATGGAGATTTTACAGTATCCTTCCCCTGCCACGGCCACCAAACCACGCCCATCAAGCCATGCCATGCCCACCAAGCCACGCCCACAGAACCGGTAGTAATTTTTTTTGAATCCCACCACTGAGTCTGTAACCACTTGCATATGGCAACACCAATCATAATGCAAGAAATGTTGCAGCTGTTTTTCTTTTTTAAAAACGTTCTTTCTTTAAAAACAGCCACAACAACATACTTTTAGATTGCAATTCTAGGAATGCTTAACAAGGAATATATCTCTGTGAATATAAAAGCCATCAAAATGTCATAAGAACTGAGCCAGCATTGACCTTAACGTAGTACTGCTATGATTTACATAAGGCAGAAACTTTTTATGCAGTCCAGGTAATCCTCAATTTACAACAACAATTGAGTCCAGGACTTAGGTTGCTAAGTGAGAAATTTGTTAAGTGAGTTTTGTCCCATTTTACCACTTTTCTTGCTACATTTGTTAAGGGAATCATTACAGTTGCTAAATTAGTAACATGGTTGGTTAAGTGAATCTGGTTTCTCAGTTGACTTGGATTATCAGAAGATTGCAAAAGGTGATCAAATGACCCACGAACACTGCAACCGTCATAAATATGAACCAGTTGTCAAGCATCCAAATGTAAATCACATGACGATGGGGATGCTGCAACAGTCACAAGTGTGAAAAAACAGTCATGATTCACTTTTTCAGTGGCATAACTTTGAATGGTCACTAAATGAACTGTTGTAAACTGAGGACTTTTGTATATGCTGCAGAAAGGTCAAATTAATCAATGAAAGGAAACTGAAGAATAGGTGCAGACTAATATTTCGTACAATATTGATGCAATGAAGAAAAAATCTTAATAGGGCAGATTGAGGAGGATAAAATAGTATATGATGGAATATATTTATATTAATATTATAAAAACCTAGCCATCTACAGCTATGATTTTTAAGAAAAAGGGAATCGGGGTAACAGTGGATAGTTTCATGATGGCTACATGGCTGGATTTGCACTTACCAGTGGCCTTCCGAATGCCCAGGAGAACAGAAAGGTTGGCATTCCATGTATGTTGCCCCCACCATTGTGCTAGAGAATGAGGTCATCAGCTGCAGGTCAAATGGAACACGTGCATTTTATGATAAGAATATAGCAAGTAAAGCTCTTGGATTTCTGGGAGAATGTTTGCAGGACGAAACCCTTGTAAAATGAAGTTCAATTGGTAGGTACCGTGTTTCCCCGAAAATAAGACCTACCCCGAAAGTAAGACCTAGCACTATTTTCTAAACCTGCCCTAATATAAGACCTACCCCAAAAATAAGACCTAGTGTAAATCTCCAGTTCTAGGAAGACTTTTCAGGGAGCAACTGTGCACCCGTGAAACACCCCCCCTACACACTCACACCCACTATTTGGCACCATAAATATATAAGACCTACCCCGAAAATAAGACCTAGTGTGTTTTTGGGAGCCAAAAAAAATATAAGACAGTGTCTTATTTTCGGGGAAACACGGTAGTATATGTTTTGTTGTCTATTCTTAGGAACAGCTGCAAATTTACTCTGCATAATGAGATCACTTTGTTCCAGAGAGTTGTTTAAGTTGATATGATTGTGCAGAAGAGAGAGGCCCTCCGGGTGTGATTCAAGGTCTTGACGTTAACATTCAAAGTCCTTTATGGCATGGGCCCGGGGTACTTGCGGGAGCGTCTCCTGCCGATATCAAATACCGATTGCCCTGTGCGTGCATACAGGCTGGGACTCCTCGGGGTGCTGTCCGCATGACAATGTCAGCTGGTGGTGCCCCGGGGAAGGGCCTATTCTGTATTGGCTCCTGCCTTATGGAACCAACTACCCATTGAGCTCCGACTGGCTCCCGATCTCTCCTCTTTCCGGCGCAATCTAAAAACCTGGTTGTTTTTGCAGGCTGGGCTGGACTGGGGATGAGGGTGGGTTTAACTCGATTTTAATTCGGTTTTTATAGTTGTATTTGGCTTGTCAGGTTTAATCTCTTTTTATATTATTTATTGTTCTATGTTTTTATCTGTGAGCTGCCCCGAGTCCTTTCAGAGAGTGGTGGCATACAAGTAAAATAAAATAAATAATAAATAAATGATGAGTTCCAATGTTCTGGAAAGGAGATATGCCTGTTCCTATGTAATACCAGAATTGTTAAGTGAATCTTTAAAGTAATTTATAGCTCTCTCTAAACGGTTTACAGAGTCATCATATTGCCCTCAACAATCTGGGTCCTCATTTTACCGACCTTGGAAGGATGGAAGGCTCAGTCAACCTTGAGCCTGGTGAGAATCGAACTGCCGAACTGATGGCAGCCAGTGATCAGCAGAAGTAGCCTGCAGTACTGCACTCTAACCACTGTACCACCACAGCTCTTCTATAAATTATATTATAGGAATCAATGAGAAAGAATTAGAAAAAAGGGAAATATAAAGGTATTCTAACAGAAATCAAGCAAATGTGGAAAAAGAAAATAGTGATTGTGCCAATGTTAGTGTGCTAGTGTGCTAGTGTGTGGTAGTTCTACTCATACCTGAATGGGGATTTTAATTAGTATTTATGGAAGAAATGCAGATTATAATTGATCTAAGCAGGGTCGTGTTCTTCCTGTGTCATAAAGTCTGTGACTTTTTGGTTTTCATGGACTCCTGATTACTCCTTGAATAGCAGTTAGAGCAGGGATGTCAAACTTGCGTCATCACAGCTGCATCATGTGACGTATCGTGACTCCCCCCCTTTTGCTAAACCGGGCATGGGCATGGCCAGCGCATTAGTTTGACAGCCCTGGGTTAGAGTCTGTGCCCAGGGACTGTCTTTGCCCAGCTGCAGTTGATGTATCAGTTTTGGCCCTACTGGAACCAGGACTCTTGGTCACATGATTAGACTACTACCATTCATTATACACCACCCAGAGTTGATTGCTTTAAAGTGGCATGACATTATTGTAAAAATAAAAATAAAAACTTGCAGAAAAGTTGGAATATGATTTCAAATTTAGAAATTGTGGGGTTAATTTTCTTTGCTGCGAACAGTACTCCTCTTCCAAAATGTTGTGTATCTTCTTTAAAATGTAATACCAATCAACTTACAATACCTTTGTTGAATAAAAGATATTGTAAAAGTCCCCAGATAAAAGAAACACCTCAGAACATTGCATAGAAGAGTTGATTATCAACATCACTGTGGAAGAAAGAGGTTGCTAGTCCTTTTCCTACCAGGATCATTCTTGGACAAATGAACTATGTGACATGCTGGATGTAGGTCTATTTGGTGCCCTATGGTCAGGGGTTTTTCAAAATGAAGAGCTTATAAGGAGATGTGATGTTCTATCTCCTCTGATTTTAAGAGACAATCACAAGATTCTATTCCAACATAGATAAATGAAAGACATTTTGCTTCCTTCCTCTGGGAGTATTTAGATAATAAGGCAGGGCAGTGAGAAATGAGAGCATTTTAGATGGAAAAGATAGACAGAATGAAATCAGGGATTTTTTTTTTTTTAAAAGCAGGCACAACATACAATTTTAAGCTGTGGGGGCAGTTTATATAAAATTAGTTGTGATTTGTGCCTAATAAAAATAGTTAACAAAAAAGCAGGCATTTTATTCCAATTATTTCATTTGTTTTTAATCAAAAGCTTAAGGTTGCTGATATCTATTAGGAAAAGCAGTTGCAAGTTCTCATCTGGTTATCTACCCTTGAGATTGGGGTTGCAAGATTCTGGAGGACCACTTTTTTTTAAATTACATTTATATACCGCCCTTCTCCGAAGACTCAGGGCGGCTTACAATTTTTGGGATACAACCCAGTGTGCTCAGCAATAGCCTTCATTCCATTGTATATGCCTGCTTATTACTAAGCAGCATTTTTACAAAGTCAGCTTATTGCCCCCAACAATCTTGGGTCCTCAATTTACCTACCCCGAGAGGATGGAAGGCTGAGTCAACCTTGAGCCTGGTGGGATTCGAGCCTACAGTAATTGTAGGCAGCTGGAACTTAAATGCAGGCATTTAACAGCCTGAGCCACCAAGGCCCTTATTGCCAGCAAAGATATATAGAAAATTCAAACTGCAATGGCCGCAATGTAGTTGTCATCTGAATTTTGTAGTCCAGCTGCTGTAATTCTAAATTATCATATTATGTCTTGAAGGAGCTCAATAATCCAGTGAGTTATGATGATATATATTGGTTTTATTTGACATAGTGTGTTAGGCCATTGTTATCATGGCTTATGTGAATCATGTTGAGCTCCATTTTCTGTGTGGTTATGACCCACAAATCCATAGCTAAGCAAAGAGGTTGGGCAATGCAACATCTGCTAGTCTAAATTTTGATTGGCAGTTGGTGGCTTGGTATATTATGTGAACATTGCTATGGTATCCCAGGCTGAACTCTACCGCCAAATAGAGATATCCATCCCAATATTGCCAACTCATGCAAAATATTGCCATAGATTTGATCTTGAGCAAGAGGAGCAAAGAATTCCTTCCCTCTTCCATGACTGTTGGGATCGGGATTTTTATAGAGTTCCCTTATTCTGTGTAAATAATTCCCAATATGTGAAAAAAAATAGGTGCTTGGGTTTAATGCCCTTGTGGATGTAGGTCAATCAACTTGGCCTCTGCTATGTGGATCAGCCTACAATGCCCACTATGTGCTGCAATGGTCATGTGGTCTGATAATTATGGGAGTTGTAGTCTGACAATTCAGGTGGGTATCAAACTTTATTTCATGAAGATTTATAACAGTAGCTGCGCAAACAGTAGCATACATACAAATATATCAATATTACAAATGTGTCATTGTACACTCTGATTGTTGGCTTTTTATGCCATTAATTCTTACATTTTCTGTAGCCAGCCGGCAGTATTTAATTTGGAATGGGAGGAAAGAATAGAAAGGGCCCTTTGTTCATTCACCAATTGACTTTTAAGCAACAGGTATGTTGCCTCCATATATAACTTCAGCATTTGGGGTGCTGATTTTCCTGGAGCAGGCAGGAAGGCCTGTAGAGATACATTGGTTTACTCATCTGATAGCCTTCACTGGCAGTACCTTTTCAGTGTCTCACAGTCTTTCCCCCTTCTACTTCTACCCAAGCTGACATTCTTGGAGAAGAAAGCAGTTTTTCTGAATCTTCTTTGACATTCCTTGAAAATCCCTTTTCTTTTATCCCTTCGGCAATCTAATGTAATCCTTCCAGAAAATCTGCTTTAACCATCAAAGCCTTATTGTCTATCACAGCCTGACAAAGCACATTGGCTGTTAGAAATATTTAAGCTTTTAGCATATAGCCATTTGTAAAAAGGCATATATAAATGCCAAACTAGTAACATTTTAAATCTAGCTTAGGCTGGATCAAGGTTTTCTGGGTTCATAATTCATGGTGAATTTATAGTGAAGAATATTGTTATTGTACTTATGCACTAATACCTTATTCTGTTTTTATGTAATTGTTTTTGCAATGGAAAATTTTCAGTCTTGTTCATGTAGCTTTTTCTTTTATTTATTTTTCCTGTTAAACCCAAGATTACTGTGTTCCAGGACATGCTATTTCCAATAAAAAGAAACAAGCATGAATGATTAGAGGTTGGACAGCACTATCAAAGATTATTTAATCTGCTGATGAAGTAGAATCACTGATCTAGAATTCAACTCATATCTCAGAAACTATGTCAAAGTTGCTATATAATGTTCCATTAAGACCTTGCATTGACAGTAACAGTAAAATAAACACATTATGTTAAATATTTTATACACAAGCCACAGGGGATTCTTTATCCTGTAATCGGGACAAAGGAACAGAGTCACTGAAGAAAACATCAGACTAGCAAAAGCATATATACTGTCTCTGCATCAGAAAACAGATGCAATTTTTTTGTTTAAGAATACTGTACAATATCAAGCTCTAGCCAAGTTTACCCAAAGTACATTGACCTTGTTAGGGTTTATCTTCATTTCACTGGACCTCATCCAAGCCAAACAGTTTTCCTGGGCTTTTATAACTTTACTGTGCCTGATTTTGATTAAAAAAAAAAGAGAGAGAGAAAATTAGAGTTCATGTGCTGGGACGTAGTATTTTTTTGCCATCAAAATCATGTAAAATGTCTTCAGCATCATAATGGTACTTGACTTCTATACTGTGGAGATAACCAATATCAAAGGGGATAATAAAGATCCCTGAATAACAGACCTGTTTCAGTGCCAGTCAGAATTCCCAGTCATATAGCCAAGGATACAACAAGCTGCCAATATGTTGTTCTTCCTCCATTGCTGCTGAACAGCTCAGTTTGACAGAGCAGTGAACAGAGGTTTTGCTTCCACAACTATTTCCTTCCCCAGGGACTTGCTTCAGCCCTGTCAATTCTCCATTAACCATAAGGCCAGAATAGAGTTGTATTGATGGGACAAGGAGGCAGATACCATGCTGGGCCTTGCCTCCATGTCTTTCCTCCTTTCTTTAGTCTTGGTGTACAAAAAATATTCAGAAGATTGCAGAGAAAAATGTTCTACCAATCAGGTGTGGAGCAAATTTAGAAAGTGAAAAAAGACTTATTGTTTAGCTCATTGAGAAGTACGATGACAGGCCACTGGTCTCCCTTCAATACCATGCAGAAGTGACAAGTCTAGAAGGGTAGACCAGTCTTCTTCAGGTAAGGTGATTTCATCAGACTTTCCACTTCGGCATTTAATGACTTCATGGAATGATTATCCCTTGGTGATCTATTCAGTCAAATTGCTGTCTGTCTGTCTGTCTGTCTGTCTGTCTGTCTGTCTGTCTATCTATCTATCTATCTATCTATCTATCTATCCAATCAAAATTAACTGTGTGGATTTGTCACACAGTACCAAAGAGCAAGAATTTTTTTTATACATACCTGTAATGCCATTTTAGTGCCTTGCTATGCAGTTCTGCATTCAAGCAAGCTCAAGGTTACCTTGGTATATTTATTGCAGAGCTTTTGGAAGCCATATGTTTTCAAAGACATAACAGTGTTAGTCTCCAGGATTCAGTCCAAGGTCTTTGTTTTCCACCTTACTGAATCAATAGCCCTGGTTTTCCAAATGCTTTCTCTGGTGGCAGAACCAGAGATCTTCTTCTCACCTGGGCAATTTATACGAATGCCAGAATCATTGCACCTTGTACATGCGGCTACCTGTAGATACAGGACATAGATATTGGAAAAGGACTTCTGCACTGGCACCATCAACTACTTAACAGTAGTTTTTAATCAGTAGTTTTTAATCAGGATTTTGTAGGAGTTCCAGGACAAACATCCCCATCCAGGGTGCTCATTACACTGTTGCAAAAATAAAAACAAAAAACCATACAGCATAGGCACTGTTACTATAAGGTCACCATAGCCCTGAGGTTTTAATTCATCAGTGTCCTCTATTACAGAGTCCATTTAGCCAGTGCAAATTGGTAGATGCTTGAGACACTGGTCTCCACAGTTTTGAGACAAAGTGGCATATCAGTGTGGCAGTTGGAACAATTAATCAGTGGAACAACTTTCCTCTAGAAGTTGTGAATGCTCCAAAACTGGAAGTTTTAAAGAAGAGATTGGACAACCATTTTGTCTGCAATGGTATAGGATTTCCTGCCTAAGCAGGGGGTTGGACTTGAAGACCCCCAAGATGCCATCCAACTCTGTTATTCTATTTCTATTCCTATTTCGATTCCATTCCATTCCATTCTAATTATCTAGAACTGTCTCAGTTGGAATAATGTTGCTCTCGGGTCAAAACTCAAACAGGGATCTGGGTACCCGCCTTGGGCAGAGGTACATTGAACTTAGTTGTCAGCTGCAAATTGTGTGCAGTCAGGAAGGACTTTTGTGGTGGAGTTGCTCGTGTGCTGTTAACTGTGATTTCCTTTTCACTGTGCTAACATTTTACCCAGTTACCTTTAATTTAGTGTATGGCACACAAGATCATGATGCGGGGGCTCATGGACATGCTCACTTCAAAAACTGGAGCATCTTTTCACAGGTCTTGCACCGCCCTGAGTGTTCTCTAACAGAAGCTTTCCTGATCACTGTTCCTGATCACTGTTCAGAATCCACAGGACACCAATGTTAGGGCAAAACAGGACAAAGACAAAGATGAAGGATCAGATGATCCAGCGGGAGAGGTCTTGCCTGAGTCATACCCAATGTTGGAACAGCCAGTTGGTTTCTTTGAGCATCTGTTTGGTAGAGAGCCCAGAATGTTAAATCAAAAGCAGCAATATAGTCAGAAGTGTTACATGCCATATACCCTTCATACCCAGCTGCAGACCTTGACATTAATGGCTGTGTAATCTGCATAGCGATAAGTAATAATTCCATGTTCCAGCAGGAGTGAAAGGAGAGGAGGAATTATAGGGGTAATTTTGAAGGAGGCACAGGGCATTGACTTCTGCTAAGGATAGCAGGTCACTAGCAGCAGCTTTCATATTCCCAGAAGCCACTCAGGAACCAGGCACCATTAGCAGGGCCAAATAAGGCAGCATCTCAACATGTCCACTCATAGGCATTTTTTTTTGCCCCATGCTGTGAATTCCCAAACAAGGTACAGCTCAAATAATCTGGAGACTTGTTCCACACTCACAGCACCTGTTTACCAATATCTTTTTACTTGGCAAATGTAAGCTGGAAGGAGCAATGTACAGCCTGTAGAAATTGTCCCAACTATTCTCAATCTTTTGAATAATTTCAAATAGTAGCCAAACATATTCATGTCTAAGGTGCGGTAACTTTGAAACTGTGCAACAAAGAAAGCTGGCAGGATCAGTGATGAGAAGAGCTTGCCGTTTCTGGGTCTGTTGTCTCCTGTATTTCCATAAGACAAAGCAGCACCACTCTGAATGCTGGTCTCTGCCAGTTTCTGGAGGACCACAGGATGTCAGTCCTCCAAATTACCAAGCATGAATAGCTTCTGTTTTTGTTTATTCACTCCTCGCTTTGGCATGTACAAAAGCTCCTAAAAAGCAAGGAGAGTGAAGTTTGATCATTCTGCCCCAGGATGGCTCCTTTGGATGTACTGAAAGAGACAAAGAAAGGTATTTTCTGGATTGTCCTGGTAGAAGAAAATAATCTCAAATTGCTCAAGTCAAAAGAAATTGAGAAATCAGAAGTCAAAAGGAAAGCTTGGAGGAAAGCCAGAATTAGCTGTCTGAGAATTTATGGGATAATTATTTATTATTTATTTATTAATTCGACTTATATGCCGCCCCCTCTCCCGAAGGACTCAGGGCGGCTTACAAAATAAAAACTACACAACAATAAGTTAAATAAAACCAGATTAAACAAATCAAGCCAAATTAATACTAAAATCGCAGCATTAAAACTCTAAAAACCACCCCACCCCAGGGTCACAGCCCGGGTTGATTAAACAACCAGGTCTTCAGGTCGCGACGGAAAGTGCGGAGGTCAGGGGCCAGGCGGAGCTCCAGGGGAAGTTGATTCCAGAGGTCACGGGCTGCGACAGAGTAGGCCCGTCGTCGGGGGACCGCCAGCCGGCACTGTCCGGCTGACGGGACCCCAAGGAGCCCCTGTCTATGAGATCGCACAGGGCGGTTAGTGTTCGATGTCGGCAACAGTCGCTCCCTTAAATAATAGGGACCCATGTCATGAAGGACTTTGTATGTTAAAGTTAGAACCTTGAACCTCACCCGGAGCGCAACCGGTAACCAATGCAGGCCGCGCAGGAGGGGGCAACATGGGAGAACCGGGGAACTCCCATCACCACCCGCGCCGCCGCATTTTGCACCAGCTGCAATCTCTGGATGGTGTGCAAGGGCAGTCCTAGGTAGAGAGCGTTGCAGTAGTCGAGTCGCGAAGTAACAAGGGCATGAGTGACCGTACGCAGGGCATCGCGGTCCAGAAACGGGCGAAGCTGGCGAACCAGCCGGACCTGGGCAAAAGCCCCCCTGGTGACGGCTCCCACCTGCTCCTCCAACCGGAGCCGTGCATCCAGGAGGACCCCCAGGTTCCTTGCCCTATCCACAGGGGGCAGCACCACTCCCCCTATGGTCAACGATGGACATTCCAAACTGGACCGCGATGCCGGTATGTACAGCCACTCAGTCTGTAATCAACTGTAATAGGGAGAAGAGGCAATACACTTAAGGAAACCACCTGTTGGGAGAAGGGAGAAGGACTTCAGGCATGTTTTTGCCAAATATTGACATAAAAAGGGAATATGTTGCAGCTTTAAACTGGCAAGGCAGTATTTTGTGCACCCTAAAATGAAACATATCTGCAAGACCGAGAACTCTAATTGTTAGTTTAGTTTAGTTTAGTTTTATTTGACTTGTATGCCGCCCCCTCTCCGAAAGGAGTCGGGGCGGCTCACAACTAAAAACAGACAATAAATTAGTTATCTAAAACACTATTAAATAATACAAGCCAATTGATCTAAAACCCTTATAAAATTTAAAATTTAACACCCCCCCCCCGAGGTCAGCGCAGCCCGGCCTGTTCAAATAGCTAGGTTTTCAAATTGTGGCGGAAGGTGCGAAGGTCAGGGGCCAGATGGAGTCCCAGGGGTAATTGGTTCCATAAGGCGGGAACCGCCACAGAGTAGGCCCTCCCCCAGGGCACTGCCAAACGACACTGGCTCGCAGACAGCACCCCGAGGAGCCCTTGCCTGTGCGCTCGTACAAGGCGGTTGGCATTCGATGCCGGCAGGAGACGCTCCCGTAAATGTTAAGTTTTCATCCAGTAAAAAAAAAGCCAAGAATACACTAAGGCAGAAGCTTGTCCACCCCAAGGATAAAACACCCAGACAGAAACTGAGCAACGTGGTATGTGCAGTACAATGCAGTGAGCCATGTGCAGATCTGTACATTGGGGAAACAAAACAACCACTTCATGAACACATGGTACAACATAGTAGAACAAACACATGAGGACTAGATTCAGCAGTCCACCTGCATTTAAAAGATGCAAAAAAATTCTTTTGAAGACAGCAAAGTCCATACTTTGGACAGAGAGGATCGCTGGTTTGAAAGAGGGTCAAAGAGGCCATTTATGTCAAAATTGAACAGTCCTCTCTCCACAGAGGGGGAGAGATATGACCTCATCTATCTCCAATCTACAACACAGTCCTTTCAACAGTTCCAAGAAGGCTCCACACCCATTTGTACCACTTAGGTGACCCTGAGGACAAAGAAAACCTCTAAGTGACCTTAACAACCCGCTAAAGAATGCAAATGACCAGCTGTCTGCAAGGAGTATAAATCCTTCCATCCCCCACCATCCAGTCAGAGCTGAAGAAGCTTCTTGGATGAGAAGTGAAACATCTTCAGAGAAAAACCAGAAAGTCCAGTTGTCTCTTGAAAAACAGCACCTTTCGGACAACCATGACCTAGGTGACTGAAAATCTCCATAGACATCCAGTAAAATAGATATCATCAGGGCGCTCAAAGAAATTTCATTTAAGTTGTAATTTAAGTTATTTGTATGCACTTCAACAAAGGTTAGCAGAAACCATATTGCGGGAGCCAGGGAAGCAGAATTGCAAGTGGAATTACACAATCTTCCTCTCTCCATTGACCTCTTTCTGTACCTTGAGAATTGTTTATCATCTCATGAGGGTACAGAACCAGAAATGGCATGAATGAAGCCAAGTCTAACTAGGTCCTTCCCACCCTCCCCATATCCACAGTGCCAAACCTCTAACGCTTTGCTAATATTTCATGTCTTCCAATATAGCAATAGCAATAGTGCTTAGACTTATGTACTGCTTTATAATGCTTTAGAGACCTCTCTAAGCAGTTTACAGTGTCAGCATATTGCCCCCAACAATCTGGGCCCTCATTCTACCTACCTCGGAAGGATGGAAAGCTGAGTCAACCTTGAGCCTGGTGGGATTTGAACTGCCAAATTGCAGGCAGCCGATAATCAGCAGAAGTGGCCTGCAGTACAGCACTCTTAACCACTGTGCCACTGAGACTCTTATACTTAATTAATATTTGCTGTCCTCTGATATACTTAACTAATGGACTTTGGGGAAAGGGGATCAGGAAGGAAAAAAAGCATGTCATGTCATCTACTTTGAGCTGTTTTATGCTTGGCAAATTTCTGGTTCTAACCCACATTAGGGCCTTACCCATCTTCACTAGTTAGTTTCCAGACAATTGCTTATTATTTCAGTCCCAAAGATAGATCTAGCAATTATTCTCTTCGCAAACTTAACAGCTATGTGCTCATTTTTTTTGCAGTTTTTGATTTAAAATAAAAGGAAAAGTGTCGGGGTGTGGGTCAGAAACTGTGTGTTGAAGGTTTGCTTAATGCTTTGATGTCCTTTCTGCTAATCTCTTCATATGAAGAGTTTGTCACTTCGCTGCATCTCCATTAATGCTCACTATGGTACCTGCCTTGATCTTTGCCTCCTCTCATGTTCAAATGGCTCCTGTAATCAAAAGCCACAAAGTGGGAGAAGAAGAAGAATGGCCTGCAATCAATCCCTTCTATAGGGTTGGAAGGATAATGTATTAAAAACAGAGGTTCTTCCTTGTAGGGTCATACTTTGATATCTACAGTGGGAGAACATATGCTGACACTCACGTGGTTGCCTTCACAATGTGTGTTTTCAGTAGTGTTGCAAGATTATTCTCTTTGTGGAATAGAGGGCTGAGTGAAAAAGACATGGCAGTCAGATCTAAATCCGGGCCCTTCAAAAAAGATGTGCTCTATAGAGATATTCTAGCAATGAATCATAGTTCCTCATTTTTTAGATTTTGTTCTGTTCTAGGCATCCCCCAAAAGCACTAATTCAATTCTGAGCTCTGGCAAAAACCTCTTTTATTACATTAATGTGAATTTATTTCATTCACAGTCAGCCAATGGCTTGGCAAACAGTCTAGCGAAGGTATACTAATTAGCTCAGACCTTTATCCTGGAATGCTGCCTGGTAAAATTCCACACTCAGTGCTGACAGGGAAGGGCTGGGTTATACAGACAAATCTTCACGAGGCTGGAACAAATGAACGAATAAGCAAGCAAGTTGTTTCCTGCAAAAGCCCCCTCCCCTTTTGCTTCTCTTTTAATCCTGATGGGAGGGGCCACTCATCCTCCACCCGTGGCCTTACTCCCACATTGACCCTGAGTTCTTAATTGTGCCTTCTTTTTGGCAGCTCTGCGCATGCACAGGCTGGGAACCAACTCCAGAAGCTCCCCTGCCTCACTGCTGTCTGAGCCTGAAGGCAGCTGATGACTGCCAGCCTGCCCTGGCCCGCTCTCTGCCTCTGACACAGAGTCCTCATCCAAGCCTTCCTCAGCCTCCAGGAATGGCCCAGGTTCCTCCCCAACCTCCTCACTACTGTCCAACTCTGCTGCCAGCTCTACCAGATGCCAGCAGCCACAACAGACTTATAATGCCATAAAGATTACAAAAGATATGGACAGTTATCATACAGCTAGATGTGTGTGTGTGTGTGTGTGTGTATAAGTGAGGCAGCGAGAAAGGAAAGCAGGGGAGAAGGGCAGGTTAAAAAGTAAGAAATAAATGAAACATGCTGAAATATTATACAAAAGGGTCATATCTGTACATGCTATGAAAAGGACAAAAGCTGCTGGAATTGCGAGCCAATTAGGAATATTTAACTGCTCAATGATCTAGATTCTATTAATCCTGTCCTTGCACATTTCCTCTGTAAGATTGGAGATCAGAAGTTTTAAAAGAGAAGGAATTACAAATAGAGCAGCCAATTTGAGTTCTTTAGACAAGCAGGTCTTTCCATCCCCTCATTGCTATGAGAGATGGTCCCTCTTTTTCGTGACAATTTGGCTATTCTATAAATAGGAAGATTTTGAAATGAGCATATACCGTCCCGCTCTCCCCCACATGTGCGTTGGTAAGCTCACAGATCTATGCAAACCATTAAAGCAGTTTGATAAACTACTACTGACCTTTAGCAGAAAGTAATTCTTTTCTGAATTTGTAAAACTTGCTCTTCCTTTTAAACACAATTCCCCCTAAAATCCAGAATGAAAAGCCTATTATCTTCCTAGTGTTAACGTTCTTCGCGATAAGCAGCTGAAGCTTTTTATTGCCCATGAGTTTAATGCTAAATTCAGGAGAAGGAAGGAAGCCTCTGAAAGCTTTCTAAAACAATATACAAAAACCATGCAATACATGGATTAAAACACAAACCACTGTAATAATCCTGGAGCAGGAATGTCCAACCTTGGCAACTTTAAGACTTGTGGACTTCAATTCCCAGAATTCCACAGCCACAGCGCCTGACTACTGACTACATATGTATTACAGATCATGTAGAAACAAGTACTGCTCTGTTTTAAACCTGTAAAAATCTGGTTTTTCATTTTTTACAAAACTAGAGCTTTCCTTCCTTTGATTTGGTGACAGATGACATGTTCATCTGTCCACCATACGTGGTGAGCCTCTGGATGTCTGCCTTTCTCTCTCCTGGTTAAAGCAAAAAAATCTTCCTGTGAAATGCGTCTGTGCCAACATGAAGATTCCTTCTCTTTGCTGAGTTCATGACATTGCCTTCATTTCACTCCCAGCCCATAAGTGAAATGAGTTAACATTGTCTTTAGCTGTACTAGTTATTGTAGTCCTATTTTCCTCCTCTTTCTGACACTGCCTAAGGCAATCTGAAGATGTGTGTAAAACCTGTTGGTCTTTGGCACTCACTACATTGTAGGGAATTCAGATGTCGGGACATGACTGGGAAGAAACAAAGGCAATGGAGACAGGATAGTGATCAGCGATGGGAGTAGGCCATTTCTTGCTTGGATAGTTTTCAAGGATGGGTGGATAATGGTTCAATTAGGCTATGAGGAAAGGCCCTATCTGAGTGTGTGTCTGTGTGTCTGTGTGTTTTTATGTGTGTGTACACATAAGGCCTTTCCTCATAGCTGAGATGAACCATTATCTACCCATCCTTGAAAAGTTTATGTATGTATGTATGTATGCATGTATGTATGTATGTATGTATGCATGCATGCATGCATGTATGTATGTATGTATGTACATACAGTAGGGCTTCTGGTCATGAACGCTTCTGACCATGACCAAATCAGGTTCCGATCAAAAAATTCACAATATTTTTTGAACCTGGTCACGAACACATACTTGGGTGGCAATCAAACACGACCCCTGACCCAGAAATTCCTGAAGATGAAACATTTGAAGATGAAGAAATCGCCAAAATTATGGAACAAATTATGGTCGTGACCAAAGGTTCTACTGTATAAAGCAAAGCCCCTCCTCGTTCCTCTTTCTATAAAGCAAATGAGTACAGAGTTTCCATTGAAGGTGTGTGTGTGTGTGTGTGTGTATTCAAGGCAAATTCCCCTTTCTATAAAGCAAATGAGCACAGAGCTTCTGTTACACACACACACACACACACACGAGATGGTATTTAGCAGGTTCTGACTAGTTCTGGAGAACTGGTAGCGGACATTTTGAGTAGTTCGGAGAACCAGCAAATACCACCTCTGACTGGCCCCGCCCCCATCTATTCTCACCTCCCAAGTCCTCGCTGATTGGCTGGGTCTTCTTTGGTTGCTCTGCACAGTAGAACGGAGCTGGAAAGCAGATTAGTGGGGTGGGGAGGGAATGGAGGGATTTTACAGTATCCTTCCCCTGCCATGCCCACCAAGCCACACCCACCAAGCCATGCCCACAGAACCGGTAGTAAAAATCCCACCACTGATACACACATACATACCTGTAATGGAAACTCTGTACTCATTTTTTTTATAAAAAAGGGAACAAGTGAGGGGCTTTGCCTTAACAATTCAAAGAGCACTGAAGCCCTTCTTTGGGAGGAGGGCCAGCACATTCGGCCATTTTCAAATTAGAAGCAGAGAGAGCAAGCACTGAGTTACCTATTTATTTATTTATTTATTTATTTATTTATTTATTTATTTATTTATTTTGTCAAGCAATTATAAGATAACAGGTATAAGTATAAACATAGTTATGAATACATGAAATGGATACCTATAAGGAAAATAAAAATAAACAATGGGACAGGGACAGTAGGCACGTTGGTGTGCTTATGCACGCCCCCTACAGACCTCTTAGGAAAGGGGTGAGGTCAATAGTATACCTATCACCTATCACCTTAATTAATCACCTATCAGCTGGATTAATGGGAGCAATGATAGAAGCTGCTTTAGTGTTGCAAGCATATGGGCCTCAGCATGTTGAATGGGTTTCTGATTTACATATTGCAGGGGCAGGGGTGGCAATGGAAGATAGGAAAGATATTTTTAAGTATATTGGGACCTGTTTTCAAATTGTTGATGGTGGTCACACTACTTTAGGGAGACTAATGTTCCGATCCCTCTCACTAGGATGATAACTGATGATACTTTACTCTCTTTCAGCTGTCACTCTTGCATGAGGTGGTTGTAAAAATAATTGTGGAGGGAGGGAGAACAGTGCCCACCATCTTGAACTTTTTTTACAGACGGGTAATAAATGCAATAAAGAAGTTAGGGAATCTCTTGAGTCCAGTTTGATTCTGTGCGAGAGCTAAGTGAATAAATGCCTGATCTTAGAAGAAAATCAGGCGCTGTTCCTAAACCAAAACCTGGGGCAATCATTCCCTTAAATCTGTGTAGTTGAGTAAGGAGCTTCACTTGTTTTAATAGTGGGTTTTTTGGGGTGGGGGGAAAGAGAGGGTGATTTTGAGTCAGTGCTGAATTCTGATGACTGCTGGGATTAGTCTTTGCAGTTTTCTGGGCAAGTCTTTTTGGAAGTGGTTTGTCACTGCCTGAACCCTAGGGCTGAGAGAGGGTGGCCCAAGGTCACCCAGCTGGTTTTATGCCTAAGGCAGGACTAGAAATTCCACTCTCCCTGTTTCTAGCCTGATGCCTTAACCACTACACCAAAATGACTGTCAAGATCCCTATTTCAGTTGTTTTTAATCTTTCCCAGCAAAGATCCTGCAATTTGAGAATCACTGTTTAGGAAAAATAAAAATAAATGGACGGAAACAATTTCCTTCGTTTACAGAGTTCATTTCTTTCCCCCCATATTTAAAATATAAAGAGCAGGCTGCACCGACAATTCTCAGAGTTATAAAAATAAGCAAAAAATAATAATAAAGGGGCTTTTATTGAAGAAAGCGTATTTTATTTTTTTTAAAGTATAAAATTAGATAATTTCTTTCGTATGAATTATTTCCAGAGTCATTTTTTATTCAACCACTAGAGTGCAAACTTCTTCTTCTTTTTATCAAACTGTAATTTATACTAGAAAGAAGCAGCAGAAAAGGTAGCACCCTGTTATATACTTCATGCCTGAAAAACTAAAAAATGAGAGTGAGTAATGGATGACCTAGAAAATGAAAATAAAAAAACAGTGGGTTTTTGAATATAATGGTCTAATTTTCAATAGAAAGGAGAGGAAAGTAAACAAGTATTCTAGCTTTGTATTTAATTGTCAGAGAGTATGCATGAAATAGAGCATTCTGCATTCATCTTGGTCTCCCCATATTTGTCAACTGCCAAGGACCTTGGTGATACCAATGGAGCTTCTTCAAGTGTCCCCTAAATGAGGAGATGCATTCAGTGGTGTTCAGGAGACCTCATCAAGTCATTTTGGGGGTGGGGTGAGGGGAGGCTAGGAGATATTGCTTCTCCTTCTGAATCACTTTCCAGTCTCAAATAACTGAAGAACAAATATGCTTATTAGCCAATATAGAATGTTTGAACAAAAGTTCAGAATACCGTCAACCCCAATAGATCACAGACAACGGTTATGTATGTAGGTTTGAATGTCATTGGTTTAGTTTGAATTGTTCTTGTAAAATGTCAAATAGGATTGGTTTAAAAAGTACGGGAAAACCCTGCACTCTGATTGGCTGGCAACTACGGCTGCTGGCTATAAGTAGCAGCCATAGCCCAGCCAAGTCGGGTCCATTCAAGCTGTAGTCACTAAATAAACTCCTCACTGAAGCTCTTCGTGTCTGACTCTTCATGCAAACATAACACTGGCGACGAAGGTGGGATTCCCCTAAAGAGAAGACGACATGGAAAACAAGCAGAAGAGCGAGATGGCTGCGCTGAACACCCCCAGCCCCGCTCGATCCGGGCGGTAGAAGACTGGGAATCGATGCGGATCGCCTCAAATGTATTTGGAAGGAAACAACCTCGCCGACATCTCCGAGAAGCGGAAGAGGGCGGTCTTCCTTACGCACTGCGGTCCGCAGTCTTCAAGATGGCGAAGGCATTGGCAGGAGCTGCAGACGGAAGGTAATGGAATGGCCTGATTTAGAAAAGCTTTAAGAGCCCATTACGCCACAAGTATCGCGGCCTCATTAAGAGACACGAAGTTTTACCATCGGGATCAAGGGGAAAGTTAAAACGTTAACTTCGTGGCAAGCTTAAGAGACATTGGGGGTGCATGCGAGTTTAACAGTTTGGAGGAGGCCATGCGCGATCGGTTTGTTCTAGGCCTCAAAGACAAGGTGCTTCAGAGCAAATTATTATTAAAACCTAAGATCACGTTAAAGGAGGCCATAGAAGAGGCCTCCTCAGCAGAAGCCACTAAGTCCTCAGCGGCAGCCATGAAGAAAATTAACAAGGCCTCAAGCCATCCTCATGTGGAAAAGTCCACAACCATTGCGAGCAGATGGATTCTGAATAGTGAGGTGGAGGAAGGAATTTATAGACTCAGAATGGAAAAGAAAAAGAAAGACCTGGGAAGAAAAAGGCAAGACTTTTATTGAAGAGGTTGTGGGGGGGGCACCCCCACACTGAATGCAAGTTTCTTGATACCATCTGCCTTCGTTGTGAAAAAAAGAGGTCATCTAGCAAGAGTCTGCAAATCATCCAGAACTCCTCCACACAGAAGAAAGTTTCCTGACAAAGATTTCAAGCCCAACAACTTCAGTGAGAAAATGGGGCAACTCAGAAGCAAATGGGAAGAATGAAACTCATCAAACAGTCACCATTGGTCATTCTTCACCCTTGAGAAGCAGAAATGTACATGTGAAGGTACTCATTGAAGGAAGGCCTTGCCAAATGGAAGTGGACTCAGGCTCCTATCTATCTATGGTGTCATGGGACACTATTCACAGGCTACTTCCCAACATTCAGAAGAAACATTTCCAGAAGCAAGCACTGACTCTTAAAGACTACCAAGGGAACAAGATTCCAGTAGTTGGAACAAGATAATTCAACGTGAAGTTTAAAGGCCACACCAAACGTTTGCCCCTGACCATCGTGGACAAGGATCGCCCAAGCTTGCTGGGACTTGAGTGGTTCAATCCACTAGGCATCGAGGTGACTGGCATCAATCACGTGAGCAACTCGGAATGGGAGGAGGCCTTGAAGTCTGAGTTTCCAGAGGTCTTCAGCGAAGGATTGGGCAAGTATATGGGGACCCCTATCACTTTCAACCTAGATCCCAGGGTGCCCCCAATTTGTTTAAAGCCCAGAAGGGTCCCATTTGCTTTAAAGGAAAAAATTGATGCACAATTAGACAAATTAATAGTTCAAGGGGTTTTAGAGCCCACTGACCACTCCAGGTGGGAGATACCCATAGTCACACCAGTCAAGACTGATGGGTTAGTAAGAATCTGTGGAGACTACAAGGGGACACTGAACCATGCGCTGCAGCAGAGTGCATACCCAGTTCCAGTGGTGCATCATCTGTTACATTCTCTTGGCAGGGGTACAGTCTTTGCCAAATTGGATCTGGCCCAGGCATATCAACAACTAACAGTTGATGATGCCACTGCAGAGGCCCAAACCATTGTGACTCATAGAGGGGCCTTCAAATGTAAAAGGTTACAATTTGGAGTAAGCATGGCACCAGGCATCTTTCAAAGCCTTATGGAAAGAATGCTCCAAGGACTGCCAGGGGTAGTACCTTACTTTGATGATGTGTTAATCTCTGCTGAAAATGACACTCAGTTACAAGAAAGACTCAGAGAAGTTCTTACCAGATTCAGGAAAGTGGGGTTAAAAGTCAAGGAAGAAAAATGCACTCTTAAAACTGACAAGGTTGAGTTCCTGGGCTACATGATTGACAAGCATGGCATCCACCCTACACATGCCAAGGTTCAAGCAATCAAAGAAGCCCCTAGACCTAAATGCAAAATAGATTTGCAAGCTTTCCTTGGACTCATTAACTTTTATCACATGTTCCTACCTCAGAAAGCAACCATTGCTGAACCATTGTACAGATTACTTGACAGAACGTCTGTTTGGGTCTGGGGGAGGAAGGAACAATCAGCATTTAACAGTATTAAAAGACTAATCACATCTGATGCTGTACTGATACAGTTCTCTGAGAATTTGCCTGTTGTACTGACTTGTGATGCATCCCCTTTTGGAGTGGGGGCGGGAGTTTGAGCCACAGGCTTCCCAGTGGGAGAGAAGCCCCTATTGCATTTTACTCGCTTTGACCAAAGCAGAGAGGAATTACAGCCAATTGGACAAGGAAGCATTGGCAAATGTTGCAGCTGTTAAGAAATTTCATGAATATCTGTATGGGAGAACATTTACCATTGTTGAGATCACAAACCTTTGTTAGGCATTGTGGCAGGGAGACAAACCTACACCTACTATCCTGTCACCAAGAATGCTGAGGTGGACTGAATTTCTTACTGCTTATTACAAACTTATCCACAAGCCTGAGGACATTGGACATGCTGATGCACTGAGTCGTTGCCCTTCCCTTGCCACAAGGAGGACTTTGAACCTGAAAACACACCTTTTTCCAGAAACTGTTGCCAAGCTTCCAGTGCATGCTGCTGAAATTGCCAGAGAGACTGCCAAAGACACTTTGGCTCCTGTTATAGCTGGATTAAGAAGGTTGGCCTCTTCAAGATCTACTTCACCTGGCCCAACCTTTTAAGTCAGGCAAACTGAATTATCTGTATTAAGAGGATGTATTTTGTGGGGTAACAGGGTGGTTATTCCTGCAAAACTGCAAAGAGAAGTTTTGGAAATGTTACATGAGGGTCATCCTGGTATTGTAGGGATGAAGGGATTGGGGAGTTATGTGGTGGCCAGGTATTGACAAAATGGTTGAAAACTGGGTTGCATCTGTCCCAACTGTCAGGTAGTCAGGCCTGCCCCACCTCAGCCCACACAGGAATGGGGAATCCCTGAGGGGCCCATGGTCCAGGATTCACATTGATTTTGCTGGCCCTACCAGAGGGCACACCTTTCTTATTAGTAGATGCATATTCCAAATGGCTAGGGTAATCCCCATGGCATCCACCACAACTGATGCTGTCATCAAACAGCTCAAAAACTTTTGCCCCACGGGTTACCTGATGTTCTTGTCTCTGACAATGGCCCTCAATTTACATCCAACCTTTTTGAATCCTATTTAGCACAACAGGGTATCAGACGTGCCCTTGCCCTGGGCACTCTTGCCTAGCGGCGGGGCCTGTGAGCACATGATACGTTTTACCAAGGGAGAAGCTTCAGCAACTGGGTCCTGGGGACATCACTGAGAGGTTGAAAAACTTCTCAGTGTTCAGCACATCACTCCTTACATCTAATAACTTATCCCCAAGAGTTGATGGGT